>OX638364.1:27524579-28248798 GCA_951812935.1 Hermaeophaga mercurialis
TACACCTCCAAGCGAGGGTAACAATTACCCCAAAATATTTAAATGGCATTAGGGGTCAAGTAAGGCATCATTTTAAAGCCCTTTCAATTCTCTTTATAACAGTCTTTAAATTTTAAAATTCGGCCTGATGCTTTTTTAAAAATTACATTTTAAAATTTAAATTATGTACTTGTTTAGTTTTTAATAAGAGTTTTTAAAATTGGAATTTTTTTCATTTTTATCAAAATAGTGAAAACTGTACGGACACACAAAGAACGTGAAATTAGTGGATTCGTATATCGAAGCGAAGGTTTGTTTAATTGCGTTTTTGAAAATTAAATACCAAGGTTTATTCCCTTTCGGAAAGAGTAGATATTATTTCGCTTTATTTTATGAACAATAAGTGTGCAAATGTAACGGTTCAGTAATTTAATGAAAAATATCAAGATAAACAGGTCAGTAGGAAGTATGTTCTAGAGTTAGTGAAAACATTTCAAGAGACTGGAAATGTAGCTAATAAAAAACGAGAAAATAGACCGCCTGTAGTTAATACAGCTAGTGAAGTTGAAGTTTTGGGAAATGTTCATCTAGATCCTACGTTAAGATAAGGAAATTAGCATCTGTGTCTGGGATCAATCGAACTAGCGTTCAAACCATTTTGCAGAAGAACAAATTCTACCCGTATAAAATACATTTAGTGCAGGAACTTAATGAGGACGATTATGACCGCCGTTTGCAATTTTGCGAAATAATGAGTGAGCGAGTAGCGAACGATCCACAATTTCTTTTTAATATCTGTTTCTCCGATGAATGCAGCTCAAAAGTAAAATCTACAAAACACAACCAGGCTTTTTAGAAGATTTGCGTCAAAGAATTGTCGTGGAGTGCCATCGAATCACTCCGGAAATTCTTCTGAATGTGCGAGAACGTTTCGAACAAAATCTTTATTATTGTATGGACGCGGGTGGTCATCAATTTGAACATTTAATTTAATCAAGAAGTAAGTAAACAACTAAACATAATTTAAACTTTAAAATGTAATTTAGTAAAAAGTATTAAGCCGAATTTAAAGACTGTTGTAAAGAGAATTGAAAGGGCTTTAAAATGATACCTTATTCGACCCCTAATACCATTTAAGTATTTTGGGGCGATTATTGCCCTCGCTTGGAGGTGTAAGCAGCCAAGTCGAAAATACCGGAAAAAAGTGTCCCCCTTTGATCAAAAATCCACGGGGCGCTAAAATGTTGACGCAGTTCCTGATTATGGCTCTGTTTCGTTTTCGTTTGGCCACCCTGTATACTTATTTATAAAACTCGCTTTAATCAAATTTATAAATTAAGGGAAAGAAATAAAAGACATATCTAAAAAAATACAATTGTACTAACAAAAAGAAAAGAAAATCTCAAATAAATTTAATCCTCTCTAGCTATAAGCTTTTTTTACAAAAAAAAATTTACTATGTAAAAAATATAATTGTATTAACAAGAATAAAACAAACACTCAAATAAATTTAAGCCTCTTTTGTTAGCTATAAGCTTTTTTAATAAAACAATTTACTATATAAAAAATATAATTGTATTAACAAGAAAAAAACAAAAACTCAAATATATTTAATTATCTTTAAGTAACTACACATATTTTAATAAAAAACTGTACTCTTCCTAAATATGAAATAAATTAAACGAAGTACTATCAGTTTCACAAAAATATATAAAAATACCTATAGCTACCTAGTTTCAAATATTTATTTTAACAATGTTGCTGTACCTTATTTGTAATCGAAGCCGTTTCAATTTTTGGAATCTCATCCCCAAACAATGTCGGAAAGATATTTCCCACGATTTCTGTGAAAATTAGAACATATTCATTGTTTGTCTGCGTGTATTACATTTTAACACTCTAATAACAATTACTGAAATTTCTTATACCCCGTTATAAGATTGTAAATTTGGTCCCAAAATTTGTTTGTTTTTTATAAAAATTTAAAGACCTCTAATTATGAATTTTATGAAAACCTTCTCAATAATTTTAATTAAATGAAGATATTACTATACAGTGGGGTCCATATGTAAGGAATAAATTCTTTTTTAACGTTATTATATATACCATAACATAAAATTAAGAATAAAAATCGACTTGTCTCACTGAATATTAACTGACAGCATTTCGTGTATTTGAAGGATTTCTTTTTTTCAAGTTGGTCTTTTCTTTGTTGGCCTCTCCACTATAGCCTTCCAGAAAGCTGGCGATGATCTATTATGGACTAATATACTTCGGGCGGCTTTTACAGGCGATTTTTGTAAAGTTTTGGCCTAAAATACTTCTACCTAAATTGTTGTGATTGGCTGACACATTTTTTTTGTTTTGTATTTGATATATATAATTTTGAAGTTTTGTTAATCAATATTCTAGTTTAGTTGAATATATTTGTTTACGTTTTTGTACAAGTGTTTATATATTTGAGTTGCTTTCGCACCTAATCAATCCTACGGTTAGCGGATTATAAAAATTATTTTTCTAAAGCTTTTTTCTAAAATAATGAAAATACATAAAGAATTATCCTATTTTTTTTTATTTAAATCAAAGTTGTTCATTGTTTCCCATGTACTCTGTGTTCTATAATTTATAAATAAACAGTTTAATTTAAAATATAACAAATGTATGAGAAATAAAATAAATTTACCATGTTAAAATAATAAGCTTTGTGTAATTTCAGCTTTTCGTCAAACCTCAATAATAAATCGTAGTCTTTAAATGGCATATCTTTAAGGAGTTCCTCATCAGAATCAAGAAAAATTGGTTCTGATTTCAGTTTAGACGAATCTGTTATTCTGAATCCTGCAATTCTACTTAGAAGCTCTTTTGTTAAGAGTATGGTTTTTTCTAACTGACCTACAAAAATCATATTTATTGTATTAAACAATCAGATTTAAAATAATTAATCAACAATGATAGTATATTCTTACGTGAAATAGCACATAGGGTATGTCCTAAAGACTAATGTCACAGCCGAAATCTCAAAGGCGCCATAATGATGTTTGTCTTTAGCAATTTTTTATCTTTTTAAATTTTTGTGAACAGAATAATTTGTAATATTACATATATCAGTTATAGGTGGTTAGTTTGGAATAACAATAGATGGCACTGGTTCCTGTCTTTCACAAGATTCGTCTTTATTAAACTCATTTTCAGTCATTTGAATCGTCCGACAATATTGCTGGTCTTTTGGGAAACCTTTTTTTTGAGATTCGCATTCAGATGAGGAAAGATATTTTATTTTTAGAAAATCTAATTGCATAGATATTGCACGATCAAACAAATCTAAAAAGTTTAAATAAGATGTTTGAGAAAATTAAATTTAAATAAAAAGCAAAATATATTCTTCAAATGTAACATGTAGCAATAAATATCTAATAATCTGAAACAAACATAAAATAAAAAATGTAAATAAATTTTACCATAACCTTTTTTTTTATTATCACCACTTTCTGGTCCCAAGTGGATCCATACATTTGACATTCAGTTTTTCTAGTTTTGTGATCTGACATACAGATTTCAGGTGGGTAGGAAAGTTACATTTGGTATTTGAAACCAGCCAAGGCTTGGGTATAACATCATATTCATTATTGTCTTCTATTTTTTCTATAACTGTCCACATAATCATTTTCTGAAAATCCCATGATAACCAAGTAACTTTTAACTTTAACATGTTTTTATTATATTATTATTTTACAATATAAGTAAACGAGATAAGAAGTGTATCCCATTGATCCCGTCTGCCTTTCCCTGTTATTTTCCCCTGCCCTTACTCCTTGCCAACTTGGCATTATTAAGGGAGTGATCGTTCACAGTCGCGGTAATGACCTCATTTTGCTAATGGTTCCCTGAAAATATTCACCTGCTAGTCCCTGAAAAAATTTAGTCCCCATAATATTTATCAAGCTTAGCCTTGGTTTGCGTAATGGATTTTTTCCGCAAAAAATAATGCTTAATGAGCACACGAAATTCACTTTTTTCCATTTTCTTCTCAGTCAACGCGGTAGTCTGATATTAACGGCTGTCAAAAACAAACTAAATGTCGCAGCTTGTTCAATTTTTCACAAGAGTCAACTGACAGATGATTGTTGACGAGAGCAGTGTTGCCATTTCAATTAAGAGGCGGGAAATTCAAAAAGTCACGGACTTATTGACCCGCCCTCGTAGTTCGGGCACATTATAATACAATAATATAACAATATAAAACGTATTTAAAGAGGTTCAATACCTGACAGGTCACTATCAGAATCGGAATCATATGCTTCAAAATCAATTCACTCTCTTCTTGTAAATTTATTATTAACTCGTCTATTACTAAATCTAATGCTGGTTCCTTCTCCATGAAAAACCTTTCAAAGTCTTTAGCGTGTTCACATCGTTTTTTCCACTCTGCTTCAGAAAATATGTTGAAAAATTCGTCAGACAACTGTTCAACAGTTTTTAATTTAAAATCTACGTTTTTTTGAGCAACGTATTGTTTTAAGGATGCCTACACTAATTCAATGGGGTTCAAGTCGGGATGATATGGGGGTAGCCTTAGAACTGTCCGTGAGCAGCCATTATTCTGTCGATCTCATATATTTTGTACTGTGTTTTATGAACTTTTATTATACTGTACAAGTCTATTTTTAACATGTCATCTATAAATGGTATATTTCGTGTTCTTAACCATTCTCTCATTTCATCTTTTCGATAACCCATATTAGGACATTTTTCAACTTGTAAGTTATGATAGGGGGCATTGTCTACAACTAACACACTTTTTGGTGGCAAATTAGGAATAAGCATTTCCTCAAGCCATTTTTTATAATTTGTATAGTTCATCTCACTGTGATAATCACCCGACTTTGTGTTTGATCTAAAATTTAGATAAGCATTTTGTATAAAACCGTTTTCGCCTCCTGCATTCACTATAATTAGTCTTTGTCCTTTTGAAATCGGTTCATGGAAACCTTCATTAGTGTTGTCATTGCAACTTTTGACATGAGTGTGAGACGAATGGACAGACGTTTCGTCCATATAGATTATAGGTCTCTTTTCTGCCCGGAATTCCTTTTTCTCCAGCAAAAAAGGTTTCATGCGATCCATTATGGCCTGTCTCTTGGCTAAATTTCCGCTGTATTCTTCGGAAAGTTGGAACTTGTTTTTCCACCATGTAATAATTTATTATGATCCGTCGAAGAAGCCCTCTATCACAGTCATCCACATTAGACTTAGGCGCTGATTTAATTATTTTTTTGTTAAGCGTTGAAAACGACGGTGATTCGCCATCCTCAATAGATTTCATTTCCTATGCAATTTTCTGTACTGAACTTAAACTTATGAACCTGAACCTTTTTTAAATCTTTTATAGCTTTATTCTCATTCGCTTCTCGTTTCATAAAATGAATAACATTGGCTACGACTTCCCTAGTTTGTTCTGGTAAAACTTTATGTTTTACAATACGTGTACACTCGACTTTTACTCTGCAAACGTCTCAAAGTGAATGAGAACAACCAGGCTATTTACGGCGCATCTCTTGAGCGGTCCGATGTCTGCGTTTTCAAACTTGTTCCTATTCTTGACAAGCTGTACACCTAAAATTATTAATATCCTACAACAAGATAAAACAATTAAAGTAGCGACTAAATCTTTAAAAAAAGTAGGGAATTTATTTACTTCAGTTAAAGATAAAATCAATATAGTATACTGTATAGGTTGTGTTAATTGTGATAAGAAATATATAGGTACCACTTCAAGGCCCCTTAAAGCTAGAATTACCATAAAAGTGAGATTCGTAATAACAAAAATACATGCGCTTTAGCAAATCATGTCCTTAACACAGGACATCATCCTGATTACACCAACACTAATATTGGAATATTGGAAGTAGAAAAAAATTGCTTTAAGATTATTTTTACAAGTGACACATATAAAAAGCGAACCTAACGCAATGAACTCAAAAACTGATACCCAAGGTATTATCATTTATTCTAACATATTACACTTGGATGATCAAATTAAAAATAAACAAATAAAAAATAATATCACTGGTAATATTTCTGATAACTCCATTTAAAATTAAAAAAAAAAAATTTATAACAAGACTAATAAGAGTTTGTGCCCCCTAAACAAGGGTGGTAACCTTGAAAAAATTATAGAACACATCATTATTGTGGTTAAATTCCACAACCGAATATTTGGCAAATATTTGGTTCTATAATATGAGTCAAAAAAAATGTTTATACTTTAGAATTGTTAATTATTTTCATATTTCATATATATATATATATCTGCATTTTAAAAATCTAATATATAAGTAATTCAAATTTATCTCCTACTACACAAAATATTTTTAAGCATAGAACTTAAAGATGACAAATATTTAACGTCAAATTTCAAAATAATTTTGAATTTGACATTATTATTTCCTTCTTTCAAATAAAATTTAATTCCTTTCAAAAGTTTGGATGCTAAAGATTAAAAAATTATCTTTATTTTTATAAAAAAAAATGATTTTCTGTGTTCTATAATGACGTATAGTTTTAGAAAAAACAATCTCGATCACTATAAGTAAAATTATTACAAATCCATATATTTATGTCATATTTGTAATATCTTGTAGAATTACTGATGAACGAATACAGTTTTTCCGAAAGCTCTCAAATTAAGTGAAAAGAGTTTCTCAATTTTCACCCATAAAAAATTTAAGTTGCATCCCATTTTTGCAATTTTGTTGTTTAACTAGTCAGTCGAGACTTCTATGGTTTTTTCCTTCCTTTCTATATACATTATATATATATATATATATATTGTATATATTAAATGATTTCTTAAAAAAATACGTACTTTTTTTAATATATGTAAAATTTATGGGAAATATATTAAATATCTGTAAAATATCAATTTAAGATATTTTATTAATATATTTGTCAGGTATAATAGATAGATAGATAGATAGATAGATTATACGTTGATTGACCACATATACATATACAAATATGTTGAAGTCATACTTGAACAAATATTAAATGTAAAATCAACATGTAATAGGTAAAGTAATAATTTTGGTATAAAGGCAAAATAAATACAATAAAATTTAAAAAATAGTATAAAAACTAAAGAAATAAAATTAAGTTGAAAAGGAGAAAACACAATTTTTAATAATACAAATAATCTAAAATATAAATAATATTATTATTAAAAAAGATTCGTTTTGAAGCGTCAGGAATTTCACAAAATCATCAATACTATAAAAGCAATGTTGAATTAGGAAGGATTTAATAAACCTTTAAAAATATTTTACGCTTCTAGTTTTTAGCTCTTTGTCATTAAAATAGTTAACAAAAAAACTATAAATTCATATCAAGTTTATTTGTTTGTGTAATTCTCAATCTAGAATAAGGGATAACAAGATGTTTGATGATCCTTGTGTTATAATTATGAATAGATGAATGCAGCACAAATATTTGAGAAGCGAGTGTCTAGCATAAAGCATCTATTTGGGTTGACCAATTTAGACTAGGATCAAGTGTTATTGCTAGTAATTTGAATGGTTTTGTTTTTTTTACAAGTTTATCAAATATAACTTATTGGGATTTATCTTCGTTTAATTTTAATTTGTTAACGTTGAACCAGTTTTTTGCTTCTGACATACTGTAGTGCAAAACTCGTTCGTGTTGTAGAGAAGAGTCGTATCGTCTGCAAATAGGATGCAATTCCCACATGTAATTGATGAAGGTAAATTATTTATATATAATAACAGCACTGGCCCTAATACTGATCCTTGCAGTACTCCAAAATATATACGCAGTTGACTCGATTCACAGCCGTTAATGCTTACGTATTGCATTCTATTGCAGAACAGTGTCCCTGATGCCGCAATGTTCCATCTTAATAAGTAATATGTTATGATCTACACAGTCAAATGCTTTTGTGAGATTACAAAGCACGGTAGAAGTGCTGTGTCGTTCATCAAAGCCCTCGACTACAATATCAATAATCCTTATAAGGGCATCAATCGCAGACAGAGGATATTTATTGAATTAGGTATATTATCTGCAATAGTTGCGAAAAAACTTAAATTCATCAGAACTAATGGATGTGTCATCAGCAGACTTAAAATTTATATAAAAATTAAACATATATAAAATATATCTAATATTTACCTTTGAAATATATATTTCCCTTAATTTGAAAAATATTTCAAATATACATATATCTATTAAATATGTACTTATAATATATTTTTAAAGTATAATAAATAAGATTTATTTAAAAACTACAAAGGTTTTTTATAAAAATAAAATATATTAGAAATATCTGAAAATGATTGTTTTTATAATGTATATACCAAATATCTATAAAATACCTTCAAAATATATTTCAATAAGGTATTATATATATGCACAGAAAAATAACTACCGACTAATTACATATGTTTTTTATAATTATAATATTTGTTAAAAAAAAATATATAACATATTTTAAATATATATATTTCTTCAGATTTTTAAAACACGTTTAATATACATTAAAAATATAAATTTTATACTTATTTAATATATATATGTAATTTATATTTATACAGTTCGTACATAAAGTATGGAATAAATTCATTTTAAGCTAAACAAACAATTTTGAGGAAAAATCCTGAGACAAGTGGGTTTTTGATTTTAATTTAATGTATTTTTACATAACAATAAAATATACAGGGTAAACCATTTGTGAGTAACGATGTCATCGACAATTTTTTTAAATGGCACACCCTGTATATTTAGATTGCAAATTTCAAGACGATTCCAAAAATATATCATACTTGTGTTGGATAATTAATAGTTCTGAAGATACGATAATTTTAAAATTAATACCGGCATACCTTAGGTTATCATTATTATAAAAACTTGTCACATGTAAAAAGTTGTGATAATAACTCAGTAAGCTACTCTTTAATACTCACTAATGACAGTGACATTTGTGAAGTGTAGTACCAGTTTAGTTATTCTAAATTTACTTGTTAACACTTTAAAGGATTGAAGTTCTTATTTTAATTGGTTGTGGCGATAAGATGCGACCTCAACAAGAGGTATGTGCTGTGTTTAATAATAAATATCAAGAACAACCTATAAGTCAGTCAACAGTGAGCAAAATTGAAAAAAAATAGGGAGTTTGGTACCCTAGAAGATCTACCTAAATCAGGCCGTCCAGCACTTGCTATGGAAGAAAATTCACACCACAGCGTTCGGCAAGTCTAGAAGATGATGTTCCTTTTACTTCTATTCATAAAGTATTAAAATGTGCAAGGTGCACCTTGTACAAGAACTGTCAGATGACGACCCGTATCATAGAATGGAAGTTAGCGAAACTTTGATGGATAAGTGTAGTAATGAACCACTTTTCGCAAAAAATGTTATTTTTTCTGATGAATGAACATTTACAAAGAAAATCCTAAACGGATTGGACCTTATTTTTTTGATGGAACTGTAAACTTAACTGCAATTTTTAATAAACTTTTTGATTCCAACTTTTATGAATTTATTCCCTAGTACAAACATTCCCGAAAATATCGATGGAAGTCTGTGGTATCAACAAGATGGGGCGTCGCCGTTCGAACATATCTTGACGAAGTTTTCCCCAATAAGTGGATCGGTATACGAGGACCCATTGAGTGGCCACCAAGATCACCGGATCTCACTCCATTAGATTTTTTTTTGTGCGGTCATCTAAAAAATGCTGTGTATATAATGTAAATCCGACGACATAATTGATTTAAAAGATAGAATAAGGCAAGAAATAAATAACATTTTGCAGGAAACGATTAATAAAGTTCAGCAAGAATTTATTGATCACTTAGGACACTGTCAAGCACAAGAATGAAAACAAACACTTACTGTAATTTATTGCGTGGCAATTTATTGTTACTGTTTTGTTATTTTAATTAAACTAAAAAGTCTTCAAAAATACAGATTTTAAAATTATTGTTTCTTCAAAACTATTAACTGCATTTTCAAAAAAGTTAACAAAATTTACCGAACTGTCTTAAAGTAAAAGTAGAATTCGTTAGAGGGTGCTGTAATCCATATTTAAACGAGTAAAACAAATATCCGTTAATACGAGTCTTGCGCTTTTCATTACAAAATAGTAAAGGTAAAGTAAGTACAAAACAAATTTATACAATGAAAATTCGAAAACAACTCCAGCATGATAGCATATTAATTAATTTTATTGTTTTAAAGGGTTCATGTTTTTTTCACCAGAGGTGGCATTCGAATTATACTGTGGCCAAATAGACCGGTTCAATTTTTTGAAACGGGCTATTAGGCTTACCAAAATACTTCAAACATTTTCAACAAAACTTATAATTTCAAAAACGATAAAATGTTCAGAAGTCACTCGGTAAACGGATCGGTGTTGGTACCGCTCCTGTGTTGTCAGACAAATATTATTTATCTATAATTAATTAATGTCAAAATGGCACCATCCTCTTCCAAACAGCAGTGAACTTACCTAATAAAATTGTCATGGATATTGTGGAACATTTCTTGTGTTATGCTATTAAATAATTCCTTAAACCTATCTCTAAGATCTGTGTATTTATTTTTTCTTTTTAAATTAGGCATATTATTATTTTAAAATATTGTTACATTGTCTAACTAAGGTCGGTTTCGGCAGCATGTTGTGTTAAAAAAATTAGAAAATTATAAATTGCCACTGAATTTAGGAACTAATAAAATTACTAGTTTATTGGTATTTGAATGAGCTATACACAGACTGACCTACGTATATTTCTATTGAAAACAGTGAGTTTCAGTTGAAAAACTGGAATTGTTGAATTTAATCCTTAATGAAATAAGTGCAAATAATTTTTATTGAAAAATTAATACTTTCTAGGTGATTCTGCTTCATTTTTTGGTAATTTGAATAAGTCACGACAGAAAACATTTAAAAAATTATATACAGTGAACGGCTAAATTATGGAATAAGATCATTATTTCGAAAACCGTTGAATTTTTAGGAAAATCCCGAAACAAGTCGATTTATGTTGTAAAATACCCATGTTATAATTTACATAGAGTAGGGATGACGTCATCGGTGTAGTGACGTAATGGTTCATTTTTTTAAATGGAAATCCATATCATGTGATACCTTATTTGAAAGGGATTTTAATTCTTTATTTAAAGACATTACATTTTTACCTAAATTATTTTGTACAGGGTTGGAATAAATTTTATTTTATTTAAATTCAACCAAATTACAATTAATACTTAAATCCATAACTTTCTGAAGTAAATACTCAAAAAAGCAAAAAAGAATAATGGAAACAAAAAAGTTCTCTCAAAAACACTGAATAAGTTTGTTGTCAAATGTTAATTATCAACAAAGGATAGTCGCACCGTTAGTTTAATATCCATTGTCGCATATGTTTTGATTTTGTGAATTGTCATTAGTTGTCAATTTTGTACTTTTTACTTTTAAATAGTAAATTATGGCTTACCTAAGTGAAACACAACGCATAGAAATATTAATCCTTAGCGGATTCGGAGATTAAAAATGAACACAGCACGAGGTATGCAATTTATTTAATGCAAAATATCCAATCAGACCCATCAGCAAATCAACAGTAAGTAAAATCGTAGTAAAATTTAGAGAAACTGGGCATGTTCAACATATTCCAAACGCTTGGCGTCCTAAAATTGATGACAACGTGAAACTTGATATTTTATTAAAAGTACATGACAATCCCCACATTAGTTCAAAACAAATTGGTGTAGATACTGGAGTTCCTCAACGACCGGTATTACGTATTTTAAAAAAAGAAAAATACAATCCCCACAAAATTCAACTACATCATGAATTAAACGAAGACTATCCCGATCGCCAACTGCAGTTTTCTGAAATTATGTAAGATTTATGTAACCGCACTCTATGTTTCATTAATCAAATTCTTTTTTCCGATGAAGCCACATTTTTTCTACATGGTACAGTGAATCGTCAAAATTTCAGATATTGGAGTTAAGAGAACCCACATTGGATGACTCAGGCACACATGCAAAATCCTCAGAAAGTGAATGTGTGGGAAGGGATCATCAATTACAGAATCATTGGCCCTTTTTTCTTCGAAGAAAATCTAACAGGGGAACGTTATTTAACTTTTTTGAGAATCTCACTTATACCTGTCCTTGCAAACATGTTTCCAAATTCCACTAATCTAAATTTACCTAATAAAAATATCTGGTTTCAACAAGTTGGAGCCCATCCGCATTTCGCACGTGACGTAGGTCAAGGTAGTTAAAAATGTAATGTCGTTAAATAGAGAATTAAAATCCCTTTCAAATGAAGTATCGCATGACAGCGATTTCTATTTAAAAAAAATTAGCGATTACGTCACTACACCTACATCGGGACGTCATCTCTACTATATGTAAATTATAACATGGGTATTTTACAACAAAAATCGACCTATTTCACGATTTTCCTAAAAATTCAACGGTTTTCGAAATAATGGTCTTATTCCATAACTTAGCTGTTCACTGTATGTAAAATTTAGGAAAAATTGATGTAAAGTGACATTTGACTAGTAAGTTCCAAATCCAAATATGTAGAAATATATACGGCGTTTTATTTAAAAATTTTTTTGCATAATTTCCGGTTAAATCGAAGTCGGTCATTTTGAATTTTTACGTCAAATGATTGAAAACTGTGTCTAAGTAACCCGAATTTTAAAAAAATCTCTCAAAGTGTTTAAAAGTTTTAGGAGTGGCCCACATCTCAATTATATCCGGTATAAGTACAAATATACGGTCCTTTCCATCGTTTTTAACGTTTACGTCATTGAAATCATATAAAATAAGTAGACAGTAGTATCAGTGGCGAGTTGTACAATGCAGTTCTTAGTTGTAGTAAAAAATATATATCGAAAAATTGTCTGATTAATAAAATGGGATATTAAATTTGTCTCAAGTAACATTTTTCTATATATGGACAACTTATTTTATCGTGTTCGACAGTTTTCAGACGTATTGCTTTGATACCGATCGTTTAATATTTTAAAAACGGTTGATTTTGAAAGAACACAATTTTCTTGATATCCCTATGTGAAAAACATAGTTACTTACATTATGAAATTTGTGAGAAGTTAAAGGTTTTAGATATCAGAAATTAACTTCGAAAAATCGTAATGTAGCTATAGGAATAGTTGGTTTTAAAATAGAATTGTCAAAATTTTGTCTTTTGTGTTTCATTAATGTTAAGACTTGTAAACTTTTTCTTAAAGTTTCGGCTTTTTTGCTAAAATGATTTACCCTCTGGAAGAGAGAACTGAAATTATGATTTTATATGGCACTGCAAACAATAATTCATGAAAACCATCCAAACAGAAACCTATCTGTTGTTTTTGTAAGAGCGCTGATAGGAAAATTTTTGCAAACGGAATACGAATAATCGTAGTGTACGGAATAAAACTATGCAATTAATAATTCTGGGCCAATTTTTTTTAGATCCAGAGCATCCGTTGAGAAAATGATCGGAAGTGTGGAGAGTGCCAAAATCAACCTGCATAAGATATTAAAATTAAACAGAATGCACCCTTTTAAAATTCACCAAGAGTTGGGTGACAGTGATTTCGAGAGAAGAGTAGAACTTTGTAAAATAATGACAGATATTATTCGACAAAATACAGATATTTTGCAAAGTATTTGCGTCAGTGATGAATGTTGATTTTACTTAAATGGTATTTTGAATAGACAAATTGGATATTGGAGCGACGTAAATCCCCACAATTTCTGAGAAGTCTGCACACAATATCCCCAAGAAACTAAAGTATGAGTTGGAATTCTTAATAACCATGTAATTGGCTCAATATTTTACCAGGAAAATTTAACTGGATCTAAGTACTTACAGTTTTTGAAAGAGCTAATACATCCTCTTATCATACAGTGTCTGGAAGAAAACTTGAATGAAATAGAACAGCAATTATATTTCCAACAAGATGGAGCTGGGCCATATTACTGTTTAGAAGTCAGGAATTATTTATATCAGAATAATAGAGGAATATCGAAATTTAACACTACAAGTGTTTGAAAATATCAGACATGCTTTTGAAAAAGACTTTATTTTTGTTTAAATGAAAACGGTGAACATTTTGAGCATTTAATTCAACTAAAATACTGTAAATAAATCTTGCTTTAAGAATTTCCATGGCTGACTTATTATTTTTGGGGTAAATAATTTTTAATATCTGAAACTTTAAATATCTCATAAATTTCATAATGTAAGTAACTAGTTTTCAAAATCAACCAACAACTACAGGGTGTCGTTTCAAATCTTGGAGTGGGGCGGCGTGTAACTTGATGGGGCGGAATGAGATACACTGTTTATTGTCCTACTATATCCTGAACCGAACCACCAAAAATTTCCAGTTTTTATGTGGACACCTGTTATAGTTTTAATCGTATTGCCATGAGTCTAAAATTTTGGTCGTGGGTCTTGTGCTATAAAAATGGGTTATAGGTTTAAAAATTAAATGATAAGTAAATTTAAATTACCTAATATTTTAAATAAAGCCGGAAGTAAACCATAACTTTACCGAATAATTTAAGTCTTTATAAGAAATTTCACATAAAGTGGTTTATCTATAATAAATATGCGTAGTTACTCTAGTTGTGTTGTTTGCTTCTATCTTAGTAAAAACATTAAAGCCATGATAGTTTCTGTAAAGTTGATCTGTGCTCATTTATATTTTCTTGCACAAATTGATAGTAATATATTCAAAAATAAAATCTAATATGGCAGACATTTTGACGACTAACAAAAAATATTGAATGCAAAATCTTCTCCCAAAGTGTCAAAATAAATCACATGTTCAATAAAAGGGGTTTCCATATAAAAATTTAAAATAAATTGTAATTTTCTATTTTTATTGGAAAGTAGCTGTTATAAGCAATCAAACTAACAAAAATAAATTTCGATACCTTGGTTATTAATGAGAGTGGATGACATTTTAAATGGGCCTCCCTTGAGACAAAAGTTGCACTTGCATCAAAGGTTTCGTTTTAGAAATAAAATTTGATCATATATGAGTTTTTGAAAATATTTATGCTACTTTAATAAATACATTAAAATGTAATATTAAAGATTGGGTCGATTCGCTTCTGTTAAGTAGGGACTAGTTCCAGAGAGTACCCTTTCTATTGCTAACAATAAGTGTCATAAAGATAAACTTGAAATCCGCACTTAAAGGTAATGAACTCTTTATACGGTATATACATGGACAAATAATACCATAAACATCAAAAACATATTTTACGTAAGCTATTCGTTTTCTCAAAATTGAAGATAAAATTTTTATTCAAATTATCTATTCTTCATAGTTTTCATTTTATTTGACAATTTTTTCAATATGTGTCATTCTGGAAATAAATGAATTAGATTTTTTAAATATTAATCAACGTATTTTTGTATGTTAATTTAACTGTTCTAAATAAATAAAATTTTAAATTAATGGGTAACGTGTTTGTAATTAGGAGCATCAATACAGTGCATAATATATTGTTTAATTACGTTAACTTAATAGAATACCCTGTATTTTATTGGTATAAATATAGGAAAAAGTAATTTCTTTTTAAATTGGTATAAAATTCCCTATACTAATATCCACTAATTTAGGGCTTATTTGGATTAGTTTACCATCATCAATAAACATCCTTAATTTCATAGCGCATTATTTATTAAGTACGCCAAGGAATGGAAAAAACTCCTCTTTTTTCTATACTAACAATTGTCATTTAGATTAAAAATATTTAAAAATATGCATTTGAAGACTGGTTCAGTATAATTTTTATACTTTGAATATTCTCAAAACTGTTTATTAGGGTCAAAAGCCTATGTTGAGAGATTTCCCTTAAGAGCGTTCTATACTTGCAAAATTTTCGTAAGTTGCATTGCATGTTAGACCAGGAACCACCGTGCCTTTTTAAAAGTTATTACTAACAGGCAGAATTTTTGTGAGTAGCTTCGTTTTAACGAGACGCCAAACTTTTTCTCTACGAAAACTCTCGATAGTGGTAGCTAACAGAATGCGCAGCTGTTAAACATTTCGATTTAATTTTGCATTGAAAATTTTATGTTTTTTTATTTGGAAAATAAATTGATTATAGTATAAAAATTAAATGTATGCTTTAATATTTATTATTCAAGCTTTTTTGCATACACATATTTAGAAAAGAAAAGGATGTCCTTTTTCCATAATTATTATAATTTTTTAAATTATTAGAAATTACAAAGATAGACAATTTACCTAGAAAAACATCACAAATTTCAATTTTAGAGTTCAAACTATTATTAATGAGTTTAGACATAAAAATATGTGTCCTAATCTCTAATTACTTGTTAGTTTACGTTTCACCCATTGTCACTTGGCTAATGGAAATTGAAGAGTCTGAGTAAACACAATATCAATTTATTTATCTAATGAAAACAACTAAATTATAAGGGCAAGAAGAAGACCCTAATGTTTATTCATTTTGATGACTCTACTAAAAATATTTATTTAACATTTGTTGGCGGCCTTGTCCCATAAATTTCGCTCACGTAATGTTAAATAAATAGTAAATATTATAATTTGGAAAATAAAAAATAAGTTTTATGTACCGAGCGATATTTAACTAAATCCCTGTACGTACTATCGTAACAATATGTACCTAAAATTTGATTATTCAACCTTTTTTGCATACACATATTTAGAAAAGAAATGGATATCCTTTTTCCATAATTATTATACAAGAGTTTTTTAAATTATTAGAAGTTATAAAGGTAGACTTAGAAAAACACAACAAATTACAATTTTAGAGTTCAAATTATTATTAATGAGTTTAGACACAAAAATATGTGTCCTAATCTCTAATTACTTATGAGTTTCAATTATCTAATTATTATCCATGTATTTCTAATTACTTGAAATACATTTTTGGTTATTTCCTTAGATTTATACTCGCATAGTTTTTTAAATAAATTCCTATTGTTCGCACAAAGGATTTGTGAATAGAAAATGAAAACTAATTATCATTTATTACATTAAAATAGGTATAGTAAATAAACACCTTTCTAAGAAATTTTTATTATATTACTTTAATCCCTAAAATAAAGGTCGCCAGATTAAATTTGGTAAAAGCGGCGAAGCTCGATGTCTCCATAAGTATTGTATCTTTTAATTCTTATCAATAATATCCAAGTTATTTATATATCCTCAAAGATGTATTTCTTTAAATTTATGTCGCGAACTGTACTGCACAGAGAAATTGTCTTTTTATCCTACTCCCATGGTCACCCTCTTTGTTTGCGTATTTCACCTGCCTAGCTATTTTAGTTGAGTAGTATGTAGTGCATGATTCTATTGTGCTCAACTTGTCGGAAGACTTATTTTAGAAAAGGGTAAAATAAATTTATAAACTTGCTTGATTAAATACAATTTATGTTAATTCGTAGGTTTATCCATATTCTTTGAAGAATGGTTGTATGGATTTGTTTTTATTTCTGTCCTTAGATTTTATTGCACTTTTAATAACCATTTGTAATATTAAATCCTTTGTACTAAACTTTCAACCATTATTTAACTGTATAACAAAATTCTCACAATACTGAAAATAAATACTTTTCTGTTACAATGAATTATCCCCATTAAATACCTCTAATATTACAATTTTTATAATTGCAGTTTTAGGAATATTAAATAATTCTCACAAGTGATTTTCTTGCATCTCTCTATACTTGGGAGTCGTTCTAACCCCTGTTTCACTATTTAGCATGACTTTGTTGAGACTTCTACCAAATATAATAATTTTTCTACGTGCCGTTTTACAAATATTAATTAATTTTGACATGTAAATTTTTACGGTCTTTTGCATCTCCCCCTTATGGTCGTGTCAACATCCATAACATTAGTGTTAACATCCATAACATTAATATCCCCGTTGAAATTTCCATAAAATATTCTAATTTTTTATATCGTTTTACAAATGATAAACGATAATAGCATAATACAAACATTTTTTACCTTCAATTTTTTTTTGTTTTTTGTAAATTACGGAAAATATTTTATGTTTGGGGGATGATCATTGAAATCGTTAAAAAAATTACTTTTTTCTTGAAAAAAAAAATGATAAAAAAGCATGATCTATCCCAACAGTGTTATAGTGAAACCCATGAAAATCAACGTTATAATAATAATAATAATAATAACAATAATAATAATAATAATAATAATAATAATAATAATAACATTTATTCATATAATAAACAATAAAAAAATATTAAATACAGTTTAGATTTGCCTTAGCTAGAAATAAATGTTGAAAAGTCGATAAGCAATAGCTTGTTTCGACAAAAGACTAAATAAAATTATAAGTTATAATTCACAAGACATACACAACAAATACCACAAAAATACTGAATTTATTTTTGCTACACACTGGAAACAATTTACTTAAAATTAATATTTCTAAGTCGTGTCTGGAACTAGATATTTTCAATTAAATTAGAAATTGTACGACGTTCTTGTGAGAGAATGAACTTTTTTAATGATTTTTTGAATAAGTGAGGTTTACTAATAGTTTTAATTTCATATGGAGTGTAGTTAAAGAGTTTAGGAGCCAAATAAGTGTATGACCTCTGGCCAATGGATTTTTGTTTGAAAGGTATGAAATGATATTGTCTCATAGTGGAGCGTGTCGGATAATTGTGTGTTGACTGGCTAAATATGTTATTTTTATGATAGTAACTAACTATTCTTAGGTAGAACAGTTGACGAATATCTAGTATATTTGTTTCAAGGTAGAGATTATTTGACGAGTAAAGCATGGGTCTTTTAAGAATTATTTTTAGGATTCTGTGTTGAATTATTTCAAGGGGACGGAGATGTGTTTTTAGAGCGCTACCCCAATTACTGATACAATAGCTCATATGACTCTCAACTAGGGCATGATAAAGAATTTTTAACTGATTTAAATCTAATATATCTATTAAGTGTTTAAATTTACTAACTACAAATCTTAGTTTTTTACACACATAATTTATATGTGTATTCCATTTAAGGTGCTTATCAAGGAAGATCCCGAGGTATTTTATGTGGTCTTTACTTTTAATCGAAATATTTTGGTTAGATATTCTTATATTCAGTTCATTAAATGGCGGAGTTGTCAGTTTGTTACAGTGAAATGCAACATAGTACGTTTTTTCTAGATTTAAGGTTAGCAGATTGTGGTTGAACCAGTTCTGTATTTTGTGAAATTCTGATTCGACTTTGTTTTTCAAATCTATCCATGTTTTATCTTTGAAAAACAATGCCGTATCATCAGCGAAACCAATAATCTCTGACTCAGGGTATATGTCAAACAACCCATTGACATATATATTAAATAGCGTTGGTCCAAGTATGCTTCCTTGAGGGATGCCACAGCATATTGATAAGCTTGATAAGGCGTCAATGTTGAAGTTTTTTGTTGTTATAATAACAAAGATATAGGTATTCTGGTTTCAGGATTGGTAAGCAACTACCTTAAAAGACTATCGTCGTAAAGAAGTATTTGAAAGATTGTTAACAATGTTTCGTGAAACAGGTAGTCACATACACAAAACGAAAATTATTAAACCCCATAAATGAAAACCCGGAATATTCTATCATCTTAATATTCTAAATGACAAAATTGTCAGTACATAAAAATAGGAGTTTTTAAACAAGACAATCAAGATCTCGTAGATCAACGAATTAATGCTTCTAGTAGTTTTTGCCATGAATCTAACTCTATTACCGACCATAAATGAACGCTACTTTTAATTTTTCTCATATGCACTCAAAAACGTGTGCATTCAAGTCAGGATCATTATAATCCCTACTTCATTATCATCTTTTTAAATTTGTTTCTCTTTTATTTTCTGATGTGATTATACACCGGGAGAAATGTTAATTTCCCACAAATAAATTTTATTTGTATTTAACAAATCTCAGTTTTGGATATGGCCGAACTTAACATAAGTTCAATGTAAATATTTCATTTGTTAAAAGGTTATGTGGTACCGTGAAACTTCAAACGTATTTATCACAAAGAAATAATTACTGTTGAGCGACACTCAGATTACTCATATCAAATAAATTTATAATTGTGGTAAATATAGCTTATTATTAAAAAACAAGGCCTAATTCAAAATATTAAATATCTTCTTTAGATAAGTTTATTCGTAAAGAACTTTTTGTAATTTATCCTTTCATAGTTATACGTCATGCTTTATATAGTCTCTCATAATTTATGTATGTTTCTGGGAAACCATATATTGTTAATAGTAAATAAATCATTGATTAGCATTAACCTAATTTTTCAGGTATCATTTTATCGTTGGTAAAACACGTTACTCTAGCATATCCCAACTATTAGGTAGAAAATCTTACCGGAAACTCCAATTTTATTATTATTGTCATAGAAATGACCCATATATGGAGTTTGCTTATAATAGTGCGAAAGTCCGTTGCATGTGTTATTTATATATATGCTAAAAACAGTATAATTGGAGTTCCTATATACATGGTATATTATTATGCATAATGGCCTATGATGTATGAAAAACTCTAAAGAATCTAAATACACAAGTAGGTATATTTAAAATTTGCCTAGAATCATTTAAAAGAAATTCTTATAATCCCTTTTGATTGCTATATTTGAACGTGATATCAGGAATTAGATTGATACTTTGAAATTAATATAGTATTCAATAAAATGGGAAAAATAAGAAACGAAAGCTGAACCAAAATATTTTATTGAAAATAATAAAGTTAAATAATAATCTTTTTTTTACTAATGTAAATAATCAAACTTGGGACATTATCACATATATTGTATACTATACTAACACAATTCTTTTTCCTAAAACTAACAAAAATTATCCACACGAGGTCAAATGCGAGTAATATGACTACACAAGGTTATTATTATCTACTCGGTTTTAAATATAGTTATTCCGTCACCAACAGGAATCGATGCAATTTAAATACATTGAAATTGATTAAGTTTTTTATATTAATATATTTAAATTTTTGTGATGTAAATTTTAAATATATATTTGAAACTAATTCATTACTATATTCTAATACTTCTTGAATTAAAGATCTAGTAACATTAGTATTATTATATAGTTTTGTTAAAAACGAAATAACAGATGTAACATTTTTACCTTTTTCTCATTTTTTACATAACTGTGTAACGCCACAAGATAATTAATTTTATTATTTTTACAGTTTCATGATTATCACTTGAATTATTGTAACAAGTGAGATGCTCAGTTTTTATTCCTGTAACATTTACACTAGAAATAGTGCTGTGACTGGATAAGTGTTTTTTCAAAGATGAAAGCGTGTTATAGCTTTTTGAACATGTTTCAAATACACATAAATAATATTCATTATATTTATGAAATATCCTTGTATGATTTAATAACGCTTCTATACTGTCAACGGGACCAAGCGCAAATTTTACATTTACCCATGTTATAAAAGTTGAAATCAGGTAGGTACAAAACTAAAAGATATCTCTAATAGTGTGCAGTATTCAAATAAGTAATAAATGGATACCATATATTAAAATATAAAAACTAGAAACTAAAAGTTAAAAAGTGATTTTATCACATATATTACAAAAAATCTAGGACTCTAAACAAAAGAGAGTTAATAGTTAACTTATCAGAATAAAAATTAAGATAGACTTAGTTTTGTTGAATTAATCTAAAATGGTCGGGATTCCTACGTTTTAGATCATAAATAGCTCGTTGTATGTAAATAGAACCAAGAATGCTCACATTCCAGTTGATATCGCAAATGGAAAACATGATATGATTTAAAACATAAGTCAATAACTTTCAAAACTGTAGGTACCTTATATAAATTTTCATGCATATACAAATAGTTTTGCTGAATTACAGTTCCATTAGCTTCAACAATTATTAATGGTTGGAAAGGAAGTCCTATTTGTGAGAAAGAATCATTCATTTTTCTTCATAATTGCCCCTTCAATATGACCAGGTAACTAAAATAATAATTATCAAACATATATTTTTATCTAGCTAATTGACAGCACTATCTACATAGAGAAATATAAAATAAAAAGTATAGAGGTTCTGTCAAACTTATAAATAATATTTTGATAAGTTAGTAATAATTATATATTTATTACTCCTTGACACTTCATGGGGTATAGCAAAAATAAAATACAACTTAGCAAAAGTAATGTTTGGTATTCTTGTGCGTGGTATCTTTAATACTTACATCCACTTTGATTACTAAGCCATTTCTCGACTCTGACAATGATGGTTTATGTATCCTTTTGGTTTTACCATAAACAATCCAGGACTTATTAGTTAATAGAGAAGGAAGTAGATTTACCTGTATAAAATATTTGTAATCTGAAACTAAACTGAATTTAGGTCTGATGTGATTTTTAAAGTTATAAAATCCAAAAAACTTTTTACTGCTGGTGGCAAATTTCTGCCATAGTTTTATTGTACTGTACTATCTACTATAGTTCAATATAGTTAAATTATTTTGATAACCTAAACCCAAAAAATAATTTTCCTACAGCTGCTTAATTATAGTGCTTTAAATTGGAGAAGAATGATAAAGATTTAAATATCAATGTGTATATTTTTTATTTACATAATATCTACAAGCAAAATGGTCAAAAACAACAGTTTGGTATATAATAACACACTTACCAATATTCATAGTTGGGATAAAGTATGGAACCAAATAAAAACAGACGATATTTATGAAATTTTGCAAATAAGTGCAATGGGACAAAATGCCGCTGATATACATTTTTTTGTTAATAATATACTAATACATATTTTCGACTTTTAAAAGAAAAGTGATTATATACTACAAAAAAAAACAGTAAAACAGTAGAACTACTCATAAGTTTATAATAAACTAAATTAGGTATAAAACGAAATGAATATTAATTTGCATCACCCACCTATAAACCTATCTACATAATCACTCAATCCCCAGTCAATTTTCCATTTTATTTTTCTGCAACAGAAAAGCACAAATATGTACTATACCTATAAACTGTTAGAAAGTTTAAAAGGAATGGAATGTTCAGATATCTAACAACTGGGCAAAAGTACTTATGTGAAACTTAATAAAATTAAATAAATTGTAAAAATATTTGCTTACCACTGGTACTACTTATAAATATACTGAGATATACAAATATTGGCACCGCATTAACATCGCAAATTTTCTAACGAAAAATGAACGACCTAAATTTTACCTATGAATATGGCTGCCCCAAATTAACAGCGGATACCTGACCTGACCTATGAAGTGGAAGCATCTGATGTCTACGGTAAAGGCACTAATATGCATTTGTTTATATAGTAAATGATTTATTTAATGTATACATATAATGGTTTAATATAAATAAATGAAGGAGAGATGTTAAATAGCATATCATAATTTTACGATAAATATTTGAATATTTGCGTACAAAATTTAGAAGATTTAGGTAACGCCTACAAATTATACAGGGTCCGGCAAACCTCTGTCGTTGTTCTATAACTACTACTATGCAAAAAGGATAACGCAATATTTTTGGGTACATTTTTTGTAAATTTATTATTATTTTGTATTATTTTGAAAATACGGTAAAATCCAATTACTTATGAACATTCCAATATTGGAAAACTCTCCCCATAATTCTTTGAAGGTTGATTGGGCCAATTTTTTAACTTCTTTTAGTTCAAAAATGTTTGCTAGGGAGTATCCTTGTACTGTTGCATTCATAATTTCTTCTTAGGTATGCCGATCCAAACGATGCACATTCTTGCCCTTTTTTTAACAAGATAACCGACACATTAGTCTTTGACTCTAAAAAGTCCTACACAAAAGTCCGTAACTCTGTTTGAAGTTGACATGCCAACCACCATACCATGAACCATGATTAAGACGGTTTCTTCCGATACCTCACATGTTTTTCTAAATTAAATTATTTATTTTCTAGTTTTGTTTGTAGTTTAATATCTAAAACCCATAATAAAATATTTAAAACCCAAATTCCCGAGCAAAAGGAACTGATATTTATTTATCACTTCCATTTCCTAGAAAGGTTATTTAAGACTTAATATATCAAGTTTATTACAAAATGTAACTAAATTAAACATGACCTAAATAAATGTAATCCACTTTTTACTAATTTTCTTTTACGAAATTCGTCCCTCTGGTAAAAACGAACATCTTTCAAATTTTCCAATAAATTTCAACTTACAAAAAAGAATATTATAAAAATTCAATTTTTCTCAATGCAAAATTAAGCAGTTTCAAAATTTTCCTAATCTGTAACTGTATCTCACCAGAAAAAAAATCGCTTTCCTAAATTTTCCTGATTATTTTATTTCGACAAAATATTATTAAAATTGTTTTCGAGAAAACTAAAATCACTAATACGGTACTTTGGAAAAAACTCCGTATTTTTACTCATACAATTAATTCAATTCTCTGAGTGATCCTAATTACTTTATATAATCTTTTAATTGAATAGAGACAAATTTTAATTATTACGATTTTTTCAATCAATCAATATTTTACCTCAAAATTAATCCAAAATTAGTGACTGAAAAACTCAAAATTTTTTCTCATTTGTTCTTTCACTAATTCTTATTTTTTTGACAATTTCAACGCTGCAATTAACTAAATATATACATATATAGGATTTTTAATACAAATCCCGTTGCACGTCATATATCAATTATGAGATCACGAACCTGCAGTGTTGTCGGCTTGTCTAAATTTTTTGGCATTTTGTAGAAATAAACGTCAATAATCAGCTTATTCACACTATGTTTGTTTTGAAAAAAACAGTTTTTTTTATAAGTTAACTATCTAGCAAAGCAAAAAAATTAAGACAATATTATAAAATTACCGAAAACGTGGTGAAAACGTCAGAAATCGTTGAAATATTTCAATCTAAATACTCGACAACGTCGCATCAAGGCATGCCAATCGCTACAATGTCATTTCTTCATCATAAATACGAGTCTCATGGGCGTAGAAAATTTCAAAATTATTTAATGTAAATTATGGTTTTTTGAGTACTAAACATATAATAATGATTTATAAACTTTATATTATAAAGAATAAGACGTATATAAGCCAATATAATTGAAATAATTCTAAAATTATCAAAATAATTACGATTACTTTTTCGGTTTTTTAGTACTGTGACTACGTTCATGAGTCCTCGTGAATTTTCGTGATGTTTCGTATGATTTATCTTAGTTAGGGAAATTTTAATTAGTTGGCAGTACTATGACGAAAGAGGTAAGTCGGAGTGACTGACGTGCAACGGTATTTGTACTAAAAATCCTATATATCCGTGTAGAGCAAACTTCAAAATTTTTTTTTTAATAAACTTTTCAACCCTTCAGGCACCATCCTTGCTACTTGAAATTGAATAATTTCTTAAAAAAAATATTTTCAACAATAAACACTTTTACTTTTCGTAAATTTATTAATTTTCCGACAGTAAACTCATGTCTACTACTATTGTCTCTCTTTTATTTAAAAATCGAAATTTGATTAGTAAATGAGTTACTTGGGGCTCTGAAATTATTTATAGTATCTCATATTTAATCCCACTTTGTAAATGAACTACTCAGAGAAGAGAAAAAAAATACTAGTTTATCCCTAATTTCTCATTCACAGGAAATATATTACTGACATCTTGTATTTGTGTCTCTCTTTTACTGTGTAGGGTTAAGACTTGGAACTTAACTTTTTTCTAAAAAAATTTTTTTTTACTAATGATTTTCCTTTCTATAACATAAATTCCCCCTGAAAGTATACACAAGCAATTACTGATTAATATATTCTGGGTTACCGATAGTAAAATTCAGTTCAATAGCATAATTCCCTAGAGAAAAAAAATACAAAATTTACTGGTTACCTAACCGACTTAATGATCGCAGAATTAATCCTAGTAACTTGCCCACAGTAAAATATTAGGTAATCTTTAGTGACTGAAACAAAAAATTATCTGAAATGTCCCAAATTTAGTCTCACAATTGAGAAATCTCCCACAAACTTTATCAAAATGTTTTCTAATACAATTAACAAAGGTAGAACCATCCAGAACTACCGCTACTTGGGGTTAATCGAAAAACCGCTGTCACCAGTGTAATAACCCCGTTATAAAGAAGTGTATAACCCTTTTATAAAATTTTGTCACCAGTGTAACAAACAGAGGACATAAATATTTCTGTCCTTTTCTTAAATACAAAATTTATACGTAATAATAATTATAATCTTATTAATTGATTGGTACAGAAAGCCAATTAGTTCTGGTAGATATCTAAATTACTGGTCTTACCATAAACACTCTGTTAAAATAAATTTAGTGAAATAAATGCAGAATTGAGTATTAAAAATTTCTGATAGTTCCTTTCATAAAAAAACCATAAAATGTTAAAAATGTTATATAAGTTCGGCTATTATAGTAAATATACACAATAGAAATTTTAACAATACTCAAATAACAACCAATTATACTAATAGAGATAATACAATAGTTAATAATATACAAATAATAGTTTATTTGTATATTTACCTTATATTAAAGATGTAACACCTAAATTAGTAATGCTATTCAACAAAATTCATAATATAAAAATTACAAATTTGACAGTATTAATAATAAATTGGGTTTTTTCAAAGGATAAAATTCCAACAAATTTACAAAGTGATATACCATGTCTTCAATATAATAAACAATACATCGGAAAAACATCAATACTACTAAAAAAATAGAATAACTTCTCACAAAAGTGTTAGTAAATTACATCTTAAAAGATGTGCGTTAGCAGAACACGCACATAGAGAAAAACAGTTTGAAGCTAATTAACCTAATTAATCTAAAAGAGTTTGTTTAGAAATGGCCTTCATATCACAAAATTGTAATACAATTTATAAAAAAAGTTATATAAAACATCTTAGTGAAATATAAATATATTTATATATTTATATATATAAGAATAATGTTCTTTTATGTAATATTATTATAAACTTAATTTAATTTGTAGGTCCCTGACGAAGAAAATAAAATTTTTGAAAGCTCGGATATAATTTTGAAGAGTGTAGATTCTTTTTCTGTTGGATTCCCAATAATTATAAACCATTATATGTAACTTAAATAAAATTACTCTGTATATGCTTTTTTAAAAAAAAAATTTTATTTCAAAAATACAACTGTTAAATTCTACGACAATTACCAGACTAATTTTTATTTCTACAATAAAATATTATTAAGTTGTTAATGAAATGTAACATTTTTGTGTAAACACGTAGTTCGGCGTTTTTTATTTTCCAGGCGTGGAATTAAACTCTGTAACTCATTTTCCCGAAGCACATTGGTGATATGTTGATTTTCGTATTTGCTCTGAAAGTCAAGAATATCTTTAATTTCTAATATTTCGTTTTTGAGAGCTATTTCATTCTTTTAAATATTTTGAATAGTTTTATTAAAGTTATCTATAATTTGGTGACTATTTGATTTTGTAAGTTCATCTAGTTTTCTTTTAATTCTTACAAATTATGATTTATTCTTTCGCCATCTTGAGCATCTAAATTTCCTGTTAAAGCTTTAAGAATTGTACCACAACCATTAATTAAACCTCTTTTATTTTGTGTTAAGTTTAAGTGGATATTTAGATTATTAATTTTTTCTTCAATGTTGATTTTAATATATTGAATTATATTAATAATATTTTCAGTTTCTACTTGGAAAAATGTACTATTTGAGATATTCATTTTTAAATGATCATATTGCTTATTTAGATTATTATATTCTTTAAGTAAAGGATTTAGATTATAGAAATGTATGAAAGTGTGGTTAGATTTTTGTAATTTAGCTGCTCCCAATTTGATTGGTTGGATGCCCAGGTTGTAGCTGATGTCTTTTATTTCGACTGTTGCGTATCCGAATGTGATGCACCTGAAATAAAAGTATAAGGTTTCTTTTTAGGATGTTTAATATTTGGTAAGTGGATATCTTTAGCTGTATTTTTGTGTCGGGGATTAATTTTGTCAGTTTTTAGTTCTCTATTAGTGCTTTCAATATATTCTTTCTGCTACTTATTTTTTGTTTTGCTTTGTTTTTGTTTATTGCGTACGTATACCTGAGTGGGAATTGTGTCGGGTAAATTTTCTCGTTTTTTATTTGGTTTAGATATTGCTTTTTGTTTAACTTCTTGCAAGGCTGATTTAGTTAAGAATATACTAATTTCACTTTTTCTTTATGATTAGAGATACAGTTATTTATTAATCTTTAATCTATATTTAAATTGAAATTCGGAATTATTGTCTAAATGTCCCGTAGTTATTTCATAAGGTTTCATTTTTGTTACCGAATGAATATTTTTATTATAAGCAAGTAGGGCATAATTTACTTTTTGTTCTATTGGTTCATTTTTATATTCGTTTTGGTTATTTAATAATCTTATATGTTCAATGATAGATGAGTGGAATCTTTCAGAATACAGTTAAACTCAGGGTGTTGCGAACTAATGAAATGCATTTTTACTTTATGTATATCTAGCAATTCTTTATCTAGCGACTTTTTAATTCTGTGCCAATATCGGAAATAACTTGATTAGGTATGCAATGGTGGGTGAAATATTTAATTAAAGCATTTACTACTTCTGTTCCTTGTGCTGAGTTTATTTTATAAAGTTGGTCATACTTAGAAAAGGAGTCTACAATAGTTAAGAATTTAATATTTTCTAAAGTTATTTTATCTAAATATTATAAGTAGGTTTGATAGGTTTCCTATCATATTTTGTAACTTGACAAATTTCGCACTCGTATATATAGGTCTGAATTGAAGCCCTTTGATTAGGCCAATAGTCGGCAAAGTGCGGCTCCGGAGCCGCATGTGGCTCTTTGGCTCCTTAAGTGCGGCTCCGACACAAATATCCATGGAAAGCCAATCATTTTCATTTTTATAAAAAAAATATCTTATTTTGAAAAATTTAAATAATATAGTACGAATAAAAAAAATAGAAAAAAAAAAGGCGGGTTCGAAGTCACTTCTGAAACAATATTTTTGTTTTTTCCGACATTTACAGCGTAATCTGCAATGGGTATACCTATCTAAATTATTATGAATTGTGTTGTTATCGTCGTCAATATTATTTATTATATCTTCGACTTCAACTAAAAGGGATTCTGTTTCTACGTTATTTTTTGAGGATTTTTCTACCGAATTTATTTCGTTAATATTTAATTCTATTCTGGACAATGAATCACTATTTGTGTTTAGAGCACCTATTTTATAGACTATGTTATATTCGTATTCTTCGAGTTTTAAACGCCACCTAACTAATTTGGACTTAGAGTCTTTGAGGGAAATTAAACACTGAAGAGGGCTATGGTCCGTTACAATGGATAAACGGCGTCCAAACAGATTAGACGGAAGTATTTAACTGCCCAAACAATTGCCAGGAATTTATTTTCAATTGTTGTGTAGTTTATCTCAAACTTATTAACAGTTCTACTTGCAAACGCGATTGGCAAGTCAAAACCAATTTTTCTTTGGTTTAACACTGCTCCTAAAGTATATTTGGTTAGGTTAAAAGGTTGGGAAAAATCAGGGTACTGTAACATTGGTTCATTCATTAGCAAATTTTTACAAATTTCAAAGCATTGGATATAATCTGAATCATTTATATTAATTACGGCATTTTTCTTAGGACGCATCGTGAGCGGTTTAGTTAATTTTGAAAAATCTTTTATGAAATAAGAACTCAGATTTATCTATTTGTATTTTAAAGTTTGATTCACGTAATCGTTGAAATACTTCTTTAAAATTATTATTGAGCTCTTGAAGACTATTACTAAAGATAATAATATCATCTAAGTAAACTAAACACTTTTCATTTTGAATGCCTCTCAATATGTTATCCATCACTCTTTGGAAGGTGGCTGGAGCGTTACATAACTCAAAGGACAAGTTTCAGTGTTGAAAGCGGTCTTTGGAATATTTTCTTCGGCCATTTCTATTTGATGAAATCCTGAAGCAAGATCTAATGTTGTAAAATATTGACAACGATCTAGTTTGTCTAATAAATTATTAATGTTTGGCAAGTTGTATCTATCTACTAAAGTTATTTCGTTTAAGCGACGCTAGTCGACAACTACTCTAAATTTTGGTTTTTATATATTACTGCACTATTCACCTTTAATACAATCTTTAAAAGAACAAGAATTGTCAACTGTGTAAAATCTTTTTAATTATATTTTTTTCAATACCTATATAACTTTTACGAAGTATTCGTCTAAGAAAGTTATTAGAATATTCTGAAGTAAAAATTACTGCATAAGGAAAATGAGTTTGGAAGGCGATACAGATCTGTATGGAAAAGTAAAAATAGATGTTTTGACTATTATATGTATAATACTTAAGGTCTAACCGCAATGGATTTTGATTTATCCGCCATTTTTTAAAATGTTTCAGGTATTTTTACAAATATCTTTTAAAGCAAAAAAATAGAAAAAATGTTTCTCTTTTTTGTCAGATTACTATTAACAAAAAAATACAGTTTTCCACAAAGACCAATATCAAAACTCCGCAACTTTCGAAGATGTGAAATTAGAAATAAGATAATGGTATGAAACTGCTGCCTATTAATCTGACAGTTGTCATACTAAATTTCACAAAGATTGTTCGAAGAGTTTTTTAGAAATGGATTTTTTTGTCAAAACCTACTTGTCATTAATTAACGGACCTAAAAATAAAGGATTCCCCTATGAACATTCAAATACAATTTTTTAATTGTGTTCATAGTTTATGAGATATTGCGCAGCTCTTCATTTTCTATGCCACGCAAAATATTTAAATTCGATTTTTTCAATTTTCAACAAATTCCATTTAAGTTTCTGGGCGGGGAAAATAAAGAAAATAATATAATATGCTAAACAGTTTATTATAAAAATATAATATTAAAAACTACAAATATTTACAATATATCTATAAAAAATTTATTTATAAAGTCTTACTCCTGGAAGTTTTTTCGCATGTAAATCACACGCCGCTGTTCGCCATTTAGCTTCTCAATATCTTGTTCCAACTGCGCAATGTCGGTTTGCGCCTTCTATAGCTCCTCAATGCATCGGCGCGTTATCGCCTATTAAATGGACTCCCACTGAATCTTTCATTAACTGCAGTTATTATTTTTTTAAATACCGCACCCAAGTCCATCTCAGTATCTATGGAATCATTACTTCCACTGGTTGGGGGCTTAGTTCTTTTCCTTGTTGCCGAAGTTTTCGACAAAGCTCCTAATGCCGGCCACTGCATTTGTGAACCGGTCTTCGAGTCAGGAGGAGTCGTGGTTCTGACCGTAGTTCTTCTTATCGGGGCCGATATAGAGGTCTCTTTAAATGGAAGTCATCAACATCGGTTGTCGGAACCTGGTTTGGTTTTCTTGTGGCGGTGGTAGTGGAGGATTTAAGCCAGAGAATTTTTTACCGGTCTTAGAAGCTGGTTCTCTTGCGACTGACGTGGTGGCGGAGGTGGCAGCAGAATTAAGCCAAAGAGTTCTGGAACTCCGGTAGCACTTTGACGCTGCAGCATTTTATAGAACCTAAAGAGAAGTGGGGCAATAGTTGGAGATATACAGATTGCTCCAACGTATTCAGAGTGATAGGAGGAAGGGTGAGAAATAAGATATTTCGTATCGCATGGCTATTGACCTCGAGAATAATAACGTTAAATGGTAATGAGTTGTCCGGCGAAGTTAAGTTAGGGAAAGGAGACATGGTAGGGGTATTGGAATAATATTTAATCAGGAGAAGTTTGGCCAGAAAAATAGTTGCAAGTTAATAGGTAATCGGGTTGGTGAGTTTTCAAGATCAACTAAGATAAATTTAAGTGACACCGTTATACCATCAGCTAATTTGGATAAGGCCGATGCGTCGTATACATATCCAAGTAACATGGATGCACTACCGGCAAAGGAATTTACTCGAACTCTTGATCAGACGTAGAAATGTGAAGCCTGTTATGTGGATATACCTGCCAATCAAATGTATGCCCATTGTAGGATTTTAGGACATAAGGCCAACACTTGTGCCGTTCTTTCCGATGGGGTGGAATTAATAAAAAGCGTTTTTAAATGTAGAATTGCGAGATACAAAATTAAAAGCGATAAAAAGCACATTTATTACACTTCACTTTTCGACTCCGTGCAGCAGAAATTCCTGAAGCTATTGGAAATAGCAATCGCTACTTACGCAGCATAAAAGTGAACGTTAAGGTTTTTGCTACATACGTCTTGCCTATTCAAGGTGTTGGGAAAATTAAAGTATTCAACACTGCCAATATGGTGACAGACCTAACAACAGTAAATTTGCATCGCTGCGGGGTTGTTCTTACATGAAACTGCCCAAATTCATTAAATAGAAGAAAGCCGTTATCAATATGAAGAATAATGATGAATATTGCTTTTCTTGGGCCGTAGGGTCAGCTCTAAATCCTCGTTCTTCAAAATTCCTCGGATATTAGTTCATATCTGTATGTTAGCCGGGTATTCAACTTGGAAGGCTTGGATTTTCCCATGAAGTTAAATTACATACCAAAGTTTGAAGATCGAACGGATATTATTGTAAATGTTTATGAAACTCTTATTATTTGAATCCTATTTAAGGAACAGAAAGCAATACGTTAGCTTTAATTACATTAATTCGAATATAAAAAACATTAAAAGAGGAGTCCCGCAAAGATCAGTCCAATTTTGTTTCTGATATATGTCAATAATTTGCCCAGTACTGTAGATAATTTATGCAAGTTTGTCTTTTACGCATATAACACCACATTTCTAACAGTAGACGAAAATAAGTGATTAGAAATTTTAAGTAAAGCTAAAATTTAGTTTAACTCTAACAAATTAATGGTAAATGAAACTAAAACACAAAACGTGTACTTTAGTTCTAATAAAATGACCAACAAGTTTGATCCAGTAAAGCTTCTATGTTTAACATTCGATACTAGTTTAACCTAGTCTGCGTATATAGTCAAATTTTGTTGATGACTAACGGTCAATAAATATTGTATTGAGTACGTTTTAAGTTAGGTTGCATTGAAATTTCTATCAAATTGGTGAGATGTGTATGAACTACTGTATATGTACGTTCTACAGTAGTATGCGTAATTAAAATTAGGCAATCGTTTTTAAAATTTTGTCGCTCTATACTATCATTTGACGTAATTTCTCAGAAAACGTCAGTTTTGCGGATCGAAGCGCATAAGCTAACTTTGCATAATGATCGTAGAAAAAAAGTAATTTTTACGCAATGGACATAAAATGGCAAAATTTATCATATAGATTTAATAATAATAGACTAACAATGGCGACAATTGACTTTTAATATAAACCGATTATTCAAGATTTACAGAATAATCACTGTTTCTTAAAATAATGGGATCGTAGAAAAAATTATGTGTGCAATTCAAGCTTTGAAAAAGCGACGAAGTATCACTTTCAGCTCTTAATACATAAATAGCTATTTTATGAAAAAAGTTATTTATTTATCAATCAAACTAACTTTTTTCTGTGAAATATTACCACTTTTTCCAAGAAATAGAATTGTCGTGGAAAAAATCTTTTTTTTCAAAAATAGTTTAATTTTTTTATAAAACATTTGCCATTACTTACTTTTAGCAAGGAATAAAACTGTCGAAAAAATCGATTGTCAAAAAAGTTCAATTTTCATATATATTATTCATCTTTATGGGATGGAAAATTATCATTTTGACCAAGGAATAGATTTACTGTCGCAGAAATTATTTTTTGTCAAATCTTTGAATTTTAATAAAAAATCGAATTTTTATTAACACGGAATTAGACGCGTCTCTATTTTTGTAATAAATACACGCGCACGGTGTAAATGACCGCATTTAAATAATTATACAAAACAACAATAAATAAATAGCCTTTTAGACATTTCAGAAATATATTAGCAAAACACAATAAAATATATAAAAAGTAAAATTTAATCTTCAGAGTTTTCCTTCTTCTGTACATTTTTGGCATAATGGAACAGTTTGTTCTCTGCATATCGATTTTTGGTAACATCTGCATTGTGTCGATGTTTTTCTATTTTTTTTATAACTACACACAAATAGCATCTTCCAGATACTGATGTTCTCGGCTGTTCTTGTGTTACAGACACACCCAAAATTTTATTTATTCGGATGTTTATTGATTTTGGTAAAGTTACGATCTTTTGTGTCTTTTCCAAATAATCCTTGATTAATGACAGACCTAGTTCTTCCAAAAAATATTTTCTAGGCAATTTTTGTTTGTATTGGACTGAAACACAATTTGGCTCTTTATTCCAGCAATATTCAACAGAGTAAAAAATATTGTAAGGGGCCATCTTCGACTTGCACGAGATACAGAATAACTGCCTTTCATCCACGACATCAACGCCGCTTTTTGTAAAATTATAATAAGTTATAATATGCGCTTTACATAGCTCTCCACTAGTAGAATCAATTTTGTCGTCATTATGCATAGTAGACAAACACACGTGTTTATTCTTCTTTGGCTTATATGAGAGTCATGTTATTTTTTTCGTGAATCCAAATATGCTTGAATAAAGTTTTCAGTCTTTCATTTTAGCTACGAATAACGGTGGAATTTCTTTCTTGTTCTTTCTCATCTGTGCAAACTATTGTCAGTTTCTCGTTTCTATAAAGGTCTATCGCCAAAAGTATTGAGGAAAACCAATTATCTCATGTCACGTTTCGACCTGTACCAGATACAGGGCGAGTGAGACGTTTTACTATTTGATATGCAGAATTGTCGACTTTGTATGGACCGGCTGGCTGAACTCCAACATATGGTTCCATATTGTATGTGTAAAACGATTCCGAGTCAACTAGTGCCCAAATTTTTAGTTCATACCTCGCCGGTTTTTTCGGCATATATTGGCCGAAGGGGTATTTACCGTGAAAGGACTCGAGCATTTCATCAAGAGTTACACAGTCACTTGGTGAATAGTTTGACAAATATCGTTGAACAAAAACATCAAAAAGATTTCGAGCAGGACCAAATTTATCACTTTGTTTTCTTATTTCTCTATACTCAACATTGTCAAAACGCAGAGCACTTAGTAAAAATTGCAGCCGATTTATTCCCATAGTTAGACTAAATATTTCGACACCAGTACCATCTTGGTTGTATAAATCTCTGAGATTTAAATGCGATGATTTTAGCACACCCTGTATACACATACAAAATAATTTAAGGATATTTGGTTTGAACTTCCTTTGATATATATATATATATTATATATTCCTTGTATATTAAAAATATTTTTTAAGAATTTATTTTTTGCTATCTGTATTATTTTCAAATATTTTATAATCGTTTTAGATAATGAGTTAACATTAATAAAAAATTTGACAAAGAATTTTGAGAAATAATTTAATAATCCAATCCGACTAATTTAAAAAAAATGTATCTACTAACATTATTAAGGAAAACAATAAAATCAATCTGACACCCACCTCTATCTAATTTCAATAAAACAAGCTAAGGAAAGAAATGTCTTGAACAAAGAAGGCATCAATTACGAAGTCTATCAGGTAAAAATTTATCGCAGCCCCAAAGCCTGCAAAAAGGTAGAGGCCCCAATATCGGTTTAGCTATATAAAAACAAATAACATCAAGAAGTGTATTACAAGGAATTTACGTGCGTGAGCGCTGCCAGCGTCTCGGTAGTTTAAGTGGCCTTGACAAATTTAATTAATTTTCGAAAATTTTTGGAAAACAAACCTTTTTTTTGTTGTGCGCTCAGAAAAATAAAATCGCAGCCAAAATATTATTTTTTTGAAAATTAGGCTTTCAAAGAAAATCTGCTCCTATACTTTTGTTTAAAATTATGGATACATATTGATCCCAAAATTTCAAATAAATCGCTTGTTAAATATCGGCATAAAACTTTTATCTGAAATAAGAAGAGCATCTATTTCTCTTAAATGTTTTATACTCATCTAAGTACATTATTAAAAACTCTTTTTTTTATTTTTAAATAAATCCCATTTGACATTTCTATATTAAATTTTTTAATATTCTACTTCAATAAAAATAATAGTAAGGTAATGAACGAGAAGAAAGAAAAAATTAATAAAAAATTAATATTTTTCAAATTTTTTCCTACATCTATGACTTAAATATTTTTTTCATTCGCTCTTTTTTTATCTCATATATAACTGATACATAAATAGATAACCTGATTTGTTGTATTCACATGAATTCTTTATTTAGTCTAGTCATATTTCACCTTCGTGATTTTTCAAAATCTTGGCAATGTACTACATCCTTCAAATAATTATGATGGATGGACTAAAATGGCCGCACTTTTTAACTACTACTGTTGAAAACCACCTGTCGGCTAATGCTTAAACTCAGCTGGTGATGTTTTGTAAGTTTGTTAACGCCAAAATTCACTAATTTTGTTAAATGTTCATTTTAAATTTACAGTAGACCTAGGCCCCAAGAACGAACTCAATGTTTGAATAACCTTTCTAGAAGGTCATGAAACAATTTATATTCATAAAATGTGAGAAGTTTTTAAATTATACATTGCTGATTAACGCGATGTTTTTAATCAAAATAACAACTTGGCCAGTTTTGAGAACCAATTCAAGTATATACTGACCAAGCCAAGCAAATTACTTTTAATAACAAAAAAGAGTATTAAACTAGCCAAAAAATAAGTACTTTTTCATTTGAACATAAAAAACCTAATACTTACTCTTCTGTGGCCATCTATTTTGGGATGCATTTAATTCGCGCCCTTAAAATCGTTAAAACATTTGTAAAGTTCCATTCTTTATTATTAATATCACTGTGTTTTGTTCAAAAACTGATATTTACTTCACGAAAAGTTGTCGGACGATTTATTTTTATTGTGGCGTATTTCCACCCACAATTTTGTTTTTACGATGCTCACTAGTCATTAGTTGAAGACGGAAAGGGCTGGAATCTTATTTGTTGTATCTGAAGGCTACATTTTGTTTAATTGTCAGAATTTTCTTGACCAATAGGATTCAGAATATTATTTTATAAAACTGATTTCTTGAATATATGTAATTATTTTAATTGATTTGGTTTGCTTCTCTTTTTAAATTAAATAAAAATAATCCAACTTTAAATTATTATAATTGATTCAACTAAAAAGTGCGACTTTCAGGATTTCAGTTTATTATGGGTTGCCTGCTAATAAGGCATTAGTTTATGAATTAAAGGAGGAATTACGTATTCAATCTTAATTCAAAATTAAGTTTTAACAATAATTATTGTCTAAAAAATCAGTTTTTGTCAAGAAAATTGAATTTATGTTAAATCTTCAAGTTTTTTCAAATCGTTGAATTTTTATATAAAAAATATATTTTCATAAAACATTCGTTTTTATGGGGTAAAATTATTTTCCAAGGAATGGAATTATTCTCAAAAAATCAGTGTTAAAAATTATAACTTTTTGCCAAAGAATTTTTATAAAAAAATGTATTTATAGGATTTTTAGTACAAATACCGTTGCACGTCAGGAGTGACGTATCTCTTTCGTCATAGTACTGCCAACTAATTAAAATTTCCCTAACTAAGATAAATCATACGAAACATCACGAAAATTCACGAGGACTCATGAACGTAGTCACAGTACTAAAAAACCGAAAAAGTAATCGTAATTATTTTGATAATTTTAGAATTATTTCAATTATATTGGCTTATATATGTCTTATTCTTTATAATATAAAGTTTATAAATCATTATTATATGTTTAGTACTCAAAAAACCATAATTTACATTAAATAATTTTGAAATTTTCTACGCCCATGAGACTCGTATTTATGATGAAGAAATGACATTGTAGCGATTGGCATGCCTTGATGCGACGTTGTCGAGTATTTAGATTGAAATATTTCAACGATTTCTGACGTCCGGCCGTCAACCAGTTGTGTGTTTTCACCACGTTTTCGGTAATTTTATAATATTGTCTTAATTTTTTTGCTTTTCTAGATAGTTAACTTATAAAAAAAACTGTTTTTTTCAAAACAAACATAGTGTGAATAAGCTGATTATTGACGTTTATTTCTACAAAATGCCAAAAAATTTAGACAAGCCGACAACACTGCAGGGTCGTGATCTCATAATTGATATATGACGGGCAACGGGATTTGTATTAAAAATCCTATACATAAAACATACGTCATTATTAGGTGAAATATTATCGTTTTTATCAAGGATTAGAATGATTACCAAAGAAAAGTATTTGATGCTATGCCGGTTCTAATCTAAGATGTCCGCCATGGGCGTCTCTCCATTGAGATGGCTCTAGGAAGAGCATTTGGATATGAAATACAAGTAGTTGAAAGAAGAACTAAATTAACGTTGACTAAATCATCGACATATACGAGACAAAGATAGCTTTCCGATAGACGTTGACAACTTTCCAATTAAAAGATTTTTTATACTTTTTAACGTTGACAGAATTGATAACCTACAGATTACTTTACAATTGACTAAATAACCGACAAATACAAAATCAAGACTAAAAAAGGAGAAGAAATGACGGCTTCTCAAAACTGACATATTCTAAATAAGATTGCATCTTTCCTATCAACGACCAAGGATGTTGCATATTTTACGCTGGATCGCTAACTCGTCGTAGAAAAGTGAGGCAAGGCGGCCATTTGCAATTAGGTCAAAACAAACCAAATTATCATTGTGTGTTATGTGAAAAGTTGCATTTTTATTAACAAATTTAGTGTATTTAGTGTTTAAATATGCATTTTACTTGTGCGATTGAATGCTCAAATAGAGCGCATCTTGGGTAAGTTCAATTTTAGATTAGAATTCACATTCACATTACAGCATATGCGTTTACGCTTCACGGCCTCCATTTGCAGTTAGGTCAGCTTCTGGATAGGACCGATTTTATTAAGTTAGCGATCCAGAGTGGCAGTAAGTATAACATTCTTGCCAACAACTGACTTCTTATCAGCGGCAGGCGGGTGGTGTGACATTTGGCTAAATTGGTAAGATAGATCTCATACTTACTGACTTGTCCGAAGATGTTGCATGGCTACAAATCAGGCTGGCTGCATATAAATTTCCTTCTAGTCTAGTGCTTTAATTAGGGAATATAACTCTCCAATACATCGGGAAATAATTATTCCGCTTCATATTATATACGATCATAGCGTTACAGACATAAAAGATTGCATCATCCTAGCTCCTTATCAGCAGTGGCCGCGGCGGCCTAACGGTCTGTCTGTCTGTCTGTCTGCTCTTTCCTACCGGGATATCTATTTCTAAAATAAAAGAATTAAACATCGCATATTTTGGATATCTTCTGGTTTGGGAAAACCATTGAAGAAGAGAATAAGCATTTACATGTACCTATCTTGAATTTTCAAACAAAATTATTTGACGTTCAAGAAATTTCGATACAGGGTTGTACAAAATTTAACTAGTAATTAAGGAGTCAAAATTTTGGAAATAAATTATCTAGGGTTAATATCATATTATTTTTAGAATTTCTTTTTTATTATTTATTGATATCTCTTTGAGTTACTTGCAGCTCAGTAGTTGGTTGGTGCAAAATTGTGCTATTTTATTTGAATAATTTGTTACAATCTAAGAGCTTCTAACCATTACTGGCGGTGGAAAAACCTTTAATTTACGAACGTGTAACAAATTTTTAAGAATTTAATATTAGATACTTAATAGATTTTGCTAATTTATGTTTTTTTTTAATTCCAGATTTACACATTGGATAATGGCGCACAACAATTAATTACAATTTAAAGTTATATTGATAATGCATTTGCGCAGTGACTCCATGGAATCACCTGATGAAAACCGTAAGTAAATGAGGTCATAAATGATTTTTTATACTTGATTTTAAAAGTTCATTTAAAGCTTTATTTAGTTATTGAGGAAATAAAGGTCGGACACGTCGATTTTGTTTTTGATATGCGCATTTTTTGGTGTACGCATATTATTCATGACGTTGTTACTGTTTATAGTTATGACGTCGTTATTGTTTTACATGGCAATAGTTTATTATGTTAGTACAATTAAAAGAATGTATTTTTTTGCTTGTGGACATCACATATTATATTACGTTACATAACAATATTTTCAAGAAATAAACGTTTATAATTCATAATAGTGTAATCTAAAAAAAATTTAAACAATAATGAATAAAATTACAAATTATTATATTAAATATTCATATTGTATGCTATTAGCCTCCGGATAATATGTAAGTTGATTCTTAAATTTTTACCAAACATTGGTTAGCGTTTTCAGCGTTAATTATATTAATTTCGGTCCTAATTCTGTCTTTTATTTTATCAATTAGCTATTAATCTAAACTGTGTACTTAAGGTATTTCTACAAAAAAAGTCCAGTGGGGTTAGATCAGGAAGCTCATAGCATATAATTTGAACATTTAATTTAATAGTTTGTAATTTTTTTCATTATTGTTTAAATTCGTTTAGATTAGATTTGAATGAATTATAAAGTTTATTTCTTGAAAATATTATTATGTAACATAACGTAATATCTGACGTCCATAATAAAAAAATATGTTATATTTAACCACACTAACAAAATAAGCTATTGCCATTTAAAAAATGACGTTTTGCTAATAAGGTATATTTTATTCTGGCATCAAAGCTACACAATAAAACCTAGAATCGGAAAACCATGCCTTCTTTTAATTTAGAAAGAATGTTTGTCAAAGTAAAAGTACAAATATATTTTTATATTACCATTCTGCAATATTCATGCTTCATCAATAAAATAAACTGATAAAACCAGGCTTATTTTCTTTTGTATAATTTTTAAAAAAATCAACCCTTATTATAGCAATTTTTGGAAATTCAATTGGTCCTTGCCTAGGTATCTAGATTCATCTTTTTAGCACATGAAATCTATTTCATTTTTATATTTATACCAACTTCCAGAATACAATACAACATCCATTAAATACTTGTATTTGTTTTAGTAATTTAGCAAAGTTAACATTGCACTGAAATTAAAGGTTTCAGTTAGTTATTATTTACTTGTTTGAAAATATTAGACAACCTAGACATACTTACTTACTTTTATGATATGTCTATATCATAAACAATATCTCTAATACTACTTATGCATAATATTATTGTATTAATAACTGCTTTATTATATTAACGCTTTTACGATAGAGATGTGGAACTTCAATATCTTTTTTCTCTGCTTGTGAAATAATACTAATAGTCGAAATACTTCAATTTAAAACCACAATATATAAACCACAAATTTTATATGATTACTGCATTTAAAGTTAAGAGTAACCCACTATTATCACCTATTAATTATTATATCACAAAATGTTCTTTGGGTGGTTGTGGTTGTAATTTATTGATGGTTTACAGAGATTTAATATTAAAAATAGTATATTTATTTATGCATACTTGTCGCTTATAGAAATTGATGACACACTGCTTAACGACCACCTACTTGATCTATGGAAATAGATACAAACAAATAGTAGCAGCACCGCTACTAATACTACTGTAACCAGTAACAAGCTAACCTTTTCATGAAGGATTTCGAAGTGACAGCACTAACAAATTCATACAAAACGGGTACACCCGTACCTGCTCTATTTTATTCGATCCTTTATTGATTTTCTGGATCAGTTGCCGCTCCGACCAAGTCCAATAACTCCCGATCTACTTCATCAGAAAGGCAGCCGACCCTTTCTTTCTCTTTGAAGCGGTTTTTTTAACTAGATAACATAATTTATTTTGCATTACGTTTTTCTCTATAAATAGTGTTTTTTTATCTCTTTAATTTGAACTATTTAGTAATCATAAGTGCAGATGGGAAGATTTGATCAACTGTAAGTACTTTCAAGATTAATATTAAATTAACATTCTACTGGAATTAACTTGGCCTATTGTATTGTTCTTAACCTAATTGATAATGGCGTAATACAAGTACATACTTTAGGTAAGATGTTTGACTACTATTAGTGTAAGTTAATTTGTATGTGAAGGCATTTAAGCCATAACAACATTTGCAACAGCTTTATTCCTGACCAATAATATAAAAAACATCCTTCGAAACCATATTTATTACCATTCCAAAGTTTTCCTTTCAAATGATCAACAATACACTCTCTTGGAAATAAGACGTTAAGAATTACGCAAGATTTACTTAATCGAGACATTCAAGTATTAAAAATCTCTCAAAATGCATGCTTTATAGTTCTTGGAGTACTCCAAATTTTCGAATAAATATATCTAAATTCAAAAATTGTTAGAGAACAATAAATGGATAGTTATAACCCCATATAGAGTAGTTGTCTTTCAAAGATGTGGAAAGTCTCCTGTAAAGTTACTTAATTAAATTAAATAATATTTGTGAAGCGTTAATAGACGTTTTAAAAATATATCTAAAGTCTAAATTGAATTATCAGATTTAAAAATATTTTAAATGAAACCCACCACGGGGTCCTTAAATTTTCGACCATTAAACACAACGTTTTTCAATAAGAATAATTAAGAATTGAATACGTTGGCTTATCTAATTCATTTTCAGTATCCTAGATCTATACATGTGTCAGAATAAAAGAGCCACTATTAACCAAACAAATTACCCTCGAGATGAACTTTAAAACTTTCCAATAATATTGGACTGTGATACTCAAGGTATATATTATTGTCATCAAAACCACCTACTCTGTGCTTTTATAAGAAGTTACAATATAAACAAAAATAAATTTAGTCCATTGTAAGTTTCAGAACAAAAAAATGTATTTGGTCCTTTAAAGAAATTTTGTCATACCGTCCGTATTTCTCGCAAAAAATATAGTTTTCTCATGTAAACCTTCATAAGAAATCTAAAGGTGTCTCTAGACGGACAATAATATTGCACCATATATTTTTGGTCAACCATACGTTACAATATTGTTTCTCAATAAGTTAGTTTATGACTGACACGTATGCCGTCAACATGTTTAGTAATAACAAAAAAACAAGTTGTGTGGCTATTGCTTTAGTTGTAGCTTTAAAAAGAAAGAAGAAAAAAAGCGCCGATAGATAAAGAAATAGTTTAGAAAAAGAAGTAAATATACTCATAAAAACTGTTAAGTGAACTTTGATTAAGTGAACCAACTGACTTTCAAAACTTCCTAAGAATGGACGTTGCATTATTTGACGAACTCTTGAGAATGGTTAGTCTTGTAATTAAAAGAAAGGATACTGTTTATGATGATTACCGTAAGGAGATAAGTATGTTAATAAGTTGTAATATGAGAATATTTTTAAATAATGTCAGATTATAAAAATTTGTAAAATAAAGATTTTGAAACCTAAAGTAATTTAAAAACAAAATATTAAATATCACAATAACATATATATATATATATATATATGTACTTATAATTCCATAAGCACAAGATCAACATAACTTTTTTTTGATATATATATATATATATTTCAGATTTTATTTCTGTAATGCGTTAGGTTTAGGAGCCACCGATACCACATGAAATCGAATATTCCTAATATATCGAAAACAGATTGAGATAATGAGATGATTCAAAATCTGAGAGATGCAGATTTTTGCACCAAAGGGGGGACGTATCTTTTTTTTAATATTTTTAAATACCGGAGAAAATGACAAAAAACTATCAAAACGAAAGGAATACGGACGGGGGGGGATACGTTCTGGCAGATTTTTTTAATTTAATGTTTTAATGCAATTTTTTTTAATTTAAACCGCTTAGCTGTAAAACCAAATTCGAAATACTTAAAAAATTAACCACAGATTACGGCTATACACTCAAAATTTGAATTACTAATTGTACAGTACCGTTTGTTATCGAAAAAGAGCGCATAATAGGTAGATAAGTGCTTTTTATGTAATAGCTAAAAAGGAATACGTAATTTTAATTAATTCCATTTCAAATTTTTATTGGTAATTTGTTTATGTCTAGTGTCAATTTAAAGTTGTTCGGTATATAAATTTTTTGGTTGCTGTATATTATCGAAATTTTTATTTTAATAAATTCAATTTTTATTTGTTATCCATAAAAGTTCTAAAAAAATTCATCAATCAAAAATATCGAAATTACAATATATAGTTACGTTTTACGAGAAACTTTAACAAAAGTCTTGTAAAGAACAATATTTTTTTCATTTATAACAAATGTTTTATAGTTTTGTATATTTATTATGTTATTTCATGTTAGACGTTCTGTATTTTTTAACTCGTGCACCTAGTATAAGGGAGGTATTGTTTTCGTAAAAAAATCACATTACCGTCTTTTCTGGCAGAAACATTTGTTTACGAAATCCAGGAATCCAAAAAAGTTAATTTTTACCTTATTTCTTTTTCAAATAGTTAATACAACACTTACTAGAATGATTCTCAGCTTAACTATCGCTTCTCTACTTTTTTATATTACCCTAGAGTATAGAACAATAACAATATCAACGATTTTATTCTCATCTGACAATTAACAACTAACAGTCTAATTTATTTCTATTTAATTATTAATGTAGATAAAATAGTTATTACCTATTTATTGTTATTGTTATTATGTTATTTATTTTTATTTTTTGGCTAGATAGGAAATATTTGTATAATAAAAGAAAAAGCCAAATTTTGTACTTCAAGTGTGTATTATTTTTTACACACTTGAAGTACAAAATTTGGCCTTTTCTTTCATCACTAAGCGTGTACACACGTAACCTTTGTTACTCATCATTTGTATAATAGTTGAATTAATCTTTTTTGTACATATTTTATTTTAAAATAAATAAAAAAATAGTATATGTCACTCACATTATAAGGCTCAGCATATGTTTCGTCCAGTTTGCACAGTCTCGGCGAACAACGAATAATGGTAGCCTTCTACTCCTAGTAATATACTAGTTTTTAAAAATATTGTACTGAGTAGTGTATTTTTTCAGTAAAATTTTTTCAGTAAAATTTTTTCAGTAACATTTCAAACAATAAAACATTATTTTCATGAAAATGTATGAAACAATTTTGAAACGGAATTACTCGTCCTACGCGCTCGTGGTTTTGTAATTAATATTAATTAATGCATTTTTATGAAACCATGTTTCCATTCTTAATTGAAATTTGACTGGAAAAAGCCGGCAAATATTTGTTATACCTTTTAAATTTTTATTACGATAAACGTTGTGATTATTCATCCATTCCTGGAAACTTTCTGGTTCAATCATTTTCGGCGCAATAACTTTTTATAAATTTAGCCCATCGCAAACATTTATTATACCCCATCCATTCGTATGTGCGCCAAAAAAATTAAATCTATTTTTTATTAGAACCGGGCATGTGCAGTATTCTAGTGGAAAAGCTATGTTGTCAAAGCAGTTTTGTTGAAATAGTATTCGTTTCTCTCCTTCTTTCATGTGGTCAAATCGGAAAAAGGAGACGTGTTTATAATTAGTGTGTTTCTAGGTCTATATGGACTTTATGGTCTATAACGAGGCAAGTGTTTTTAGTCGAAAGAGGTCACGTGATGATGTTGGCTCTAAAGGTTATAATTTTATTGTAACACTGAACAAGCTTTAATATAAAGTGAAACGTTCGCCTAATTCAATTGCTGTATTTTATTTACCTGTCATTAATCATTGAAAAGGAAACAAACATAATTGCAACAGCACAAAATGGCAACTTTTGAGATGAAGAAACATTAACGATAATCACTTGAAAGTTTTATTAATAACAATACCGTCAACCAATGAGTCATACGTTAATTACAAACTCAAAAATTAATTTTCGGCGACAAATCTGAAGGAGATCAGGGAAAATGTCAATTTTTAGCAGCATTTAGTTCTAAATAAAGTACGTACGTTTTAAGAGACTTAAAGGTTGTCTTAGGTTACTTTAAAAATTATGACATTGAAGAAGCTAAGAAAATAGGTAAACATGGTGTAGTTTTTGAAGGTGACTCGAAACGAGGTTTAATCATAGATCCCAGTGGATCTGGTAAACCCAATGTTATGTTATCACTTCTAGAAAATCCGAACCGTTTAAGATTTGAAAATGTATATGTATGCTCTAAAAGCTTACATCAATCAAAATATTCATACTTGCGAAATTTGCTTCAACCTATTAAAGAGATTAGTTATAAGGAGTATGACAAAATGGAGGAAGTGATTGTACCTGAGTTAACCAAAAAAAATTCTATTATAATATTTGATGACATTGCTACATGTGATCAAAGTATTATACAAAATTATTTTTGTTGTGGGCGACTTAAATCTACAGACTTTGTCAGACATACGCAGCTATTCCCAAGCATTTAATTCGAGATAATTCAAACCTCCTAATTATATTTCAACAAGACATGACCAACCTCAAACACGTGTATGATGATCATGTTAATATGGATATGTCATTTCAAAATTTTAAGGATTTGTGTGCATATTGTTGGAAAGACAAATTTGGCTTTATGACAATAGATAAAGATTGTAATTTAGCATCAGGTTCTTAGAAAAATATGATCCTTTGCCCAGAGGATATATTGAAAATAAAATTATGGATACTGAGAATCAGTTTGATAGCACGTTTGGAGTTTATTTCAACCCTGAAAATCAGCAATGGGCTATTGGTCATTCTCCCTTAACATTTGACGGAAAAGATGTAGTGATTCAAAATTTCAAGTATAAAGGCACTACTGGTCTTTATGAATTTTTATTCAAAAAATATCCTGCTGGATACAAAACTCAAGATTTTGACTCATATATTGAAATTGTTAGAAGAACAAATGCACAATATTTAGGTTATAATCCAAAAAAAGGATTATCCATTTCAAATGCTTCTAAATTTATTGATCTAATTAAATTTGAAAAAAAAGGAGAGCAATCGAGCAGGAAAGTATGTCAGGACATATTCGTCCGAGACTCAGCTCCGATTCCAATGTAAAAAAACTCTGCTTACTCTAACCCGAAGTAAAACTAAACATACTCTAGGAAGTGGACTAAATTCTAAGGTTTTAATAGGTTTAACTGATAAAGTGGATTATAAATATTTTGATGATTTTAATGAATTGGTTGATAGACTTCGATTACTCGTAGCATCACAAAAATCTGGTAATACTGGGGTCAACAATGAAATTATTTCCATTATAGAAGAACTACGTGAAGGTGGAATAATCTTATAAGCATCAGTTAAGATGTCTCTTAACAAGTTCAACCAACACTTTCTTACTTCCTACACGTGTCCGGAAGAGGAGATAGTGTCCTCCCCAACTCCAACTACAACACCCTGCTACATTTGTAAACCTTCCGAATTTCACAGTAAATGTATATTAACTATTCGAGGTATTTTAATCTAAGTAAAACACTCTACCTATTAGAAGATGGTATATTCTCGTATACGTTTCCTGTAAGTGGGAAAGTGGAAAGCATACGCTGTTTTCCGGAAAATCTTTATGTTTCATATAAAACAAAATATGATAAAATTAATCAATTACTAGACAATAATATTAATTAACAAGGGTGATGTTATTGAATTTTACATACCTTCAAAAAGTCTTGTAATAGATAATATTTTCATTCAATTTGTAATTAAAAAAGCTTGAAAAAAGTGATTATATATAATTTTATTTTGTATTTCATTTGAAATAATGCCTTTGAATCATTTTAATCAACACTTTCTTCTTTCAAGCTGCTCTACTGCTGAAGATGAAGAAAAAGTTGGTTCTAAACAAACAAACCAACCCTCATTTAATGCTCCATTTTATGTTTGTCGCAATTTCGACTATCACGTTAAATGTCTGATCCATTTGAGAAGAGAGAAAACAAATTTGAGTAAGGATTACTATGTTCTTGATAATAGAAATTTAGGATTCAAGTTTCCATTGTCAGCAAAAATAGAAAGAATTTCTCATTATCAGTCAGATTGTGAAGTAATATTAAAAAAGAAAACTTACAAACTTCATGAACTGTCAGGTGTAAATATTGTTAAAGGAGATGTAATTGTATTTAAGCTGGGATCAAAACAGAAAATTTGTATTGTATTTACTTCAGTGTCCGTTAGTCAAAAATGTCTAAATTGCATGTCGTTAATGAACTTCATAAACCAGCTCGAATTAATTTTAAATAACGCCATGTTTTAGTTAAAGGCTTGTATGATTTAATTCAAGCTGATCTGGCCATCATGTCATCGTATACTAAAGAGAACAAGGGATATAATTATATTTTGGTCGTAATCACTACATTCAGTAAATTCGTTTGGACTTCACCTATCAAAAGAAAAACTGGTAAAGATATTAAAGATATTGATAATGCCATGAAAGCATATCTAACACAGATGAAACTACCTCCCAAGAATCTTCAGACTAATAATGGGACAGAGTTTTACGATAAAGATTTTCAAGATGTTATGCAAAAATATAAAATAAATCGTTATAGTTCCTCTTCGAATTTTAATGCTAGCATTGCAGGACGGGTAATTAGAACTCTTAAGTTGGCTTTATGGAAACATTTAAGTTTACGAGGATCGTACAAGTGGTTAGACGCTCTACCTACTATTGTTGCTAAATAAAACAATACTAGACACTCGACTACTGGAGCCATACCCAGCAAAGTTAACAATAGAAATGCAAAGTATATTATTGCATTTAGTCGAGCGAAAATTGTAGATCCTAAATCTAAAGTTGGTGATTATGTACGCATCAGCAAATATAGACATGTCTTTAAGAAAGGCTACACTCCCAACTGGATGACAGAGGTTTTTAAAGTGAAAAAAGTTCAGTTGACCAATCCTAGAACCTACATTTTGGAGGATGAAAAAAATGAAGAGATTCAAGGTGGATTCTATGGGGAAAAATTGCAAAATGTGAAATATCCAGATGTTTTCTTAATTGAAAAAATCTTGAAACGAAAAGGAGATCTAATTTTAGTAAAGTGGTTGGGAATGAATGTACAATCTTGGATAAATAAAAATGCAATAGTATAATATGTACTTTTTAATAAAATATTTTTGCATACATTTGCATACAATGTGTTTTATTTATACAATGGTCTCAATAAACAAGGGTTTATAATTTTTGCGATTTCTTCTATGTGACGTTGAAATCTTACACGGTCACGAGCAGCTTCTTCCCTACGTCTTCCTTTTCTGGCTTCCTTGTAAACTTTGTAGAGGGTATGAAATTTGTTCATCCATTCGTTAAAGATAACCTTCTTCTTCATAGTAGATCTGGATATTGATATGGGACTTTCAACGCTAAACCATAAGTAATTGGATTGATGTCTTTTATAGGCTCAAGAACTTTGAGAGCTGTCTGCACCATATTCGAGCTACTTCTGACACTCATTCGTAAAATTGTTAGACAATATGCAAATTTTTGTTCTCGATATAGATCAATGAAATGTTGTATTAACGGTTGCCCGTGTAACGTTAAGCCCATTATGTTGATAATGGTTGCCCACTCCTCTTCGTTGTATATTGCTTTATGTCCTTTGTTGTCGCATATTTTAATACACGGAGCAAAATCATATCACGTGATAAACTGACTGCTACATACTTTAGGTTTGATTTTGTTGTATAAAATCGCTTTTCACCCAAAAAAGTACCTTGTATCATATGCTAGAAAACTAAAAATGTCAGGTTAAACTGTAATGACCCTAGGGTATGTATCATAGGAATTTTGTATTAAATATTTTTTGTCGTCGAATTTAGACCAATTTTGGTTTGTTTTATGCTGTAGGCGTTGTGAGCATAAGAACAAATCATAGATTGAGAGATAATTTTGTCGTCAAATGTAATTTTAGTTTGTAGGAATCCTTTCGACTTTTTAACTAATTTTTGATTTCCAATTTTATAGCTATACATTTTTGATCTTAAGCCTACAAAATGTGTAATAATGTTACTGTTCGCTTCATCTTTCATTAAACCCGGCACTTTTTTATTACAAAGTGGTATATTATATGAATTTGTAGGTGGGTAATAACTTGTATCAAAATGGTTAATGTATGTTTAATAATTTCATCGTATATATCATGACTATTAATTTGATAAATGAAGGAATCGATGTCAGTATATAAAATTTTACATCTGTCATTTATTTTACGCAACATATAATCATAATGAAAATGGTACATACATGTTTTTGAAATGTCTAACTTAGCCATTCCTATATACAATGGTGTGTTAAAATAAAGTTCCGCTTTCCGTAATTCAATAGCCATTAAATCTTCATCAAAGATTGTTCGACTTTGAAATCTAGGACTAGCTATTCAATTTTTAGCTCCATACCTCCCCTCCCAACGAGAGACTAATTTTACATTACGTTGTTTTCTAACATTTTCCATACATTTACCGTATATTGAATTTAATTTAAGTTTAAAATGATCTTTCTCAAAATTATTTTTAGCTTGAGCTCGAAAATTTGTATTAAGGTCTATATAGGGCTTTAACCAAGCAGATTGCTAAAACTGGAGGACTCTATGGATATTTTTAATTTTTAAACCGTGTTCTACTGCTTGTTTAAGAGCCCTATAGTGAATGATATATTTTGTTTTATTATACAATGTTGTTAATAGTTTAGGTAACTTTGATCCTGGAGGGACTAAATGTTGGGCACAAAATGGATAATCTTTATGTAAATCGTATAGTTCAATAGGATATTCAAAGTCCACTTCCAAAATATATCCTTGGAGTGAATCATCTGGTATTCCAGTAATGTCAATATTTGTATCAACCCATTTAAATTTCCCTTTGGGTAGTGGTTATGAAATTGTCCATCCATATAAATTGTTCACATCTACGTAAACTAAATAGTTGTCTGGTTTTGAAGAATCATAATTAAGCATATATTTATTATTTGCTTCTGAATACCTACATGAACATTGACTGATACCGCCCCGGATTCCGGCTTCAATAAATAATATCATGTCAACGTCATTTAAAAGTTCCAATTCACAATTCGTATATTTTAACATACTATCCCACGAATAAGAGGGTATCGTAACGTACCAAACTGGGTATAACCCGTTAGTATTATATCCTATATTACGAAAATTTTCAAACACATCTGCAAGTTATAAAATATCTGTCTTCAAACACAAATCTGAATATTGCCCTAAATTTTTAATGTCAAACTTTTCCCAGATGGTTTGAGCGTGGTGGTACCGATCTTCAGTAATATGTTCATCATTTAATTTATTATAAAAATGAGAGGGGTCGTGTAATTTAGTTTCTTTTAGTCCCTCAAAACTATCAATATAATCATAGCAAAATACACCTTTTCGAGTTAGCAAATCAAATTGTTCATCCGTGCAGAATCTAAATTGTTCCCTTAAATTAGTTAAATTTACTTTATCTAAAGTTGATACCAAAGTATCTAAAGTGTGAATAATGAATAATGAATCGAAATTTAATGTCATTACTGAAATGTAAAAGAGTAAAAGAGAGTAAAAGATATGTGTTTCCTTATTGATTGGAATGAGAGTATTTTTACCTAATTTTGCAAGATCTCGAATTATGAAATGGCTGTCATATTCACTTAAATTATGAAAAATAACGGGAATCACAAATTGTTTACGAAATTTTAAGTTGCATGATTCATGAGCAAATCCCCTGAAGTTACCTGTAAAAAGATTATGGTCACGAATTATTATCTCTTCATTTCTAAACACCTCCCCATAAATATGACATGAGTGTGCATTGACTTTTGCAAACTATTGCATACAGTTTTCACCGCGGTAACTATTAAAATATGACAAATTATTATCATAATCACATTTAACATAATACCCACAACTAAATGCTTTTTGCTTTTGATATTTTGTTGTACTTTCCTCTAAATTATCATCAAACGGTTCCAATATTGACTCAAAATCTGTATATATAACAAATGGTGCTCGCTGTTTATTTACAAAAATTTTAAATTTAACTATAGGATATTTAGGAAGAGATATTTTATAATCATTGATTTTTTCACAAAGTTCTTTATGTATAAGAAGTCGTCCTTCAGAACTAAAATAATTGCGGCACCTATCACAAATAAATTTTATTTGTTTATGTTTATTCAATTGAGAACTTATTAACCGTGATAAATCTTTAATATAACAATAGTGATATAGTATATCAACATCCTCCTCCTCCTCAGGTAGAGGATCAAAGTCATTACCTTTAGGAAAATATTTATTTCGAATCAATAATAGATTTACATGTCTTTTTTTTGCATTGGGTTAGATGTAGAGTAATTATATTAAATCTTTTTTCAATCAATTCTAATCCGTATACATTCACAGATATTGAATTTAGTTTTTCAAATTTTTTAATTTTATCAAAGTGGAGTATCAAGTCCTTCTAAATTTAAAATGTTTGCATAAAGCGGATATGAAATAATCCTATATGGTTTACCCGACGATTGGTATAAGGCAGCAATGATACTCCAATAGAAACAAGCTTTATCAAAGTTTTGCACATTAATACAAGCTAGTTTCTTTTCTATAGCTAGAGGCAGTAAGAAGTCCCATTACCCATTTCCAGTTTACTGACATTTACCTCCAGCGATATTATTTGATTTAAAGACTAACCTGAGTCCCTTTCTTGGAATTCGGAGAGCTTGTTTGTTAAAAAATCAAAAACATGATTTATATAAACCATTCCTTGAAATCTGTTGCCCTATCAATAACATTATTTTTGGTTTGAAAATATTTCAATTCAACAATTTCCTTGTCTTAAGATTTTTTAAGAAATGCTGCACAAAAATTCGTATTAACTTTAACCATTGATAAGTATCCTAGGATACACACAATTTTGGTTGAAAATATGGTAAAAGCATCGCATAAAAACGGTACAACATATTTGTGCTTTCGATTCAATATTACACCTGTTGTAACCCTATTTTTAAAAATGGATAAGACGGCTTCCCAACACAGAGAATTATCGTCGTCTCCAGAAAGGTTATTATAAATTAACTTTAAATGCCCTAATTTTGATGTCCATCTTTTTTTTTCCAACATTTAAATTTTTCTTTGACATAACCTGTGTCACTAAATTAATTGCAATTTTGATATGCTTAAGTCAATTAAGTCTCTCTTCCTCAGCAACATTAGGATACTTTTCAAAAAATTTAGAAGTCAATTTTGTCACGTCTGAGCAAAGTTTGTCTGACATTTTTAACTAACTAAATAAATACCTTGTGCACTATTGATGAAACCATTAAAAACAACTGAACTGTATAAAGTCGGCTCGGATATTTATATTTTAAGCATCATATCAATTCGCGAAATACCTATCGGGTGCAATAGAAATGTTTCCGCTTCAAATCAACAAATATATTAAAATAAATTGAGATAAAAAATAAATTGTTGCGAAAAATATTTTTTTTAGATCAAAAATAGTATTATTAAGATAATGTTCAATAAATAGAATAGAATTTGTTAGACTATGACTTCAATTATTTATTATTTATTAATTATTTTTCCTAAAACCATGAATTTTTAAAATCTTGTTTTTTATTTTAAATATTGTATCATTTTCATATAGTAGACCTTTCGTTTTTTAACGTATTAATAATTGCATATTTTAACATTCCTAGGCTGAATGTTTTGTACTCTATATAAAACTATTTCCTAAAATCATGAATTCTTATATTCTGTTTTTATTTTAAATATTGTATAATTTTTATATTTTTAACCTTTTACCTGATTCGATAATTACAAGAAAATTCTATCCTAAAAATTTCCTTAATTTTTTAGTTCTTGAATTTTTTTGTACTTTACATAAAAATATTTACATAAAATACCTGAAAAACTTGGATATTTCGATGTTAACCTTGCATTCAAAACGTCTTCTACCTGTGAATGCGAAACGTCTCAGGCGTTATGCCTTTCGCTAAAATCGGTTTTTTATCTGATGTTTAAAAATTTCCTCCTAAGCATTTTTTTACAAATATTAATTTTACAGATATAATTTTGCAATTTCAAATTATTTTTAATAAAATAAATTCTCTTTCTGAAAATAAAATTTCTAGATTTTCTGTTAATTTGACTATACTATAAGATTTAAAAGGATACCTGACTTGGTAATTTTGACCGGCTTTAACCTTGCATTCGATCTTCTGCCGGTAAATGCGAAACGTCTTCCGCTAAAATCTGATTAAAAAATAGAATAAAATTTGATTAGCGTCATATGGAATTTTGTAACGAAAATATTTAGAATAATTACTAATTCTATGAAACTGTGTTGTATATTTTTATAATACGAAAGTGTCTGCGTCCAAGCTACAATGTGAATACCCTTTTCAAGTACAATGTTTTTCTACAAGGTTGCACCTTTGTTAATTTTGAAAAATACAACATTAAGACCTTGCACTCCCTCTTTGCAAATTTCTCTTTGAAAAAAATATCTAGGTATATCAACTGAAGATGCAGGCTTCTTATTATTAGTACAATGCCAAAAGCAAAGATACTAAGCAATATTATTAGTGGTGCTAAAAAACAAAAAATTGCACATCTTCCGGTAAGTTATTTTTATTTTTTGTTGTAATTTTCAGAATCCTATTTTCTTTTAATTCTATAAATTACTTTCCTATTAATAACATTAATTTTTGTTTCAGACTTTGGACTTGACACAGGAAATTCCTGATGATGATGGCTTTGACTTAATGGTTAAAGACATTATCATTAATACCTGTGCAGACTCCAGTTCTTCAGTTCCCAACTCGCTGCTGCAGGATAAATTGTCAGCTGTTGCAAGTAGGGTCCAATTTTTATGGGATCAAGAAAAAAAATGAGTACAAAGGAGGATAGAGCCGGAAAAAGCTATTAGATATAGAATGTAATTTAAATGTCATTCAGATGGACACTAAAAAATTGGGGGATCACTGGATGACATATTAATGTAGTATTAATTTATTTTAGTTTATTTTTAATTGTTTAATTTTAAGGTTTATATTTTATAGAAAAAATTAAATAAAAATCTATTATTATTATTATTTGCTTATTTTTATATACATACTATCACCAAAATTCAACAAAATACCCTTTATTAAAACAAAAGTTTAAGGATCACTAGTTGCTTAAGGATTACTACTTTTCAACTGTCTGTAATAGAGTCCAATTTTTATTAGAACAAGAAGTGTTAAGGAGGCAGAAATTGGACATAAAAGGATGACAGATGGACATTAAAAAATTGGGATGACATATTAATGTAGAAATCAGTTGTCATTTATTTTTCAATTATTTAATTTTAAGGTTTATATTTTATAGAAAAATTTAATAAAAATCTATTATTTGCTTATTTTTACGAAACGGAAATTCAACAATATGTATAACGGTTTTCGTAATACCTTTATTACAACGATCACTAGTTGTTTAAGGGTTTTCGCATATTTTAATTTAATAAAAATTTACATAATTACTATCTCGTCGTACCTTATTAAAACTTAAATTTAGTTGTTGTCTTTGTAGATTATTAACGGTTCCCATTAGAAAATTAAGTAAATACATTTTCATTTGAATTTAGAATTCAGACACTGGTTTATTTCACATTTTTTATGACCCTGACCTTGACCTTGGCATTGGTCTTAGCCTTAGCCTTGGACAACCGGTTTGTGGTCTGGTAGCCCCGTTGTTTACCTACTCATTGTAACAACCAAGGTTGGAAAAATTCCAGAAATAAGTTTAACTAAATTAATTTGGAAATTATCCTAGATACAGGAAGGGGAAAAAATTTGGAAATTGCATTTCAAACGTGGGAATTAAACAAATATTAAATTCTTCCTCAAACCGTGAGCCACATGTAGACAGGTAAGACGGCTAGTTAAATGTAAAATTTAAAAAATAATCCTCTTGTAGACAATTAACAATTTCATCATCTAAAAAACGATGTGTTTCCGTATGACAATTTAAGTCATTTTAATAAAAATCAGTGGGTTTTAGCTTACGAGGTATTTACCGAGAGCGAAAATAAATTATATTATAAAACCATTTCAGAGCCATCTATAACACCTTAAAATTAATTAACAATTTCACTTCTATTTGTAATCTATTGTCGATACCAAAATAAAATATTGAAATTGGTAGCGGTAATATTATATACTCGTATATATATATATATACAGGGTTGGGATAAAGTATGGGACCAAGTAAATATCTTTAAAACAAAATGGACGATATTTATGAAATTTTGTAGGTAAGTGCAATGGGCCAAAATGAATCTGATGTACAGTTAATAATATACTTCCGGTTTAACCGGAAATACCCTCAACTTTTTTAATTTAGATGAGACACCCTTTATTTTTGCAGATCTTGTTGATACCACAGACTTTCATTAATATTTCTGGGTCGTTATCTGATAGTTCTTGTACAAGGTGCACCTTAAAGAGATACCACTTTTCTTGTTTTAATACTTTATGAATAGAAGTAAACGGAACATCATATTCTCGACTAACTTACCGAACGTTGTTGTGTGGATTTTCTTCCATAGCCAATAAAACATTTAATTTAGTGTCCTTGGCAACTTCATAAGTGTCACTGTCATTAGTGAGTATTACGGAGTAGCCTACTGAGTTATTACATCTGACAAGTTTTTACGATAATGATAACCAAAGGTATGATATATTTTTGGAATCGTCTTGAAATTTGAAATCTAAAAAAAATCTACAGGGTGTCATTTAAAAAAATTGTCGATTACGTCGTTACTCACAAATAGTTTGCCCTGTATATTTCATTGTTATATACAAATACATTAAATTAAAGTAAAAACCCGACCGGTCTCATGATTTTTCCTCAAAATTGTTTGTAATATTAACTTGGAACAATGCCAAGCTTTCTATTACGATAAAGTGATTATTGACATAGGAACTGAAATAAGAAATTCAGCGAATCAAACTATTGGTTATGTAATTGTTACCAACCCCATAGCAATACAAAGTATTGTCGAAAATACGGAATTGATCTAATTAAAAATCATATTTATAAAAAAAGTATGTGTTAAATGAAAGTAGCAAATTCATTGTTTTGTTTACTATTAATAATCCTCAAAATTTAGGTGAGGCTAAAATTTTATACTGAAAATATTTTATATATGGAATAAACGACGATAGTTTCTCCCTTTTTTCTTTTCTAAAATTTTCGTTAGACGAGACTAGAATGGATTGACTAATTTCTCTTCCTTTCTTTGTGTGTGCGTTGACTAACCGATTATAATCTCTCTCTGGCTGTCTCCAAAACTCAAAGCTATTTCTTATTGACTGTCCTAATATTTATTGGCTCATGGATTTTATTTGCACTTTTTGGATGCTTGGTATTTTTTATGTAGGCCTTGCATTTTTATTACACAGTCATATTTATGTTATATTATATCTATTAATTTGTGACACAAGAATTAGCATAAATTATTAACAACTGTTCGGTATGTTCGGAAGTTAGACTTTGGCGCCTGCCATTTAAATGTCATTTGTAAATAGAAAACGATCTTTCTACATCCACAGACGTAAGAGGAACACATTTAAAGTTTGTGTAATTTTTTAACGATGGCATATTGACATTTTCTCGAGCGACTTCTGTACCTTAAAAGATCCACAATACTGGAGATAGCTGGAAAACCAGGATTTTTATTTAAAACACTTTAGAAATGTCGATTTCACGCGATCAGCAACGGTTCCAGAAATTTGAAAAATGAATTGGCAGAGATCAAAAATTTAAGTGCAATGTCTCAACTAGAGAGTATTTGTCTAATGTGGGTGAATGCTGGAGGTCAAGAATAGCTAATGGGATTCTCGAAAAATTGGCATGTATATAAGTTACGTCATCCGTTATTGTTGGATTCGAAAAGGCTTGTTGTGCATTCGAGATAGAAAGTGCATCAAATGATGCATTCAGTTGTTCTACCATACGGTTCACCTCGTCAAAATAACAATAATAATAACTTGCTGCCTCTATCCATGTGCCCCATCGCATCAAAATAGGCTTTGGTGGAAACCAAGTTTTTCATTAAATATTTTCGTACGAGATGCCGCTTTTAAAAAATACTTTTTTAATACTAGAAATTAGCTCATCTACATTAGGATAAGAGTCTCTAATAGTTTCAGCGACGCGGTGAATCCCATGTGCCAAACATGTCATGTGTACTAAATTTTTGTACTCAATTTTTAAGCGTCGACCTGCTACCTTCATATATGCAACTCCATATATTAAAAACAGCAGGACACGCTCTTTATTAATATCGTTGTTCTCACCCCACATTGATTTGAGACTGTCATTGACTCATTCAAATACTGTATCGGTATTTGTGCATTCTAGTGCCCGTACCGATATTAAATGGGATTGCATTGGAACCAACTCGTCGATCCCCCCAACTATCACGTTAGCGACGTTTTGTCCTTTAATGTTGGTGGTTTCGTCAACAGAAACCCAGTCTTTGCCATTCAATTCTGAACAGATGAGAGCCTTAACCTGATTCTATACTGGCAATAAATAGTTTATTCTTAGGGTAGACTGCGCAGGTAGACTAACACTGATGTAGTTTCCATTAATACAAGTTTGTAAAAATTGTCTAAACTCGGGTTTTTCTAATGTAGTCCATGGAATGTTGCAAGTCACCATCATTTTAACTAAATCAGAATAAAAACGTTGCTGTCGTTCTTTTACACTTACATTTCCACTAGAACATGCTTGTTGATGTTTATCTGTTTTAACGAGCTGTAAAATCTGTGATTTCATTTTACAGGATACCACTTTGTCACAAATTACACAAAAGACGTTAACACCATTAAATTTTAATTCCGGAAAATCATTTATCCACCGCTCTATAAGCGAAAGAGATGGATTTTTCCGCGACATTTTAACAGTATTTAACGGTAAAACTATGATCTGTCACTCGAAATTCAGTTTAATAAAAACTTAACTAGTAAAAAAATGGGTTTTCCTTCAGCGTTTAGGTAGATACTGAAAGGGCCATCGCTATAATTCGGCCAGCTATCTCTTGTTTATAAAATCCCAAGCAGGCCGGCAATTTGTAACATAAACAAAAACTTTTAAACTTATCATGTTTGTAACACATGACACATAACTCACATTAAAATCCGCTTGTTAAAAAAACCATTTCTCCCAGATTGAATAACAAATAATTCTGTTTTTAATGTGAAATAAAATTATATTCAATTATATTGAAAATATACTTTTTTAAATTGCGATGGGAATTATTCTGTTTTTATTTCATATCGCTTTAAGTGTATACCGAAAACCATCTCTGAGAAACTTATAAAATTCCGGATGTTAATGTTATTAATTCTTATTTAGTATTAATTAATACTATCCATCAGCAATAAAAAAAAATTCTAGCATTAAATCGACAAATATTCTGAAGAAGTGAAATACGTACCTGGAATGACATATTAACATACGCGCCCTGCATATGACACAATGGTCAATTGTGAGACTTCTTTGAATACGATAGAGAGAAATCGTTCTAGTATTGACTGCGATGACTGTAAACATTTCCATGCAGTATGTATTGCTTAAGATGCAACATCACTTTACTAGTTGATATACTGGGGCTCTTGTGAATATGCAGAGAGCGTGTTTGAAGCATTGCGTTCTGATAAACACTCAGACAATCTACAAAATCTAGTAGAAGATAAATTAATCCAAGCGATTTCCACAATTTAAGTGAAGCTTGATCCAATAAGTCTGATATAGAAAAAATTAATTCTGATAAGGATTCACTTCACACCTATTATTATTATTCATCCCAAAAATTATAAACAGCCAATCAACGAAACAAAAGCTAACATACCACGCAACGTTCATCTGGCCTTAGAAAATTAAATAGTAATCTTTTAAGATTGCGGTTAGTGGGCAAGTCTATCCATCTCTATTTTCCAAAATGGCGTCTATGAGGTCACGTATAGAATCAGTCATGACATTTTATTGGTTGGCGGTAGATGGCGCTGGTGTACAGAAATGTTCAGTGGTCGCGTTGGTGGCAAAATATTGTATGGACCTCATTTTTACAAAAAATGCAATGCCAAAAGGGCAGTACTTCCTAAATGTATTATTACTGATCCGATTGAAAAGCAACAAACGACATCAAAGAACAAATATTCTATGGACCTAATTTTTATAAAAATATCATGCGCAGTAGCAATGCTTAAAGAGCATAAGTATGCCTTTTTATGTGATGATAAAAGATTTCTACTACTACTATGGAGTACTGATATTAAAATGTTATTTCAAATAAAAATTCATTTGTAATTAATTTTTTTATTAAGATAAAAAACGATAGAGATGTTCAGTCAGTTTTGCTATATACAAATATTTTTAATGAGATCATAATCTGCGATTTTCACAGCAATATACACATACACATTATTGTAGACTTCTACTACTATGGACTCGTATAAAAATGTCTCCCTTATTTTAAATAAAAACACCTGTATGTTTTATTAAGATGAAAAAGGGAAATATACAATTAATAATCTTCAATATAGTCAATTTTGTTATATATAAATATTTTTAATTATGTCATAATCTTCAAAGAAGAATTAAATTAGAGAAAGTTCTCGAAAAATCGTCGTTTCAAACCGACAGACTAATAGATTTTCATAGTTTTTATTGTGGTAATTGTATTGTCTTTAATTCGATGTCTGTTTTTACTGTTAACATTTATAACCTGATTCAAATTTAAAAATTAATTTTTTATTGACTCCAAATTTATGAATTAGGAGGCCGAATAGTTTAAACTGATTCCTCTAACCTTACAAACAATGTTTTGTTCACCAGATGAAGTAGAAAAAACTTTGAAAGCATAGTTTTTAGGTCTGCCTGACACAAATTCGGTAATGTAAGAGTCAGGACCGTATTCCGTCAATTCATCTGTCATATCACCTATAAATTCTCCAGTTGGAACCTCACATTCGTTTGACCTTGAAACCAAAATACAAGAATCTGGGTCGTAATTACGTAGGCCACTATGATTATATTAACGGTACTAAGAGGTTCGATACATTCTCCTCTATGTTACCAATTAACAAATAAAATATTTCCGTTAATTGGAAATCTATCTAGAAGAATTTATAATCACTGAATATAATTCGCTTAGTTGATCAAAGATTGACGTTTGCGAATGATCACATAGTGCAAATTTTCCCCAAAATGAGTTTTGCTAACGAACGAAGTCCGGGGTTACAATTTTTTTTAAATTCTAGACGAATATCTTCGCATTGTGAAAATTCTTTGATTGATGGAACGTTTCCTTTCTAAAAGGATACGACAATGTTTTGTTCCTGTTCAATTTTTATACATTTATTCATCATTTTAACCTTCTGTGTATGACTTAGCTCGTCGTTGGTTTGTTGTATTCAGATATTTCTTATCTATTAATATGTTAATCAGCATATAAAAATTATTTATTTTTCCATTAATAAAAAAAAATATTGACATATATATATATATATATATATAAACTGTGTCAAACTTATCAGACAGGCAGTGACGTACTAATATACATTGGTGTGTACCAACATACATTGGCGTACGTACGCAACACCTTCGCATTCTGAAATTTTATCGAATTGAATAGTTTCGTACGCCCAGATCTCGTCTTCTCAATTGCCTTAATCAATTCTTTTATGATATATTCCCGAAGAGGGCACACAGTTCTTCTGTGTAAGTAGATTCTAAATTTAAATTTTCTTCACTGAAAGTGCGACATATGTGCGAACATTATTTTGTTGTTCATTTTTACGGAAACAACAGGGTGAAAAAAATTTCATGTAATAAGGATTTTACATTTGGTAAGTCTAAAAATGACAGATAAATTTAAAGATGACTCGTTACCGATAGAAATTTTTGGATGACGAATAGGTAACTTTACGTATTTACATATCCAAGTATATAAAGTAAGTACGTCTACATAAACGGACAAACATTAATTCTATAAATTTCAGGCTATTTTTTTGTTAAAATATCCACATCTACAATACAATAACCTACGATTTCTTTTTTAAAATTAAACACATAATTATCATGACTCTTTCTGAATGCCAACGAATTAATTCACTAAAGACCTTCGATTTGGGATTATACAGACTATATTGTTCGAGATTTGGTATAGATCCGATGTAATTTTGATTTTCAATTCTATTAACTAAGTGGGGGAAAACCGAAAACCTTTTTATTCTGAAAAACCAAAAGATTTTGGTCACTTAGCTAGTCACATAGGAAAGTAATTTAGAAAATCTATAAATTTTATGTTATCAATAATCATAAGTATTAGCTTTGTCTTACGCATTTTCAATTTTGGTCTTCACATTTTACGTGTAATTGATTCCTTAAGCAAACAGGAGAATTTTAACATTTATAATGTATTCCACCGCATTAAATTAAATATTTAATGAGGTCTCCCTCTCTTATTCTTTTTTTTCTCAAATTGTGTTTTCTCTATCCACCAAATATACACAAAACTACAAGAAGAGTTAAAAAAATAACCAAATGTTGGGGATGCCAATAGACGGCATATCACCAAAATACAGTTTCGAAAAGAATTTTGAGGTAATAATTCCAGATAAAGACACCTGGGAAGAAGGACCTCCCGTACAGACAGAAATAGCCTGGTATACAGACGGCTCCAAAACCCACCATGGAGGGGGAGCGGGTATATATGGCAATAAGCCAAAGACAAGACTCTCACTGAGCTTAGGCAGATATGCAACCGTGTTTCAAGCAGAAATTACTGCAATACAGCACTGCGCAGAAGAGCTATCTAGGCAAGAGTTTAAAAAAAAGACCATTGCTATCTACTCCGACAGCCAAGCAGCGCTAAAAGCATTAAGCTCTATGCAGGTCGATTCAAGACTTGTGTGGGACTGCCTTGATGCCGTGCATCACCTGGGTAGTCAAAATAAAGTGACATTAGCTTGGGTACCAGGGCATAAGGGACATGAGGGCAACGAATAAGCAGACAGGCTGGCCGGGAGGGAGCCGCCAGGGCTATGACCGGGCCAGAAGTTTTCTGTGGCATTGCTAAATCGACCATAAGGGCACACCTAAAACAATGGGTGCAAAACAAGTCACAAGAATGGTGGGCAAATTCACCAGGACAAAGACAGGCGAAATAATTCATTAAAGGACCTTCGCCGAAAACAACAAGGGATCTGCTAGAGCACGACAGGAGGACGGTTAGAATAATGACCGGTCTCCTGACGGGTCACTGCAGACTAAATAAATACATGCACACAATAGAGCTGGCAGAAGAAGCTATATGCAGGTTCTGCCAGGAGGAAGAAGAAACGACAGTACACATACTGTGTTATTGCGAAGGCCTTGCAAGGCTAAGGTTTCTGACACTAGGCGAAGAAAAGCCCTGGGCAGGCAGCTACACAGAGGAATCTCTGTCTAGATTATGGAGTCTAATTAAGAAAACCCACCTGGACAAGATACTCTGACTTAAGAGGATAGCCACAATAGATCTACCTAGGTCGACGTGGAAGAGCAAGATAACCCAGTATCCCAGTACATAATCTAGCATAACGATTGCTAGGTTGATATCTATAGTTTTACCCTATTACACCAATTCTAATTTCTCACCTTCGACAGATTCGGAATTTTGAAGTTGACCTTTGTGGAAAACTGTATTTTTTTGTTAATATTGATGTGACAAAAAAAACTTATTTGAAATAAAATGTTCTCTATTAAGAAACAAATGTTTTTTTTCTCATTTTTTTGGGTTTTTGGATTAGTCAAAATTCGTTGTAGTTAGATCCTAAGTATTATATATTTTTAAAGTCAGTTCTTTAAGATATTTTGATTGATATGTCACGCGGTGGCTTTGCTACAGAAAAAATACTTTTCCATGTAGATCTACTGCAAAGGTTAGATTACCGAATTACGTGTTACTCTTAGACTTGAATCGTCTTCCAGAGTGGAAGTTGGAATGTGATGGTATAACTGGGATGTTAACTAAAAGACGTGAATCTACGAAAACATTTTAATGAAAATTTCTATTTTTATTACAATTTAAAATCGGGTACGAACCGCCCCATAGAATGGTCTATATTTGAAGTGATAATCATGTATCAGCTGAAGAAAATCAATTTTTTGTAAAAATGTTAAAATTTATGAAATATTACGTCAAAATAGTTACATTTTGAGAGACAAAAAATTATGAATGAAAAGATCCTGTAACCCACTCAGTCGCTTATGACTACAATTAAAACAAACGTATTAAAATAATTTAATTGGGCATATTTCAAGAAATAAATGTACAAAATAATATAATTTAAGAGGAATCCGTTTTAAAGTTATTCGAATTAAACCGATGGTTAGAGCACTTTCTTTAAAAAGCTCTAGCTTCCTTAGGAAGCATTTACGGATAAGGCGATTAGCGTCAAATCGTCCTATAATGAGCTCTAAATTTTGCATATAAATTTTTTTTTATCTGCGAATTTACAATCTACTACAAAATAAAATAGAGTAATAAGTAAATGATTTGTTAAAGGTAGTAGGCATGAGTCAGGTACCGCCCAGTGACGGTTCTCTGGTTTTATAAGTCTTCTGGCCAGATTCTTTTCAATCTTCTATCCTCAAATGGTGGGTTGAATAGGATGTTGATTAGTTCGTTGTCGTGGCCTGTACATCTATTTCTATATTTATTTGAATGGGTTCTGATGACATCGTTGATATATGGAATTCTTAGATCGTTATGAATAGTTTGATTTGATACATACCATGGTGCATTTAGAATCATTCGAAGAGTTTTGGATTGGAAGGACTGTAAAATTTTAGTATTCGATGGCTTGCTACACCCCCACAGTTCAATGCCATATGTCCAGATTGGTGTTAATATAGTTTTATAAATTAGAGTTTTATTTTCTAGTGACAGCTGCGATTTGTTATTAATTAGCCAATACATATTTTCGACTTTTAAATCCAATTGTTTTCTTTTGGTTTTAATGTGTGTGTACCATGTCAATTTCTGGTCCAGGTGGAGGCCAAGGTATTTGACTTCATTCTTTATAGGTATGGGAGCATTGTTAATGTTAACTGGAGGACAGATACTTCTTTTTGTAGTAAAAGTAATCTGGCAGGATTTATTTGTATTTACTTGTATTTTCCACTTTTTTAGCCAGGACTGCAGTAGGTTTAGATGGTTTTGTAACTTGCTAGAAGCTCTTACGGGATCAGTGTCAGATGATAATATTGCTGTATCATCAGCGAAAGTTGCTAAGTCTGTCTCTTAAGTTATTGGTATATCAGCTGTAAATAGCAAAAATAAGAAGGGTCCCGGGACACTACCTTGAGGTACACCAGATTTGATTTGATGGCAAGTTGAGAGTTCATCTTCATAATTTATTTGAAAGCGTCTGTCTTCTAAATAGCATTTTAAAATGAGGTATAGTTGATCAGGGAGATTTTGCTTGATTTTGTAGAGGAGACCTTTGTACCATACCCTATCGAAGGCTTGTTGAACGTCGAGGAACACAGCAGTACACATTTTCTTAGTTTCGAAGCTTTTTTTAATTTTATTTACTATTCTATGGCACTGTTGAATTGTTGAGTGTTCTTTTCTAAACCCAAATTGATAGTTAGGAATAAGGTCTTCAATAGGGATTACAGCTTCAATCCTGTTTAAAATTAGCTGTTCAAAAACTTTAGACATTATGGGAAGAAGACTTATTGGCCGGTATGAACTTGCTTCAGTTTTTGGTTTTCCAGGCTTATTGATCATTAGTATCTATGCATGTTTCCACTGACCAAGAAAATGGCATAATCTCAACATACTATTAAATATTGTAGTCAACAGCACTACTACTTTTCTTTGCAGCTTTTTCAAGACTTCTGCAACTATGAGGTCGAATCCGGGAGCTTTGTGTGACTTAAGGTATTTTATTTCTTTGTGTACTTCAGCAGGGGAAAATATTTTTAATGGAGGTGACAATTGACATGGTGTTTTTAAGAATGCTTCTATAGCATCGTCTTCAATATCAATTTCATGGAGAGTAGAAAGTACTGTAGTAAGGAATTCAGCGAATGTGTTGGCCTTTTCAGAATTAGATCGAGCCCAAGTACCATCAGTTTGTCTTATCGGTGGGACAGCTACCATAGGTCTTTTCAATTTCTTCGTTGCTTTCCACAAGGAATGATCTTCAGGGGACAAATTTGATAAGTATATCTGAAAGGATTCATTTCTCGTTTCTCGAATAGCTCTACTAAGGTTTCGAGTAAGATTATTAAGATGTGTTTTGTCTACTGGGTTTCTACTATTTTGCACTCTCTGCCTTGCTCTACACTTTTCAATAACAAGTTCTTTTATGTGGAGGCTTTCCACAAGGAATGATCTTCAGGGGACAAATTTGATAAGTATATCTGAAAGGATTCATTTCTCGTTTCTCGAATAGCTCTACTAAGGTTTCGAGTAAGATTATTAAGATGTGTTTTGTCTACTGGGTTTCTACTATTTTGCACTCTCTGCCTTGCTCTACACTTTTCAATAACAAGTTCTTTTATGTGGAGAGGCATATTATGTTTAAGATCTAATGTTTTGCGGTTAGTTGGTCTGGCATGCCAAGCAGCTTCTTGAATCACAGTTGTTATGTGCTGAACTACTGAAGTCTAGTAAGTCGGGGATTTTATTTAAGTCGGTTGGCCAGTAAGTTGGTTTACCTGTTGACAAAATGTGTATTTGATTTTGTTGAATACTTTTTAATAGGTTTCTTCCTTTTGGCGTGATTAGTCTAGACCCCCATGTGGTGTGTTTTGCATTCCAATCTCCTGCTATTAGAAAGTTCGTATTGAATTCAGTGAATAGTTCATTATATTCTTCGTGACTTATATTGTGTCGAGGTGGACTATACACTGAAGCAATTGTTATTGGTCTGTTGTCCATTTTGAGTTCAACACTTGTACACTGTATTTTATTTGTTGTATATGGTTTTAGAACATGATGTTTAAGTGATGATTTGATGATAAGTGCTGTTCCTGCATGTGCAGTTCCATCGGGATGATTTGAGAAATAAGTATTATAATATGGGATTTTGACGACCGTTCTGTCTGTGGAGTGACTTTCAGATATTAGCAATATATCTATTTTGTTTATTTCTATAAATAGTATGATTTCCTGCACATGGTTACTTAAACCATTCGCATTCCATGCTGCAATCCGTATTGAATTATTGAATTTTATTTGCTTAACTTATTAACTAGTGTTGTCAGCATAGTAAGTACCATGCTGTTTTGGCTAATAAGCTGGTTAAACATATTTTTGAACTCATTTAAAAAGTCTTTCAATTTGTTTGTTATATCTGAATTGTTGCTTGTAGTCTGAGGGGGCAATCCACTATTGTTTAATACTTGTGCGTTGTGCGTAGGTCTGAATGTTTTGGGGTTGAGGTTGGTTTTGGATATGAGTGTTCCTTGTGAAACTGAATTGTGATTGGTTTTGAGTATGATGGGTTTGGTTGTTTGTTTTGTTTCTTGTTTTTAGTAGATCTTCGTAGACTGAGCATCCTCTATAGTTTGGCGGGTGGTTGCCCTGACAAAGAACACATTTGGCTGAAATATCTCTGTTCTTAGTACATGTTTTTGTATCATGAGATCCACTGCACTTCACACATTTAAAAGGTCTCATGCAGTAGGTTTTAGAGTGGTTGTAATCCTGGCATCTTGTACATTGAACGATATTATTTTTCTTTCTTGGTGGTTCAATTTTTATTTTGCAATATTGAATATTATCTATGTTATATATTTCTTATTGTTGTTACTAGGCTCAATATCGACAAAGAACAATGGAAGCGGTTCTTTACTGACCCTGTGTCTAATATTCATTATGTTTCTAACAACATGTCCTTTTTTTCCTAGGTCGGTGGTAATATCTTCTAACGGTACAGAGGGGTGCAACCCTCGGATTACGACTCTGTAGGCCTTTTCTTGCTTAATCTGGTATGTGTGGTGTATAATATTGCCTTCACGAATATGACGGATCAGCTTTCTGTAAGTGTCAATAGTTAATGGGTCAATTTTTATTGTGCCACTTGATACAGCTTTAGTAGTGAACGTATTTTGATCAGTTACAGTTGCAGCTCCTTGAGCATTGCTTTATAGTCGCTGACTGAGTAAATATATATTGGGGGAGATTTTAGTTCTTTAGGAGTATTATCTGAATTTTCAGGGTTTGCGTTTACTGTCTCATTTTCTTCTTGAGGGTTTTCGTTGGAAAGTGATTGATATCTGTTAGAAGTTGGAATTTTGGATGGTGTCTCACTTGAGTTTTGACGATGAGTTCTTTTTCTTTTGTTTTTGGGCCTTGCTTGTTGCCAAGGATGTTTTGATGAGTTTTCTTCGTCATCACTAAGCATTTCAGCTTCGTCGCTAGATGTTGTGCTAAATAGAGGATAAACTTAACTTATGTTTTGGTAGCTACTTGCTGTATTTTGGTGATTATTTATGTTTGGTTGAATTGGAGTTACTTGTTGTTGATACATTTGGTAAGGATGTTGCATTAGCTGTTCTTGATTATTGTATCCATAGAATGGAGTTGTCATTTGGTTGGATGTTATTGTTATATATTGCATCTGCGGATTTTGTGGATTTTGAAAATTTATTGGGTACTCCACTGGGGTGGTTGATGGATTCATTTGCGTATTGAACATATTGTCCGATTTTATTTACACTTATACTTTTTATTTATATTTGTATCACTTAATTACTTCTAGTTTTGATAAATACATTTTATTTATCAAAAGACCAGTTTTTTTTTCTTTTTCTTTTTCTGTTTAACTCTAATAATGGATTTTTGTTATCTCTTTTTCTCACCGGGATTCACAACACTTCGTACACTTGTTTACGCTTTGAAAGTCAAACCGAAATATAAAAATTTACGGAGCTAACAAATTTTGACGACATATATAAATATATAAAAGTATATTACGAGTCATATGACTGGTCATTACCACACGTCATGCTTGACAATTAAGTAGCTGCCACCACGCGCAGAAGAAAAGTTGTCGACTCTCTCGATATATTCGAAAAAAGTATCTAGCTTTAAACTGAATAAAACTGAATAAAATAGGATTATCAATAAACAGTTTAAATTTATATCCGAACTCCTTCAACAAATTGTTCACTCTTCCAATCGTCTAAATCAATAAATCCGATCTTTTAAGTACATTAAAAAAGAACCTAAAAACCGAAAAGAAGAAAAAATAAAAAATGAGGAGAAGCATTCAATATCTTTCGTTCCAGTGGAACAGACCACTGGTACAACTCATAATGGTGATTATTATGATAATGATGGTAGGGTATTTTCAGAAAATAAAATGAACCTAGAAGTTTCACGTGAAGTTTTCATTGAGTATTATGAACATTCTCTGTCACCAAAAAATAAGAAATTTCTATCAAAATTCGTGCTGCAACACATTGATATATCACTTTTATGAAAAAATCGTAAAAAATAATATAATGGGCATAAACACGGCCGCCATCTTAAAAGAAGACATACAACGGTTTACATAGATAATTAATTTAAAAAAAATGAATGCATTAGGAATAAAAATTGTTAATAGTTTTAATTCATAAATAAATTAAATAAATTAAAAATTTAATCCCTCGGAAAATTTCATTTCTCACAACACTTCTCTTTATAATATGAGTAGAATTTGCTAATGATTTCTTTAAGATACCACTATGCGCAAAGCTTGACGAAATTGTATCGTCGTCTGAACTCTGATGCACTGCTTGGATCCTTCCTAATTTCCATTTCATTGGAGGAAGACTGTCATCTTTAATTAAGATAAACATTCCTTTTTGGAAAGAATCATAGTATAGTTTCCATTTAGTCCTAACTTGGAATTTCGTTGCCATACTCTTTATTCCACCTATTCCCAGATGTTGCTTCATTAGGGTGACATATTTAAAAAGCGTTAATCGGTTAACAGGGATTTCTGTGAGATTCAGTTCTTGAATTTGCATGAGTGGTCTTCCGACCAAGAAATGTGAACGAGTAAGAGGAGTTTGATCTTGAAGAGTCAGACAAAGGTGAAATTTAAAATTCTCTCGACCTGTGTTAATAATGTATAGAGATGTATAGAATTAGTGGTCGATGTCAAAACGTGGATTGCCTCTAAGAATAGTGACTTCTTTGCCCGAGGAACCGACCGTCTGCCAAGCAAATGGGAAGCTGTTGATAAATATGAATAATCGTTTAAACATATATTTGTTGCATATTTTTCTCTCTCTCTAAAAAACGTTTGTTGAAAAACCGACGGATAATTATGCATTAACTTAATTAATGTCTAAAATATTACGGTTAGTTCTAGATTTTTTAAATCAAAACTGATTTCTAATAATTTCGTTAGGTTTCCTAAATCGTCCATTCATATATTAAGTTATTGTCTCTAGAAAAAATTGGAAGACAAAATGGTGGACTTAACCAAAGAGGCAGTTAAAGAATTCAAATGATCTTTATCATAACTTAGGTATCCTTAATTAACTAAATCCCATAGGATCAATTGATGTGTGTTCCTATTACAAGCTGTGTAATTCGCTGTTTTTCTCCCAATTTTTGATAATAAGGCCAAATAGAAATGTTTATTTAGATTCCGATATCCACTCTAACACATAACATGCCGTCGAATTCACAGTTTTTTCACCAGAATATTCGGACTTCAGTTAATCGTTGAAACAAAAAATTACTTGTTTGCTACATGCAACTCCCGAAATATGCTACTGACTGTGCCAAATTTATTTTGAGACTTGGAGGAACAAGACCATCGTTGAAAAATTAATCCGGTACCATTATTTTTGTACGGATTTAATTTTTTTAATGATCAATATCAGGAATGCCGTATATAAATGTTGTGTTGTTAAAGTCGTTTGCTATTTATCATACACACCTTAAATAAATTCTTTTAAAAATGTTTAAATAAATGCTAATGTATTAATACCTGTTTCAGATGAAAATATCGATCCCGAAAGCGATATTAATTCCAATCGGATCATCGAACTCGAACGAAGAGTAAGCGAACAACAAAATGAACTAGTATATCTTAAAGCAACTCTCGCTGAAGCACTACGAAGACTCAATAACCTAGAAGTTGCTCAACAGGCAACTCGTGTATCTCATAGTCCTTCAGTAACTACGCCAATGAGAATGCAAACTAGTAGCAGCGCCAGCAGCGATTACCATAGGCAAGCTACTTCCAAGCTAGAGGGACTAAGGAACAATTCATCATCACTGCCGCAAAGGAAAGCCGTCCATTATCGTTCTACAGGTAACTTTTTTATAAAATACAATTATGAAGGAGGAATTTAATGTCAAAATTCTCAATTTTAAATTTAGTGCTACTGTATTTATTTTATTCATAATAGTATATTCTGTAAAAAGGTTAGAATGAATATTTCGAACGCGAGCGCCAGCGACCGTGAGGAACCACGAGTATCGAATTTTCTCCACGACCTGAAATTGAGTCGATTTTCACTCATTATTTTATTTACATTAAAATTTGCTAGTACAACCCCACCATTACATCTGGTATTGACAGTTTTGACATCCATCGCTATCGATATTATTTAGAAGAATTACAGAATATTCATTCTATCACTTGTTAGCGAATGCAAAACACATAAGAAGCAAGTGTTTCTCAAAAGTAAAAATATTTACATTCTATTATTAAAAATGATTTCGGAATTAATACATTCTCTAATGGACTTGGAGAACACATTTTATACTAGGAATGGTGAATTTTATATAGGATGTTCAAAAATTCTAAGCAAAACGAACGAGCTTATGTATGAAATCAAACTCATGATATTTTAGATTTAACTTAAATAAGCTTTTTATCTTACCCTCTGCAGATCTATTGTGGTTCTCCACGTACTTATAACTCGTTATATAGCCGTTGCCATCTGGTTTGTTACCCTCTATTTTACGTAATTCTTTGCCTTAATTTTCATTTTTTCAAATAGGTAAGATCGCACTCTTGCTTTACTGTTGTACTCGCAAGATAGATGTACGGCACTTTATTCTTTTTTCTTTCAGAATCTACAAAGGTACTTTAGGTCAATTTTTTTGATATATATTTCCTTAGTCTATAATATTGTTTTAGTAATTTCACCTCGTCGTTTTCTGCATTTATATTAGTTGGTCTGCTGTCAGTTTGACTGATGGGGTGCTTCGGAATAATTTAGCTTATTTCTGATCTGCGGTTTCTTGCCGCTAACATAACACCACTTTATTGTGACTAAATAATCAGTGTAGGATATTCCTATACTAGTCTTAATATTATTTGTTCATTGCTTTGAATGATTCCTAAGTAAATTTGGTATCTTTGCATCTCACCTAATCACCTGCTCCGCATAGCAGTCAACCTCTGCCTATAGAAGATAGTGGCATTCTTGCATAAATTAAGATTTTATTCGTAAATGAATTTTAATGAATAATTAAATAACAAAATTCAAAATTACCATTATAAAGGTTGATTAATTGTTTTCATTAAGTTATGACTGGTAATTCTATAAATATGGTCTGATCTTAATGAATTAAAAGCAAGTAAAAGTATGTATCTGCATTATTATCTTCCTTTGTCGTAACAGACTTGGAAAATACTTGATTTTTAATGTAACCCCAAATATCAAAATCTAAAGGTGCCAAGTCAGGAGAGTGAACTCGCCAACGAAACGGACTCTCATTAGCAATCCATCTATCGTCAAACATATCAAAAAATATTCAGCAACAAGCCTGAAGTTGTAGAGAGGTGCTCCGTTCTACTGATACCAAGCTGAAGCCGTCTCTTCATTTCTAAGAGTATGTAACGGCAGCCGTATGACTTCTTCTAAAATATTACAATATCTTGGGCTATTCAAATTCTCATCATAAATATTTAATCCAAAAATGATCCCGTCTTTGATTGACAAAGAACACTAAACTCCAACAATCTTGATAATAATGTTCTTTACTAACTTGTAAATTTTCATTGGACCAAAAGTGGCTATTATCTGGATTAACTAATCAGGACAAAAATCAGGCCTTTCGCACAATCTCTAGAAGAGGAATTTGGATAGGCAGTCTATCCCAAAACATTATTTTTATTTATATCATTATCAACTAGTGGTTTATTTTTATTAATTTTTGCCTTACATTAACCATATTGAAATCAGTTTTTAAGCAGTCTTCTTACGGTATTGTTAGTTACCTTTAGTTTTCCTGGATAGTCCGTTCAACAATTTTATTAACCATAAAATTTAAAAAGTGATGATTTCTATATCCTAAATTTGCCTTTATTTGCTATAAAGAACAAACATTTAAAGAAAACTATCAATAGATACCTAATTCATACATAGACTATCAACCCTCGTGATCTCTCATCTTTGACAGCCATGGCCTACGCTTTTTTATTGTTGAAATTTTGTCTCTAGTTTTTAAGTAAAATATTTCAATATCTCAAAACTGGTAGATTTACGTATAGGGAATGCTAGTACCAATTAAATGAAAATAAAAAGAGAAAAGGAAAACTGATATACAATGGGAGTTATAATTGTTATAATTTGTTGGAATTTAGTTGTGCGTGTAATACGCCCTGTATAAAAAATAAAATATTTTAAGAGCAGCGTCCCTTTAGAGAAGTTTTATAATTCGCTATGCAAAAATTTAAGTCAGTAGCGGTTTTGTTTGTAGGATGTATTTGGAACTGAGTTTTCTCAAAAAATTTAAAAAAATTTATATATCTCAAAAACTATTAATATTTCGTATAGGACATGGTACATGAAATTGACTCTAAATTTGATGTAGAATTTAAACATAAAATAAAAAAAATAATGTTCTATTTAAAATAAACGAGTTAGTATTTACTTCCGGTATAACCGGAACTAGGTCATCCGTGAAAATATACATATTTTAAATCAAGATATAAAAGATTATCGAAGAAAACTTAAAATCTTGCTACAAAATTTCATGTTTAAAACTAGCCTTATCTGCAACCTATTGTGGTAAAATTTTATATTTGATCTACAACTGCATCTCTAAATACTTCTAATCAAAACTTTTTGTGCCACACCCTGTATAAAAGTTTAGAAAGTATCTAAAAGAACATAAGCGAAATTTTAAGGAGCTGACAGTGATGTCTCCTTTCAACCGAACTAGAGGTATGACCACGACTGCCAGTACGTTATTATCGAATTGACTGAAATATATACAGTGAACGGCTAAATTATGGAATAAGATCATTGTTTCGAAAACCGTTGAATTTTTAGGATAATCCCTAAACAGGACAATTACAAAATTTGTTGTTGTTGTAAAATATTGATGTTATAATTTACATAAAGTAGGGATGACGTCACTGGTATTGGTGTAGTGACGTAATCGTTAATTTTTTTAAATAGAAATCGATATCATGTTATACCTCATTTGAAAGGGATTTTAATTTTCTATTTAACGACATTACATTTTTAACTAAATTATTTTGTACAATTAATACTTAAATCCATGACTAAGTAAATGAAGTAAATACTCAAAAAAGCAAAAATAAGTAAAAAGAATAATGGAAACAAAAAAGTGCTCTCAAAAACAATGAATAAGTTTTTTGTCAAATCTTAATTATCAAGCAAAGGATAGTCGCACCGTTAATTTAATATCTTTTGTCCTTCGGATTTTTTCGTCATGGAGATTTGCGAGTCGGAGAGTGAACTGAATGCGATTCCAGTGACGTAGCAATTTTAATTTTGAATTTAATTGATAAATTAATGAGGGAGTTAATAACATTTTTAATAATTTTCTAATTATTTATATTGGCAAATGTAGAATTATTACGCGCGACTTCCCACGATATTACATATCTTTCTTCCAGTTGGATGTTGGAAGTTGTTTAACCCTGCGACTGTGATATGATGCATTGTCCATTACAATGACAGAACCCGGTTCTAAACGCGGCAACAGACAGATTTAAACCAAGATTCAAAAACGTCAGCGTTCATATATTCGTGGTAGTCGCCGGTTTTTCACCAAACGAAAACATTTAAGCCGCCTTCTACAAAACCCGAATTACTACCGATATGTGTTATTATTTTCCAGAAGGAGCGTTGAGTCCAGTGGAAATTCCGTCAAGAAAAGCTTGTCGATTACTTGTTTCGCTAAGGTCCTGCCATATTTTGGAAACTGTATGTCCCCGTTTACACACCTCTCGTCCAAATAATAAATATTTTTCCTTGCTGCAAGAATTTCCCGAAAATACACAAATTAACCTAAAATTACCCTATGTGACGTTCGTGGATTTCGAAACAATGACAACTTTGCTTAGTTGCTGTCTTTGTTTACTTGGGAAGGTAAGAAGAAGTGCGACAATTACAGCTCGTGAAATCCGGCATCCTCGCGTGTTTAACGCCTCCACTGAAACAGATTTGTACACAGTTGCCAAAGCGACTAATATTTACAGATTTAGATATAAAAAATCAACAAATTATAATTGTATAATTTAGAAATAATGAAAAATCTTCGCTAATAACGAGTAGTTTAATATTTATCCAAATAATGATATAAATATATAAAAGGGTAACATTATTTATTATTTTACCTACATGAAATCACATTTAGTGTAACTGATTTCTCATTTGACTAAATGACAACAGTAAGAGTATTGGGAATTAATGACGTCAGTGTCATCCATTTCGGCCTTTGAGTATCATTGTCAATTTTGTACTTTTTACTTTTGAATAGTAAATTATGGCTGACCTAAGTGAAACACAACGCATAGAAATATTAATCCTTAGCGGTTGCGGAGATAAAAAAGAACACAGCAAGAGGCATGCAATTTATTTAATGCAAAATATCCAGACAGACCCATCAGCCAATGAACAGTAAGCAAAATCGTAGTAAAATTTAGAGAAACTGGGCATGTTCAACATATTCCAAACGCTTGGCGTCCTAAAATTAATGACAACGTGGAACTTGATATTTTATTAATTGTACATGACAATCCTCACAGTAGTTTAAAACAAATCGGTGTAGATACTTGAGTTTCTCAACGATCGGTATTACGTATTTTAAAAAAAGAAAAGTACAATCCCTACAAAATTCAACTACATCAAGAATTAAACGAACATTATCCCGATCGCCGATTGCAGTTTTCTGAAATTATGCAAGATTTATATAACCGCAATCCACGTTTCATTAATCAAGTTCTTTTTTCCGATGAAGCCATATTTTTTCTACATGGAGCAGTAAATTGTCAAAATTGCAGATATTGGAGTCAAGAGAACCCACACTGGATGACCGAGGCATACACGCAAAATCCTCAGAAAGTGAATGTATGGGTAGGGATCGTCAATAACAGAATCATTGGGCCTTTTATCTTCGAAGAAAATCTAACAGGAGAACGTTATTTACCTTTTTTGAGAATCGAACTTATACCTGTCCTTGCAAACATGTTTCCAAATGCCAATAATCCAAATTTACCTAATAAAAATATCTGGTTTCAACAAGATGAAGACCCTGCGCATTACGGTCGTGGCATACGTCAATTTTTTAATAATTGCTTTCCCGGGAAGTGGATCAGAAGACGAGGTTTTATAGAGTGGCCAGCAAGGTAGCCGGATATATCACCTCTAGACTTTTTCCTGTTGAGTTATATAAAATCAAAACTCTTTGTCAATAGACAACAAAACTTATAGAACTTGAAAAATAGAATTAGGCATGAAATGAGTCTAATTACTCCAGAAGTCAACCTGTACTTGATGATTGTGTCCTTAGATTTGCATATTGTCAAGAAACCGATGGATGGCATTTCGAACATTTAATTTAAAATCTATGTTATGCGAAAGTTGTTTACTTTAAAGTACATTATTAATTAAAAAATTAATTATAAGTTGGTTGAATTTAAATAAAATAAACTTTTTCCCACCCTGTACAAAATAATTTAGTTAAAAATGTAATGTCGTTAAATAGAGAATTAAAATACCTTTTAAATGAGGTATCACATGATATCTATTTCTATTTAAAAAAAATAACGATTCCGTCACTACACCAACACCGGTGACGTCATCCCTACTTTATGTAAAGTAAATTGGTCAGTTTTCCCTGATACTCTGGGATCTAGTAATTTCGTTATTCAAATTGAAATAAATGATTCTGTACAGACTACAACTTATCTATATCTAAGTAGAATTTTAAAAAAGCCAATTGGCCATTATATACAAATATTATAGAAAACAATTTTTACTAGGTTAGGTTCAACCAGAGAGAAATATAAACCAGGCTGCAGGATACGCTATTCCGCAATGTAAAGCTTTCAAACCAAAAAATCACAACAAAACGGTGAAAAATACACAGTTAATTTTATCCAATTATAAAAAAAAATCTGATTTTGAAAACTTCATTAAATGTCAAGAAAGCACGGCTAAGAAAAATAAATGTTACAAAAATGTAGCAAAATCTAATTGAATTCAATGGATATCATCCCTAAATAAAAACAGTTCAACTTCATCACTTTGAAATGAAGCCAGAAAATTTTCTATGAAAAAACTACTAAATGTCGTGCTTCTTAAAGGAAAGTGGATTGAAGATTTCTATAATAAAATTGCCCCGTCCAAGATAAGTTTATTTCAAAAGTCAGACACTCCAATATACAATCAAAAACATTTTATGTTAGATGTTGTTTTAAGTAATCGCATTAACACTAGTCCCGGATATGACGGCATAAAATATCCCATGTTAACTAACCTTTCAGAAATCGCAAAAAGTTTTCTTTTAGATGATTACAATGAAGTCCTTCTAAATTCAAATATTGAAAGATTTAAAGATGTGGTTCTTACTCTTTCGAAACGAGACCCAAATTTAGCAAGTTCATATCGACCTATTTCATTGATGTCCTGTGTACTTAAAACGCTAGAACGTATAATAAAGAATAGACTGGAGTGGTGGTTTTATAAATAAAACCTACTTCCAAACTAACAATCCGGATATAAAAAAAAATTCCGGTTCTATGGATGCCCTTATTACTTTATTAGTAGATATTCAGAAAAGTTTCTCTAATAATAATTATTTGCCTGTACTTTTTTTGGATAATAAAGGCGCGTATAATCGCGTTTCTGTTCCCTTATTAAAAAATAAAATGATTTATATATTTCAAATCCCTCCAACATTGGCTAATACCATAATAACTTTTATTCACATAGATGATTGTTCCTAACCTAACAACCAATTATTAGGACATCGACAGAACAACTAAAGTCTACCCCAGGGATCGGTATTGAGTCCTTTGCTCTTCAATATATATTCCGCAGATTTTCATAATATCAGAATAAACGACTTATCCTTCCGCACGATTTAATATGCTGATGACTTTTGTATATGTACAGAGTGTGAAAAATATCATTTTTTATAAAAAATGGCTTTTCGATATCACCAAATAAATCTAATGTATACATTTTCTCTCGTCACAATATACCTAATATTAAACTAGTACAATTATATAGTTATAATTTCCCACATATGTCATCAACGAAATATTTGGGCATGATTCTTGATAGCAAGCTCGCATCGATATTACTTACCAACTACATGTGAAATAGATGTAATAAATGTAAATTAATTGTTTCAACTCTTACTTTAGGAAATTATTCATAATAAATATGGAAAGATAAATAATACTCGTACTTATCTTGAATTTCCACAGTCTTCCGAAGCATTTTAATATGCATTAAGGTCTACCAAGGTGTTGGTATCTGACAATATACCATTTTCCAAACTTCTATCTGTCTTGGAAAATAACATACTTCACGAATACATCTACTCAATATTCTTTAATCCAACAAAATATACCCAGCCTTCCTTGGTATAACAACTTTAATATTACAAGAAGATTTATTATGTTTGTAATCTTAGCTTGCTTTGTTTTATCCCAATTGAAATATACTTTTCTTTTCGTGGTCCAGTGTTGTTTTTTTTTGTGTTAATGGACCCCTAGACCAGAAGAGAGTGACCCTTGTTATCCTGTTTCTGTTTTTCGTTATTTATTTATTTATTATTGTTACACTGCTCTACAAGCACCCCAATTGCAGAGAAGGGAAAGATAGAATATTATATAAACATTTAGTTTAAACTAAGTAAAAGTGTAAAAATATTTACACAGCAAACACTACAGACAGAGGTTTTAGAATAAAGTCAAAAAGTAAGATTTTACATCATTAATTTTATAAGAAAATATATCAATATTGGTACTAAGAGAGTTTATTATGTGGCACATGAGGAGATTTTTTTAGAATATTTGTTCGTGGTGTACAGATATAAAAGATGGCAGAATTTCTGGAGGCAACCCTTGGAACACAAATATTAAACATGTCAAGTAAGTTTGGTAAGTCAATTATATATGATTTTAAACACAAATACGCAGCAATAATAATCACGTCTCGTGGATAGGCTTGAAAATCCATGATGATGTAAGAGTTGACTCTATGGTGTGCCTATTGGATGATAATTACCGGCAATCTTTAGACTAAGCAAGATTAGAAAGCGCCTTTGTACAGCTTTGATGCGACCAGCATGGTATTGGTATATTGGACTCCATACTGTTGAAACATATTCTAGCTTAGATCTTAAAAATGCATAATATAGAGTTTTTAATGTTGATAACTGTCTCAAATCAAGACTACAACGTGCAATGAACTCGTACATTCGATACGATACTTCAACAATCTTATCGATATGATTAATGAAAGAGAGTGTGGTATCAAATATTACCTCGAGCTCTATAAGTAGGTCAGGTCGTTGTAGGTAGACATTCAATATGTTCCTTTTCAAAGTAAAAGAGATTACTTTACTCTTAGTGGGATTGAGCGTCAAATTATTTTTCTTTCACCATTCAACACCGCAATTCAAATTTAATGAAAGATTCTCACAGTCATCAATATTTGTAACGCGGCTATATAATTTTGAATTGTAAGCGTACAGTAATCAGGTTAACCTTAATAACATTGAAAATTTCATTGATGAAAATGTTAAAGAGCCGTCCTGATTATGAACCTTGGGTTACACCAGAAGAAGCCGAATATTCAGCAGACTTAACACCATAGAACTGTACTTACTGTTTTCGACCTTGGCCAAGGTCAATGACGGTGACCTTGTTCAAGGTTATCTAGGGAGTAGTCCAAGGTAACCGACAACGCCCTTGATTCACAAAGGGTTATCAAGGTTAGGTGATCAAGGTTAAAGACCGCACGAGAATATATTATATTGCCCGCAAGTGTTACGTGTAAACGTCTGAATCCACCACTCGGTTGAATTAATAGAACAAAGGGAAACAAAAGTGAGGGTGTTAGCTATATAGTAGGAGCAGAAATCGAAAAGATTCAGTGTGAAGTCAGGAAATCATCAAGACTGAGTTCCTGTCCATCATCTGCTGTGGCAGCCTAGCATTTTGTGATTAAGGTAAAACAAATTTAATTTTATTCTACCATGACTCAAGTACAATTAGACAGTATTGACGAGGCTATTAACAAAAAGTTGAAGCAGAAATCTATAATTAAGCTGGTTGCCAATGTGCGATACCTTGTTGTAATGGTAATAGTAACAAATACTCGATTCGGCAAAGCTCTGCTAAGTCATCTTGTCGATCTCAGGTCAGGGATTAAAAATCAATTATACGTTTTAATATTCTTGAGAAAGTAGTAATGTAAATATTGTTTTATCAATTTAATTGCAAAAGCTGCTCCTTAATTTGTAAGTATAATATTATCCGTAAAGTTTTTATTATCTTCGCGATATAGTTTTTCCTATTTCTTATATTTTATTATATTGTTTCAGAATTTCAACATGCGGTTGTTCTACTCTAGCGAACACTGGTCCAACGCTAGTGATTTAGAATTGGCAGTAAGAAGAATCTCAAGTCATTTAGAAGCCCTGGCTTTTGATACGCACCACTCATGAAGAAGATGTAGTCAGTCAAAATGAGTGCTATGAAAAGTACTGAGCCGGCTCAAACGTTTGCGACCAGTATTTGGACTACCAAATCAAAGTTGAATCTTTCTGTCATCTTGGGGTTGAAATTTTCTTCGGAATGTGCTTTACCCCTTATATTGATGCTCAAATTAAAAATTAATATGGATTGAAAGAAACCAGCGATGAAGTCTTAGCAGTATAGATATATTTTATCTACAGGCATATTAAATAGATATATATCATAGTTCGAAATAAAAGTATTATGAAAGCTTATGACTTTTATTAAATATGTGGTTATTAAATATATCATATAAATGTTGTGTATACGCAACAGGTCCATCTTTTGGTGACCCCTAAGGTAGATGACGTCGAATTTTCCAAACTAGTTTTTATACAGAATTTCGTTTAACTTAGAGAATTCTACATGTCCAGAGATATATTTTATGCCATTTTTTATCACCCTTATTCAAGTCCCGAAATTTCTTGAATGGTCTAAATGCATAATTATTTATATCGTTTCCAATCCGGATTGTCAGTTCTTCGGCACAAAACTCTCCATCTACAATAAATTCTTGGGTATCCACGAATGCTATAATCATAATGTGATATCCAATGGTTGGGTTAAACTATATGATATGTTTAATATCAACCCAAGAATTTTATTTTTCTGGGAATCCAAACCATTTAACGAACGCAGGATTTTTTCTATGAGGTAATGTTCCGGATATTTTGTTTTTACTAGTTTCAATTCATAGAAACTGCCCTTGATGATACTGCCATCAATATACTGAAGGATATAAGTTACTGGGCAGGTTTCATTAACTTTATATATTCTGAACAATTCTGTAGTATAATTCGTAGTATATCCTTTTTCAAATTGGTTCTTATATTTTGAAATTCTGACAATATCGTCAATATTAAATTTAGGAAGTTTGTTTTTCTGAAGCTTTATTCCTGCGTGTGGTGCGATAAACTTGGTGTTTTGATTTACGTCAATCGGTCTCATATGCCTGACACTGTGTTTTGTTTTATTATAATTTTCCGTAATTTTCTGCTATATATCCAAACACTTGTAATTACTCCTTACCTGAAATTTTTTATAGATAGCTGTTTTTAAAGATCTTATAACTCTTTCAGTTATGGTAGCTTCCTTTGTGGTGTATGTGGAATAGTAATTTATATCGTGCTGTTTCATCAAGGCAGAAAATTTACGATTATAGAATTCTGTCTGTAGATTGTTGGGAGTATATCCGCTTTGATTAAATAAATGTTTCATTGCTTTGGCGATGTTCAAAGATTGTTTGTTTTATGTGACATATTATTCTTTCAAAAAAGTTCCGATTATGCTTCACAATATCTAAGAGATTTTGTGGCATTAATCTGTTCTTGTAGATATTTCAAGATTATGCTATCAGATCTCTCTATGGGTCGCCGAACATTAACTAATCTTTTCTGTTACATGTCATATTGTCCAGATCTATTTAATTTAAATCCGACTTCGGCTCTATCTTTTACTATAACACTATCCTATTTCCTTCGCCTTCCAAATCTATCGATCGTATTACCCGCCATTTTGAGTTCTAAATGGTTTGAAATAATGTCTAGCTCAGTATATTATATCTTCTTCACATAATTAATCTGTTAGAGAAATTGTTTCATTATTATGGCTACTATAGCCGGCTAGTTTGGAACTCCATGGCAAACGTAGCTGATCCACCAGTTCTTTTATTTTGCTGCAATATATTAAATTCGGACGATCTGAGGAGAATAATTTATTTGTCGGTATTTTGATTAAATTTCTGCCTTTTTGGTTGAATCATTAGAGGATGGATAATATTTGTAAACTTCTTTCAATCCCGGACAAAAAGACGTTCTGGAAGAGTACGAAATTAGGTAGCTATATACAGTCGAAACTGATGCTTATATTTATTATAAAAAGACTTTTTTCCTCTCATTTTCGGTCACGTGATCCCAATAAATTAATTTTTATAGGGACAACCGGTATAATAATACATTTTTGGATATATCTTTCAAAAACAAATTCAGCGGTACTACACTTGTCGTCACTCTTTTGTACAGTAATGATAACATGGGCAATTTATTTTTATTAAATTTATTAATGAAAGATTTTGCACTCTAATATTGGCTTCCAGTTTTCCTCGCGTTTCCGCTTACGTGACGTCTACTTTTTTTTTAAATTGGACAATCATTATATAGGGTTTGCCACGACGTTTTGTCAGTCCAATATATCAAAAATTGTTCAAATTTAATATGCAGGATTTTCTAAAAAATATTTTAATACAGCTATTTTTACCCGAAATGGAGTGTTTATTATGCACAACAGTCACATGTAGAGTTTTGAAAATCCTCTTATTTTTTTTTTAATATGATTATGATTAAAAATAAATAAAGAAAAAGAAATGTTTCAGCTCGCATAAATAGTAATCATTATAACATTAAACATGTGATTTGTGCTCAACGTTGCTTCTTTTAACTTTAATTTAAGTATGCTGCGACAGTTTCTAATGAAATATTTTCATTATACATGCATTAGTAGAGATAAACCTTAGGTTTCAAAACCTAAATACCTGTGATTTTCTATGTGGATATCTGCAACAGTTTTTTTTAATAATGCCAAGGAACAAACTTTCCAAAATTAGGAACAGGTAGCAAATTTATAGATGATAAACTGAGTTTCCTCTTAAATAATGTTAATTTAACTAGATTACTACAGTAACATATTTGGTATCCAAGAGGAAAATACCCACCCAGCACCTACAATGAAACTAATTTGCCTTTATTAACGCAAATAACCACAAATTTAAATTATGTGGTGAAAACTTATTAGATAAATCCGTTCTTGTGGTTTCAAAATACTACAATTGGAAATATACTCAAAGAGAAAAACTTTATTAATTTATATTATATTATTTGAAATTTGAAAGTAGAATTCAAATTTTATTAACAAAAAGACATTATAAAATCGCAATTTTAATAGGTCGCAACTCCTTAAAAATGTTCATTGATAAAACAATTATTTGAATAGTAACAATATATCAACCTCATATAAGTGTTTTTCTGAAACCTTTTGTAATTTGACTCGTTTGTCCAATTTTATTTTTTATAACTGATACGTTCTTTTTGCGCGTTTTTTGTAATTAACATTTGCTCATTATTGAAAACAATAGACAGTCCAATTTATTTCTTTCTATACATAAATCTAATGTACTTTTATGTCCTTTTTGATTTAAGATTTATTTGTAGGTACTTATACTCATTTAACTTTATGATTTTGGTCTTGGTTTGGTATCTACGCAATCCTCATGGTATTTTTTTGTTTTCTTTTACAGGTAGTTTACATAGTGACAGTCATAGTTCGAGTAGCGCAAGCCCAATTCCTTCTCCATCGCCTAGGGCTACGCCTCTTCCAATAATTGTTAAAAGAACTCCAAGTCGTTGCAGTTCAAAATCATCTGTAAATAGTACTTCATCATTACATAAAAGATGGAGTTCAACGGGGGATTTCAACCAAATTTCTCATAATGACATTCAGTCAAAGTAAGATTTCTAGTCAATTATGTATAAATAAATAGTACGTTATGCACTAAGAGCGAGAAGTCCACGCCCGCCTATCGCAGAAAATACTACTGACATCAAAATTAGTCGTCAGTGGATACAATTTTAGATTCAATCTCCAATTTTTATGTTTTGTCGCTTGCGGTCTTGGCCCAAAACTATTATTTTTAATTTTGATTGAATTAGTTATTGAGATTATTGAATCCATTTTATGTGCGAACCCTGCAATGTTTCTATTTTATTTAATAACTTTTTGTTCGACTGTACAGACAGTGCACACCAAAAAACCAACATTACAACCTTAACGGTAATATCCATAATATCAAAATCTTGGCTAGTTTCTTTTAAAAATTTTAAAACAAAATTTTATAAAATTAAGGTGAATATAAGAGAGAGATTAATTTAACCCGTTTAGTTTTTTTTTTTGTTTAGTTTATCTTTTTTTATTTGCATTATATTCTTGAAATACAATTGATAGGAAATAGGATAATTAATGAGTATGTGACGACGAACTGAATATGTGGGCGAACACTTACAGTTCTAATCAAGCAAATTTTAATGAATATTTTGTCTGTGATTAAGTCAGGACATAAAAAAATCTGATTAGAAAACACTAAAATCTTCTGAAATATTGAATTTAAAATGTGTATTATTGGATAGGAGAAATAGTGAATGTTCACAAAATTAAATGTAATATAAGTATAAAAGTTCACATTAAATGGGGCCTCAGAAAGTCAGTTACCCCGGGCTTATTTTAGCTCTGGATAGCCCTGCTTCTGATAACCTTGATTCAAATGATGGTTTGTTAAAATGGTAGTGCTAAGGGATTTTCTGTCTTCGGTGCCTTGGCGTCTTTTATTTTATCGTTATTGTCTTTAGTGTTTTTTTTTGCGAATTTGCAGTCGCATGCTTCTGCTGGCAAGCAGTTGCGTATGCTTGGCCATGGGTACTAACTATAAATATATAAACCCTAAACTTAAATCTTGTGATATTCTTAACCTTGGCGATTTTATTGAGAACGATGTAATAATATCCACCAAGCTATTAAAACCAAAATGACCATGTGAGCTTAATGTACTATAGCATTTCGTATTCGTGATTCAATATTAATACCGCTTAGCATTTTGTTCAACCTTATTTTAATACGGAAGGTTTTCCAACTATGTGGCAACCTACAAACAGAAGTGGTTCCTGTTTTCAAAAGGTGAAGTTAAAACGATTTCAAAAAATATCGATCCCTTGCAATTAAATGTAGTTTTATTTGAAATTTGCATTAATGGCTTTCTATATAATCACATTTATCACATTTTAAAATTACATTGGCCCAAAACAACACGGTTTCCTTGGAAAAAAAAATTGTTTCCAATCTAGTTATCATACGTCACTATATCTGTGAGAACATAAATAATAAAAGTTAAATTAATGAGGTATACAGAGATTTTTCAAAAGCGTTCGACCGAGTTAGTAAACTAAAATTTATGTCACTGTCCCAAAAATGTATTTCTTCAATCAGTTCCTACTTCAATCATTTTTAGTCACAATATTTCTCACATTTTTTAGGCATACCACAAGGCTCAATCATCGGTTCATTATTTTTTATTTTTATTAATGATATAGGTGTTAACCTAGACGTGAACTTTCTAATTTACGCTGACGATGTTAAATTTTATTGTGAAATAAAAAACTTTCTGTAAAATACTTCAAGACAACTTAAATATAGTGAGTCACTGGCAATATAAAAAACTTGGACCCAAATGCCTGAAAGTGTAATGTAAAAATTTATTTTACCGTGGAGGAACTCGACTTCATGAGAATGAAAAAATATACAGAAGCAAAACTGGGTGAATACCAATATGGATCTAGACCAGATAGATCAGAAATCGATGCCATACATATCTTAAACCATATAATTTAAAAATGCCACGGTCAAGATATAAGCATCCACATCCTCTTTGTAAATTTTAAGAAACCTTTTGATAGTTTGAAAAGAAATACGATATTGAACGATATGAGGAGAATAGAAATCCCTGAAAAACTAATAAACCTGACCAGAATGACAACGTTATGTTATGAACATTGCCTTTTATATTTCAATTTAGCGTAATTGTATCGTGAACACTTATCATTCAACATTCATATCAGCACCTTGGACACCTGGTTTAGAGATTTCAAGAAAAAGTTTATATAAAGTTTATTTATAAACACGTTTGTACATAAGTAGGTAATTTTAGCCGTTTCTGAATTGACATTGAGGAGATTGAATAAATTAGCATACATTAACTATGATTTTGGCCAAGATCAGTTTTTGACAGCTCAAAGTCATGTAGTTGAAGGTTGAACTAAGGATGACCTCTATGCCCACACAATCGGTATTCTTCCAGCGGCTGGACCCACATTAAAATTACTGTTAGGTTACTAAATTCGTTGTGAGTTAGCCTCTCAGTCGTGACATCTAGAGGAAGAAGGCTAACCTTGATGGAAAGTACATGGATGGATGAATTTCTTCTTGCTTCCAAGTTTTAAAGCTGGCAATCCTAACAGTCATATTATATATACGCTTGCGGAAAAATACATACTCCGAACGTCCTTGCGCACTATCCTCCAAGCGCTCAACGTTTGTCATCTCATCATCGACCCTAGCGCCTTTGCTTTGCAAAGTCAAGCGATATTCACGTCCAGTTGAAGTTACCCTTCAACTACTCCTAACGACTGCGTAATGTGGAAGCTCAGTATAGATATGTCACTTGCGATTACTAAAACCCACTCGTTGTATATTACGATATTTTGACGATCAAAGGAATTTATGAAGTTCGATCGTAACTATATAAGGCGCTTCATCCGAATACTTACTTTTAACTTGGTAGTATCTCTTTTCGGTACTAAATGACGCACAAATTTAAAGAAATCTAATAAAAAACTTCTATGAATAGATGTCGTCCCAATCTACCACACGTCATAAATTTTAAAGGTTTTAATTTCTAGTAATATGTAAAACAAATTTTATTTAGGGTATGGGTAAAAAATGTTTAAATGTATATATTTATTAGGTGGGTTGTAATCTATTCGGACGAAGCGCCTCATATAGTTACGATTGAACTTCATAAATTCGTTTGATAGATTACTTACTTATAACTTGGTAGATGTTTAAAGAGTTTTGTTTTACATAACCAAGGAAGTGGCTTTTATGAGTCCATTCACGCCTAGAAATTAAAGAGATGTTGATTCAAGTAATACAAAAAATAGAAAATGTATTTGCTTATTTAGCATTATAAAAAAAATAAAGAGATGGAAGGACTTTACTCTAAATCTGCTCTGATATAATTATGACTTACCCTCATTTGTTTGTTATAGCATTGATTTGAAATATTTAATGCTCGTTCTAAATATTTAACGTATAATGGGGTATATTTTACTTCAGGAGTAGCTGCTATTAGCAACCCTATGAAATGTGCAAAAAATCTTATGCCACAAGATCTACTGTTAAACATTTTTTCTAGAGACTCTAGAATTATTTGTTTCTTCTTAAGAGGTAGTGATATAGTTAGGTTTTTAGAATCAAAGATAAATCCTAGAAATTTACAAACATTGCTAGGAGTAATACTGGATTTTTGGTAATTAATAATGAAACCCAATTGAATTAATGTATGAATTACAAATTCTGTGTTTTACTACATTTTTCATATGATTTTCCAAAGATAATGTAATCATCCAAGTAAATGACACAAGGAATATTATTTTTTTTAGGAAAATAAGATGTAATTGTCTACATTGGTACATTTGGTAAAAATATAAGGGGCGGTGGATAGGCCGAATGGCGGAGATCTAAATTCATATAATTTGGTGTCAAATACAAAGCAAAGGTATTTTCGGGAATGAGGATGCATTGCAATTAGAAAATAGGCATCCTTAAGATCGATAAATTACATAAATACGTTTCTGTCAATCAACTTAAGCGACCATTCCCAATCCACCATTTTAAATTGTTCTGTTTCTATAAAACAATTAACGTTTTTTCAAATTAAGGACAAATCGCTTTTGTCCATTTCACTTATCTACTAAAAAATAGGAAGATAAAAATTCCCTCCTGTTAGATTGATAGCATTCAATAGCCCCTAGTGATAGTAGATTTGTTATTGATTCGCTAACTAGTAATCTCTCCGAATTTGAGAAAATAACATGACTATTTCCATTGGTACTTAGTAGAGATGTGGGGGAGGGGGGGTTATGTAGCCTTCAATAACTTAGATTTAGGATCAAGAAGTCTAACCCAGTCTTAAATGTAAAATTTCAGCCTGCCAGCACATTTACTTACCTCTATTTTGTTGTCGGTGGTTGCCTTTTGTTGGTCTATTGTTTTCGTTGAGGTGGTGGCCCATAATGTCCCGTCACCCTCTGTGAGCGGAACGGGTCCGTCTGGTTTAAATAACTATTATAATATTTTTGTTTATTGAATGTACTGGTGGAAGGTGCTGAACTGAATGCGATCTTGGATGATGACATAATATTTTTACTTGTTCTTTCAAGCACCTTTGCGGCTTTGCACTTCTCCCGGAAATCACTTCCAAATAGGGTAAATTCGCTAACAGCAGTGTTAGCTACCTCTTTAGCTGTTTTATTTAAAATGGGTGTGATATGAGCTCGTGTCGCTATTGACATCTGCCTGTGCAAGTCTAAGAGAAGTCTGACCGCATCCCAAAGGGGGGTAAGAATTTCAGGTCTTGGCTGGTCTTTAATCAACACCTGTAGAGTACATTCTAAGGCTGCCAACACAGAACCTAGCCGATTTTGTTCTGATTCTTGATATTTATCTTTTTTTAGTGTTAACGGAGGCAAGATAGGTGCTATTTCCGCATTGATTATAGAGGAGCTTTTAATTCAAGCATATTTGTAAGTATTGGAACAGGACATTTGATTATACTAATAAACAAGGTATCAAAATCAACTATAACAACTTCTAACAACACAAAAGGAAAAAATTCAGCAAAAGATCATTTTTTAGGTTTACTTTTTATAGAATTAAAGAAAGATAAACAAGGAAGTCAATAGAATCCATAAATAAATAAATATATATACACCAGGAAGCCACTTCTACCGCTTACAACAAACAAATTTTATTTAGGGTATGGGTAAAAAATGTTTAAATGTATATATTTATTAGGTGGGTTGTAATCTATTCGGACGAAGCGCCTCATATAGTTACGATTGAACTTCATAAATTCGTTTGATAGATTACTTACTTATAACTTGGTAGATGTTTAAAGAGTTTTGTTTTACTATAAAAGTTATGTATAATTAAGGACCACTAGTGCCACACACACAAAATGGCTAAATTTGACGACCCCCTTATTTCAGTTGCATTTGAAAGTTGCTGGTCCATAAAATTATTTGCACAATCTTTTTTGAAAATGTAAATTGAGCTCCGTATATCTTGACCCCTTTTTCTAATCCAATGTTGTTAGGAAGCTGGATAACCACAAAATTGGCATAACGATGGAATCGATCTTTATACATGGGGAATATTCTCCAAAATGTTTTTTAGCTTTACGAATCTATTCTGAAAGATTTACCTTATAGGACCATCAGCGTAAAGAAGTATTTAAAAGGTATTTACCAAGATTTCGTGAGAGAGGTAGTATCGCTTTTTCCAACAAAACAAAAATTATTAAAACTCATAACTGAAAACCATGAATATTCTTTTATGTTAATAATCTAAATAACAATTGTCAGCAAATAAAAAAGAGTTTTGTCTATTCCAGCCATGGATATATATAATTCGACATGAAATTCACAATGTTTATTGATGCTGGTAAACCAATCTTAATGCAAAAGTAGTTAAAGGTCGAAGAGAGGATATCGTAGGAGGTTATGGCTTAGCTAATGGCTTAGCTACACGAAATGAGTGAGGGGCTCGATTGATACAATTCTACCTGGAAAATGACTTAATTGCAGCTGATACACATTTTAAACAAGCTCCAAGGTGTCTATATACATGTATGTTTAAAGCAGATAGAAATGTACGCAATCAAATAGACTTTATCATTATTAATAGAGATTCAAAATGCTAAGACCTATCCTGGTGCGTATGTTCTCACAGACCACTCATTATTGACCGCTACATTAAAACTGAAATTGAAAAAGAACAAAAAATATCAGGCCCTACAATGTATCGACACAAGAAAGCTTCTAGATCCAGCAATAAGAATAGAAGTGCAAGAAGAATTAAACTCAAGATTAGGTAGCATTTACCAAACAATAAACGAAGATAATATCGAAACACGTGGAGACAGATTAAAACATCCGTAGTAGAAGTTAGCCAAGCTAAGCTAAGAAGCAACAGAATCAAACACAAAGCTTGGATCACCAATGACATCCTGAAATTAATGAACCACCGTAGATCATATAAAAATAACCACCATATTAGATACAAGGAGATGCAAAAAGAAATTAGGGCTAAGATTAGACAAGCGAAAGAACAGTGGTTAAGGGGAAGTGCAATGAAATAGAGCAGTTAGAAGTCAAACACGACTCTTTTAATTTGTACAAGAAAATCAGACAGACAACTGGTCAATATAAAAAAGCAACAACAGCATTATCATGAATGAGCAACAGCAAATTCTTAGTAGTACAGAAGAACAATTACAGGAATGCAAAAAATATGAACAAAAAATATTAGGAAGTATTTTCACAGTGAACAAAAATTGCTTTTAAATAATAAAATAAAACAACCTGTATCTTGATTAGAAGAAATATTTTAAGTGTTTTAGGTTAAGTGAACATATTTTACGTCGAGGATTCTCCGGCTGTAATATTGAATATATTTATGAATTGCTCTTATATTTTTAATAAATATGTTTATATACTTTTTTACGTATGTTTTTAATTTTAATTAACAAAATCTTAATCTTGTGACAATTTTCTTTTTAACTACTTGATTTCAAAATCAATCATGAAATATTTCAAAAATTAAAGTTCTTTTCACGTATCCTCTATAAAAAAAATAAATAGGAAAGGCAAACCCAATAACATAACTATATATACATATATATACAAAACCAAACTTATATGGAATCACCTATTATTTTGATTATTTTTGAGATGTATGAAAATGTTTTATGTATGAATAAAACTCAGTCCTTACCAAAAACTTTTAATTACAAATAACCCACATATCAATAAAAAAATTACTTAGTTAACAAAATTAACACAACGTATTTTGATTGGTTTCTGAAACGAAATGAGATTTAAATTTTTAATGGTCACAATGCAAAAACAAAAAGAAAATTGGTAATTTTAATAATCCGTGTTGCCACCTCTAGCCCTTATGCAAGCTTCTATTCGCGATGGAGTATGTTCTCCCATTCTGCTAATGCTGCATCAATAAGCTGTGCGAGATTTCCTGGATTATTTCGACAAGCTCTAACTCTTCTTTTAAGATGATCCCACAAGTGTTCAATAGGATTTAGGTCTGGTGAACATGCATGCCAGTATAAAACTGTGACACCTTCCATTTCAAGACATTCTCTAGTCACTCTGCTGGTATGGGGAGGTGCATTATCGATAAAATTATCCCCAATTGCAGCTCTCCAAAGCTTAACGATTGGTTCTAGCACTAAATCAACATACCTCCTACCAGTTAAAGTTTGTTGAAGTTGTAACAATGGAGTTTTTGCTCCCAGCATAATACCTCTCCAGAACATTACAGTTCCTCCTTTATATCTTGGAATAGATCTGGTAGCCTGGAATCTCGCTCGTCTTCCTGGAGCTCTGAAAACCCTAATTCGATGGACATCTGATTTTAGGCCAATTCTGGTCTCATTTCGAAAAGAGAACTTTTTGCCAATTCTCAATTGTCCAGTTTTGATGTTGAAGCCACCAATTTAGCCGGTCAATTTTATTTTGCCTAGATAACTCTGGGAACCATAATTCTCTCCTACTGTACAACCCTCGAGCGCGAAGTATTTTTCTTATGGTCTCAACTGAAATGTTCACACCTGTAGCTTCCAGAAGTTGTCGTTGTAGCTCTGGATGAGAAACACTGGGGTTTCTTCTAGCAATTTGGCAAAAAAAGCGGTCCTGTTGTTCAGTCATGATTCTTTGACGAGTTTGTCTGGGCCTGTTCTTGAGAGTTCCTAGTTCCAAGTACCTTGCGTATGTTTTCGATACAACTTCCTGTGTAACGTCTACTATCTCTTCTACGTCTCTTTGGGGCATTCCTTGTTCAATGAGAGCAATAATTTTTACCATCTGAACATCTGTTAGTCCAACATAACGCATTTTTTGGACCGAAATAAAATTACCAGAGAATCGTGATTTCTTTACTGAACACAAAATCCATAAGATAATAAATCGTAGCAGTCGTTTCTTCTTTATTATCATGTTTGTTTACAACAAAAAGCCTAATCTTAAAGTTGGATACCAAATTTTTTCCTTATAAAAAGTTTAGTCAGAAATACAGAGTGATTCCATATAAGTTTGGTTGTATATATATATATATATATATTAAAATTACTCTTAATAATTAAATCAAATTCTTCTTTTTCAATACGTGCAATTTTTTTCTAGCCACAATGTTTGCTTTTATTTAACATATTCAGATGCATTCGTGAGAGTAAAATATCATTTTCCAATTTTGGCAATGATTCTCTGACGGCTTTTAAAACCAATATGTATTTTTTAAATTTCCTATAACCCACACAGAAATCTAGTAGTAAGTAGTAGTAAGTTGTAAGCTGCAAATTTGCAGAAAATTAATTTTCAAGAACTAATTTTAGTAGTTTATTCGAGTACTTAATTATCTCTGAGAAGAATAATGTGTCAGGATTTATCTGTATAAATTTTAGTTTTTTACTATATAAGAAAAAGTCTACGAGAGGAAAATATTTATCTTGTCAATCAATAGTCTTTTATAAACATATTTAAAATAACATGTTGTGGGACTTAAAACTGCAACGTCTATTAACAGTCTTCAAAAAAATTCCAATTAGTTTTATGAAAATGTATATAGTGCGAACGTGTTACTTACTCCTTCCACCGCTTCCTCCACTTTCTTCTTACAAATATTTAGGGAAATATTTGGACAAATCGAATTTTATTTCTGATGAAGCCTATTTGGTTGTCAACAATTGCGTAGGCACACTAAAAGTTTTTTAAATGCCAATAAGTGTCGAGTAACATCTTATTTGAGAGGGATTTTAATTTTCTATTAAACGGTATAATAATTATAATTATTCTTTCTTGGTTTTTGTAGGCAAAATGATTTATGAAAAACTAAATTTTGTATTTTAAAGTGTGTAAAAAATTCTTTATTAGAAGATATGTGTAGGAAGAAATATATAAATTTCTTTAGTCAAGAAAATGTCAAGCGCTTTCGGCAATGCAATGCCATCATCAGGACAAAAAAAAAAAGGCCAAAAAACTAGTAGAGGGTAGTAAAGTTGGTTATAAATATCTTTAAAGGACATTTACGCCGATACAAAACATCTTGATTAACTTATTTATAAAAAACGACATCAATATAGTAAAAAGTAACATTTTAACATTTTAAGATTTTGGTCATTGGGCCAAGCCTGTTAGTTGTCTTAATAAGACACAACAAGTGTTTTAAAAACATGAAAATACGTAGAATTAGAAAAGTTTAAAATAAAAACTTCATGGTTTGAGAAAAAAAGTTTTTATTTTAAACTTTTCTAATTCTACGTATTTTCATGTTTTTAAAACACTTGTTGTGTCTTATTAAGACAACTAACAGGCTTGGCCCAATGACCAAAATCTTAAAATGTTAAAATGTTACTTTTTACTATATTGATGTCGTTTTTTATAAATAAGTTAATCAAGATGTTTTGTATCGGCGTAAATGTCCTTTAAAGATATTTATAACCAACTTTACTACCCTCTACTAGTTTTTTGGCCTTTTTTTTTTGTCCTGATGATGGCATTGCATTGCCGAAAGCGCTTGACATTTTCTTGACTAAAGAAATTTATATATTTCTTCCTACACATATCTTCTAATAAAGAATTTTTTACACACTTTAAAATACAAAATTTAGTTTTTCATTCTTCACATAGTGTGTACGCACCTCCACGTAACCTTTTGTTACTCTTCTATTTCAAAATGATTTATATTGCTTTCAGGAAAATGTACTAATAGGTAAAAATCATAGTCAATTTTCACAAAAACTTAATGCTAAGGCAGGAATATTGGGTGATTATATCGTAAATCTTATATTTATTTACCAAAATCTGTACTAAAAATATTAGAAACAATAATCGACATAATAATATATGTAAGTCATAGAAGAATTTAATATGGATATTATTTTTCCAAAGACTTACTTGTTCTCTTTTCGCGATAAATGTTAGAAATGATTTATATGTATAAATAAACACAGACTTTTTCTTTGTCAAAAAATCAGTGGAGAACACTTTCAGTATTTTATATAATATTAAGTATAGGTTTAAAATGATGTAATTCAATTATGTCTGGTTAGTTTATTTCACATTTTCAATTTAATTTAGTCAAAAACCAATATTTATTTATTTATTAATATACAGTGGACACCAATTCAAATACATAAAAATCATAAAATAAAAGTGTGCGCAAATACATAGAAATACAAAAAGTACAATTCACAATTCACGTTTACAATTGTTATAAAATAAAATATTAAAAGGTTACATTTCACAAAAAAAGTCAACTGTCAAAACATTTAAATCAAAATTTACCTCTGCTTAGATACAAAAATACGATATGAAAAGAAAAACCCATCTAAATTAGACTCATAATCATTAAAAAGTCATTGCAAACGATATGGGGAAGAATTGAAAACATTGGAAATATGGAAGTCAATGTAAAACACGGGAAAATTACAAGTAACGGAAAAAGTTTAGAACCCTGTTCAGGAGACTTAGGTTAAAGAAGTCAAGGCGATACTCAAATTTCATAACATTCAACTTGTTTAGCATATGACTGTAACTGAACACATTTAAAGTGCTGATTATAAAATAGAAGGACATGATTGTTATAATATGGTGAAGAGACTGATGAACTATACTCTGAACCCGGTCTGAAAGATCCTTACAAGTACGAAGTACAAAAATCTTTAATAAAGAATGAAAATTCAGAATACTACCGCTGATGGTATAAGATGATGCATAAATATTATAAATTCTCGAGAACATAACATCGAAACATTTATCGACATTTAAATTAAGACAATTAATCAAAGACTAATTCACTAAGCCATCCAAATCAATGTATAACAGCTGTATGTCCTCTATACTGGAAATGGGTTTAAAAATCTTTAAATCATCAGCGAAGATTAAGTATGAGAATTTTCAATGAAAGACGTCATACCATTGATAAACAGGTTAAATAAGATTGGTTTGATATGGAACCCTTGGAAATGTCAGAAAGAATATCAATTTTCCTGGAAAAATAACTATTAATTCTAATTCACTGATGTCTTCCACACAAGTAGCTTGTAAGCAATTTCAAAAAAAGCATATCAGAGCCCATAAAGTTTTTCTATTACTAAGCGGTTATTGACCGTACGAATGCCTCCGAAAAATCGGTATAAATATTATTAACTTGCATTCAATTCTCAAAGACATCCAGAAACTTACTTTCATAAGATATCAAGGTTGAAAGTATCGATCTCCCAGAAATAAATCCGTATTGTTCAAGTACAATGTACTATGTTTTCAACATGGGGAATAAAATTATTAGTAACTAGCTGGTCCCAAAACTGGGAAATAGCAGATAGGATACAGATTCCCCTGTAATTCTTTATATCGACTCTGTCACCAGATTTATGAATGAGCGTGACGTAGCTATTCTTCCAATAATAAATATTTCACAGCTCAAAGATCTGTTGAAAATATAGTTAATTGAAGGTTTAAGGGTGTGTAAGCAACAAAACAACAAACAGCATTACAGGAATGCCATCTGGAATCATCATGGGAATGCTAAATTCATAAGAAATATGATGGTAACTATTAAGAAAAAAAGGATCCTGTGCTCTTGCCTCATAAAGTCTGAAATAACAAGACCAAAGAAAATTAAATAATCCTTGATAATGCTGTTATAATGAAACAAATTCAAAAATGAATAACAGTTGCATAGTTCATGTACAGTTGACGCCTCAGGACAATTTAAGGTTACTTCCATGTCATTATTGGTCAACAGAGCTTCTGTTAGACTGTAGTCTCCTGGCATAACAATTCGATGATTAGGCTAATAAGTAGCAATCAGTTCCAAAGAATCACAACTGGAATAGTTCAACATCATATCTAGGCGGGAAATAAACCATACCAAATACAAATTTCACCTGACCATGACAACCACCAGTCTTCAACACTGGTGCAATCATCGCTTTTTATACTGTAGAATAAAAATCTGTCACAGCAGGCTATTAGCATACCGCCACCATGCGATTTAGTTCTAGTTTCAGAGGATTTGTCCTATTTATAGACGTTGAAACTGGGTAGAAATGGTCATATATTAAGTTAGTTGCTTCCTGTCAGAACTACAACAGTTTGGACCCAATGCCTACAGTATTGTGAAAGTGACAATTGAGAAAATCTTATTGTTTTTTGCAGCATTTGCTGAACTGTTATATTTAGATGGTTTATCGGATTCATCAATGGTAGGTAGCCTTAGGTTATAGTTTAAAGATAAGTTACTTTCTGTAGGATTACAAAATTATACAGTTAAATAGAAAATTAACAGCACTTTTAAATGAGTTATCATTCGACTTCTATTGTCATTTTTAAAGGGATTGATATTTTAAATATTATTTTCATTATCAAAATGTACTCCAGACATAAAAATTAACTTACCAGAGCATTTTCTTAAATTTTCTTTTCTTCGAGAGTTAATGTGGGGAACACATTTCTTTCTTCTTAATGGCATACAGATCAGCAGTGAACGAATCCTCAGGTCAAACTCCTACAAAAGTTTTTTTCTGTCAAGAAATGCGGCTGTACTCTGAGTTTAGCTGCAAATCTTTTGATGATATGGCTAAAGAAGACTATGTATCTGATCTCTGGAAGAAGATCAAAGACACCCATGAATTGGCTATGTAATCTACAGAATATTCAAGAGAAAAAACCAATTACAATCCACCATAATTGTCTAGCACCATTTGACAAAGATCACGCAGAAGTCGGAGGCAACCAAGTTCCATGCAAAATAACAAGCATTCCAGGAGGAATGCATCTAAGGAGCGGCAAGTATAACGGTTTGTATACAGTCTTAAGACCTCAAGAGAAGACCTAGATACTTAACCTAACTACTGACGACTATGATGGTTTCCCGAACATTTTCGAAAATTTCATGAATAGTATAGAAAACGTCTAAACATTTTTAGAACCTTCGAGAGATATAATAGAAAAAAATTGTCAGGAAAAGTATCCATGTAATCTTATCTAAGTAATGAAGTGTCAAAGTAAGAAAAGAGAGAAGTATTGTCATTGTTATTTACGGTTACTTTGTATTTTTAGGCATTATGTGAAGTTTTTATTTTTAATAAAGTTGTCTCAGCCACTCAATTTTTATAGTTTAAACAGAGCGCAACATTGAAGTAAAAAACGTCACAAAGGAGAGGAATCAATATTTTGAAGTGGTTCGGAGCTCGGTATAATCATAGCAATTTTAATGAAATCCCAATCCCTTTTTTCCAACATTTAATTTCATCAGTTTTTAATCTTCTGTCAGATCTCCTAGCTAAATCTAATAAATCTTTTAACTTGGTTCATTTGGCGAAAAATATCTCATCTCAATATATTTTACTTTTCAAAACCAACACGACTTTCCAAACTTTAGGCACCCTAAGGGGTTCAACGTTATCTCCAATCATTGCTAATATTTCCATGGAAGGCTTTGAATAAACTTAAATCCTTTCATATCAAACCTAAAGTTTGAAAAATGGAAAATGAATGTTCAGTCTCTTTATAAATGATGCCCATTCTTTCATATTTATGTAGATCATTTTTTTATTTGATGGTGATCAAATTTGCTTCCAATTTTTGTACGCGTATTTATTTTTATTTTTGTTTTAGACATTTAACAAGATCTTATTTAAACATATCACTTAAGTCCAATAGCCACTTTTCATCAAATTATAAGCATGGGTATGTTCTTTTTTTGTTTTATTTTTTCATTTTTTATTACACTTGATTCATAGAAATTCTACGAGGCTAGAAGATCTACAAAAAAAGTTTTAAACATTAATTTTAATATCAACGTATACGTAAACAGACAATATAATAATTTTCGAAAGTAATATTATTATTATTATTAATAATAATAAAAATATACTACTATTTATATAAATACTGCAGTGTTTCTCTATCTACAGGGTGTTACTATATTCGACCGACAACGCTTTACCCCAGAGAGCTCTCGTTAATTGATGAAGTTATTTTATGAATTTCTTAAAGAGTATATTGATCACCAAATTTGATGATTAAACATTTAAAGGCGTTCTTGATTTATCGCAATTTTTTTGTTTTGATATCAAACTTTTAACACCCTGTATCTCAGTAACTACGCCTCTTAAGGGTTCATGTTCCTATATCAAAATTCATTACTTAACGAGAGCTCTCTAGAGTAAAGCATTGCCGGTCGAATATAGAAACACCCAATATATATATAGTTGTCTAATAAGCTAGTATTATATTTTCAGGGTAAAAAACGTTACCTACAATGATGAAGATAAAAGTATTAAATTTTTTCTCAGAGGTAGACCTCTTATTTTTTATGCACCTACGTATTTAACTAAAAGTTACGAAATAACGAAAGTCTCCACAACGCCGTCTAGGAAATTGAAACTGGATTGGGTGTATGGTTATAGGGGAAAAGACTGTAGATCTAATTTATATTTTCTTCCTACTGGGGAAATGGTTTACTTTGTAGCAGCTCTTGTAGTTTTATATAATCCTGAAGAACAAACTCAAAGACACTATATGGAGCATACAGACAATATTAAAAGGTAACATTACTTTTAATAAAATATTCCAACATTTTATTTGTAAAAAAATAAAAATCATAATATCACCAATTTGAATGAAGTGCTTTTAAATAATCTTATGGGTTCATGTTTCATGTTTCATGATAGCACTGCTAAAAATCTCTCACTAACAAAGTATCTTATATGATAAATCTAACATTTTTTAAATTGGTTCAATTAAATATCAAAATGACATTCCAAAGTGCTTAATTTTAGTATCCAATGATATTACTCGAACTAGTTAATATATTAAAATGTAATGGGCAAGGGCCCAGCTCTATACTGGATACGATAACTATAGTCAAACAGCGTCCAGTGCGGTTAGTAGTTGGATGGGTGACCACCAGCGAACACCGTCGTAATATGCCCGTACAGCCTGCAATGACTAGTAGAGTAGTATATCATATCACGCAGGCACTATACCAATGAGCACGAGGTATAGTAAAGATATGCCGTCTTTCGGAGGAGACGTTAAACTGTCGGTCCCGAGTCCATGGATGTTGGGCTCGTTAAAGATCTCTATCTCGGGTTGGAATACCTGAGGATTCGGCAACATTTCTGGTTAGGGGTAGCGTGCTCCCGGCGTCGGTTATCTGCCCTGGTCGCAGAACTAGACCGACGTTAAATAATACAAATAAATGAAATAAAATTAAAATGAACATTTTTTTTCAATATTATCATTTTTAGCTTAGCAGTTCATCCAAATAAAATGACTATAGCAACAGGTCAATGTGCAAGTTTTAACGGAGCAGAAAGAAGGGTAAGTTTGTAATTCTTAAATTATTATTATTCGTGGAAGTGCTATTATATTTTTTCGTATTTAAATGGCTTATATCTTTATGTTAGTCGAGGTTAGAAAAGCTTCGCTGTAAAAATAATACGAGTAGAACTAACGTCTATATTTTGAATATCGCTATAAAACTTGTTGTTATATAAACAGAAGTATAGGAGAAGAATTAATCTTGAATCAGATAGTAATCAGAAGTTCTTAATTTATATTTATTTATTGATATATGTTTAATATATAACGGAGATACCAGACTTCGCCACTTTTACCTATGTTAATCCTGCGACCCTTAGTTTAAAGATTAAAGTAACCTGATAAAAATGTCTTAAAGAGGATTGTGTTTTACCATTAAAGACGGCAAAAAAATTATAGTTATAAGCAACTTTAAATTTTTTTGAGAACATGTTGCTAAATCTGAGAAAATAAAGCGGAGATTTGTGAAAAATATATGTTTTTGCTAAGATTTACACTATTATTTTGGAAGAAAAATTTTAATAGACAATCATGAAGGAGACATGACCGTTAGAAGACAAGCTATAATGCAGTTTTAGATCCCGACGATGTCAGAGATATTTCTGTATCTGAATTATTTGAAAACATGCCAAATAATTCTAAAATCCTTGAGTTTTATGATTATATAGATAACATTTATACAAGCGAAGAGTCCTAATTTCTCCAGAAATCTGGGCAAATCTTTGTGGTGAAATTTTTAGAGCAACAAACTGTTGCGAACATGTTCATTCTAAATTCAATTCAAACCTTTACAATAGTCATATTAATATTTTTCAATTTTTTAATTCATTATTAATTTTGAAGAACACATATTAAAATTACAACTTCTAATAGACGCATAAAAAAAGTTAGAAGGGATGTTAAATTAAAAAAAGAATTTATTAAAAAACAACTGTCATATACATCTGGAGACTTAGCCAGAAGTGAATTTGTAAAAAATGTTTGTTATACATACAGGGTGAGGCATTAGTGTGGCAAAGCTCGATTAGTCCGCTATTATTGAAGTTACGAAAAAAAAGTTTTTACAAAAAGTGTAGGCAGTCTTGCTATTCACATTTTAAAATTAGTCCCAAATATACAGTGTGTTCAGGAACGCAGTGCCATACAAAAATTTTCTTTTTTTAAATGGAACACCTCGTATATTTTTATATTTACATAAATCTCTTGCTGAGCTATTTTTTTTGAATTTAGATGTTGAACATCAATAGAAACGACTTGCATGTCCCTATTCTAACTTTCCAAGTTCTATGCTACGGTATTAAAAAATATTTGATACAGAGTGATCAAAAATCAGATGGGATTTCAAATTTTTGACTTATTTCTCCCAATTTTCGTTTCAAAATGTTTTTATAATTTTTTATTGAAAAATGTATTTTTAATAATAATTATTTTTAATCCGGTTCTTGGTATTCATATACTTGAGGTAATAACCTGGCTGTGCATCGGGGTTGAGTTTGGCTTTAGGATTATGTCTAATCCTGGTTCGGTTGCGGAGCTTGAATATGCCCATATTACAATATATTATAAATCTGTTCATAAGATGAGCTCTAAATAACATTTTCCATTTATTTATTTATTTATTTTTCAATTTTTTTAAATTTTTATTTAACACATTTGGAAAATCGTGAAATTTTAAGATATCTTTTAAGATTTATTTTCCAATTTTCAATACGTGTTTAGCATTATTTTAAATATAAGAGTTTAAGAGGGCTTGTTTTATTCAAATATCTGTAATACACAAGGTTTATGTTAAATAAGATATTTTAGTGTCAGTGACGTACTTCAAAATATTTTATTAATCATTAAAATCGTTTAAATTCAAACAAACTTAATTTACTTGAACATTCTTGTATTGTTCTTGACTTCATCTAATTTAAGCAACAAAATATTTGAAGTTACAAACGCCAACAAAATTTAAAAAAAAATTGCCTTATTTAAGTCAAATCTTACATAGGAAATTGAGAAACGTTTGATCAAATCCATATATTTCATACATCTTTCAGTATAAATACATTTTTAAAATCTCCCTTAACCTAAACTAATTTAATCCTCTATTAGAAAATAATTTCTATTCTAAAATTAACTAAAATTGTACTAGAATATTAGTGTAAATATAAAATATGGAGAATGTAAATTAATAAGTTTTGGAGTGACCTCTCCCTTCATGGACCCTATTTTAATGATACCAAAAAAATTTTGTGAGAATTTTCAAGAACCAAAAATAGATTAAATAACCATAATAATTTTTAATGATTAAGGTAGATGGAGTTAGAAAACATACACAAGGATGTTCAAGTAACATTTAGTTTGTGTGTTTGAATCTTCCTTAAGATATTCTAACGTGTTTTTCCTGGGGTTTCTGAAAAAGTGGTTACAATATGGCTCTTTCGGTGATGCCTCGGGTGCCAGTTCTCTATTTTCATGAAGAACACACGATCCCTTAAATTAGTAATAATGGTCCCATATAGCAATAGTGAAGAAAACGGTATTCCAGGAATTTGATTGAAAAATTACCTTAATACGAAAGTAGTGGAAAACAGATTTTAATTGTGTTCCATCACTATACCAGGATACCAGTTGTTATTTCGAAATTACTAATACTTATTCAAGGTACAAAAAAACACAGATTTTAATTTTAAAAACAAATATTCAATATATTAACTATAAAAATATATACAATAAACTCGATTAAAATAACTGCTTCAAATTCCACCCAGTACAAATTCTAACCGATTGTCACAAGCAGTGGCTTTTGTTGATCAAAACAAATTAAAGAGAAAACGAAAATGAATAAATATCATATTACTTAAGGTATTTAGCGGTGATTCAAACGAAATCGGATACTATCAAAAATGTACACAATTTGCCTACTATAAAAATGTTGCTTACTCTGAAAATGACGGTTTCGGCTTTCAATAAGTTAACAAAGTCTTTATTTAAATGGGATCAAATCACTGCTTGTGTATTAAATTCAATATCAAACGGAAATTAAATATATTAAAATTCACTAGAGGCCTATCAGATGGGTATTTTAATGAACCGCAGATATTTAACGAAAAACAAATTTACAGATACCATATCTATATATTTAAAAAAAATGCTTCATTACAATATTTTTACTACTATACTGATACTTTACTAAAATACTAAAATACCTTGTGTAACATTCTCCTTAGTAGATAATTTAAGGCTGGTGCTAATCTAAAGTGGCAGCCATGAGTATGATCTAAAGTAAACGGATGGCATGTACTGGGTGTACCAATAAGAATGGCACTCGGCTATATCTTGGAAAGCGTGTATAGTACAGCTTCGAGAAAACATTTTTTAACAGAAGTGGCCTTGAGAAAAACCTGGGAATTATTTTCAAGTTTACATGTCCACCCCTAGAGGGGCGTAGTTCAATACCAAAACTTAAAAAATAGATATTTCACAAATTTTGCCTAATTAAGAGGCATTGAAGATACGATCATCGTATTCTTCCAAAAAATCTGCGTTTATTTGATTTCACAAATAAATTTTAGTCTATCTTTTCAAATAAGAAGCGGGGGAGAGTGGGAACCTTATTATGGAAAAATGCCTGTAACTCCGGTTCTGCTTAATCGATCTTTGCAAACAAATATCTGAAAAGAAGAAACTAGATGTTCTGCTAGTCTTTGTAGATAATGCCCATACCAGCTTACGGCAAGTAGCGTTAGACAATGAGGTTGGCAATCAAAAAGTTCTTTGAACGCTAAAAAAGGAGAATTGGCATCCCTATAAAGTAAATTTAGTGCAGCAACTTATGGAAGAAGGTGTTGATAGACGATTTGAATTTTGTGAAATTCTAATGGAAAAAAATAAACCAATGTTTAAAAAAAAGTTATTTTTTCTGATGAAGCTACATTTCTCCTAAACGGTCATATGAATCGTCAAGCTTTCCGGTATTGGGCTACAGAAAATCCACACTGGATGCAGGAGTACCGTATTCAATAGCCAGAGAAAGTGAATGTTTGGGCGAGAATAATAGGTAATAGGACCATACTTTTTCGAAAAAACCTTGACAGGTCCTCGATATTTACAATTTCTGCAGAACTTCTTGCTCCCAGAATTAAACCGGCTGTTAATCCAAATTTTTTAGAGAAATGTATATACAGTGTGTCCATGGATGGGGTCCCCAAGGGGGAAAAATCTTTATTATTCATTTTACGACCAAAAGTCATTCTTTATAAAAAGTTCTGCTTGTTGAGAAAATGGAGTTGCCTTATAAAAATTTTAGATTAAATGTACAGGGTGTTAATAAATTAGGAAAATATGAAAATGCTTCAAGAGGGAAGTACCATTATTTATTATTTTTAACAAAAATTTTATAAAACAAAGTTGTTTATAAACTAGCATAGAGACTAAATACAAATTTTTAAATAAAAATTCCAATATTTTAAAATTATTCTACATAACTACCTCCCACCTCGACACATTTTTCCGCTAACTTAATAAATTTACCGTACACTTTACGAATGATTTGCGGCACATTCAGTTCATGGATTGCTTCTTCTATGCGCTCTTAATATTTCCCTATCATGTGGAAGATTATTTGAGTAAACCTTTTGTTTTAATGCACCCCACAAAAAGAAATCTAGTAATGAAAGATCAGGCGACCTAGCTGGATAATTAATTGGGCCGAACCTCCCTATCCACCTTGCGCCAAAATGATCATTTAACCATTGTCTGACCAAGGCTGTGCAATGAGCAGGACAGCCGTCTTGTTGCCAAAACATATTACTACGAACTTCTGGATCTAAAGTATTAAGAAATGGTAAGACAAAATTTTCCAAAATGTTCAAATACACGTGTTGGTTTAAATTTTCCTCTATAAAATTCCACACCATACATTAACTTTTTTGTAACGTTGACTTCGTTTGTTTATCACATAACTAGGATTCTCGTAAGCCCAATTACGACTATTTTGTGAAGATACGTGCCCATTTGTGCAAAATGTAGATTCATCGGTAAAAAAAATAAATCTATGAAATCTTCGGTTTTCAAGGAACTTTTCACCTATCCATAAACAAAACTCTAAACGTCTCTCTTCATCTCCAGGTTCAAGTGTATGCCGAATCTTTGGCTTAAACGGTATAATTTTGTTTTCCTTAAAACTTTTGCTTAAATCCAATGTTTGTGCACGCTTCCTTAAAGATAATTTCGGGTTATCTAAAACTGACCCTATTGCTAATAATGTAGCTGCGTCATTTTCGTCGTAATTTTTCTTTGATTTCTTTACATTCATCACCGATCCAGTTTCATTAAATTTTTTAAATAATTTTCGCAATGCTTTTTTTGACACGGGCGTATTAGGAAATTTTCCATGAAAAACATCTATAGCGTATTGATAAGACACATTTCCAATACCGTAACATTGTATTAAATAAATACGCTCTTCTTTGGTTAACATTTTCAAAAATACTGACAGATGTAAATAAAATGCTGACATAACATGAACGTATACAAAATCGGCTATCTTGATTTTTTTGTAAAATGCAAATTATTACATGAAAGTAATAATTATTAATATTCTATTTTAAAATATTGGAATTTTTATTTAAAAATTTGTATTTAGTCTCTATGCTAGTTTATAAACAACTTTGTTTTATAAAATTTTTGTTAAAAATAATAAATAATGGTACTTCCCTCTTGAAGCATTTTCATATTTTCCTAATTTATTAATACCCTGTACATTTAATCTAAAATTTTTATAAGGCAACTCCATTTTCTCAACAAGCAGAACTTTTTATAAAGAATGACTTTTGGTCGTAAAATGAATAATAAAGATTTTTCCCCCTTTGGGACCCCATCCATGGACACACTGTATATTAACAGATGTGTCTCAAAATGCTCAAGTATTCTTAATCAAGGTAAAGTTGGAGCCTCTTGAGTTTTAAATCAAGCAGGAAAAAACTATAGCACAATAGAACGTAAACTTTTAGCTATTGCGTGGAGTTATCAACATTTCCACCTATATTTGTTTAGAGGTAAAAAATTTGACATTCTAGTAGTAGTTAAAGTAGACTATCAATATTTCCATTAGAAGAATTTAATTTTAATAATATTAGAAATTAGGTAAAAGAATTATATAAGTCAAGCAAATTTTAAATATCTTGTAGCTGAATGTCGAACTATGGAAATATTTCGGAAGATTCTATAAAAACAAATAGACAATATTAGGAGTAGCTACATATTTAAAAAATAAAACATGGCTCATAAATTTGGTAGAGAAAGCATATAAAGCATTTTTTTTGGTACCTTTGACGATGATGAACTTTCAGGAATAAATAAATCATCTTGACCAAAATCAAGATTATTTTATATCATTAATAAAGCAGCACACGTCAATAATTGAAAACAGTATGTAAAAACAACTTCGTTATCATATTTAAAAAAGTTCGAGAACCAAATAAATTCAGTTATAAAATCAGTCAATAATTTTTACGTGATTAAAGAAAGAGAATTAATTATGTTGGAAATTGTTAAAGTTAATGCATTATTAAATAACATAATTACTACTTTTAAAATCAGTTCAAGAAGTAGAATAAATTTAAAATCATTTAGCCCGACTGTAGAAAATATATGCACATTTTATAGGGTTTAATAAAGGTTAATATAATTCTGCTAAATGAGAAATTATTTGTAATATATACCTAACAACTTATAGAGAATTAAATTTTTTATGTCTAATTTGTCAGTAGGAATACTAAACGACAGATTTGTTTTTATTTTACCAGAATCTAAATATTTTGTGTCATATAATAACAGGTTATAATTTTTCTTTCGTAATGCTAAATTGTAAACAGTTTCTATTTAAATTTTATTTATGTAAACAGAAAAAATCAATTAATTTAACACAATTTCAAAATTCATGCGAATCAACACTATTTCTATCAAGCACTAATAAAAGTACTCTCCATTCTGTTTAAAACACTTATCGTATCGCTTTATACACTTGGCATACACTTCTGAGAAACCATTTTTTGATAGTTTGTTTAGTATACCCATCACAGCGTTGTTGAGCTCTAAATTCGACTCAAATATTCGACCTCTCAATTCTTTTTTGACTTCAGGAAACAAATGGAAGTCACAAGGAGCGAGGTCGAGAGAGTAGGGGGGTGAACCATAATTTCTACCCCTAATTCTTCAAATGTTCGTTGACAAATCGCTGATCTGTGAGCCGGAGCATTATCGTAATGTAGCGTCCAAACAAAGTACTGATAAAGCGGTCGTTTTTTCTTTAATTTTTCCTTTAAGGGTCCTCAAAGTACATTAGAATAGTACTTCCCAGTTTAGGTACAATGTGATCGTAAATAACTCCAGATATAGAAAGAAAAATCAAGTGCATCACTTTACCAGCCCTTTTAACATTTTTGGTCTTCTGCGGTCTTGGGCTGCCTTTATGCTTCCATTGCATACTTTGAGACTTCAGTTAAGGATCGTAAAGATAAAAAAAACTTTCGATACATGTAAGCACATTTTTTAAAAACTGTGGATTACATTGCAGTTGCCTTTTCCACTGCCGACAAATTGTCACTCGATTCGTTTTTTGTCATCGGTCACCACTTTTGGAATCCATCTTGCTGCGACTTTCCGGTACCCTAAATCGTCATGAATAATTTTTTGAGTGGAACCGTAGGACAAATTAACAATGCCAGAAATTCATTTTATGATAATCCGGTGATCATTTTGTATCAAGTCGTTAATTTCTGTAATTTTTGTGTCAGTTCGCACAGTTTGTGATCGACCAGGACGAGGTTCATCTTCAACTGATTCACAACCGTCTTTACACTTCTTATGCCACTCAAACACTGTACATCGTGATAAACTATTATCTGGATATGCACTTTTAATCATTTCAAAAGTTTTAGTTTTACCCAACCGAACCCAAAATGTTATCGCATATCTTTGCTCCACTTTTCATTTTCTTGACGGGTACGTAAAACAATTCAACAATTCAAAAATTAAATTATAAGAAACGTCAAAAGTTAAATCAAAGCCTACTTGATGAAAAGTACATTAAAGATAAAGCTTTCGTGTCACATTTTTTTGTGTCATAAAATTCTACTTCTGAAGAAGTTACAGCACCAGCCTCGTTATTTTCTGATACATCCTCGTAATGGTGGGTTATGTTACTTAAATATGATAACAATTTGATTTCCAAGGTTAATGTGCGGATCGTGTAATCGTTTTGTACGTGCCTGTTGATTGGATATTGAATATTAAAAAATCTCTAGTTACATGACGAGAAAGGACAACAAAATGATTGCATACGGTAAACCAGGAGCTTTTTGGGTTAATACCACGATTGATAATAGAAAACCAATTTTGTAACTAACAAATTATATTAGTGAATAAAGTGTAAAATTAAGTTTATTTTTAGGGTTTAACTGAGCTCGCTCTTATTTCTCAACAGGAAATACACATTTTCGTGTAAGCAATTAAAATTTGTCATCTAAATTTTAAAATTTTTATTTTAAACTTCTGTTTCCTATTAATAGCTTTTGTAAATCACTCTATCTTCATAAAAAAGACCATCTGACGTCTGGACTCTTCTGCTACTGTCAATTTACTTTCAGTTAAAATTATGAAATAAGAAATATTAAATATATATATATATATATAGTTAAATGTATTTATAAATAAAGCATTTTATTGTATCGCCTTCTTTCTCTACACTCTGTATACTTTTTTTACTTAATTGGCGATGCAGAGTGATCCATAGTTAGACGTGAACAGATCCAGAGTACGCGAGATCACATTCCATAACGTCTACGTGTATATTAGGTATAGGTATTAGTACTTTTAAGATGCGATTTTTTAAATAAAATAAATCTCAGTACTTGTTGGTAACTTTCGCAAATCATTAAATTACAGTCTTTATTTTTTTACAGATTAAAAATAGTTGAGCTCAACAGTAACATCTAATTGTGCATAGTAAAACAGCAACACAGCAGATGCCTACAATACAGGTTTTCAACTCACTTATATATTAGTTTAATTGTTGAAAACTTTGTAGGTTTCAAATTAGTTTAAAGCGCGTGCTTTCGTTTTAATTTATAATCCAGTCCAATAAATCAACGGTAAGATTAATATCCGAAAAACAATATTAAATATTAATAATTAAAAACTTTATACCTGTGGAACCATATAGCCGAGTTGTCAGAGTGCTCGCCCTAAAAGTAAACCTTTTTTTAATTTTAATTATACTTCTCCTTTTTCACTACTTATTGTATTACATATCCAGAGCTTCCTGCTACAGCCGCAGCACTCTGGATGAAAATAATACCCAACCATCTTAATCTCATGGCGACCATCTTGAAGTAGAACCTGCTTTAGACCATGTTATCACCTTGTGCACTATCAATCTTTTAATAAAACGTGAAAATCACGATATACTTGACTTGTTTTGACTAATTTATTCGTAAATACCTACAGCATTTTTGGATCGTTCTGAACATATAATGTATTAAAGTCATCGTAATTAGATGTAATATTTTATATATATTCAAAAAGTATTGTTACTGAAAATAATTCTAAACGTGTATTGAAAATTGGAAAATTAATACCGATTTAACTTTTCAACACGTCTGTGTCGTGCTCTATCTACGCATCCTGTATAGTTGAAAAATTAAAATCAGTAAGAAACTAGCTTATTTTGGTATGGGTAATAACAAATAGACAGACCCTCAGAATCCAATGTATTGTGTACGTTTGACAGTTATCCTTAATTATGGTGAAAAATAAATTGGTTAAAAGCATAATAAAAGTCCAGGTTCGACTTAACAAAATTTTATCATTTATTTCCATCCCAAAATACCATGTACGAAAATAATTTATAAAGTTAAGGATATTTTAAAGGTGTGGATTATGTTTTTTTTAATTTAAAAATATTTCAGACGGCTTACCTTTTTTGTAATTTTTTTGATTATTTCCCCTAACTAACCGTACTCTACCTATAACATAATAGAAATACGTGATACTTCTGATATTCTTGTAGTCTTCTATTAAAAATGGCAAACTTGCTAATTATGATAATTAAAACGTATTGTTATTTAATGGCATTCAACTTTTTGGGATATTTTGTTTCATTATTTTCTTAAAAGTTGATTAGACACTACAATAACTGTGGTTTAACATTAGAAGAAGTATACGTTGGCATATTAATTTTGTCACTTGAGGTTGCAATAGTGGAAGAAACTAAATTATATAATCTAGATTTATTTCTGTAAAGATTAAGGTAACAAAGTAGTAGCTACCTATAAAATAAACAAATTTAATCTTTTCTTACATAAATAAATATAACAAATTTCCTATTCTCATTAAAGTAAATTATAAAAATTAATTTAGTATTTTAGGTACAGGTTGATCAATAAAACCCAAACACTTTCTATAAAATAAGTACAAATTGTTTATTATGCGATACGTTTACAGATATTATAATAAAAAGTATATTTTAGAAGGTAGATTTTCTCCTGTTATTTAATCAGTCAATCAATCAAAGTCACTTTTGATATCTAAATAAGAGTCATTGTCTTCTTCATCTTGTTTTCGCTTAAATTTATAATAACGTTGTCAATTATAATATCTAATAGTGATTCATTTTTCGTGAATTTATTTTTACCTTTTTTAATGTTATCATTTAGTTTTCTATTTGTGTAGAGAAAATGTATCAAGAAATTCGTTTCAAGATAGCGGCGTTTGTTAATATTCAAATAAAAGATTAATAATATGTATTATTTTAATGTAAAAGGTTGCTAAATCCACACCTGTTAATTACATCATTACCTATTCACATACGGACCTGATTATAATACAGGCTGACCAAACGAAAACGAACCAGAGCCATTCTCAGGAACTGCGTCAACGTTTTAAAAAAACGCCAAGTCCCGTCGATTTTTGATCAAAGGGGGACACTTTTTTCCGGTATTTTCAACTTCCCTGCTGCTTACACCTCCAAGCGAGGGTAACAATCACCCCAAAATATTTAAGTAGCATTAGGGATCAAGTAAGGCATCATTTTAAAGCCCTTTCAATTTTCTTCTGATACTTTTTAAAAAATTACATTTTAAAATTTAAATTATGTACTTGTTTAGTTTTTAATAAGAGTTTTTAAAATTGGAATTTTAATGGCCGTTACTGGTCTGATTAAAACCCAAGAATTTTCCAGGCGGTCCATACACAGCAACCGCAAAAATTAAATGTATGGGCTGGCATTTTCGGTGACCAGATTTGTCGCCCCTTGATTTTTTTTGTGGGGATACCTCAAAAGTAAAATCTACAAAACACAACCAGCCTCTTTAGAAGATTTGCGTCAAAGAATTGTCGAAGAGTGCCATCGAATCACTCCGGAAATTCTTCGGAATGTGGGAGAACGTTTCGAACAAAATCTTTATTATTGTATGGACGCGGTTGGTCATCAATTTGAACATTTAATTTAATTAAGAAGTAAGTAAACAACTAAACATAATTTAAACTTTAAAATGTAATTTATTAAAAAGTATGAGGCCAAATTTAAAGACTGTTGTAAAGAGAATTGAAATGGCTTTAGAATGATAGCTTAGTCGACCCCTAATACCATTTAAGTATTTTGGGGTGATTGTTACGCTCGCTTGGAGGTGTAAGTAGCGAAGTCGAAAATACCGGAAAAAAGTTTCGCAGTTCCTGATAATGACTCTGTTTCGTTTTCGTTTGGCCACCTTGTATGTATTTATTTTAGTGAGCCAATCCTCTAATGATCGATTAGTCGATACAGTTGTAATTATTCCAAAATCATTTTTAATAATACAATGTAAACATTCTCACTCTTGAAAGAGAATATTTATTCCGAAACACTTACTTCTTATGTGTGTATTTTCATTCTATAATTAGTGATGGAATGATATTCCGTTGTTCTAAACAATATCGATAGCCAGGGATGTCAAAACTGTCAATGCCAAATAAATCAGTGGCAGACAATATCGATGGCCATGGATGTCAAAACAGACAATGGCAGATGTAAAGGCCGCGAATTTTTTTCATTCTAAAACCTTGTTACAGAATCTAATATTCTTAGAAATATACCGCCACCTGAAAAGACATGATTATTCAAAAAAATAAGTCGATATTTTTTAAAATGAGTACTGTTTTCTCTGTGTTATGAAAATGTATTATGAATATTCTAAAAGTCCTTCTATTGGTATCATTCATATAAATACTTATTGTTTTTGTCTTTTTCCACGCAGTTCCAAAGATGTAACATTTTCTTTTTAAGCTTCCTGTATTAATTCTAAGAACGGTTCTTCAACTTACTTTTGTAATTGCGGCAACTCCTTCAATTATCTTAAATTAAGATAAATATGCCTTGCACCGCTAAAATTTAAGTTATTAGTAAAAGAAGTGTTAGTTTTATTTTATTTATATTTATTTATTTATGCTACTATTTACGTTTAGTCCAATTATTGTAAATAAACCATTATATAAAAGTTAAAACAATACAGTAGCACAATATTCTTTCATTCAGAAATATTATATCTTAGTACTATATATTTTTTTCAGATATTTGGAGTTTTAAGACTACGCAATGATATTTAAAACTTTTTGTTATCAGCCTAACTATACGCTTCAATTCACGAATATAATTTGTAACGGTACATTTGTAAATACAGAGTGGACCAAAAGTCTAGAAGCGGCCAATTATCTCATAAATTGTTAGTCCGAATTCTACAAAATTTGGGATAAGCCTATTTTTGGATACGGACATTCCAGATTTGACATTTGCAATGTTACTAGATTTGCTGTTTCTCTGATATTATTAGTCACTTTGATTTTTAAATACATCACTCTGTATTTTCAATCATTTTTGGAATCTTCTCTTCAATACGAGTTCGACCATATGTAACACTTATGATTTTATGTAGTCTAAAAGATCTTAAATAACTAAAACAGAAGTCTGGCAACGTCTAATTGTCTCAATAATTTTTTTTAATACAAAATATTTTCAACTACATTAAAACGTAACAATTAAAAGAATACAACATTTTTAAAATAATGATTACTTAATCGAGTGTTCAAAATGTGCTCCATTTGTGAGTTGACAGTACCCTAATCCAGTGGTCGGTGGTCGGCAAAGCGCGGCTCCGGAGCCGCATGTGGCTCTTTGGCTCCTTAAGTGCGGCTCTGGCACAAATATCCATGGAAGGCGCAATAATTTTCATTTTTATAATTAAAATCCCTTAAAACAACGACTAAAAAAAAAAAAAATTGGCTCCCATTTTTTTTTTAAATTGTTGTAATGTTCATTTTTGGCTCTTTGGCTAATAAGTTTGTCGACCACTGCCCTAATCGATGGTAGAATGCGTCTACCACTTTCTCCATGATTGTCTAGAAATTAATCAAGATTCATCTATACATAATAGAATAATCTATGACGATCGGTCTGGTACGCTTTGCTACGGCGCATTGGATTAGCAATTGAAAAAATATTCATAATGTTAAAAATTGCTGTATAGAAATACCATCATAAATATTAGAGATAAATTATAAATTATACTTATTTTTAATTTCCACAGTTTTCAAAACTTTTTGTAAAAATTCTTGTATGACTCAAGTTTGGCTTTTCTAACATCGTCAGACATTTGACAGAAATTGACAGATTTCCAACGCACATACTTGATTTCTTATTATGAATATTCGAACCAATCAGCATTAGACAATATATAAGAAATGGCAGTTATATTATATATATACAGTATGAATCCACATTATAATTTTTTAAGCAATAATATTGTTTGTTGTCAAAAAAATTGATTAATATTTTACATATATTTAGTCTTTCCAGATTTAATTGTTCATTCAGTAGTATACAGTGAGCACATACAGGTTGGAACAAAGTCATTTAAAGCTTTACTTAGTCAATGAGGAAAAAAGCTCGGACACGTCGATTTTCATTAAAGATGTGCAATTTTGGTGTACGCATGTAATTTATGACATCATCACTGTTCGAATTATGACAACAATTTTATTTTTTTGAATAGCACAAGCCTATTTATATTAGTACCATTAAAAAGAACGCATTTATGCATATGGATGTCAGATATTATGTTATATTACATAACAATATTTTCAAGAATTTAATTAATTTTTTTATAGGAAATAGAAGGGAAATTATAATTTTTTTATTATTTTAGGCACACATAAGAATATGGAACGCTATTTCCCTCCATACACAATCTGTTATCGGTATAAATGACTTTTTATCAGGTGTTTGTTGCTTGTCGTTTGGAAAAGCTGATGGCTCTTTATTATTAGGCATTGATGATACACCTGACCATACGATTTTTCTGTGGGACTGGCAGAAAGGGGAAAATGGATACAAAATTACTGAAACTAAAGTAAGAACTCTAATTTGCTGCGACAGTGTTAACGCATGCTAGTGCACATACGTTAAAGCGCCATTTAACAGTTTAATTCAATCATTTTATAGAAAGAAGGAGCACACGATAATTTTACAGTTTCGATATCCACTTGTTTATATGCACTCAATAATCAATTGGCCACTAATTTAACTGAAGTTAATAGAAGCTAAATTATACAGCACTCTCTTGGCAACAAACCCAGCACCTGTTTAATGATCAAAGCACTCATATTTGTATTCTATATTTTGTATACTTATCTTTTCTCTTCTACGAGCAAATTATTCCTGTAAATTCTTTAATATTGGTTATATTTGTTTTGTTTTTTTACTTTTTACTGACCTCACAAATACGACACTTTTACTAGTTTATCTTTCCATTACATGAGTTATTGGTTTGTCTTTTCTATTTCTCATTCCAATATTTCAATAGTTTTCAAACTTTCTCCTGAGGATTTAACTTGGTTAGTATGGCTTTTACATTTCTACTATTCTTTCTTTCTAGGCCTTTCTGTTTTCTCTATTTCTTCCATCATGCCTTCAGGTAACTACCTACGTAGTTACTTGCCATTTACTAAACTGCTTATAGTTTTACTCCACCCTACTGTGAGGCTACACTCCTATCTCTTGGGACTGGCTTTCTATAAGGTTGTACTGTTTTACTATTATAAATTGCTATAACCACGATACCGCACTATTTTGCTACCCGATTTTACTCTGTTGAATTGGCTGACATTTGCACATCCATTGACATGATTATATAATATATAATAAACAAGTAAGAGCTTTCAAATTTCTGATACCTACGCTAATGTGGCTATTACGAAATAAACCTGAAATAATATCATAGAATTGTCAATCGAAGAGAATAGACTTTTGCTCTTTTTTTTTCTTTTTGGAACATATTGTTTATGATAAAAATATAAAAAGGTTATTTACTTGTTAACAAGTTGGTACCACCTGGGATTGGAAACCCCAGTTCCTTAGAATATCGTTAAGTCCATGGCTTAAAATCGGTAATGCCTAGATCACATAAACACTAGATTTGTTTATTAAACTGATTATCTTAATTGGGAATTTACAATTTGTGAGGTTTCTAGTATAGTATTTGTGTATTGAGAGCGGAAAGCATGGACGTATAAATATTTGGACGGAATGTAGTCTGTTTAAAGGAGTGGTAAACGATACTTGCGGGGCGAGGGATCTGCCTTATTGTCTGGCGACATTTTGGCGCTCGATTTAAAATATAATATATGTACACACGACAAATTTTAATTATAGTGTGTTTTAAATAGTTATATCATTAAAAAACAAACTATAAGTAAAATTGTTCTTAATAAAATTGAAAAACATATTTTATGAAATTGTATCTATCTTAATAATTGATGGTATCATTATAATTACAATTTAAAAAATGTATGTAGTACTCTTGCTTTGTAATATGTATATTTATTTAAGGTTGTAAAATAAATTATGTTTTTCTTACAAATAATGATACAAATATAATTTAATTTTTGGTAACAATTTATATATAACGGATAAAATAAATTATATAAAAAATACTTACTTTTTATTAAAATATTGTGTTATTTGCCTTTTCTTTTTACTCTTATTTAAAAAAAAAGGATAGATAATAGATCAGGTTGGGATGATATTATTTATATTTTTACAAACATGTATTAATTTGTACATCTCTTAAAAATACACAATGATAATTAGGAATAAATTATTGGCATTGAAATAATGTTTATATATTGCGAAAGTGTCTTTTAGTGGCATTTTTTAACTTTTAATATTACTGTAAGAAATTATCGAAATCACAGTTGCATACCACACACCTCAAAATTTAACATCCAATCGTCATCTTTAACTGTGCCACTAAAAAGCAGCACTAGTGTCGCCAGACCCTCCCTCCCATAAAATGTTCACAGCGCTTCTTCAAGTTCCGTCCAGATATTTATACGTCCTTGGCGGAAAGTGACAGAGTACTTTATTTCAGTAAATCATGATATAATCGGTTTATATTAAAAGTCCGTAAAAGTCAATTATCGCCATTTTCAGTCAATGGTAACTAAACCTTTATAATACAGGTGGCGCTATTATACTTTTATGTCCACTGGATAAAAATTACTTTTTCTACGATCAATATTTTTAAATACTTTTTTTTTGAAAACTTCAAATGTTAAATATATTGATAAATACATATATACCGGATTAAAACGAAAAACCCTTAAAAAAGGTATTAAAAGCCCCTCAAATTAACGTTAAGCCAACTAAAACGGTTATTAGTAATTGGGTAGTTCAGTAATTGCCAAAATCAGTAAATTTAATAGAAACTTTCAAAATGTATACAATTTGTGGAATCAATATTATTTTTGTCAATCCTATTAGTAGAAAATATTTTCTCCACGACCATTAGTGGAATGTGCTAATTCCAAAATAATTTTTAATAATATACTGTAAACATTCTCACTCTTGAGAGAGAATATATTTATTCCGAAACACTTGCTTCTTATGTCTTTTGCATGTATTTTCATTCTATAATAAATGATACAATGAATATTCCGTAATTAATCTAAACAGTATCGACAGCCATGGATGTCAAAACTGTCAATGTCAGATACTCAGATGCAAATAGCAGCGTTGTAATAATTCATTTTCAGACAATATCGATAACCATGGATGCGGCAATATCGATAGCCATGGATGTCAAAACTGGCAATGTCAGCTATAAATGGCGGCGCTGTAATAATAAATTTTTATTTAAATAAAATAATGAGTGAAAAATCGAGTAAATTTGTGGTCGTGGAGAAAATATAGTCTGTAACTCGGTTAGAATAATTTTTTTTTTAATTCTAACCTTGTTACAAAATCTACTATTCTAAGATCACTATGCAAAGTAGGCTTTAGGTTTCGAAAAGTCACCGCAAAATTGACGTTTTCCAAAGAATGACGTCAAATTACAGCTTTATCATTCTAGAGCGAGAAAATTTTGAAAATGTACACCTAATTTTAATTGCGCATACGACTGTACAACGTACATAGACAGTAGTACATATATCACTAATTTGATGGGTAACCTAACTTAAAACTTACTCACTTTCAATTTATCAGCCGAAAATAAGTACTCCAATATAGAGATAAAACTTTTTTCATGAGATTTCACCACTGGCAAGGTTCATATTTAAATGGTAAACCAGTACATGTTATTCATCAATTCTTTCCAAAAATTCCCAGTGGGTATAAAATAGTAGAGTCACTTCAAAATATTTTGTATTACCCCATAAGCGTCAAGACGATTAACAATTATAGTATATTATAGTAAAAATTATTGATCAAACAGGTAATCTAATTAACTTTCGTGAGGACGAAATCACAGTTACTTTGCATATTAGAAAAGTATAAACGTGGTGCTTAAGTTCTTCAATGCATATTTTCCAGAAAACTAAAAAAATACATAGAAAAAATAAAAAGACTAGTTACCATAACTTTGTTGCGCGAATAACATCACAAAACAAGAAATTTTTAGCATCGCTTGGTTTTAAAGTTTTAGTATATTATGTAGTTTTTGCATGTAACTGATCAACCATTTGATGATATGTCCATTATAAATTATCAGTTTCATACTTATCAACCAAACATAATAGGTAATATTAATTATAATGATGAAATCCGTATATCAATTCAAGATTTGGATGCTTATACAGTACCTTGTAAAAGTTACCTATCGAAATCGAAGGTAAATTACTTACACAAGCTGATCAAGTAGCCACCAAACTGAAATTTATTAATAATGGAATTACATATTTATTTCGTGAAATTAGATATGAACTAAACGGTGTTGGAATTGACTCTGTGAGGGATATTGGACTTGTATCTACTATAAAAAATTATTTGAGTCTTAAGGAAAACGAGAGTATTTTACACCAAAACGGCGGATGGTTCCCAACCGTTGCAAAATATTGAAAAAGATGGAACCGGTAACTTAAAATTAAAAGATGAAGAGATTTTAGTAGATTCTCAAGGATAGTTTAACGTCTGTATTCCTTTAAAGCTACTGAGTGGTTTCTTTGAAGATTACAACAAAATTATTATGAACATGAAACAAGAATTAGTCCTAAATTCGCTCGAATGATGATATTAATGCTGTTATCGGTGTTGATGAAACTGAAAAGCCAAAAATCGAAATATCAAAATTATATTGGAATGTGCCACATGTAACACCGAGTTTAAGTCATCAACTTCGTTTAACAAACATTGCTAAAAGTAATACAGACCTACCTATTAAATTTCGATCTTGGCAAATCATTGAGTATCCTTCATTAAATAATTCTACTAGACACACATGGGCTGTCAAAACAAGTTCAAAAGTGGAAACTCCTCGACATGTAATCATGAGTTTTCAAAAAAACAGGAAAGGAAAAATAACGGCAAATATGAGTCAATTTGACCATTGTAATCTCACAAATATACGAAGTTTCTTAAATTCCGAACGATTTCCGTACAACGACATGTATATTGACTTTGATACTAATAGATTTGCTACTTTATAAGAAATGTTTGCCAATTTTTAAGACAGCTATTATCATCTTAAAACCAATCAACCTATTTTTAATCCACAACAATTCAAAGATATAGCTCCATTAATTCACATCGATTTTGCAAGACAGAAGGAGGTCGTACAAGCAGGAAGTATTGTTTTGAGAATCGAGTTTGAAACAAAACAACCAACCACAGCCGACACTTCCGCTTATTGTCTAATATTGCATGAAAAAGAATTTTCCTATAACCCCACCACTAAAATTGTAAAGCAATATTAAAACAATTCGGTTATCAGTTTGTGCACAATGTTCTTCGTAGAAAGACGTGTCAAATTTTCACAAGATCTAGAAAAATTAAAGAAAGATATAGAGCTTTATGAGCAGATGAAAGAATTGATAAAATTATTTGAAAAACTGAAGATATGCGACTAATAGTTGATATTCAATGTTTTAAAATAGAAAATAATAAATTTTTGGTTAAAGAATTAGCCGCATATGATGGAGCTCGGCTAAGTCACTATATATTTAAACCACCTTTTGGATTAAATCTACTACAACCGGATTTACACAGGCAAGCAGTGTGGCTAATGAAAAACTTTCATTGTATTAATTGGAGTAACGGTTTTACTCCTGTGTATCAGTTTGCCTCCATTATTGAAAAACTAAAAGAAAATACAGAAATGGTATACGTTAAAGGCAAGGAGAAAGCAGATTATATTAGAAAATACTGTAAAGTTCCTATCTATGAGTTTGATAAATCTCCTTCATTGGAATTAGAAAAACCATTATGTTTTTATCATACTAGGGAGAAGTGTGCTTGTGCTTTATCAAACGTATTTTTTTATATAATAATTTCTTAATACATGAATAAAAAATATATAGTCCAATAAGTTGTTTTATTTTTAGGTATTACATAATATCCTATTTTTCTTATCTATTTCCGTTCCTAACGGTTTTTTATTATATATATCCCTCCCTAACGGTTTTTTCTTATCTATTTCGTTGTTTTAACATAATTTATAAGTTATATAAAGAAATATTTTTTATTAGTTGTTAACATGTCTTATGAAAGTTTACTCTCAGCGAAATATGAATTTAATATAATAGAAGAGAAAATTTGCAGTGTTTGTCAAAGTCGTTTAAGTTGTAAAACTATAGTTCAAAAAAGCTAATAATTCTGTGTTTATCGGCTACTGTGGACGTTTATGCAATCAAAGTAGACCAGTTTATTGTTTACAACACGTAGAGAATTGGACTCATACAACCAACGAGGGTTACTGGCGTGATAGATTACCTCCCCGTCGTCGTTTATTCTTTTGAATATGGATATTCCTCTGAGAGGTAAAAGTAGACCAGAAAAGAATAATCTTCAATAGAATCAACAGAAGCTTATTAATGAACTTGATAAAAAATGAAAAAAATGTATTTACTAATAGAGAAAGATTTTGTAAAAAATAAATACATGTAACGAAGCAATATTTTATAATTTGTCTTTTAACCTTAAAAATTTACATAATGTGGGTAATCATTAGTATTATTATGAATCTTTTGAAAAAAAAGTACTGTACTGAATGTTTAATAAGTGAACATAGAAATCGTAAAAAACAACTCTTTGAATTTACGGAACAGGAACTCAAATATTTTCCGTTGAATTACTTACTGGAGAAAGCAAGTCCTTATGAGCTCTTATACTCATGGTATAAAATACCAAAAGAATATAGACAAAATTTCCATCTCTCTACTAAACTGCCATGTTTTATTCACCATAATCGACCAGAATGGAGAACACATGTTGATGGTCCTCCAAGTTCCCAAGATAGATGTCACCTTTGTAAATTTGCTCTTCAGCGAGAGTAAGATATAACATATTTTTATAAATAAAACAAAATTGGATTTATTTTATATATAATTTATAATTTATTTCTGAATGAGAAGATGGCCCCATGCCAGTGTATTAACATCATTCGGAATTACGTACCTCTTATCATCTTTGGAAGATAAAGCAACTTTATTTTTAAGTTCTGTATACATCGTGTAATTTTGAAAGGAAAACAAACATTTTTCTACAAATTATACCATCAGTTTCAACTATATTAACATAATCATTCAAATGTAATTTAGTATCGGTTTGACTTTCGAAGCATAAACACGTCCGATAAGCGAATAAAGTGCTTCGAGAATCCCATTTACATTTAAATTTAAATCATAGTGTTTTTTTTATCTACCTAAAATGATAAATAGTTAGCGGCAAAAAAAAAGTCGCAAAGAAAAATAAACGAACAACAAAAAGATGAATCCGACAGGAAACTTAATTGGTTTTGATAACACAGGCCAAGCAGTTTATCAACAAGCCAATTATATACAGGGTCACCCAAATACAAACCCACCAATAATGCAACCTGCTCTCACAAATATGCAGTTTCAACAAAGCCAACAAGTTCCAATGCATACAATACCTAGTTATGCAATTCCACCAACACAACAGCAGTCAGTAGCAGCAAGCACGTCACACACAAACAGCGAAGACAGAGGACAACACATACAAAGAATGTCCTCTACTAGCGAGGAGGAAGAAGAAAGGACAACGAATAGTCAAAACGAATGGCAAGAAATAAGAGGGGGCACAAAAAGGAAAAAAACTGCAAAAAAAAAAAATACAACGACAAACGAAATCCAAACAAACAATCGGTTCCAAACACTAACAGAAGAAGAGGAAACCACAAATAACTACACTGAAACGCCAAAAATACAAAAACCTCCCCCAATATTCGTCCATGGGGTGATAAATTATAAAGAGATGGAGAAAAGCATAAAGGCCGTCGCTGAAAGGAATAAATACTTCACAAAAAGTCTAGCCAATAACGTCGTAAAAATAAATTGCGAAGATGCTGAAACATACCGGAATCTAGTACGAGAATTCAAAAACAAAAATATATATCACCACACATATCAATTGAAAGAAGACAGAGCATACAGAGTTGTTATAAGATACCTGCACCATTCAACAAACTTGGACAACATCAAAGAAGAACTACATCAACTAGGACACAAAGTACGAAACATCACCAACACAGAATCACCAAAGAGCCACTCAACTTATTCTTTGTTGACCTAGAACCAGCCCCAAACAACAAGGACGTCTATAAGATTACAGGATTACAGGACAACATAATAGTGAACATCGAACCCCCAAGGCCACATGCAAATATAATACAATGCACTAGGTGTCAACAGTATGGACACTCAAAATCGTACTGCAATAAGCCATACATATGCGTAAAGTGTGGAGGAAATCATAATACGACAACATGTAGAAAAACAAAAGAAACCCCTGCAAAATGTGCACTATGCGGAGGAGATCATCCCGCAAACTACCGAGGCTGTGAGCACTATCAAAAAATATACAAAGGAAATAATGGAACCCACATTCAAGCAATACCGACACCACCAATATATACAAACAATAAATATACAAGAAACATACAACCGATCCCACCACCACTACAAACAAGTTACGCGGAAGCAACCAAAAAAAAACACAAGCCAAATAGACAACTCTGTTAATATACTGACCCAATTTTTAAATGAATTCAGAAGCCTCTTTAATCAATTAATACAGCAAAACAGCATGGTGCTCAATTTGATTACAACGCTAATAAACAAAACAAAATAAAAATGGCGAAGTTCACTAGAATAGCACAATGGAATGCCAATGGCCTTCCAAGTCATCAAGAAGAAATAAAAATATTCATGGAAACCAACCTAATAGATATATTGCTAATTAGGGAAACACACTTTACCAACAAAAACTACTTTTCAATACCAAAATACAGACTTTACCAAAATAATCACCCAGATGGCACAGCTCACGGAGGCACGGCAATACTCGTAAAGGACACAATAAAATGCCACGAATTACAAAAATACGAAGAACCACACATACAAGCAACATCAGTAAAAATAAGCACACTTCCATATGATCTCACAGTAACAGCAGTATATTGTCCACCTCGACATATCATAAAAAGGGAACAATTTGAGGCATTATTTCGCACGCTAGGACCCAAATTCATAGCAGGCGGCGACTACAATAGCAAAAACACAATATGGGGCTCGCTCCTGACAACAACAAAAGGAAGAGAATTGGCACAAGCAATACAAAACAATAATTACTCACACATCTCAACAGGATCACCCACATACTGGCCAACCGACCCAAACAAAACACCAGACCTGCTGGACTTCTTCATAACCAACGGGATATCGACAACCTATGCAGATATAACACCAAACTATGACCTAACCTCAGACCACAGTCCAATAATAGCTACACTAAGTACAGCCCCAATAATAAAAAAGCCCAAACCCAGACTACACAACTTCAAGACTAACTGGGACAAATATCGCCAAAACATACAGGACACTATTGAACTATCATCAAGACTCAAGGATCCTCATGAAATAGAAAACGAATGTACGAAATTTATTAGCACACTACAACAAGCGGCCAAAGCAGCAACACCTACAACAAATCCAAAGCAAACTGCAAACAACATACCTGTCGAAATAAAACGACTAATAGCACAGAAAAGAAGAGCTAGAACAACCTGGCAAAAAACCCGTACACCGAACAACAGAGCTGTTTACAACAACCTCAGCAACAAATTAAAAACAAAATTGGGAGACATGAAAAACGAGTCAATTGAAATCTACAACTCCACATTATCAAGAATCGATAACTCAATATGGAAACCAATAAAAAACAGACGGAAACCCACAACAACATCTCCTCCTATACGCAAAAATGTCATTCCGCCTGGGCCACGGGCAAAAAGCGACCAAGAAAAAGCTAATCTTTTTGCAGAGCACTTGGCAACTGTGTTCACACCTCTAAACGACGATCCAGTACAAGACATAGAAGAAGACCTAAATACACCACTACAGATGCAAGAAGGACAAAAACTAAAATTATTTACACCAAATGAAGTTAAAGAAGCAATAAACAACCTAAATACAAAAAAGGCACCCGGAGTCGATCTACTTACGGCGAAAATGCTAAAAGAATTACCAAAAAAAGGCCTCACTAAACTGCTGCACATCTACAACGCAATAATAAGAACTGACTTCTGGCCTCAGTGTCTTAAAATTGGACAAATTATAATGATACCCAAGCCGGGGAAAAAACCGGAAGAAGTCACATCATACCGTCCAATAAGCCTTCTACCGACAATTTCAAAGCTACTAGAAAGGCTCATTCTTAACAAATTAAACAAAGAGGTAGAACCCCTAAACTGGATTCCAAATCACCAGCTTGGATTTAGAAAATTACACTCAACAACACAACAATGTCATCGTATAGCAAATATAATAAGCGAATCACAGTAGTGGAGCAAAGCGGGTTCTGGCCAACTTACAAAAACTGCCACTAGATGGCGTTGGTGGCGCTGCTGTAGCGCTCACGGACCCGCCGTTATTATTGGTCCAATTGAATTGCGGAAAAGACTGGTATTATCTATAAGTGACGTAGATGTCAAATTTAAAGAAAAACACGCGCAAAGGACGTTGCCGTAAGGGCATTAGCGCTTAACTTCGTTATTATTGGTCCAATCGAATTGCAGAAAAGACAGGTATGATCTAGAAGTGACGTAGATGACGAATTTAAAGAAAAACATGCGCAAAGAACGTTGCCGTAAGGGCATTAGCGCTTAACTTCGTTATTATTGGTTCAATTTAATTGCGAAAAAGACAGGTATGATCTAGAAGTGTCGTAGATGTAAAATTTAAAGAAAAACATGCGCAAAGAACGTTGCTGTAAGGACATTAGCGCTTAACTTCGTTATTATTGGTTCAATCGAATTGCGGAAAAGACAGGTATGATCTAGATGTGGCGTAGATGAAAAATACTTATTTTTTTATTTGCTGTAGCGCTCGCGGACCCGCCGGCGCTGTGATTTTTTCATATTTGAATTTGAATAAATTATATGCAACATTGTAACTTAGTTTTATGAAGAATGCAAGTTTGTTATTTTGCGTTTCATTTAAACGACTAATTAAAATTCAATATATGTAATTTGCAAGTTAATTATTATAAAAAATGCAAGCAAGTAATTTTATGCTTCATTTAAACGACTAAATTAAAATTCAATATATATAATTTTTGCGTTCCACGTAAACAACCAATTAAAATTAAATATATACAATTTGCAAGTTAATTATAATAAAAAATGCATATCCTTGATAAAACCACATTTGCATGAAAGGAATTTAGCTATAAAAGTCGAAGCACACCAACCAACAATCCAGTCGTAAAAGTCGCTTCACCAGTGCCAGTTAGTATTCAGTGAACAGTTTCCAGTTTTTTTTATTGTAAGTACCTTTAATAATTTTTTTATTTTTTCAAAATTTTTTTTCAAATTTTTTTTCAAAATTTTTTTTTCAAATTTTTTTTTTTTCAAAATTTTTTTTCAAATTTTTTTTTTCAAAATTTTTAAAAAAAAATATTTTTTTTTATTTTTTTTATTATTATTTTAGATGAGTTTTCTGGAAAAATTAAACGAATTTACCTCATCTACAGGTACTGAAATCAAACCGATAATTAAGCTAAAGGACCTGCAACCCAACGTTCCAAATAAAATTCATCGTGTTCAGCTTGTCAAATCCAAATTTGGAGGGGAATCCATTCTAGTGGAATTGGAGAAGAACGTCACCTTTCTGCCCAAAAGGTCTACTACAATATACAAGAATCACATTGACGATCTAAACAAAGGGGGCTTCAGTTTAATTTTTATTGGCCTGCACGAGATATCCAAGAGTTGCGCTCCAAGGACCCTTTTTAAATAGAGAAAAATTGAAGAAATTCTTAAAACTCGGCACAATATTTGTACATATTCAGATATAACACTTGAGGTTTAGTGCTTTAAGGCATGCGTCAAGACAAACATATTTGGGAAAAAGTCATTAAATTTGAAGAAAGACTTAAGCAACTTCGTAAAGATATTAAACTGTACGAAGACAAAGAAAACGTTATAAAACAGTTGGGAAATTTAAATTTGGACAATATAAGAATACCGAAAAAAACATGTTACCCCTTAAGACGAATACAACCAACATCAGTTCCAACGACAAGGATGGACAATTAAATGGCCAAATTAACAAGACATTTACAATATCGTGCATCTCATTATCTGCTATATGTATTTTATTACTAAAATTTCTTTATAAATGTATTCAAAGAAGAATTCGATCCTCGTGTCATGTTGGAATAAACAACTAAAAATATACAAAAGGTGTTTTATTAAAAAAATTTTTCATTTCATTTCATTTATTAACATAAAAAAAATAAACAAATTATATTTTTTAATTTAAACTTTTAACCACTTCACTTAGTGGACGGTGCTCCATTAGACAGTCGTGAATTATGATGCAGTAGGCTTTGCTGTCTGCTGGAAATCCAATATCCGTTTCGAGCTCGAGTCTCGAGTTATGGTAAGCCATGGCGTAGTCGTTTTTGACAAAGTCCAACATGTTTCTTTCATTAGGCCAATACTCTCCGTTTAGTGACAGTCTAATGTTGGTTACATTGACATTGTCGAAAGCCTATGGATCTTGTGCAGTATTGTTTCGTTTATTGGTTTGGAAGCATACAATAACAAATCTTGGGCGTTCAACGGCCCAAATTTCTCTTCGCGAACCGCTCGTAACTGCAGGCAACTCATTAAGTTCCCATTTTCGGAACGGTATCAGTATAGGTGTATCGCTTCTAATTGCCTCAATTTTATTTTAATTTCATCATTGGGATATATATGTTTGATTTTCAAATCAATGGTTTCGATCTTAATTGTTGCAGAAGTGTTTGTTGTACCAGTAGAAGTAGTTTTTTCTTTAATCATAAGACAATCACTATCATCGCGAGCGCGAACCAATCGAATTGTTTGCCTTCCACAAGTGATCATTGGGTAATCGTTGAATATGTTGAAAATATGCTTGAGCGGCATCAAAAAACTAAACGATTTTGTGGAAGCGTCCATAGGAGGGTTGGAAGTACCATTCCAACCAGCGATAGCCATGTGATTTGTATCTAATGCGCTGTAGTTGAGAAGAGCTCGTACAGCGCTCACTACTCCGGGATCACGAACCGTTTCAATCTCTCTTGCACTCTCGCTGTATGCATGAGTCAAAGAGAAAGGCACAAAAGTTGGGTACCAGAGAAACGTCTCCTCCTCCTGTTACCTCCAATGACTCGTTCATGGCAAAAAATGAATCCACATGATTGACAACAAATTCCACCACGTCATTGTTGTTGAAGAATTTGATGAACGGTGAGCACGTTCGATATTCTATCCTTCTAATAGACTCATCATAACGAGGTTGTTGGTAGAGGTTAAAACTCGGATCAATGCTTTCAGTACGTAAGCGTTTACCGTAGTCCCCCATTTGTACATTTTGACGATTTACCATATTTTTTTATGGTTAATCCAAGCGATTGAAGAAACAATTTATTTGCAGGCGTTAGCTCGCGTTGACCCGGAGGAGGTCTAGCAGTGAATGGTGTTGTTGAACTGGCTGCGTTGTTCTTATAATCTATCACCAAATCCATTTATTATCGTTTTACTAACTCTAGATGAAGGACACTTTGTTCTCCTCGAAAATTTATGGGCTTAAAGTTTTGGTCTACAGCCAACACTGTGATGTTGCTAATTTCCCCGGTATTCGTAACAGGTAGATATATTGGGTTATTAGGTCTTTTCACAATTGCGTAGCCGGCGTCAACTGTAATCGGAAATTCGAAGATGGTGTGGACAGGCCTGTTTCCGTAGAAGGCACCTTCGGTAATGTTGGACTCAAAGCGAATGTTTGATACTTTTATAATGTTGACGGGGAGATCTGAACAACACCGGGGGTCAGTACCTTGTTGGAAAATCCCAAAATCTGCCCAAGACTATTGGGGTGATTCTCAAAAGTAATTGCGTGACGTTTGCTGTATATTTCACACTTGAGCGTGTTGTTGTTTGGCTTCAACGAAAATAGTGTATCACCCGTATTTGGAGCAATAGAATTTTGAATTAGCTTCTCAATGTCAGTTATTTCGTAGCAACCGGTAGGAATCGCAACTTCTCTCAACTTTCCTCTATCGTTGTTTTCGTAGTAGAAAAATTTCTCACCGTCAGTATTGGGTATCGAGTTGTATGAGTGAAAGCCAAGTACTGCTAGGAAATATCTCTTTTCAGAATCGAGCACAATTGGGGTCGGAGGCGTGAACGAAAACACGTGAGTGTGACTCGTTAGCGTCAAAAGCAAAGACATGACTAATGCATATCAATGGGAGGTAGTACTTAAATAAAAAACTGCTTCAAAAAAATAAATTTATTTATAAGTAATTCCGCAAAATAAACATGTTGGTATCTCATTACCGCAAACATCACTCCATCGATGAAAATCATAATGTTGACATGGTAAAAATTGTGTTAGTTCTTTTTGGTATTTCTGGGGAATTTCTCGCCAAACCTCGTAGGTAATGTTCTTCATCAAGAGTTTAATGACGTCTCTCATTTCATTAAACTCCCGATGTTGCTCCATCATATAGGAATTGTAGACAGAGGTGTCAGCAGTTGATTTGTTGATAGTTTTGATATTGGTCGTTGTTGTAATAGATCCGAACATTCTTCCCCACATAGTTCACGAGTTCTTTCGGTGGCTTCAAGTCACCAAATGAATCAAAATATTCAACAACATTGTTTATCTTTCTATATGCTACCCAATGAGTCCCCGGATTATTAGAGTCATCTAAAATTTATGATGGCGCATTCGCGTTGCCGGGGCTGCTGATGTGGTAGAGAGTCGCGCATGAAAACCCCTCTAAAATGAGGAATTTTTAAACGTTTGACATATCGCAAAAGGTCCACATCATATAACGGTCTATTGGGTAGCATTATTGGTAGTTTTTTTTTGTTTCTTCATGTACAATCCAAAGCCTCCGCGATCGTTCTTTTCCATATACAGACCGGATCCTTTTGCCCCAATAACTTCCATAGCTTTATTGTGACGTTGATCTTCTTCCAATTTCTTTTGCGCATTTTTAGCATCGATTACGGTTTTAGCTATTCCTGCTGCCCCGCCACTGAGGGCTCCAAGTGCCGAAAGACCCGCAAACAGAGGAATCAATGGTAGAAATCCTCCAGATTTTCCTTCAAAAGGTATCGAATTCGCTTTTTACCACCAGCTTTCCTTACGGCGACTTTCGCGGCTCTCAAAGCTTGTGAGGCAGCCTTCTGTAGGGTTGTGGAAGGACTATTTTTCATAGCCTTTTTAACCTTGCTGATTACGTGATTTCTAAAGGAACTCTTCTTCTGCTGCCCCACCCCCATTCCAAGTTTACGTTTGATCTTCATGCCGCCGGTCACCGCCAAAGCAGCTGCTCTTTCTCCAAGCGTTGCGTCCTTTGATTTGACACGTGTCCAAGCTTTGTTTTCGAGTATTTGATCTGCCTTATGTCGATCGTTCAAGGACTTGTGTTGAGCGTATGCAATGTCGTGCTCCTTACAGGCAGCGTCTAAGGGATTAATGCCCGAATCACCGCGTGCTAAGCGTTTTTGTAGCTTTGTGCCCGGACCACAGTATTGATAGGTCGGAATGTGGAGCTCAAAGGGCAGATTTTGTTTATGAGTGAATTTAAGACACCTTTACCTAAGTAAAGACTCATTTGAATATTTATTATACACAATAACTTGCTTCTCAAGCTTGTGTCACACACACACACACACACACACACACACACACACACACACACACACACACACACACACACACACACACACACACACACACACACACACACACACACACACACACACACACACACACACACACACACACACACACACACACACACACACACACACACACACACACACACACACACACACACACACACACACACACACACACACACACACACACACACACACACACACACACACACACACACACACACACACACACACACACACACACACACACACACACACACACACACACACACACACACACACACACACACACACACACACACACACACACACACACACACACACACACACACACACACACACACACACACACACACACACACACACACACACACACACACACACACACACACACACACACACACACACACACACACACACACACACACACACACACACACACACACACACACACACACACACACACACACACACACACACACACACACACACACACACACACACACACACACACACACACACACACACACACACACACACACACACACACACACACACACACACACACACACACACACACACACACACACACACACACACACACACACACACACACACACACACACACACACACACACACACACACACACACACACACACACACACACACACACACACACGCACACACGCACACGCACACGCACACGCACGTCACGTTTTACGTCACGTAAACCTCAATGGGCCGTCATAAGGATATTGATGCTGCTTATCTATGCCAAACGTACTCAAAAATACCCAAACAACTGATTCGAGACAATTGTAATTTAATTGTACTCTTCAAGCAGGATGAAATAAACCTGAGACACGTATTCGATGAGCATGTGTCACCTGACATTAGTTTTGATCGCTTTAAAAAACTCTGTTCTGAATGTTGGAGCGATCAATATGGTTCTATTGTTGTTGTAAAAGATTTTGCTCTCAACAATGGAAGGTATCGTAAAGGATTCGACTTGTATATAAAAATGTAATTCCATGTGGTGTATCATTAATATGCAGCAAGATGTTAAACCAGCAGGATGTTCGTAAACGTAAAGTTCTACAACTCTCACGTGATATACGTCGAAAATATCTGGCTCTCAAGTTGGGTAGATCTGAGCAGGATCGTTCATTAAATACATTATTTAAACCCCTAATAAAACCTCTAAAAGAAATTGTTACGTCTCATGAATCTGCGCAAGTTTTAAAAAATATAAAGAAAGAAGAAGAATCCAAAGAGGTAGAACCCGAAGTAGAAGAACCATTAAAAACAGAATATACAAGCCATCCCACTAATTTTATTCCGATGGAAGATGTAGCTCAGACTGGGGGGTGATGATGATGATGATGATGATGAGGGTGATGATGAGGGTGATGATGTATATTCCCACGCTTCAGAGTCAGCATCAGAACATATTTCGGCTGAGGTCTTCAGAGAGTATCTGGAGCAATATCCCGAAATATCACACAAGTATATGCTTGATTACTGGAATAAGAGTCCAAATATAGACCTAGTTTACGGTCCAGTTTACGATTTGACTCACTCTAAATGGCTTCTCGGAGGGAAAAATATCGATTTTGATCGGAATACTGGAGCTATTATAACAGAGGGGGGGTATGTTAAAGGGACACCTGGTCTCTACCAACTGATATTTTATGATGAGCCTGAAGATTATACCGATGATGATAAATTGGCATACACGACGATTTTAAATTTAACTAACGCTCACAGAAACACAGCTGGACGTCTAAAAGGTACATCGAGATCAAAATATCTAGATATTATTAAACCTATGTTTCCTCCCCCACCGAGAAAGCCATCGAAATCGACTAGCAGTATATCGAGATCTGGAGTTGGACTTGCAATGGTCTACAATGAGAACCCTATTGATTACGTGTACTGGGACGATGTCAATGAACTTGTGGAACGGCTTAAACTGCTAGTAGCTTCCAAACACGCTGGAAATACATCACACAACAACGAAATAGTTGCAATCATCAATGAGCTGAGAGAAGCCAACGTTATATACTAATGTAACAAATCGTTTTAATGTTATTTGCAAGATGAGTATCGACAAATTCGGACGTCGGTCGACGACGATGTCAAATAGAGCTCCTCAATCTCTGCTCCGTAATACGTTATTAAAGTTTCCACAAACGACTGAAGGTAACGTCGATATTGGCAATGTGAGGATAAGCAATTTGTTACCACCTTCAGCTAGTTCTGATGCTGCCAGTAAAGAATACGTTGACTCCCAGTTAAATATAAGAGTCGATAATTTGTTTAACCAATATAAAAACGCACTTGTAGCTTTACAAGCTAAAACTGGGGAAATTGATGCGTTCGTAACTAAGGATCCTCCTGTATATGCTGGGGATATTGCAACAAAAAATATGTAGATACCAGCATTGTAACTGCTAAACAGCATCTACGGGGTGATATAAAAAACGCTCAAACCAGCGTTGAAAATCAATTGGCGAATACTGTGAAAGTTTTAGATAAAAAACTAATGGGAACTAATTTAAAAATGGATATACCCAAAGAAATTGCTAGTGTGATAGGCACCCAGTTTGCTGAAATCGAGCGAAAAATAACTGTTGATGAAGGTATTGTGAAAGATTTGGATAAAGCTCACCAAGAAACCGCCCAGTTAACAAAGATATTGAGAATAGAAATGACTGCTAATGAAGAAGTTTTGAGAGATTTATTTAAAGCTCACCACGAAACCGCCAAGTTAGCAAAGAATTTGGAAAGAGAACTAAACCAATTTCGTAATACTGCTATACAGTATCATCACATATTTGAACTGGGGCTGGATATAAAAAATTGAAGCGAAATACTCCTTAAATACTTCAACACACTTACACTCACTTTAGAGCTCTTCAAGATGTCGAAAGAAAAAATTCAAGTTGTTAATGAACGCCATGCTCCAGCACGTAGGAATTATCCGCGACGTAGAACAATCATTAAGGGTCTCGATAATTTATGGCAAATGGACTTGGCTGAAATGCGACCATATGCACACCAAAATAAAGGTTACAAAATGATTATGGTTGTTATTGATTGTTTCTCAAAGTACGTGTGGACGATGCCTCTAAAGACAAAGACTGGACTTGAAATTACCAAAGCTTTCTCCAACATATTAAAACACAGCCGACGGCATCCTAAAAATCTTCAAACCGATCAAGGTACAGAGTTTTTCAATACAAATTTCCAAAAATTAATGACGCAATGCAACATTAATCATTACAATACGTTTAGCGTTAAAAAGGCTGCGATAGCTGAGAGATGTATTAGAACTTTAAAGACAAAACTATACAAGTACTTTAGTTTGCAAGGCACCTACTGATGGATCGACATTTTACCGAAAATTGTGGAAGAGTACAATAACACGAAACATTCGAAAATACGATGTAAGCCTTCAGAGGTCAACAAGTCAAACGAGAAGGAAATTTCTCGAAAATTTTACTCACATTTGAAGATTGCTGGACCATGCAAACTTAACGTTGGTGACATTGTGCGCTTAAGCAAAGCCAAGCATATTTTTCAAATGGGATACACCCCTAATTGGAGTACCGAGCTCTTTAAAATTACTAAAGTGAAAATAACCAATCCCGTGACTTATCTGCTTGAAGACATGTTGAGTACACCAATCAACGGGGCTTTCTACAAGGAGGAATTGCAAAAGACGAAAGCACCCGATGTCTACCTCGTAGAAAAGGTGCTTAGAAGAAAGGGGAAGAAGGTGTACGTGAAATGGCTAGGTCTTGATAACAAGCATAACAGTTGGATTGAAAACACTGATTTTGTATAGAATCATATGGAAAATACGAACAAATTTAGCAATTCAAGGGGCCTTTTTTTGAATAACCTTCAAACTTATCGTTTCCCCTCATAGTGGGTGTATATAAATACAAGTGTGTGAACCTACATTTTATTCAGTCGTGTGAACCTACAATTTAATCAACCAACGTGAGTAGTCAAGATAGTGGTTATAGTTCTTGTGAAATTGTTTTTGAAAGTGAATCATCGTCGCCAACACCTTCTTCACCTTCTGCAGTGTCGCTTAATGATTGTGTTGAGGAAATCGACCAAGCTTTAATTTCATACGAGTATGCTGCTAAATTGGCGCGATACCATCTACTAGAAACGAACTTTTCCCTAAGAAATTACACACTTTTGTGTGGAATAAGTCCAACCAGAACCTTTAATCCTGTAATAACACTAACACCTTTACTTCGACTTGGAAGAATTTCGTTTGGCACATTTGAGTGGACTACTTTTATTGAATTGTTACGTCAGAGATATGATAACTTTTTCCACAAGAATCTAGCATCGCCTCCTGACGAATACGATCCTGTAGATTTCCCTTGTGGAGACTTTTGTAAAGTCACTCAATTAGTGTATGACGATATCAAGTTTCTACTTGTAAACAAACTTGGAGTCGAGTTCTATCTGGATGAGAATGATGTTTTCGATATCCTTGAAGCAAATTGCAATTTGGTGAACAACTACATTTCGCTGTTGGAAGACTTGAACTTTAATACATTTTACCGTAATTTAATAGATTCTACACGAGCTTATTTTGCTGTTAATTTCAATAGTATTTGTGACACTAGTAGATTTAATACTTTAATTTTAATTTGTACTATTATGCCAAATTGTTTAGAAAAAAATGCTCTACAACAGTACATGTATTACTATAAAAATGATGTTATTAATGACATATTATAGTTCAAATTAAAAAATGTATCAGGTTTTTTTAATAAAAATAAAACACTTCTTTCTTATATTTATTTTTTTATTGTCCCTCAAATAATACAGTAAGTAAATATACATAAAAACTATAAAATAATACAGTAAGCAAACATACATAAATAATTCATTAGGTACACATATTTCAGTCTGAAAATCGCACTCGTTTATTTTCATGTAAATCTTTACAACAATCATATTTTTCTTTCAATTCGAATTTTGACACCATGTTACCTTGTTACTTTGGTACAATAAATTTTGCAAACAAAAACCCAGCACAATATTTCTGCATATTCAGTAATCACCTTAGAAAATGCTCTGTAATTTTACGGTAAGACAAAAAAGAAAAATTAACTTTTATACCCCCACGGAAGGGTGTCATGTGACTGGGGGAGTAATTGACGCTTATCATCATAGGGGCTAAGTCCAATTTTAGTCTGACTGATGCTGTAAACATCGTGTAAATAAGACCGAATTGTATGTTGAGTAATATATTTTTTAGTATAATTTTGTAAACAATTTAGATAATCGTCAAATGTAATTTTATTTTTGACCACATTGAATTTAACCCCCTTTGATTTTTTCACAACTTTACCGTCTTGAACTTTATAGCTGTATATTTTCGAGCGCAAGCCTACAAAATGTGTCATGATTTTACCGTTACATTCATCCTTCATTAAGCCTGGTATTTTTTTGTTAACTAAAGGAATCATATACGCGTTATTGGAGGGGTAATCTGAAGTGTCAAATTTTTCTAAGTGATCTCCAATAAGACTTTTGTAAACGTCATCACAATTTAATTCATAAATAAAACTATCGGTGTCTGTGTACATTAATTTTAAATTTGCCACCCCCATAGTTGGTAACATGAAATTATAGTGAAAGTCATACATACAGGTTTTAGAAATGTCCAGAATAGCCATGCCGATATACAGGGGTTTGTTGAAGAGTAGTTCAGCTTTTTTTAATTCGATAGCCATAAGTTTGTCGTCAAAAACTCTTCGATTATGAAATCGGGGGCTGGCTATCAAATTTTTTGCGCCGTAACGACCCTCGTAAGAAGTAAGTAATTTCACTACCCTATGAAGCCTAATGTTTTCCATAGTCTTACCGAAGACAGCATTATTGGCAAGTTTAAATTGATTTTTCTTAAAATTACTTGTGGCCACAGTCCTTAAACGAGTATTCAGCTCGATATAGGACTTTAGCCAAGCGGATTGTTTAAATTTTAATACTTTATGAATTTTGGTTAATTTTAAGCCATGTTCGAGAGCTTGTTTCAAATTGCGATAATGCAGAGTATATTCTTTTTTTGGGTAAAGGGTGGTCATTAATTTGGACAATTTGGAACCTGGAGGTTTGCGGTGTTCGGGACAAAATGGGAAATCCTTGTGCTCGTCATGTAAACTTTCCGGATACTCCAAATCTACTTGTAAAATATATCCGACGGGTGAATCGTCGGGTATCTGAGTAATGTCGATGTTTGTATTGGGCTCCCATTCAAACCCCCCGTAGGGAGGAACTGCGACATAGCCCACCCATATAAATTGTTTACGTCAAAGTACATAAGGTACTTGGACGGTTTAGAAGAATCATATTCGGGCATGTATTTATTGTTAGCTTCAGAGTATCTGTTTGAACAAACAGATATTCCTCCACGTATTGATGACTCAACAAACAGCAACATGTCGACATCTTTTAAAATTTGTAATTTACATTTAGTGTACTTGAGCATACAGTCCCAAGTATATCCGGGCATAGTATAGTACCATGCCGGAGCTAGCTGGTAAGTTTCCAGAGCAGTTGATCGAAAGTTTTCCATAACGTCACAAAGAAGGAGAATGTCCGTTCGCATATACAAATCTGCATATTCGCCTAAATTTTGAATTTGGAAAGCTTGCCAAACGTTTTGCGCATGAGTGTAATCATCTGTAGAAATATGACAGTCATTTAATTTGTTGTAAAAACTCTCAATTGCTGGAAGACTGGTGGTATCATTTAGCTTATCAATACTATCAATGTAATCGTATGGAAAAACACCTTTCCTCGTCAGCAGTTTGAACATTTCATTATTCAAGTTACCAAATTCCCTTTTTAATGTAACCAACTCCTCTATTTTTAATGTAGACACCAACTCATCGAGACTGGTACCCAAAAATCTAAAGGAGTCTATGTATCGAAATTTAATTTTAGTTTTTGGTTCATACTGTGTAAAAGAAATATATTTTTCCATATTCACAGGTAGTACACTCAAAGGTTCACGTTTAGCAAGATCTCTTATTATAAAATACCATCGTATCCACTAAGATTATGGAAAACTATTGGTACTACAAATAGTTTTTTAAAGTTTAAATTGCACGATTGATGTGCGAACCCTCTAAATAGCCCAGTAAAATGGTCGTGATCTTTAACGATGATGTCTTTTTCTTTAAACTTGTTCTCACAAATGTGACAGCAGACACCGTTAGCAAGTGGAGGCATACACATAGGAACAATATTCAATATTTTTGATTCAATAAATTTCGCGACTTCTAACATTTGATTCGCAAACCAGTCCATGCAATCTTCCCCTCTATAACTATTGTAGTAGGAAATCTGATTATCGTAGCTGCATTTTAAGTAGAAGCCTGCACTAAATGTTTTGTGATGCTGATACTTGGTGGTTGTATGAGATATCTTTTTATCACACTTTTCTAAAATTGACTCGAAATCGGCATAAACGACAAAAGGACATTTCTGTTTGTATACATGATTTTTAAATTCAACGTTATCATATGAGGGGAAAGAAATTTTACAATCATTGGTATTTATGCACAAAATTTCGTGGTCCGTTAGTTTTTTTTTCGCTTTGAAAATAATTTAAACATCTATCGCAAATAAACTTTTTATATTTACTCTTGTTAAGTTGACTTGAAACTAACCTAGATAAATTTTTAATCCAACAATAATGGTATTTAATGGTGGTGGTAGTAGTGTCCTCATTGTTGCCGAGAGGAGCCTCGTAGTCGTTTAATTTTGGAAAATATTCATCTTGAATTAAAAGTAAATTTACATAACGTGGTAGTTTATTTTTAGTTAAACGTGCAGGTATCACCACGTAAAATGACCTTTCATTAGTTTTATTTAGTTCTAAAGCGTAAACGTTTACAGATATATCATTTAACTTTTCAAATTTTGATATTTGCGTTAATTTCATTGGCAATTCTAAACCGTCTGTATTCAAAACTGTACTATAATGAGGGGAATTAAATGTATATGCAGCGTTTTTTTAGCGGGAAACAAAAAACTCGTTACGGCCCAGTAAAAACACGCTTGGTCCGCATTTTGGACGTTTATGCAAGCCTTTTTCACATATATTTCTTTTGGTAGTGGAATGAAGGATGAACCATTCCCAATTTCAAATTTATTAATAGCTACTTCTAATAGATTTATTTTTGACAACGCCCACCCACTGTCTTTTTCCTGAAATTCCGAAAGTTTATTTAAAATAAAATCTACAACACTTTTATACTCTCCACAAAATGTAACATTTACTTTTAGCGACGGTGTATCATTTAAAATTTTACAAATTTTTTATTTAAATAAACTAAAAGCAGCCTTCAAAAAATCTTTTATTTCTTTATGCTTTAAATTTATAATTACCCCAGTTCTAATTCTATTGTTAAAAATCGCGTTTACATCTTCCCATTTAACACCCCCTTTAATACCCCGTCCCTCTCTAATACCTCCCCCTACTACATGGGGAGGTGTTAATTTTATGATACACCGCAACCTTTTTAACTGTCCCATTTTGGCGTAAATTTTTCTTTTTTGCCCTACCGTGAAATTACATTTTTTTTATCGCTAAAGAACATTTCCTAAGGTGATTATTAATTAGTGATAGCCATTTGTTTTTATCTGAATATGTAGAAATATTGTGATGAGTTTTAAGAATTTCTTCAATTTTTTTAAAAGCGAGTGCGAAATTCATGATGGTTCTAACCTAATTTTTCACTATTTTAAAAAGGGTCCTTGGAGCGCAACTCTTGGATATCTCGTGCAGGCCAATAAAAATTAAACTGAAGTCCCCTTTGTTCAGATCGACAATGTGATTCTTGTAGATTGTAGTAGACCTTTTGGGCAGAAAGGTGACGTTCTCCTCTAATTCTACGAGAATGGATTCCCCAAATTTTATTTGGAACGTAGGGTTGCAGGTCCTTTAGCTTAATTATCGGGTTGATTTCAGTATCTGTAGATGAGGTAAATTGGTTTAATTTTTCGAGAAAAACAAAAAAATTTAAAAAAAATTTTGAAAAAAAAACTGAAAAAAAATTTTGAAAAAAAATTTTGAAAAAAAAAAAAATTGAAAAAAAAAATTTGAAAAAAAAATTTGAAAAAAAATATTGAAAAAAAAATTTGAAAAAAAAAAAATTTGAAAAAAAAATTTTGAAAAAAAAATTTTGAAAAAAAAATTTTGGAAAAAAAATTTGAAAAGAAATTTTGAAAAAAAAATGAAAAAAAAATTACGAAAAAAGTTTTTAAAAAAATGATCATTAAAGGTACTTACAATAAAAACAACTGGAAACTGTTCACTGAACACTAACTGGTAGCACAATAAAAAAACAACTGGAAACTACTCGCTGAATACTAACTGGCACTGGTGAAGCGACTTTTACGACTGGATTGTTGGTTGATGTGCTTCGACTTTTATAGCTAAATTCCTTTCATGCAAATGTGGTTTTATCAAGGATATGCATTTTTTATTATAATTAACTTGCAAATTGTATATATTTAATTTTAATTGGTCGTTTAAATGAAACGCAAAATAATAAACTTGCATTCTTCATAAAACTAAGTTATAATGTTGCATATAATTTATTCAAATTCAAATATGAAAAAATCCCAGCGCCGGCGGGTCCGCGAGCGCTACAGCACAAAAAAATAAGTCTTTTTCATCTATGCCACATCTAGATCATACCTGTCTTATCCGCAATTCGATTGAACCAATAATAACGAAGTTAAGCGCTAATGCCCTTACGGCAACGTTCTTTGCGCATGTTTTTCTTTAAATTCGACATCTACGTCACTTATAGATAATACTAGTCTTTTCCGCAATTCAATTGGACCAATAATAACGGCGGGTCCGTGAGCGCTACAGCAGCGTCACCAACGCCATCTAGTGGCAGTTTTTGTAAGTTGGCCAGAACCCGCTTTGCTCCACTACTAATCACTGGAAACCAAAAAATACTGCACTTCTGCTTTCTTGGACATAAGCCAGGCTTTCGACAAGGTGTGGCATCCAGGACTACTCTATAAAATAAAAACAGTCCTCCCAAACAAATATTTTAACCTGCTGAAATCATACCTACAGGAACGCCAATTCGAAGTGAAAGTCAATGAAGAAACTTCCATCCGTTTACCAATCCAGTCAGGAGTGCCACAGGGAAGCATACTAGGACCACTACTGTACGTATTATACACAAGCGATCTTCCCACCACAGCATCAACAACAATGGGAACATTTGCAAACGACACCGCCATCTTCGCAAGTCACGAAAATCCCACAATAGCTTCTCACAATCTACAATATCACCTAAACTTGCTAGAAAATTGGTTAAACAAATGGAAAATAAAGGTGAATGAATCCAAATCATCACACATAACATTCACTCTACGGAAAGAAACTTGCCCACCAGTCCACATAAACCAAAACAATATCCCACAAAATGATACAGTCAAATATCTAGGACTAACATTTGACAGCAAACTGAACTGGAAACAACACATAAAAAAAAGGAGAACCCAACTGGACCTAAAAACAAAAGAAATCTACTGGCTAATTGGAAAGAAATCCTATCTATCCCTGGAAAATAAAATCCTAATCTACAAAACAGTCCTGAAGCCGATCTGGACGTATGGGATCGAACTGTGGGGCTGTGCCAGCATGTCAAACACAGCTATAATACAAAGAGCACAATCTAAGATTCTCCGAACTATAACTAACGCACCCTGGTACGTATCAAACCATACCCTACACACCGATCTCAAAATTCTATATGTGAACGAAGTCATTAGACAAAACGCTGACAAACACTATGTGAGGCTAGAGGACCACTCTAATCCTCTACTACAGCCACTACTACAACCCTACGACAACAGAAGACTCAAGAGAAGTTGGCCAATAGACCTAAAAGAAGACTGAGCTAACATCACTGGATGTTAACCTCCACAAGACATTAAATGTACATTATAAATTACTGCTATGTACAAGCCATCCTACTTTTTAGTGATTTTGGTACTTTTGTTTAAACACGATAAATTCATCCATTTTCGAGAAAAACGCAACTTTTAAATAAATTAATTGCTGAGATGAACAAAAACATCAGATACTAATGAAAAATAATCGTTTATTATTAGAATGACTGTCTAACATAGAACCAAACAAAACAAGAAAGACGATGGAACAGCAAAATGTAATCATTGCAGTGAAACAAACTAGGCAGTGTCATTGTTGCCAACTGCTTCGAAGTCCTTTTCGCAGCAACACCTATGATAACTCTGTGCTCACGTATTACTCCGGTGTGATTAAACGAATACTGTAAGCGCAATCATGCTAATGATCAAAGGGCACTGGGCTGACTGAGGTCTCATGCAAATTTTAGTTGAAATCTATGTCACAGACACATTTAACATGCCAGTACCGCATCAGAAAATGATTTCGTTCAACAGAGGAAGATAAGTTTTAAGAAAAGGTTAAGTCGAGCTGAGCCTCAGTAAAGAGGCGAAGATTTTGTCGGTACAGACAGATCTATCTGGATCTATATAAACAGGCTATAGAGAGGTACTAATGCTGACATGGTTACAGAGTTCAGAGAAAGTTAGAATTTGATTATTAAAATATTATGATGGTAAAAGGAATTCCATCGCATACTACCTAATTGAAATCGTTCCTTGTAATTTATCCCATGACTAAAATGGACATGTATCAGCCAAGCTTTGGGTCGCAAAACGTTGGTATAACCGATTTAATTTTAAATGACAAAGAGTTTCTTAGACCAATAAATTTTCAAACCTAAATCTTCATAAAAATTATAGTAGTGATGACTATAACTCAAATATAGTTATGTATATTAATAAATTGGTATCTCAATTAACAGGTATAACTAACTTTAGTTTTTCGTTATAAACACTCAATGTCTGAGAAATAAATTGTTACCATTGGGTCCTGTACTTTAATAGGTAAACGTTTTAAGTATCCTCATAAAAAAAATTTAAATTTCAGCAAATTTAATGAAAGTTTATTCAAAGTGATTAGTAAGTGCAATCTCCAACAATCAGTATCATATTGTAGAGTTAAAATCTGTAAGTAAAATAACTGAAAAATATTACATTTCGATTAATATTAAAGAAATTATACTATTCGAAAGCGAAAAACAGTCTCTTATCACATCGAGGTAGTACATCTCAAGTAAGAAGCTACTCAACAGTTACTAGCCAACCAACTACTTATGTGTACCCAAATGCAGATCAAGGTATCAAGGTATTGTCTTCAATTCAGTGGATGGAGTTCAAATCTACGAATATATTTTCACTCTGGGATCAAAAATTTGAAGAAAGAATATCACGTACTGCTCTAGAATGATTAGTAGTAGAAAATGCGCTTATTTTTTTAGTGCTGATATGTCAAATAACTTTATTAACGACATTAAATCCATTATAGTAACTAATGTTGTAATTCATACTCAGAAACTTATTACGCCTTCTAAAAAATTAATTTTATCTAATATATGTCCTTGTATCCCCAATGAGCTTTTAAAAGAACAGTTGAAAAATCTACGGTTACAGTTATTATCGCCAATTATTTCCCTGACGACTTGGTAAGTTACACCAGGGGAAAAATATGAAAACAGTAGGGAATAATCTATAGCCAGTCATAAACGACGTTGAAACATCGTTCAAGAATACAGGATGAACACTAAACACTAGTAAAACCAAATGTGTTATTACATTTTCAAGGAAACACAATATAAAACTATAAAATCTGTATATCCAAAATACACGTATCGAAAATTATGACGAAATTCATTAATTTTCGATAAAAAATTGACTTGAAAAAAAAGACACTTTCTAATCAAATTTCGGGATCTGATCAAAAAACTCTACTGCTTATATATAAATAATTTATAAGATCTAGATTGGATTACGGCGCTATAGCCTACGGTTCAACAAATAAGTGACTACTGAAGAATTTGCTATTCAAAGTGTATCGATCAAGAACTCACGAGGTGCATTTAGAAGTAGTCTAATATCAAGTATATTGTGAAATTCCTGTATTTCTCATTTTCTTCAAGTGTAATTTGAAATCATTTTTATTCTATAATATAATAGCATCAAAACTCCAGCAAACACTAAATCTGAATGGGAAGACTCCTTAGAGACTAGTGAGTTACCAACTTATGACAAGTTTTGAAAATTTCTTATTAAAAAATATTCGGCATACGAAAGCGTATACAACTTAGCAAACAAGCGACTATAAGGACACTAATAACAAATAATAATAGATTTGCTATATTAAACTGGTTATAAAGTAGCATTGCTTGTTGCACAAGGTTTAGAGGAACAACATTATATAAAAAAGTTTTAAAAAATACTTATTTAAATATTAAAGAATTAGGTTATTCCATGAATCTACTAATAGAATTAGCACTAGCCGAGATATTTTACTATGAAATACAGCATTTAAAATCTAAGAAGTCTTTGGAAATAAAAATCACTGATTTAACTAAAATACACAAATTCGCCGACCTTATTATCAGACATGAACATCATAAAAATTTGCACAAGGGAACATAAAATTTGTTATCCATTATGCGTTTATGATATATGCCTATTTGTGGTAAAAACACTATTAAAATAATCCTTCGATCATGTATTACTGCTTTAAGGTTAATCCTAAACAAACTTTATTTAAGTAGAAAATTTGCCAAACTCGAGAACTACCTCGACATATCCATTCTTCAAATGCGGCGTTGAGTTTGCAGGTTCTATTCTCAATAAAGTTGGATGTACACTAAAGATTTAACTACAGAAAGTTTTTCGAATGCTTTGAAAAGGTTGATCTCTAGAAGAGGAAATCTAGCTGAAATATTTTTAGACAATGGTACAGATTTTGTAGGAGCAAATAAATATTTTGTTGAATTATATGAATTATTAAGCAACCGGTTATATAAGACAATGATTTTTGATTTTTTAAGACCAGAACGATTAGAATTTAAATTTATACCGGCACGATCACCACATCATGGTGACCTATGGAAAATGATTCACTTCGATATGAGTGTGTACACCGTGCTCGTGCAATCTCAATTCCAGACCATTATATATCCGAGTAAAATGCAGGGAGCCTAGTAGTTCGTATAGAGAAGAACACACCTCCATTAAGATTGCTCATATCAAGAATAACGCATCTTCACACGGATATTGATGGAGCAGTATGTGTGGTATCAGTTCGCATAGCCACTGGACAAATATACAAACGTTTGTTAGTTAAAGTTTGTTTACTTTCCATATACTGCAGCCGGATTACGAACAGTCGATTCCAAATGAGTTCTCGATACGAAGGCAAATACGAACCGAAACCACTCGAATGAAGAAATGGTATAATGAACAATTATCGAATTTGATTCGGAAAACTTGGTGAAATAGAGAATAGAACGAGAGGCTTTTGAATTACTTTTGAAAGGCAACTGCAAACTTTGATGTATGACAGTCTAACTTTAAGCTGTGTGCCATTTCATTTGCCGCCGTTATTTAAAGATAGAAATAAAAATTTTACAAACCCTCACATTTATGAACATTTTAATGGTGCAGAAAATTTAGTATCAGGAGTCAGGGCATGGCAGAGGATTGTAAACCATTATTTTACATAAACGTGTATTTGTTCAGTGACTCATATATAAATTAACAAAAATATTTTACGAATTAAAGATTTAACAAATAATATATATACATTTCTGCACATAAAACATTTTACCATTAAAATGAAAGTAACATATTTCTAAATCGGCTATGCCAATACAAAGTCTTTGATATGATGCAAACTATTATATCCTTAAGAGAAGTAACTGTGTGCTTAACAGATGTTTTAATTTCTCACAACTCTGTTATTGTCTCTTCATTTAGTTGGTTTTCCTTAGCCTGCGTTTTTTCCTTTGATTGTCCACTTTTGAATATCCATGTTCATAACGAATTTCCTAGGTTATCAACAAAATTAGTTAAATAATAAATATAAAAAACAACATTTAACAAGCAAGTTATAGGTACCTGGTTGATCCTTCCTACATTCATATTTTCTTCTTCCTCGATCTTAGAACCATTATTGTCTTCAACACTGATAGCGACATAATAACCACATACCTCAGCAAATTTTCTCATTCATTTGCCTTAAAGATAGGTGTGGCTGTAACGGTATTAACATGTCCTTCAATAATCATCATTTTCGGTTCATTGTTCTTTAAAATTGGTATGTCGCCTGCATGGGATGTTTTTCCTAGTATATGAGTTAAATGTTTACATGACGATGGACTTCCACCAGTTGATACTATGCTTTAACTAACTTTATAAGCTTTTACTTTTAAATTGTTGCCCATATCTATAAAATAAATGACCCATTATACCAATGAAGCTACGTTAGATTAGATGTTTCAGTTGTCAAGCAATATTTTCCCATATCTTTTTTTGTGTCGCTTTACCATTTGGTCCATGGAAAAGGCCCGTGGAAAACTCCCTGTTGCCTTCCATGAACATTAATAATTGTTCCCACTACCCCTCATTAATTTTTGAAGCCATCTTTTTTCACCTGGATAAACTCAATTGCGTTCAAAGGAATGGACGTTTGATATAAAAATGCATACAAATCCTCACAAACATACAAAACGATAGCTCTCCACCTATCGAGTATTTGACATCGAGATTCGAATGATACTCGAACCAAAATAACATAATCCCTACAACCAATATGGCGTACACAATGCGAGTTATAAGTTCATAATCCAGACCCTGGTATAGAAGGACTTTGAAAGCGGAGCTTTCAAGCAAGTCAACTATGTTCCATACCATCGTTCCACATATATGTACCAGCCTTAATTGTCTTTTATGTTATATGTATTAGTTAATTGTCAAAAAATGAATGTAATGTCATGCCTAGGGAATAAAACTGTTAAATAATTTTGAAGACATACTATTTTGATTCTTCTCATTAAAATACAAATAGCTCTACGTATTTTTTCTTTTCTGAGATTTCGTGGACACCCTATAAAAAACTGTCTGATAACATATTATAATAAAATCCCATTGATACTTTTAATTATTACAATATTTTTTTATTCAAATAAATGTTTTTTTAGTCTTCGGTAGATACCATAGTATCTGCAGAATTTCATCCCCTGGATCCTCACAGTATCATAACCTGTGGAAAATCTCATATTGCTTTTTGGTCTCTGCAAATGAATGGCACGTTATACAAACGCATGGGTATTTTTGAGAGTAGGGATAAACCAAAATATGTAACTTGCATCAGCTTCTTACAAACTGGAGAAGCAATTACTGGTGATTCTAACGGAAGCTTAGCTATGTGGGGAAGAGGAACAAATACTCTATTCAAATACATTAAAAATGTGCATGAAGGTTCTATTTTTTCTATTTGTGTAATCAAAGATGGTAGCATCATAACAGGAGGAGGAAAAGATGGTAGGCTAGTGAAGTTTAATTCTAATGGAACTTTGGCTGGTGTCTTTAATCAGGTAATAATTAAAATGTATTCTAGAAGACAATCGCAATCATGTTTTTATTAACTAAAGTATCGTCGGAAGATCAAAAAATCAATAAAACAAAAAATTTACATAAAGATCTGAAGTTAATTTTAGATACGTCAGTTAGCTGTTAAATAAATCCATTAATCATAAAACTAAGCACAGTCACAATATTGCATAAATATAAGATGTTTATAAAATGCAAGATTTATTTTTGCACTAATGTTGTTTAGTTGTTGGTATGTGTAGTCCTTTCCTGATATCTTGCAGTGTATTTTAAAAATACCCTTATTTTCATTGCATGATTTTTTAGATTGAAGGTCATTTTGGAGGAGTAAGAATGGTGTCTGAAGGCAGAGATTTTCAGCTTTTGATTGGCACCACTCACAATTGTATTCTCATTGGAACTCTGGAACTTGGATTTCTACCCATCGTTCTGGGTCACGCTGACGACATTTGGGCATTAGCTTCTCATCCCAGTATACCTCAATTTGCTACTGCCGGTTATGATAGAGTTTTACAGTTATGGGATTCAATGTCGCATACTATTTTATGGAGCAAGGATATTGAAGTAAATCATTAAGATCCACATTTTAGTCAACGATTAATATTATCGATATATTCTTTTTCATTATTTTTGAACTTTGAAGATTATTAGTAAATCGCCATTTTTAAATATTTAATATTATTAAATAATGATACGCGTCAGCAGTGATACCATTATGTTATCTTTTATAGGAACAAGCCCAAAGTATTGATTACTATAATGATGGTTCGTGTGTCATAGTTGGTTGTTTAAACGGTAATTGGATGGTCTTTGATGTTAGAACCCGGCAACTATTAGTACAGGTTGTGGATGGCACTGAAGCTATTCAAGTGATAAGGTAATTATTTTTAATAGATATTCATGGAGCTATATATGTGCCCTGAGCATAGTTACTATTACATTTCGACAGTGACTTATATTCTTCCTGAGTTTAATTTTATAGAAGTGGTTGGAGATGTATGATCTGTGTAAGGTCTTGCTAGTATTTTGTTTACTTTTCAAATAAAAATTTCATATCATGACTTACTTTAGGAAAATAAGTAAATTTGCTATATTAGTTTTTCTTTTATTGTCAGTAATCCGCGGATGTATCTGATCCATAGTTGAGTGTTTTTGTCTAAAATCAAGTTTTAATATGATGATATGACATCAACTTCTTTCGAAAGATTATTGAAAAATCAAGCTCAGTAGCGCTTTTAGTAGAAATTTTTCACATAGTTATTATTTTATCTAAGATTTCTACCGGAGTTTTTATTCCTTATGATAGATTTTACAACATCCCTTATAACTAATGTTTAATACAGTTTTCTTAAGTTTTTATGTATCTATTTTGAATATGTTTTGTAATGTTTTGTAAATGATACAAATTTTCTTTGTCGCTCCTTACCCAATATCATATACATATAATATTAAGTCACATTGACTCACTCTTCACCTTTGTTGGTTACAGTTGATTATTTGTTTATATGAAAATCGATTTACCTAAAACCTTTGTTGCAGAATTTAAAAAACACTCAACAAAAAACATATAAAAACGTAATATTCAATATTAAATACGGATTTTAGGTTTTCTCCAGATGGCTCTTTGGTTGCATTGGGTTCAAGGGATAGTTTAATTTATATTTATCAAGTTTCCAATAATGGTACCAAATACACAAGAGTCGGACGATGTGCGGTGAGTTTAATTTACTGAAGAAACAACACTTTAGATTTCACTAGAATAGTGAGTTAGTGAATTTTATATAACTCACTAATAAACTAATTATAATGAAATGGATATGACTTTCTAAAATCTTTGTAATTTCTATATTTTTCAATATATTATTGCCGATTTTTATATTCATTATCTTGAAACTTCCATGCATTAAAACTTAAATTATCATGACGCAAATCAACAATTCTCCCGAAATTCCTTTTCTGGTTACCTCGAGAGATTTAAATATAAAGGCTTTACTGGTAGATAAGATCTTCTGTTGAAAATTTTATCCAAAATTACTTCCAAATATATCAATTATTTTGGATGAAATCGAATATCCCTCATCTTCACACAACATTGATCAATAAGTCCATCATAAACAACCTTTCTCTAGTAATTTCTATATAATTATCAAGACTAAGGCCAAGTAGTCCTGATTCAAAACTGCTTATGCATAAACAAAATATTTTCCAACTTCCGACCATAGATGCAAAAGGGCGGTATATTAAATTCCCCTAGCTATTGACTAACTTCAAACACTGGCCCACTTAAATTTTGGATTCTATCATTATACACATAATTCATAATTTTAGAATTGGTTATAAAGATTGTAAGTCAATTATTTTTTATGTTAAAATACATTAATATATCAAAAGATAAAATTCAAGAAATGTTTAGTTCTCCTTTTAATGTAAATACTGACTGAAATTCGCAATCCTAAATAAAATAAACAGTTTGCAATGGAAATATCGTTTGTCAGTCTCCAATAACGTTTAGAAGTATTATTCTAAGAAAAATATTTTTCAATTGCAGTGTTGTCCGAAACTTGGTTTAAACCAAACAAATATTACAATTTCAGGAATTTTTATGGGATCGAGATAACGGTTACGGTGGGACAGCAATTTTATTAAATCAAATATCCCATTTAAAGAAATTAATCTCCAAACCCAACTTACTATCGATTTTACAGGTATATCTATCAACTCACCACTAGATAAAAAATCACTTAGTCTCAGTGGATGTTAAACCAAGAACTCGGATAATACTGAAAAATTGGATAATTTTTTTAAGTAGGTTCCTAAACCTTTCATAATAGACGACTTTAACGCCCATAACCTAGCATGGAACTGCGAATACGAAGGCATATGATAAAACATTAGTGGAAGCTGTTCAATAAATATAACCTCATTAAGAGCTCTAAACGGTGAATCCCCTGCTCTTGTAACTGATAGTACAGCGATAGACGTGGAACTCTTTGTTTGTACGAATTATCATTAAATTGGATTATTCTGGAAGAACCATTCGGTTCAAATCATATACCAATTTAAACCGCCTTGCAAACCAACTGTTCAAGTTGAGTAAAATCTCTACGGATACATCAAATCTGTAAACTTAAAGATGCAAATTCGGAGTTATAAATAATGCTGTAAAGAAAGTATGGCATCAAATTGAGACGTAATACTCACTATAGGTACCGGAACCGTCACGGAACGTAGAAGTCATCAACTGTGTTGCGCATGTGTTGTACACGGTGACGTTACCGTGCCGGTACGTCTAGTGAGAATCGCGCCGAAATCGTCACAAAATCGTAGACAATCCAGTAGATTGCCTAGCTTCTAAAGCTCCTTGGATAATCCATTTTTACTGCTAAATATCTCCCCTGTAGGTGGAAAATAAGAAAAACTTACAAGTCATAACTGCTGACAGAAACATCTTCTCACCATTCAATTTCTGGGAACTCGAAAGAAGTATAAAGCATTCTAAAAACACCTCACCAGGTAAATACAACATCTTATACAACATTATTTCCAAAATGCCACTGAATCATAAACTGTTTCTACTACATATCTTTAACTCTATTTGGTTGAGATAGACAATGTTACCAGAGCACTGTAAATATATGTTATACTACCCATAAAGAAACTAGGAAAGTCTTAAGAAAATTCAAACTCATACCAACTACTACGATTGGCATCTTGTATTCTTAAAACATTGGAAAACATGGTAAAGAGTAGACTTCAACAATGATTAAAATGTGATTTAATTTTAACAGGCTCTCATTATGCCTTTATAAATTCTAGATCCACTCAAGCCACCTTAATAGCACTTGTAAGTGACATTTATTTAGGTTTCACTACAAATCACATAATAGAGGCAACTTTTATCGACATTTTATCAGCTTTTGGCAACATCCAATTAGAAATGTTATGATATAAACTTTTATATTTTTATATACCCTGTATATTTCTGGATTTGGAAAATGTAACCAAAAATTGTAATATCCTACAGTTAGCAAATGACAGTAATATACGCAACAGATTAAACCATAGACCAATGCTAAATATTTTTAAAAAAATCAAAAAATCCTTTTTAAATATCCAGAACTGACTTGTTGAAAATGGACTATCTAATCCAGAATATAAATCAGAAGTATATATTTTCTACAGAAGGTAACAAATCCAGCAAAATCAAATATTAACTTTAAGCACATCCTGGGAAGCTGGACCAAACACTGCTCTTTTTTTATGGTAAGATCTGTAATTGAGAAAAACAACCATATATTTTCTATATTTCCAAAAAAAAATATATCAGATTATGTCTAGGATATCTGAATATCTAAACTCAACTCCCTTAAACATTATGGAAGTAGAAACGGTTTAACCACCACCTCTCGTCATTGAACCCACGTCTTGCCTCCGGAGGAACCAGTCAATTGCTAAGTGATCATTTTATTACTAAAATATCTGCAAGAAATTTAATTTATCTCAGAAAATTGGCTATTGAAGTACTGAAAAAAAACCTATGATAGCTACGATGATAGTAACGAGTCAATTGCTAAGTGATCATTTTATTACTAAAATATCTGCAAGAAATTTGATTTATCTCAGAAAATTGGCTATTGAAGTACTGAAAAAACCCTATGATAGCTACACTAGATTATCTAATTACTTAGAATACAGTTTATAAAATTAATAAAGGGAAGTCTACATCAAGTAGCAAGACAATAATACCGGATCGTTTAAAAAAATAGAAAAGCACCTGCTGGAGCCCACAGGTAAAAGTACTTATATATAAAACGTTCGCATCAAATAACTTTCCAACGGTTGAATGAGAAAGCAAAAGTAATTTGTACGGTAGCGACACTTAGATTTTCTCTTAAAACCAATGGATTAAATTTAAAAGCATCGATAAACGTCATATCATTATGAAATGTAGACGAAGAATTTCTTTAAAAACTTATTATGACATCGGAGGAAACCCAAAATCTTGCCACAAAAGTAATTTATTAAACTTGTTTCGATCTACCCGGTTATCATCAGGTCTGAAAAAATGTTTGTACAAATAACAATAAAATAAAAAGCAAATTACAAAAACAAAATTTACCACAATTAAATAAGCTAACCAATTTTCAATTATACAAATAAAGCACTAACTTCATTGTGAAGTAAAATACAAAAAATAAATAAAATTACGTAAGGTTAACACTAAAAAACGGCGGTGGATAAACTTAACAACATGTCAAAATATTTTAAATGCAGGTCAAAATTTAAGTAAAAGTCAAAAGTGAATTGAATTGAATGTCCGAAAGCTTGCACAAACATTCATGATCAGCCCAGTAACGTAAAAATCAGGAGGGGAAGTAAAAACTGATAATGAGACAAATAATTGGGGTTCTAAAACTGAAAATGGAAGGAACCCCAGACTGGGCTGGAAAAACAGGTAGTGTGGAAGTAAACAACAATCTTACAAGCAATAATAAAGCAAGAAAATAAAGAAAACCTCTATCAGAAGGGAAGGTAAGAAACTAGGATTAAGGAAACAAGAATTGATCAAAGGTGACTTCCCTCCACGCCTTACATCCGATATGAAAGGAAGAGACGTAATGGAGGATAAAGCTAAGGAAATACAATGGAGTCCAGTCCCAACAACATAAGGGACAAAGGGAGAGAGTGTTATTATGAACAGCCCTTGGGAACGAAGCTACGGCGCCTACACCATGTCACGAAAATAAAGATGACAAGTTCAGTCACAATTACACTTTAATAAAGCTAAATAAAAGGGTGCTCAATAAACATTATTAAATATATACAATAATATAATCAGTTCTTACCAAATGAGGATGATACTCTTAAAGGAGGCTTATGTCTCTCAGACACTAGGTAAACTTCCCCCATATTTGGGGGACTGCATGAATCCCGAAACGGGATCCACTGAGCTATACTGAACTCTACTGAACCCTACTGAGTCCTACTCGGGGACCCACTAGGATTCCCTGCAATGTAATCGTCTCGTATTTATATTAAATAATGTTTAAGTTGAGGAGACGTTAAACTGTCGGTCCCGAGTCCATGGATGTTGGAATACCTGAGGATTCGGCAAAATTTCCGGTTAGGGGAAGCATGCTCCCGGCGTCGATGATCATCCCTGGTCGCAGAACTAGATAGACGTTAAATAAAACAAATAAATAAAAAAATGTTTATGTTCTTGAAACGTAAATTCAAGTACAGACAGTATAATGCACTTTTAAGAAAATAAAACAGTTAATGTTAAAATAAGGAAACAATTCAATTAAAATAATGCTCCAGTGATATTAAGATGTCAACACTGATAAATTGTTATATTTTCATATTTTGATGCAATTAGAATGGCTAAATTGAAATTGTCCTGTCGTAACTGTCATTTTAATATATAACTACTTAATAAACCTTTTTTATTATCAATATAGTTTAGTTGAATCCAGCAGCAAAGTTTTTTTTTAATTATTCCACTCGCCTGTGCTTACTCTGACAACAGGTTATGGGCCCAGCCGAGGGTGATGAAGATCGTTATAAAAGCCCACTGTTTAATGGAAGTAATTATGATAGCTGGAAGTTATGAATGGAAACCCTTTTGGATGAGCTTGACTTACTGGTAAAAACACCACTGATGTAACTTGTAAACGTTGCGCAAAATGCACAGGAATCAGCCGTCCAAAAAGAGCGGGAAAAAGTTCTTACCATTAAAGGGAATAAAAAGTGTAAGTATTCTATAATTGAACGAATTGCAGACAGTCACCTTGAATATGTTAAAGATAAAGAAACTGGTTTTAAAATCTGGAAAACTTTGGAACACACATATACTCGAAAAGGTATAGCTAATCAACTTTTAATCAAGAAAACTTTATTGTATATAAAGTTTAACATAAACTAGGGTAATTTGAAATACAATTTACTTAAATTTGATAAACTGATTAGAGACCTTCGTTCGACTGATGCTACGCTGGAGTAAACCGACATTATCTGTCACTTTTTGTTGTCAATACCTGCGGAATTGGATGTTATTGTCACTACAATAGAAACCATTTCTGTTGATCAACTTAAACTGAGTTTTGTTAAAAATAGTTTGCTAGACAAACAAGCTAAACAACAAGGCACAATTCAGGATACAAAAACTTAGCCATCAACAGTCTTTTTGGGACTATCGAGATATTGTGGAAATAATCCAGTTGCTGTGAATAAAAGGAAAAAGGAAAAGAAGAAAAATTATCGATGCCATAACTGTGGAGCCTTGGAACACTTTCATTCGGAATGCAAAAAAATATGTAGAAATCCCTGCACATACTATCGTAACAATATGATTTGTGTATACACACAAGAACATTTTTGATGTCGATTTGCAGCCAGAAGGTATGAATTGTTATATCCAGATCGAAGGCAACCAAATCACAAAACTTATGCAAATCTATTGCGTTGTTTGGGTGAAACCGGGTCATTTCATAGTAAAAATCTGGGTGGTTGTCCGAAACAACACCTAATGAAGAAGATGAAATTTAGTTTCGAGTAGATGAAAATCCTGAAATAAGTTCACGTTAACTAGCAGCAACAACAGGAATAAGTCAGTCGTCTATTATTAGAATTATAAACAAAGAAAAGTTCCACCCATATCACTTCACACCTGTTTAAAATTTACTTCCAAAAGATATCCCACGACGGTTACAGTTCTGCCAATGTATTCTCAACAAGCATAATGGTGACCGAAATTTTATTAAGAATATTATGTTCATCGATGAAGCTACTTTTACCAGACGATGGGTTTTTAATTGGCGAAACAGTCATTACTGGGAAAAAGAAAACCCGCATGCTGTTAAAGAAAGACATTTTCAGCACGAGTTTAAATTGAATATTTGGTGTGGCATTATAGGCGACCAACTACTAGGGCCATATGTTCTTCCTCCAAACTTAAAGCTTCTTATTTATTCTTTTTGAAAAATACTTTTAGTGATATTTTGGATGATATGTCACTAGATGTAAGAGAAGAAATGTGGTTTATGCAGGATGAAGTTCCACCTCATTTCCCATTAGTTGTTAGAAATCATCTAAGTGGTATATTTCCTCAACGATGGATTGACAGACGAAGTGATTTTAAATGGCAACTAAGAAGTCCTGACTATAACCCTCTTGCTATTTATGTTTGGGGACATATAAAGTTCTTAGTTTATGCCCATGAAATTAATTTTCATGGAAATAATTTATCGAACAGATTCAAATAAAATGTGAAATGCCATTAATTTTCTCAAAACGGTAACAAGAACGCGGTGGGGAGCAAGCCCTGAAATATCATTGATATTTTATCGAGCTGATATTAGATCTATACGAGATTATGGTTGCTTCCTATATAGATCTGCTTGCAATATTAGTCTGAAATAAATAGGTACCATACAGAATAAAACACTTAGAATATGCAGCGGAGCAATGAGATCAACTTCAGTTGAAGCAATGGATTGTCCTTTAAAATTCAGAAGAGAATATCTGGCTGAGATGATGATACTAAAATATGAAATTAAAGAATATCCTCTAATTAATAAAATATTTCAATTAAATATTTTTAGTTTGACAAATTCATATTGTCACAAAAAAATCACCACCCCTCTGTATTGGTCTACGTAACACAATTAATATTAAAGTTCTATATTTACCCAATTAAAAATTACTTTGAATTCTACCCAAAAGTCGACCGAGGTTATAATCCCCAAGTACACAGAAATTTTAGAGGAAAATAATCAAATAATAAATTCAATTCTCCGCAGAACTAGGAATAATATATTTATATTCACGGATGCTTCAAAAATGATTCATGGGTATAGGTTGTGATTTCTATATTCCACAGCTGGAAGTTAAAGAAAGTTTACTATCAAAGATTCATATTCAATGCTCACAGGAGAGACGTTGAATACGAGTATGTAACTTCGCAAAAAATATCCGATTCTCTGTCTGTGCTGACATGCATCAAGAAACCGTTGGATCCTTATAATCAGTCATATCATATGTAGATATAAAATATAATGAGTTTGTAGATAAGTTGGCTAAAAAAAGTATACAAACTAGAAATCAGCATATTAAAGTCAATGCTTCACAGATTGATTGAATAAATTTGTTTAAAAAAAGTGGATCACCTACTGGAATTATATTGCAATAACAATAAAAGTCAGTATACACTTATACAAAAGGATATTCTAAATAAATAATGGTATACGGCATACGATTCACGAAAACAGGTTGTATCCCTAACAGATATGAAATCTGGACATGCATGATATCCAGCACATTTCCATAAAATAAGCCATTGAATCAGATATATGTGAAGAATATAATACAACATTTAATTTGGATCATATTTGCATCAATTGCCAAAAATATACGATTCAAAATAATAATTTTTTACTGATTCTAAAAATTTTAAATCAGTTTAGCAGTTAATATTATATGTTTATTGCTAACGAATAAATAGGAAGTCTATGATGATATTCTTAGATTTATTAAAGATGAAATTATTATTGTTTAATTAAAAATCAAATAAAACAAAAACAAAACCGTTAAGAAAAATACAACAGTTCCTGACTGTATGGACCCATTCCTAATGCCAAAAAAAGATAAAAAAACTTACTGATGTTGTAAAATAGTCGAATGGACTATTGTAAATTTTTATACCAAACAATTTGATTATTTCTTATAATCAATAGATCCTTGGACACCGGGGCTAATTCCGTTCTGTTTGGAAGACTAGTTTTATAACACCTATATTTAAAAGTTGGGTCATATTTCACATTTCTGATTATCGTCAGATCAGCAAGTTGAGTGCCAGTGCCAAAACTTTTTGAAAGTCTAATGTGTGACATTTTGACTCCTCTTTCTAAATGTTCTGGTAGATCAACAGTATTGATTTCAGGCTTCTAAATCCACGGAATTAAATTTTATTACGTATTATAGTTACTTGTCATTTCAGGTAGACTGTATTTTTATAGACTTCTCCAAGGCATTTGATAGGGTTAACCATCAGATCCTATTGTGTAAATTAGAAGGGGTTGGTATTGGTGACTCCTTTCTTAGTTAGATTAAGTCCTACCTTACAAACAGAACACAAATTATTAAAATAAGTAACTTCGAGTCTGATGAAATAATGGTTTCCTCAGGAGTGCTCCAGGGATCACATTTGGGCCCATTGTTTTTTAATATTGTTATTAATGATATAGCAGAGTGCTGTTCCCATTCACAGTTTATTTTGTTTGCTGATGATCTTAAGATATATTCAATAATAAGAAATCAACACAATTGTGGTAAACTTCAAAGGGACTTCAAAAATTTATATAAATGGTGTACTAATAATCTTTATGGAGCTTAACGTTCAGAAATGTCATGCAATATCATTCCATCACTCTTTGGAGCCCTGTCCTACTGCTTTACAAAATTGTTTTTGCTTTCTTTGGGACAAGTTCCTCGGGAGAAATCCATTGTTTTGACTGCATTTTGGTTTCAGGAGTATAATGGCGCACCCAACATTCATCTATAGTGAGATACCGACGGAAAAATTCCCTTGAATTATATTTAAAGATGGCTAAAAATTCTTCTGAATTTGTAATACGAGCACGCATTTGATCCGCCTTAAACTAATATAGCACCCATCTTGCGGCTAGCTTTTTCGTATTTAAAACATTATGCAAAATATTGGATATCCATTCGGTTGAAATATTTGCTTTATTAACTATCTCATATACTTACCATTGACGATTGTTTGTTACCAGGCTACGGATTTACAATTTCTGTGGTGGTAACAGTAAATTACGGTTTATCCCCGGTTTCTTTAATTATTTTTCCACATAAAAAATTAACACCCGAAATTCCTTTTTGTCCATATTCACACAACAACGAAAACAATAAAACCTATCAAATTTTTGAGAAATTTTGACAGAATATAAGAAGCATTGGAAAAAGCCAGGCAACACAATCACCATAGCGAAAATGTTGTCACCCTTTAAAGAATCCCACTAACATTAGCTAATACCATCATTAACTTTTATTCACATAGATGATTCTACCTAAGATTACCTAACAACCAATTATTATGATTTCGACAGAACAACTAAAGTCTACCCCAGGGATCGGTATTGAGTCCTTTGCTCTTCAATATGTATTCTGCAGATGTTAATAATATCAGAATAACCGACGACTTATCCTTTCGCGCGATTTAATATGCTGATGACTTCTGAATATACAGGGTGTCCCAGAATATGTGGGCAATCTCCAGGATTCGGATAAAATATGAAAAAATAATATGACAAGTTCCCATAAAAAAATTTCCTACAGGCCCTCCCTACTGAGATATAAGCCCCTGAAGGACGCCTCTGGAAATCGGTTTATCTTGAATAATTCTTAAAGTACTTGGTGTAATTTAATAATTTTTCAGTATGATGGTTGCTAGGTAAGTCTCCTCAAAATGAACCATTTTAATTTTATTCGGCTTATTTAGTTTTCCAGGGACGGACTAGCTTTAACAGAATAATGCTTATTTTTTTTACAACCTGTATGATAGAGGCATATCAATAATACTATTGAACAGCTGAAACATTAAACTAAAAAAAAGGTACTCTTCATCGACATCGATAAAGTAAACCGTTTACGAGAAAAACATTTTTGTTCCATATGCGTTTTTTTATTAAATATTCGATAAATACCATATTTTACTGATTCATTTTGTACGTCGGTTCAACATGAGCTCCTTCTACTGCAATGCATTCCCTACATCTTTTAATTGTAGATTGTTGGAGCCTCCACAATGCGCCAACATTATTCCTTATTTCGCGACAATGGAAGTTAATCAGTTCCAATAAGTGTTCCCGATTTTGTATTGGATTGGCGTATACTAAACATTTTAGATAGCCCCACAAAAAAAAATCTAATGGATTTAGGTCTGGTGATCGAGGAGGCCAAGCCACTGGTCCTCCCCTTCCTATCCATTGATTTTCGAAGACCCTGTTTAGGTGTTCTCGAACTACTAGACTAAAATGTGGCGGAGCCCCATTATGCATGAACCACATATTATGTCGTAGTTGCAGAGGTAGATCTTCTAAAAGTTCTGGCAGATTGTTTTGAAGAAATTCCAAATACCTTTCTCCATTTAACCTCCTTGGCAATACAAATGGTCCAATTAAGTGTTGTCTGATAATTCCGGCCCACACGTTGATGGGTTCAAATTGGTGCTGGTGATGCGTTACAATAGAAGCATGGGGATTTTCCTCTGCCCATAAATGTAAATTATGAGAATTTATGATGCCGTTTTTGGAAAACCCAGCTTCGTCCGTGAAGAGAACTGAACCAATGAAATTTGCATCGTTTCTGTGCCGATCTAAAACCCAGTTACAAAATTCCATCCTTCGCGGAAAGTCTTCAGGAAGAAGCGCGTGGACTTTTTGAAGGTGGTATGGATGTAACTGTTGCTCAATAAGGATTCTAAAGACCATTGATTTTGAACAATCAAATTCTGCAGCCAATTTTCGAACACTTGCAGCAGGATCTACTTGTACGGCATTAAGGATATTTTCTTCAAGACCATCAACGCGATGGTTTTGATTTCCACAATTGTGACTGGCTTTGTCAAACTTTCCTAAAATTATTTACGACCTTAATACTTTAAATCAAATCTTTATCATCCGATAAGTACAAATTAAAAATAAAACAACTTAGTTTTTACCTGTCTCTCTTAAACGACGATCTACTCTTTCAAAGGTTTTTCTGTCAGGAATTCTTCTGTTTGGAAATCGTTCTTCATAAAGCCTTCGGGCTTCTAAGGCATTACATGATGCAAGCCCATACATTAAATGCATGTCGGCATATTCCTCAAACGTAAATTCCATATCAAAAAGAAGCAGAAGAAATAAGATCAAAAACTTAAACACACTCAATGTCCAACTGACACTATTGTTTATTTTAACTGGTACATATCAACTAAACCATATCAACAAAATAAGGTATTTATCGAATATTTAATAAAAAAACGCATATGGAACAAAAATTTTTTTCTCGTAAACGGTTTACTTTATCGATGTCGATGAAGAGTACCTTTTTTTTAGTTTAAGGTTTCAGCTGTTCAATAGTATTATTGATATACCTCTATCATACAGGGTGTAAAAAAAATAAGCATTATTCTGTTAAAGCTAGTCCGTCCCTGGAAAACTAAATAAGCCGAATAAAATTAAAATGGTTCATTTTGAGGAGACTTACCTAGCAACCATCATACTGAAAAATTATTAAATTACACCAAGTACTTTAAGAATTATTCAAGATAAACCGATTTCCAGAGGCGTCCTTCAGGGGCTTATATCTCAGTAGGGAGGGCCTGTAGGAAATTTTTTTATGGGAACTTGTCATATTATTTTTTCATATTTTATCCGAATCCTGGAGATTGCCCACATATTCTGGGACACCCTGTATACAGAGTGTAAAAAATACGATTTTTGTGTAGAAAATTTAGAAAAAACACATAAACAATATTCGGTCTGGTTTATAAAAAATGGCTTCACGATATCACCAAATAAAGCTAATGTCTTTCGTCACAATATAGCTAATATTGAATTAGTACAATTAAATAGTTATAATTTCCCGTTTATTCTATCAACGAAATCTGGGCATGTTTTTTGATAACACAATCACATGGAAATTACATATTGATTACATGTTAAATAGATGTAATAAATGTATCAATTTTCTAAAATCATTCTCTAAAACCTGGTGGGGTGCAAACGTTCAAATATTTGTTGTTTTATCGTTCATATATAAGATTCATTATTGATTATAGTTATACACTTTATGGCTCCGCTAATAAATGTGTTTTATCTAAAATAAGCGTCTTCCAAAATTCTGCTGTTCGGGTGCGTTGAAGTGTCATGAAATCGACTCCTATAGAACCTCTTTATGTTGAAGCTTTAGAACCTCCACTAAACTACAGAGTGCAGTATTTAAGCGGAAAATATATTATTATAATTCGATCCACAAACCCAGCTTTAAATTCAAGTATTCGTGAACTAAATGAATTTGATCTCACTAATAAATATTATATCCATAAAAACTCTCCTCCTCTAGGTGAAGCTTTTAGAAATGTTGCTAATTATGGAGACACTATCAGTATCCATTAACGACTAAAATTTGAAGACTTTGGTTACCTACTTCAGCAGGGCTATTGCTGTAAAACCAATGTATCACGAAAACTCTGCATTAAATGATATTACATTAAAATCACTTCTAAATGAATATCCTAAATCTATTATAATATACATGGGTGCAATCAAATCCGTAACTGGCACTAGCTGCGCTTTTTATGCACCAGCTATGCCTTTAAAAATATATTTAAAGTTATCGAACCATCTAACTATATTCAGTTGCGAAGCTATAGCAATTTTTGAAGCTTTACCCTTTTGTAAAAATTCTACAAAACATTTTGTTGTAACTTTCTTTAGTTGACTCTTTATCCGTATATTTTACTTATAAGAAAACTCTTAACGACTTAAAAAGAGTAAATAAAAATATTTTTATCTAGGTTAAAGCACATAATGAATATGTAGATAAATTGGCTAAAAATTCCGTTAAATGTAACACATTAGCTAATTATAAACCTTACGAGTGACACACCTTTGTAAAATCAAAGAAAAATCAACTAAATTGCTGGAAAAAGGTTGGTTAACATACTCCACGAATACATCTACTCAATATTCTTTAATCTAATCAAATATACCCATACTTCCTTGGTATAACAAAATTTTCAAACTGCAACAAAAACCGGTTAATATTTATTGATTCTTCCTTTCCTGTGGCTATAAAATTATCGATAGTTTCTTTGAAGGATAGAAACTCCTTCCAGTGTTTTTAAATAAACAGAATAAAATTTCCTTTGTTTCCAGATATTTTGGCACATGGAGCAAAATTAAATCGTACGATAGGCACACTGCAACATATTTCGCATTTGATTTATTCAGGTAGAACCTTTATTCATCTAAATAGATATTTTTAATATTTGCTTCTTCTGTAAACTGCATGGAGAGTGACGATATTGAAGAAGGTTTTGATATTTATTAGCAATAGAAAAAAGGTGGGGTTTTTAGAGGATACATAACGGTTTTTTCTTATCAACTTCCGGCACCCAGCACATACATGGTTTTTAGTGCTGCTAAATAGCACATACAAATATACCCTACTGGGATGGCAATGATAGAAATTGAGACATAAAAGAATGTTGAATTTTATTGGGATATTGCGGAAGATTACATGTTTGCATAGGAACAGGATAATGTATTGGTTGGCTCGGCCCAGTGCCGTTTTCATATGAAAACATAATTTACTTCGTTTTCGCTATAATATGCACCAAGACTCCGAACTATAATAATACTTTATCGTTTCAATTTCGTTGAATTTTAGAACCAGCACGTTCACTGTGGTTATCAAAATCGTGATAAACTTGTTAATTGTCTGTTTGTTGCTGTTATCACGATACTTTGTTTATTGAAAACAAAATGAGCTCTACACGTCTGTTTGAGACTAGATTTTGATATAAAAGTATGGATATTTTTAAAAGTGGTCTATATAACCTAAGAACATCTTAAATTGTTAAAAGAGGGAAAGTAAACGAAATTAAAGTTTAATATAGGTATTTGATTTAGTATTTAATATGGATATTTAATTTTAAAAACGTAACTTTGATAATTTCAATACAAAACTTTTTTAGTACGTTTCAAAACAAGAAAGATATTGAACTCTGAATTATAAGTGTAGAACAAACCTTATTTTAAATTTAAAGTTTATACAAATATGTCTAAATCAAAATTTTAAAATTTATCCTTTGGCTTAAAATTATAAAATGAAATACGATCCTATGTATGGCTCTGCTTAATATGACACAACAAGTAGGTATAGCTTTGACAATAATATTTGTAATAACTTATTTGTTATACCAATAACAATTAGGATTATAAACAGCTTGATTATAAAATGAATAGTTTTTAATTTGACAAATAGTTAAAGTACTAATATAGATTAATAATAAAAGTCAAGTCGCTTGGCTCTACTTTTAGTACAGTACTGACAGTGAGGCTGCTTTGTGCTTATAAAATAAAAAATTGGGAAAGTGCCTTGTGAAAAAGAACGAAAACAGATAAAGCCTCAGATTCGTACATATTTTATATTCAGGTATTATTCACAAAAATAAGATTTTTCAAAAATCTTTGTGTAAAATGTTATAAAATAAATTTGTTTGTAAAAGATTTTAATTACAATACTAAACATAAGTGTTATCAAAAAGACCAGTACCGTTTAATCCTAAAAGTAAATATATTTAATAATATTCATTTACTAGATGATTACACAACGGAATTGTATGAAGAAATGCTGAAGCGTCTTTTATTTTTAACGCCCATTTTATTATAAGATTTTTTCCAAAACTGTCATACACATGTAGCTAATCATCACAGATTAAATCACCCTCTATTTTATATACAGGGTGGCCAAATGAAAACTAAACAGAGCGATTATCAGGAACTGCGTCAACATTTTAGAAAAACACAGGGACCCGTCGATTTTAGATCAAAGGGAAACACTTTTTTCCGGTATTTTTGACTTCGCTGCTTACACCTCCAAGCTAAGGTAACAATCACCCGAAAATATTTAAATGGCATTAGGGGTCAAGTAAGGCATCATTTTAAAGCCCTTTCAATTCTCTTTACAACAGTCTTTAAATTTTAAAATTCGGCCTGATACTTTTTAAAATTTAAAATTATGTACTTGTTTAGTTTTTAATAAGAGTTTTTAAAATTGGAATTTTTTTCATTATTATCAAAATAGTGAAAATGACACATGGGTCGTTGAGTACGCCAATGGTTTAAATGTTGATTTTCTTGCTTTGCATTGTTTTTGTAATTTTTTTATCACATTTGTAAAAGACAAATGGATACGATACGGACACACAAAGAACGTGAAATTAGTGGATTCGTATATCGAAGCGAATGTAATTTTTTAAAACGGATCAGGCCGAATTTTAAAATTTAAAAACTGTTATAAAGAGAATTGAAAGGGCTTTAAAATGATGCCTTACTTGACCCCTAATGCTATTTAAATATTTTGGGGTGATTGTTACCCTCGCTTGGAGGTGTAAGCAGCGAAGTCAAAAATACCGAAAAAAAGTGTCCCCCTTTGATCAAAAATCAACGGGTCTCTGCGTTTTTTTAAAACGTTGACGTAGTTCCTGATAATGGATCTGTTTCGTTTTCGTTGGGCCACCCTGTATATGAAAGTCGCTTTTTATGTGGACAAAATAATGACTACTATAAAATAGCGAAAACCAAGATATTTAATTTAAATTGATTTTAGGGTCATTGTAGTGGCATAGTTCACTTGGATTGGGCAGTGAATAACCATACGCTAAGAACGAATTCAGCTGATTATGAAGTATTATTTTGTAAGTAAATAAATTTAATGGTTTTAGAATAATCTTATTATTTATCCACTATTTCTGTTTTTCCTATCTAATCTCAGGGAACGCAGGGACCTGTCGACAAATATCTCAAAGTAGCATGATAAGGGATATCGAGTGGGCAACCAATTCTTGCACCTTAACTTTCCAAACAATTGGAATATGGCCGGAAAATACGGATGAAACAAGCATTAATTGTTGCGACAGAAGCCATGATTCTGAATTGTTAGTTACAGGAGATGATTTTGGTAAAGTCAAACTGTACAGTTATCCGACAAGTCAACCTAAGGTAAAATTGTTGTGTATTTCTCTATATTCTATTTTAAGCAGTTCTTCAAATCGAATGTTTCAATTCTCCGTAGTTAACATTATTTCACCAATTACTTTTCTTTAATTTAGCATTGGTTTTATTTGATATTCAAACTTTATTCCAAGTAAACCACCGTGTCAACGATGGAAGGTGAGTTTCTCGCATTTTACTTACCTAATAACTCAAATGTATCATCAGTGATCCGAAAGATATTAAACGTGGGGGCTAATGGGATAAAATAATAATGCCTGTTTGTCAAAACTGGATGTTTAAAACGTCAAACTATTGAAAAATGTATTTGTAATAGCATGAAACTTTAGTAATACAACAATAATTATTAAGAATCTTTTTATAGTATTAAATAATAGTTTAACAATATTCTTTTTTATGCACGGTGGCAGATATTATATTTGTATTAAAATTAACATTTTAATATGTGCATGGCGATCACTCTTTTAATGTTAATGATATCGGAGACCATTATAGTTGAGGAATCGCTTAAATGAATTTTCCTAATATCCGGAATGGTTTGAAAATTATGTAGAAAAATATAAATTAAGGTTAGATTAATAAATAACAACAGAGAAAAGAGTGACTTAGAAAGAGGAACAACAGTGAGTGTGAGAGAAAGAGATGTCATTTAGGAATCTGCAATGTAGAAAGTATAAGAATAAGAGATGCGCTTCCACGTGTGCCGCTTTATAAAACTCAAAATAACTATTAAATTTTGAAAAATTAATTTATTTCACAAGTAACTGTCTTCTCTTCTTAACAATGGAATTTAATATTTTAATTCCAAATACATTAATTTCAATATCTAAGGAAATGTTGAATTACCGATCGTGACATTTCTAAAGTCGACAAGGTTGATTTTTTTTATTTATGTTATTAAATGTGTTTTCAAAACTACCGTATTACATATGGGATATACATAAATATACCGTTCACTAAACAACATTCTCTATAAAAGATCAATCAATGTTACGTATTGGGTTGTTTTTTCTAATAATATATGAATAAAAGAATATAAGTGTTAACTTAAGGGGGTTTATACCCATTAAGTAAATTGGTTAATGAAAATTAAAGAGGCTGAGTAAAAACAATAACAATTTATTTATCTCATGAAAACAACTAAATTATGAGGGTAACTTACACATTAAATAACTAATACACTGCATAGCAGGGCTAGGCACTATCAACCCTCTCGATCATCCGAGAACCCAAACTTGACTCCCGATCTTGTTATATTTTACTAACCAAGAAGACCATAATGTTTAATTAATTTTGATGACTCTACTAAAAATATTTATTTAACATTCGTTGACGGCCTTGTCCCATAACTCTCGCTCACGTAATCTTAAATAAATAGTAAAAATTATAATTTGGAAAATAAAAAATAAGTTTTATGTACAGGGCGATATTTAACTAAATCCCTGTACATACTATCGTAACAATAAGTAGAAAAAATGTGCACATTAAAACTGCCATTGGGCTATTATCTCCATCTTCGTTATTATAGGGCAGATTTTAACGTCAAAAGTCCTTATACATGGTACGGCAAAAGTCCCTATACAGGGTACGGTATCGAAAACGAAACAGATCGAATAACTTTGAACACGTAAAAATTTTGATCCCGTACGGGGGCGCCCAAATCAATAGTTTCGCAACGAACAGTTAAATTTCCTATAAAATTACCATTTCAATAATGTATTAAACTTATTACTTTTCCTGTTTGAATTGTATTGGCGATAGTGACGTAGGTAATGGGAAGCGAGTATCGTAATAAAGGATATGTTAGAAAAGTGTACTCCTTGGAACAAAAATTGATCAGTTTTTGAGGTATTTCTACACAAAAATTGCTTCATAATATTTGATCGGCTTCGTTTTCCGTACCGCACCTTGTAAATTAGATAGATACAATCATAATACATATAGAAAGAATACGCGCAGGTAGACTGTAGTTATTATTGGCTTTATTTCAACGTGAAAAACATGAGAAGTAAAACTGCTACAAAGACTTTAGTTTATTATTATCCATTTCAATATAAAAAACATTATTCTACATTAGAGATCAGACTAACTTAATAAATAAAGTGCAAAAACATGTAGTTGTATATGTAGATTCCTAAAATACGTAAAAAATGGGGCAAGGGCCCAACTCTATAGTGGATATGCTCGCAGACACTATACCAATGAGCACAAGGTATAGTGGAGATATGCCGTCTTTCGGAGGAGACGTTAAATTGTCGGTCCTGAGTCCATGGATGTTGGGCTCGTTAAAGATCCCTACTTCGGGTTGGAATACCTGAGGATTCGGCAAAATGTCCGGTTAGGGGTAGCGTGCTCCCGGCGTTGGTGATCAGCCCTGGTCGCAGAACTATATCGACGTTAAATAAAAATAAATGAAATAAATAAATAAATAAGTGAAAAATGTTTGTATTATCGTGTCTATCTTTATGAATAGCAACTTATAGGCCATTGTATTAATTACATTTTATGTAATATAAGTTGTAAATGTCAAATACAATCAATAATTTTTTTATCGCTTTTCATTCTTTAGGCAATATACATTTGGTTATTTCAATCGATCTTTTAGGTCTCCATTAACATTAATCAACTCACAATTCTCAACGCATTTTAAACTATTTTCAACGATGTTTTACAGGAAATTCATTCGTGTTTCCCTTACAGAAAAAAGAATAAGCCTGTGGCAAAACTATCAAATCTAGAAATCTGAGAAAATTGAGCACGTGAGAGTGATAAAAAACAAATATTTTAGGAAAGCATGTCTCCAATTGGAAGGTAAAGCTACCTTAATGACTTTTATGGAGATATATGACCTGACTAACATAATAATTCACATTTTGAAAATTTTTACCACATAATTAGAATAATTGATAATAAAATTTTCATGCGATTAATGGGACTAAATCCTTTATGGAAACAAAGACAAAATATTCCTTTTTTGACTGAAACAATTAAAAAAATTTTACAACTATCTAATAAGGCTAACAAAATTCTATCAAAGACTTTGAAAATAATACTTGAATACTTGCGAAGAATTAGAACATATTAAATTCTCGTACTCAGTATTTAGAAGAAATACTGAAAGACAGATATTTAAAAAAAAATTAAAAACATTTATTTTAAAATCATCAGCTTTCTGTCAGCTTCCAATTTATACCTTGCTAGTAAAAATAGAAGTAGCCATTACCTTTTCTAACTGAATTATTGTATTGTTAATCTAAACGATTTATTTCTAGGCATTTTCAAAATTGGCAATCATTTAGTTATAAGTGAATTTGAAACCGGACCATAAAATATATTATTAACACTACCAAGAGTTACAGTCATAAAGGCAACGCAAATATTTTTATTCTAGAACTTCCAATATTACAAACAAACGAATATAATTATTGCAACTTTTACCCTTTACACAGTCAAAATTGATAAAAAAGAAAACCAATAATATCATCACACCTCAGCGTTAAACAAAAAAGCGAAAAATTATAAGTACTGTTCCTATACTCAAAATGTCGACAAGTAAACAAAGCAAGTAAAAACACATACTTTTAAAAAATACATTTTATAAATTCGAATAGACTTTAGAAATCTTGATGAATAGAAAACAATATATATTATTTTGAACTCACAGAAAGGTAACATTGACATGTCAGTATTTACACAATTATATTATATATCTTTGGTAATTTATAAATTATTTATTTAACCTAAAAATGTTTTGGTAAAAATGTCACCTAGAAACTTAAATATTTTGTCAGAGATCTTAAAGAAGGAAATCCAAAAATTAGATTATTATCAAACTCTAGACCAACTCCATAGTTCTCCACTAAGGCCGGAGGAGTTAAGGCATCGATGACATCAACAACAACCGACGTTATAAATATGTTTGTTTACTTACTAAACAGAAGAAGTTCATCTCAAAATTTCATTTTTTAAAAATGTTCTTTTTGAAAATTCAAACTTCACTTGCATTTAGAGGACTTCGGACTGTTGATGTATAAAGTCATTTTTAGAGGAGCTATCAACATTTTTGTGGTGAATTTATAAAAAATCTAAGGACAAGGAATTGATTGAATTTAAATATTTTAATGCTAAAATCACGAAAATATTCAAAATAAAGTTTTTTCAAAAGTTATGAGAATTTCAAGAAAAAAAATTGAGTTAGGCTTTAAATATAATAATATGTTTGGAGATAAATATTAATAACTTTGAAGTGGCGAGAGGATTATCTTACATTGAATTCCTAGAAAAAAAATTTAAAAAGAAGGCTTGGATAAACTTTAAAAAACGCATGCACATTAAACATTTTCATTCCCGAATTATAGCACTTTTCTGCAGAGAAGCACCATAAATAAAATTTCAAAATTTGAAGAATTATACAATATTTCAGTTAATGCACAATTTGGAATGAAATCAAGTTAATGGTAGCACCTGCTAGTTGGAGCAGTATATAACTATACTTTTAGTGCAAAATAAATATTTTCTACGCCTGTATGATGACCAAACTCCATCTGACAATAAAAACGTAGAAATTAATTATCATAATTGTTGGATGGAAATATTTCTGGGCTACTTAAATTAATTATCATTATTGTTTACAGCATAATTTTCAAAGTATAATTCCAAACATAAAAAGGGGATTTTCTACAAAAAAATACACTGGCAATAGTTAATGTAATCTAAATATAATAATCAAAACTTTTAATGTTGAATTTGACATTAATCCAGCTAAATAAGTGTGTCTACTTTATTCTCTATGACAATGTTGATTTTGAGTGATTGTTGCTTAGCTCACTATAAACTAGTAGCTAGTCAATCAATTAAGAGGTACTTATCTACGTAGGTATATTCTAATTCGTACGAGGGTCACTTAAGTTGCGTCTTCATAGATATGTAAAAAAAATACATACTAAATGTTCCAAACAATTATTGTTGTATAAAAATATGTCTAAGTTAAGTAATTAGTTATCATTATTCTTGGATATAGGATATGTTTAGGTTAGTTTATAGGTGTAAGAAAATTAAAGAATAAAAAATATATTTTTTTAAATTTGTTCATGTTGAATTTCGTAATTTTACGTATAAATAAAATACTCTGTTATTTACGCAAATCTAGAGTGCCTACTAAAATGGTGGTTTCTGGACAAAAATTCAAACAAATATAAAATCACAAATATCAAAAGCACGTTTACTGCAACCTAATTTATAAAATGTAATTTTCAAAATCTATAAAGATGAATGGAGTGATTTTCAAACAAAATAACAGTTGTAGCTAAAGTAATTCAGTCTTAAATTAAGATTATTGTTCCAATGATAGAGAAACCCGGTAAAGACGGTATGTGAACCGCCTGGTAAGGAGTTTAATTCAATTTTTTCTACATTTTCTATTTACTTAAATCAACTGTATGGAAAAACTTTATGGGATCAAACTCAGATATGTATAATGATTGTTTTCATTCTCTGTTCAAATTTTTAAATTTATGGCAAAAATTAACGTTAAAAAAAATAATCTGATTGACGAAATTCGCTACAACACACTAAAAACTTAATAAGAAATATCGTTTAGTTCTTGATCATGAGAAAGTAAGCAAGAACTATGTCAATGTTGATTTTTAACGGTATTAATTTAAAAAGTTACCATGGCAATCTTAGTTTTGTTTAAAACATCTAAGTAAATTGTTGTGTGTTATAGCTAGATTACAGAAACATGGTTTCCATGTGAATGTATACCATTAATAATTGAATTCTTAGAAAGAAAACACTTTAATCAAATTTTAATAAATAAAATTATAAAACCAAATAATTTATGTATCAATCAAAATTACTTTGTTTTTGATGATAAATTTTACATTCAAAATGAAGGATTACCAATGGGTAGTCCAATATCACGAATTGTGGCAAATATTTTTATGGATAATTTGGAACAAAAAATTTTTTATTCAAATATCTCCAAGAATGTGTTGTTTTGGTATAGATATGTTGATGATGTTTTATGTATTATTTATCTTTCCTAATTGATTACAAATCTATAATTTTTAATGTAAAAAAAAAACAAAGGCCAGTAACAAATACAAATGTTGCAAGATACTACAAATGTTACAGTAATACAAATATTACAATTATAAAACACCACGATGCATATTTTTACTGATTTTTAAATAAAATTGTTTTATGCAAAGTGTTTGTAAACGTGTGAACATAACCTACCTATCGTACTGTATCGGCACATAGTGCACTTCTGTACAAGTCGAAGAAATAGCAACGCGCCTATATATAATCTTCCAATAGAATCATAGAGGGTAGCGCTATCTCTTTTTGTTGTTCATATTGTCGACAAACAAATTGACAAGATTAGGTATCTAACATTATATCGAAGGTCTAGCCGATGTGTGATTTCATAAAAAAAAATGTTCCTTCATTTTTGTGGATTTCGCCAATTTGGCATTCCTTTTCAACTTTTTCGAATGTTAGAGTTCAGTTTTAGTGGGCTCAGTTCTTTGGCTCCTTGCATGGAGTTTATCCCCCAATCCACATTCTTTGTGTGACTTCCCTTTAACAGCTCGTACTGTAAGAATTTTCTTGAGTATATGTGGCTGAACAGTATTAGTATGCCCTTCTTGACATCTTTAACCAGGTATTTCATTTTAACAACATTTGGGACACAGTGTGTTTGCCTCATCCTTTAGTATTGGATGTTCAGGTGAGAGGTGCGGAATGGTTGGCGGACATTACTGATCCCATTCCCAATCTTACTTTGCTAATCTACCCAATTTCTATGTTTTTAAGTTTCTTCATTAACAGTGTTTAATTTATTACTATATATTTTTATAATTTTATTTCATTACCACATTTAATTTAGCCTTTTCACTAATTATTTCATTTTCATTCCTGATATATTAAGTTTAGGTAAGTTTGTTGGAGCTTTTTAAACATCGTGGTTGTAATTAATTCTTTATCTTACATATTTGTAACAATGTTGTTAATTTTCAGACCTGAAAATGACTTTATAAAAGTCGAAACTAGTTGTCTTTTTGAATAATAATAATAAAAACTGTTCTGGTATGATTTCGAGTTTCCTTTGATCAATCAGAAAATTGGTAGTTTGGGTATAACTGAGATTAAAATAATTAAATAGGTCTTGCATGTAAAATTTTTAATTATTTGAATTTTATGATTTTTATGATTTTATGTTAAATGAAAAGCAACTTTTCTCTTCATGAAATCTCTAAAATTTAAGTTGTTTTAAATAAATTGTTTCTGAAATGATTTTAGAAAACCTTACAGCGCTTTAAAAAATAAGCAACAAAAAAGAACCGCAGTTTTTGTTATGATGTAATCGAGAGTTAATTTATTAATTAATGTATCCCAAAATATCTTGGTGGTAATTTTAAAAATTTGAGTAAAAACATGACAATTCTATCTTAAAATGGACATTTCTATCTAAAAAATAAAAGGAGCCAGCCAGTTTCATCAAACAAACAGATACTGGAATGTACATATGTGTGGTTGTATAGATATTCACATAATTAAAGTCAGATTAAATTTATCGGCGTGTCTTACTATGTTTTTTGCCTTATTTATATGTATTTAATAGTAATTATACAATTTTATTTTCAGTCCTTGTCCTATAATTACGACGGTCACAGCGGCCATGTAACGGGTGTTAAATTTCTTTGTGATGACTCCAGACTGGTATCAATTGGAGGAAATGATACTACTGTGGTGCAGTGGACAGTTACTAACTCTCCGTCCCATATCATTTGATTTTTTTATTTCAATTTAGTTAATATTTTTATAATTCATTTAATCGCGTAACTTCAGAAAAATAAATATTTTAAACTTGTGCCACAAATAAGCCTAGATTTTTATATTGTCACAATTTCTAAAATCCTATGCAACTTCTTAAGATCCTTTATTTTATGTATTAATTATAATCTTATGATAATAAACGCTATTTATATATTGTGTTTGATTTTTCCCCTATATACCTTAATTAGAAGCTTAAATACAGGATAAAAGTACATAGTTCACCCGAGTTATATGAAGAAATAAGCTCACCATTACATAAATACTAAGAACGGCTCAGGTTAAAGCTAACGTTGCATTCTTCACATTATCATGCAAATTCATTTTTTATGTATTCTTGTTCTGATCTTTGTACATGAAACACCTCAATAAATATTTTGTAAATTTTTAAATAAAAGATTAATTTTGAAAATAATAATTTTTAAAAAGGAATTTCTGAGTTAAAGTTATTTATCTGGCGCAGTCAGTAGGATTTGGCGTAGTAATTTCGCGAAAAGCCACGGCACCGAGTCCGATTTTCCGAAATTTACGTGAGTTTCAACTCTTTGACGTCGAGAACCTCCCTTTTGGAATCTACTCCTGGCTAGAGGTCTATTGAACTAGAATCATTGGAAGAAGAAGAAGTCCCGAGGTAAGTGCTGGGTACTCCTTTAATTATCCATTTATATCTATACTTATATCGTACACGCATTTTTTAGAATAGGTTAAAGTGAAAGCAAATATTTAAATACCTCTATAAAAAAAAATTATAGATTTTTAGCTTATTAGAAAAGGTACTTATATATGAGTACTGAAGATATAGTAAAATTAGTTGAAAATTTTAATAGAGTAGTAAATTTAAGAGAAATGGAAAATAATCCTGTAAATGTTTCATTGTTAAAGCTTCATATTGATATGATACCTTCTTACGATGGAGATGAAAGTAATTTAACTAAATTTATTAGTAGTTGCGACTTTGTAGTAAATACATATGCGGCAGTAAATGATCAAACAATTCAAAATTATATTATCAAAGTTATTCAGTCAAAATTAATAGACAAAGCAAATCTACTGGTCGGTTCACGAAATGAATTAGATTCGTGGAATGCTATTAAGGGAGCTCTGCAACAATGTTTCGGAGATCGAAGATCTCTCGAATGTCTCGAGCAAGATCTTTTAATGGCACATCCACAAAGAAATGAACAACCAATAGATTTTGCTAGAAGATTACAAGTTTTAAGAAGCCATTTGGTTTGCAAAGTAAATAATTATACAGAAACAGAATTACCACTTGCTTTAAAAGAATCATATAGAAAACAATATGATCAAATGACCCTTCGGACTTTATTAAGAAATCTATCAGGCACTTTACAAACTATTATTAGACTTAAGAATCCAATTAATATTGAACAAGCCATTGCATTTATTACCGAAGAAGAAAACTTCCGATACTCACAAACTAATCTAAAATTTTATGAGCCTAATCAGGCAAAACTTAATTTTAACCTAAATAAAAACAGAAATGGTAATCAAAATTTTAATAATATTCGACAAAACTTTCCCGTTACAATTCCAAACAATCAATCCTCTTTCCAGAATAATAGAAATCCTATTAATAATATTCCTCAGAGAAATCAGGCTCCAGACAATCAAATTCCTATAAATTTTCAAAGAAATCCCAATACATTTCCCAGTCAACCGATTCCGATACAACCTCGTATAATAAACCGACATTATCCGACAAACAGACAAGTATTTGGACCCCCTAATAATGTATTTGCCCCAACAGGTCAAAAACCTTCCGGAAATCCAGAACCTATGTCGACTACGTCTAGAAATACTTTTAGACCCAGACAATATCAACAATTTTCACAACCCATGTCAACTTCGTACCAAAACGCATTCAAACCCAGACAAAATAATCAACCTAATTTTGTATCGGAAGAATTGTATCAAACTAACAATATGGATTTTGAAAATCCATTCGAAAATCCGCTTAATTCAGGCAACTAGGAGCTTGAAAATCACGTGTCGGATAATCAATCATATTTTGAAGATAATCAAACTGCCCCAAATTCCAATAATAATGAATACATTAAAGGTAAAAAATTTTGGATAACCGGCCTGCCGGAACCCAAAACATAAACGAAATTTTCTCAAATTCATATTCAACAGATGTGCCATATATTACTATACAAAACCCGCCTTTAAAACTTCTTATCGATACAGGAAGCATGTCCAGTATGCCCAGCTATTGTTGAAAAATATTTCCCAGAAAGTATTTACAACGACCCAACTTTAATTATAACTGCTATAGGTAAAAAACACACCCAACATAAAGCTAAGATTCCCGCCTTCGCTGAATTTAATTCTAATGTTACTTTAAATTTCATAGTATTTAAGTTCCACAACCATTTTGATGGATTATTAGGTTTAAATGAATTACGCAATTTAAAATTTTCTGTAGATTTAAGTAATAACGTATTAAAAAATAAAACGACAGAAATTCCTATTTTGTATAAAATAAATAGAGCAAACTATAATATATCGGTCGACGCCTACGAGGTAGTCGCATTACAAGTACCGGTCAGTCACCTGGATTGTGAGATAATTGTACCAGAGATGAAATGTAATGAACTCTACTTTCCAGAAGCAAAATACGATAGACATCCTCCACAAGTTAAATTTTCATTAACTGTCACTCCTACTAAACCTTTCGAAACTATCCATATAGACGTTTTCCAAATAATGAAAACTAAATTTTTAACGATACTTGATTCATTTTCAAAATATGGTCAGGCTTACATTGTAGAACCTGTTCTTAATCGGCTACAATTATAGAATGTTTAAGTATGTTTGTGTCCCATTTTGGCGTACCACATTCGATAATTTGTGATAGCGGGACCGAGTTTAAATGCGAATTACTAAAGGAATTCTGTAAATTGCATAGAATTAAATTACATTTTACAACACCTCAAAATTCAAACAGCAATAGCCCAATCGAAAGATTTCATTTATCTCTTTTAGAAAACTGCAGAGTATTAAAAATGCAGCATCCTAACGTGAATATAAAACAGATTGTACAGTTTGCTGTTATCGGATATAACTCCTCTACTCATAGTGTTACAGGACACCGACCCTACGATATAATTCTAGGTAATACGAAAGCTCTTGACCCCTTCGACTTGACAGATGAACATATAATAAACGAATACTTGAACGAACGAAAATTACGACTCCAAACTCTATACGAAACTATTTACAATAAAACCTTAAAACAAAAAACCAAAATCACAGAAAAACGTAACCAAACTAGAGAAAACCCTATACAATATAAAGAAGGACAGGAAATATTTATAAAAAATAGAGAAGCAATTAGAAATAAATCAAAACCTCGTTTTATAAAATCATTATTAAAGAAAGATTCATTAAAAAAGATTTTAACGTCAAAAAATCGCACGATTCATAAATCAAAAGTTAAAAAACCTCTCACTAATGTTCGAATTTCTTTACAGAATAATAATCACTTGGACAATAATATCCTTGATCCTGGCCCTTCCACTTCTACCACTAATCAAAAGTAGCGATGTAAAAATTCAAGAATTAGATTCTCCTTTACTACCCTTAGAAATAGGAAGAACAAAATTAATACAAACTAAACATACTTTTCTACATTTTGTCGACACCAGTTTATTAATCGTCCAGTTGGCAAATGCTGAAAAATTTTATATTAAGTTAGAAACTTCATTAAATTTTACAAAATTTGAAGACGTAGAATTAGTATATAATCTATTTGAACATACAAAATATTTATTAAATACCACTAGAGTAAAACTAAATAATATTGCCTTTTGCAATGTTAAAAATACAAATAGAACTGAAAGGGGATTATTTAACGGATTTGGAACTGTAAGTAAATGGCTTTTTTGAACTTTAGATCATGATGACGAAATTAAGTATAATTCGCAAATTCAAAATTTAATGGAAAATCAAAATTCAATTACACACCAATTGAAATTGCAATACTCTCTTAATATACAGCTTATTGATCATTATAACAAATCAATAAGTAACCTGTACCAAAATCAGCTATTGTTAGAAAAACGATTGAATGATATTTACAATATGTCAAAAAATTTCACCGACCAAATGTTCATGTATATACGGTTACCGAATGCTCTCGATTAAATAATATTAAATTGCCAAAACTTAATAAACCTTGTAGATAATTTAGAAAATGCTATTATGTTTGCACATCTAGGTAGCTTACATACTTCAATTATACCGCTAAAACAATTAATGGATTTAGTGAATTATGTTTCATCGATTCATGGCGAAAACAAAATCATTAAATTCAAGAACCCATATAATTATTATGAATTAGCAGGAATCCCAGTAAAATTCGAATTTTCAAAAATAATATTTGCTTCCTGACCTACCAAATAATTGCCTTACCCTTCAAAAATTCCATTCTCATTCCACCGAACCAATTCCTTGTACTCAGTACGACACTCCACTAATATCAAGAAAACCCATGTCCCAAACTTCAAGAAACATACCTGTGCGAACAACGTGAAGAGATTGCCAACGATAGTTGCATTATACCTCTAATTCGAGCCGAAAAACCAATTTGTAAAACAAAGAACGCTGTTTTGCATCATACTATAATAGAACAAATTAACACACAATTTCTGTTAGTATTGCCAGCAGAGAATCCCCTAAAAGCCAGTATAGTTTGCTAAAGAAAAAGGATAATCGTAATCAATGCCAACACAATTTTCAAAATGCCAAATGGTTGCAGCGTGGAAATAAAAAATAATCTATACGAAAACACGGAAGATAAAATTCGTGTAAATCCTCTGATATTACCGAAATTAGAGTGGACCCAGTCGACGGCCAGTCCGATAAAAAATAAAAATTTGCCTCTGAAATTACATTCTATTGACTTCAAATCGATTCAAAAACTAAGAAAGGAAATAGAATCAAGCCAACCAGTACAAGAAGAGGAGATCCACCCTGTAATATGGAACATGCCAAGCCTAACATCTATAGTAATAATTACAATCATCATTTGCATATGGCCCTGTAAGAAAAGATCCAAGAAACACGAAAATCCCACAACACCAAGAGTACAACTTGAAAACAACCCCTCGTCGGTATTGTTTTCTCCTAAAGAGGGAGGAGTTATATGAAGAAATAAGCTCACCATTATATAAACATTAAGAACGGCTCAGATTAAAGCTAACGTTGCATTCTTCCCATTATCATGCAAATTCACTATTTTATTCATTCTTGTTCTGATTTTTGTACATGAAACCTTAATAAATATTTTGTAATTTTTAAAATAAAAGATTAATTTTGAAAATAATAATTTTAAAAGAAGAATTTCTGAGTTAAAGATATTTATCTAGCATCTCTGAAGTCTTTTTACATATCATAATGAACTTTTTTCTTTGGGCAAACATCTCCATTCGCAACTAATGTGTTTAAAAACTTCTTCCTTCAATAGTCTAGCTTCTTCTGGTCCATCTTTTTTATATTTTCTTTCCCTGCACCTACAAATAATGTTAGAAAAATCATGTGACAGATTATAAAACAATATCTTGTTATTTAATGTAAAACTGTCATTTTTTAAATAATAATGTTAGATGGTTTTTTTTTAAATATACCAATCATATTTTGGTGAAATATTAACTGTAGTATATTCGAAATTTCTAATATTTTTAAAGCGTTACATACCTGCAATTAACTTACCCGTTACACTTTACAATACGAGCAACGGTCATATTCAGCTTTTTTCACTTTAAACTGTTATACTTGGGTCACTACTAAACACGTTTTTCATTTTAAAACCGTTTTTTTGTTAACAAAGCGCTTACTTTCAGTCAAATATCAGTTAAAAATATACTTGTAGAATTATCACATAGAGAACAGGGTATATATTACGATACCAATTTATTGCTTTAATTATTGAATACAAACGCTCTTTGAAGAAAAATGAATATACAGGGTAAATTTTTTATCTCTATATAATTTTCAAGAAATTTTTATATAACTGAAGAGGAGGCTAAAAGATCTCTTGAAAAATATTAGCAATAACTTACAAGAGGATTTCGCCGGCGCGCTATTCTGTCATCGTCGTATCTTTTATCGGTTTATTTCTCTTATCTGTTCCGCTTCACCATCTTTTTATCGGGCGTTCTATACTTTGTCTTCCCGGAGGTTAATACCTTAATATTTTCATGTTCGTTTCCGTTATTTTTGTACATTTTTTCTTTTTCTTCTAGTGGTGTTATATTTAATTTGTTTCTTATTGTTTCCTTCCTTCTATCCTCCACGTAATTCCTTTTATTTTCCTTAGAAATGCCATCTCTGATGTTCTGAGTCTTTGTTCTTTTATTTTTGTAGTCGTCCATACTTCGCCACCATCGCTACGGGTACCATTAGCGTATAGTCTTATTTGTGTTTCCAGTCTTGCTTTGTTTTTAAAAGTTTTTGAAATTGTTCGATTTAAATTTGTTTATTTTCTGAATGTAGTCTTTCTATTTTTGGTATATAATATGGCATCCGAGATAGCTAAAGTGTGATATTTGCTCTAGAAGTTTATCTCTAATTATTTTTGTGCGAAACCCCTCTTTGCCCCAGTGCGCTGTTTAGGAAAGATATATACATTAAAATGGTATTTTCCGAATACTATTCCAAGAAATTATACGTTATATGTATTCCAGTATTCTATTAGGCATAAGTAACACCGAGCAGGTTTTATTGTCTCGACCAAATGAACCTTAAGCTAACTCCGTTAGTAGTAGACATACAGTAGGTATGTGCATACTCTATGAAAAGGATTTTTGTATGCATTCCAAATTCGCAGTTGATTTTAACGTAGAGACTGAAGGAAAAATCGCAATTTTTTACGTTAGACGTCTCTGAAAAAGTTAACGTCTTTACCTCAGAAAAATGTCTCATGTATTACTATTTTGTTGTTTTTCCAACATTTATTGTGTGAAAAAAAGCCAGAAGTACTGACTTTTAAAAACTTGCACTTGCAACATTGACAGCCGACGAAACTGGAATAGAATTAACAGATAACCACGTGACCTTACGCCATGACAGTTTCCTACATTTAGCGTGGCGCCATCTACCGTCAAAAGCTCCAACCGTCCTACCGCCACCATGGCAGTATTACTTTCCTAAAACACTATTATTTTCCTAAATTTAGCGTGGCGCCATCTACCGTCGAAAACTTAAACCTTGCTACAGATTCCTATAGCCACCATGATAGTTTGACATCTGACAGACCGCCAGTTTGGAAAGTGGAGGAAGGTTGCAAGGGTAACGATAGGTGCTTACATCTAAAGTATTAAATAAATTAAGCACAACATTTAATATATATAGACAAATTTGTTAATCTTTCCTTCAACAATTGTTCTTTATAAATATTTTCAAAAAGGTATTTTTATTTCATTCTTAAAAGTATGATGTTATCTTATTATGCTAATCTCAATCTTTTTATTTTAAAATTCCAAAACACAAAATACAAGACGAATCACATCACCGATTTATTAAGTAAGCCAAGTATACGACAGATGGTGAAGTTCTGTTCTACATTCAGTGCATTTATTAAATTCAATTATCATATCCGCTAGTAAGTAGTATACTACAAGCTTTTGATATTTTTACGAAGAAAACACAAAATGATTTGACGTCAAATTTAATGTTAAGTCAAGCAAATACGAGTATAGCGGGCCGACAATATTAGATTTTTAATAAGAAATATAATAAAAAAAATAATACCTCGGCCAAATTTGAATTTTTCGCATAATCTAATAAGCGGTTTTATTTATTGTATTTCCATATATAGGAAACCTGCAAGGTAGTTTTTTCAACAACAAAATAGAGTACCTATGTTTATTGTTTTCCTTACGTACTAGTATAACATATGGTAAGTAAATTATTATAGATTTTTTTGAATCTATAAATACATATTTACAGATCATATTATGGTATACACTACTATTATCTCATCTTTTAATACCGGGAAAGATAGTCAAGAAAAACAAGCCATATAAGTTTTTTAAAGTTTTTATATAATAAACTATATATTTAAAACTGAGGTATAAATAAGATATTTTTGCTATAATTATGGTAACAAAAAGCAGAAAACTAATTATAATCTTAATTGTTTTACTTAAGTATATTGAAAAATACATCTTAAATTTCCATTAGGGTTGGCAGTCTATCTGAAACAAAAAAAAATGAAAGTTACCTGCAATAAAATTTAACAAAAATGAGTTTATAAAGAAATAACTTTAAGGGTATTTATAAAAATAGGGTCTGAAAACCAGAACATTATTATACTACAGTATTTTATATTACATGCAAGATGATCATTTTTACAAGCAACAGTACTGGTAAAGTAGCCCCCTAAAGAGTAACATAAGCTGGCATAGATCACGATCATATCAATTGCACAAGATTACAAAAATCTAATCAAGTCCTGGCAGTTGTTGCAAAGAATTAACGTACAATAGATTTTATGGATTTATGGATTCTATTAATTTATTTCAATTTTCTGAATCTAAATTTGAGCTAGTTGGAGTTTAAACCCAAAGAATAAGATCGAAAATTTTAATATTTAAAAGCGTGATAAGGAGAATTGGAAAAAACAGTATTAAAATTTCACCGACGTTGAAGCCCGTGGAAATTTGAGAAAGGAGTTTTGTTGATTCTAGAAGATATTTGTAGTGTTCATTTTTTCTAGTTTCTATTTTCAGTTAGTGTCAATTTTATTGAAACGATGTGCGTCGCAAAAATGTATTAAATTTTTTTCTTGTCCTAGAGGAATACTTTTATACAGATTGGATCATCACCTATACGGTTGCTCTTTGATAAGATTTTTTCCTGGATCTTAACTTTGTGGACATTCCTAAGATGATTATTTTGATAAAAATGGTCTGTAACCATATTATTTATGTAATGACGGCGTAAGCTTTGCAGAGATTCAACTTAGATTCTGCCTCTATACTATGAAATATTTCGTTTGTTGGTTGACGATATTTGTTTTTACCTTTGAAACATTAACATTCTCAGTTTCGACTGCGAGCGAAGCAAGTTAGTATAAGTATCGTGAAATGAGACAGAACTTGTCATAAAGAATAATAGTATAATATATAATAAGTATACTGAAATAAATATAGTGTAGTAGTTTAAATGTAGCATAGTAATAGCAAACGGAGATATAATAATACCCCCACCAAAATCTAGCCGTCGTATCCTGATAGTCACCTAAAATATGAAGAACGTGTTTTGAAGTGTATAGAGTGTTGTATTACAATAAGAAGCAGATCTAAAGCTTTTATAACAAAGAACGTGAACACTTTAGTGCTCATCAAGACAAAATGGGAAAAAAAATTAAAGAAGAATTAGCAGTAATGATTATTTTACACTAATCTGGATTGGAATATTTTAAATAATAGTCATACCTATGCAAGATTGCCCAGAATAGAATTTGCCAAATAAAACTGAGCTAAAGATGTTGTAATTGACAAAAATTGGAACAATTGAGGAATGATTTACAAAGCATCTACGAACGAGACGACAGATTTCACAGAAAGAAAAATTGCTCACATTCTTTTAAAGAAAATTTATGAATTTAATGAAATCCTGGTAAGTTATTTGCCATAACAACAGCTAAGAATTTATTTAAAGAAAATTGAATCAAAGAGAGATGTCCTTTTCTACTTACAAATGGATTTTGAATACAATAAATTTAGAAAATAAGCATTATATGAAAATCGAAACAAATAATTATTTAATAAAATAATAATAAATATTAATACAAAAATTATAAAAATAGTATAATAGAATTAACTGTGCAAAATGTATCTTCTATTTCTATAATCATTTTCATCTTCCCGGTTTCATTGAAAAGCCGGGTATATATAGACAGATTGATAGCCATTAGAAATAAAATAGATACCGATAAATAAACCATTACAATAATATAGAGGGTGCTAAAAAATGGAATATTTGAACAGGGTATAGTACGGACCAAAATAAGTCGAAAAGTCTTAATGAACATGGGTCCGCAAATTGATGGTTTCGGAGGTACACAGAGTTTACACATTATTTTTATTATTTACAAACAAACGATAGAAACTTCAAACCAAAATAAAAAAAAAGAAAGTTAGACAAGTTGTTCAAAATGCCCTCCTCCCATTTCCAAACAGGCACATCTCTGCCAGAAGAATACTGTAGAAGTTTTAGAAGTCAAAGAAAATATTGTTTTAACGAATTAAATAAACACCTCCCAAACATAAAATATTTTACACAAAAAAAATGAGTCTATTACATTAAACAAATTAGAGGTATTCTAAGAAAGTGTATAATAATGCATCGGTAAGCAGCGACATTCCTAAATTTGCCGATGCATTCTAGGATCTAGTTCAAGGGCGTACAATAAGTAAGTGAGTAAAAGAATACAATTTTTTTTGTTTTGCTTATTTTAGTTTATTATTTTCAAAAAGGCATATAAAAATTACAATATTTGGTAGGCATACTAATGTTATGAGGGATACATGCACAGGGAGATAATATAAAAGAGGGTATAATTTACATGTCAAAATAAATTAATATTTCTAAAATGGCGCGACGAAAAATTATTATATTTGGTAGGGAGTATTTAACAAAATCATGCTAAATAATGAAAAAGGGGTTAGAGCGACTCCCAAATATAGAGAGATGCGAAAAAGTCACTTTGTACAATTATTTGATATCTCTAAAACTGCACCTATAAAAATTAAAATATTTAAAAGTACTTAATGAGGATAATTTTCAACATAATAGAAAGTCTTTATTTGCAAGGTGGGGAAATATTTGTTAAACAGTTAATTAATAGTTGTAAGTTAAGTACAAATAGATATTAAAAGTGCAATAAAATCTAAGGACACAAAAAAAAAACAAATCCTAATAATTATTCTTCAAAAAATATTTTTTGCTTCCTTTGTCTGATGAAGCTACATTTATCAAACACGTTAGTGTTGTTGAGAATATTTGCGATAGATTTAGGAACAGCAAACTTATCATTTGTGGTGATTATAATTTGCCTGAAGCCACTTGTTCTAATGATGAATTTGGCTTGAAAGTGAACTGCCTGATAATTCTACAGCACTTTCAAATTGGTTGAAATTCTATCATTTATTTCAGATAATTACAATAGCAAACAGAGAAGGGTTTATCTTTATCTTATATTTTGCCGATGAAGTACCATCCAAAGCCAGTGTATATCGCTGGTACACTGAATTCAAACGTGGCCGTAGTTCGTTCACGGAGGAAGTTAAAGAAGGTCGTCCAAAATCGGTCGTTGTGCTGGAAAACATCGATGATATGAGAAAACCAATTGAAGAAGATCGTCATGAGATATACCGTGAAATCGAGGCATGTTTAAGCATTAGTATGACCAGCATACATAAGATTTTGCACGAACATTTGGGTGTTCGGAAGCTATCTGCGCGTTGAATTCCACATTTGTTGACAGATGTTCAAAAAAAGGATTGTGTCGATTGGTGCCGTAAAATTATTAAAAATACAACTGTGCATATAAAGCTGTATACAGCATCGTCACAGGTGACGAGTCGTGGATTTATGCATGAGCCAAAAAGAAAAGGCCAGTCGGCAGTTTGGGTGTTTCAATGTGAAGAAAAGCCAACAAAAGTTACTTGTTCTCGAACTGTTAAGAAGAAAATGGTGGCGTGTTTCTTCACGAAAACCGGTCATGTGGTAACTGTGGCTATCGAAAATCAAAAAACCGTTAATTTAACGTGGTGTACGACTATTTGCTTGCCAGAAGTTTTCGGTAAATTGAGAGAAATCAATCCAAAACGACGAATCAGTTTGCATCAGGATAAGGCGAGCTCACACACATCAAGTGAAACAAGCGAGTATTTGGACACACAAGAGATCGAATTGATGGGTGATCCGCTTTACAGCCCCGACTTGGCACCTAATGACTTCTTCTGGTTCCCACAAATTAAAGATAAACTGCGGGGACAACGATTTTCATCGCCCGAAGAAGCGCTTGAGGCCTTCAAAAGCCATGTTTTAGAGCTATCATCTTTTGACTGGACAAAGTGCTTTGAAGGATGATTTAATCGCATGCAAAAGTGTATAAAGCTTAAAGGCGAATATTTTGAAAAGCAATAAATATATTTTTGATAAAATTCATTTGTTTGTTTTTTCTATTCTCAATACATAAACAGTAACCCTCGTAGTAGTGGCTCTATGTAGGAAGTTTTTGGTCGAACCACCAAACTCCCCAAAAATAGCGGCGAATAAAAATAATTGAAAGAACTATAAGCATGTTACTCTTGGTATTTACTATTCTATTTTATTGATTTTGAACTCACCTATATATCACCTATATAATTTGTTCCGTATGGTCACTTGTTTTAAATATTAATACTACTTCTGTCATTTATGGTCTCATTAATATAATTTGGGTCAATCTTTTTGTCCTCCAATTTATTGTCTTTGAGCAAATTCTTATTCTGAGGCATATTTACATAATTATCCGACGATTTCACGATTTCCGTATTGTTTTCTTCATTACCAACATCAGTTTCTATGGTTGGTGGTAAATGATAACTTGGATTTGAGACTGCATTTGGCGTTTGGACAAGACTAACACCTGATTCATTATTAAGAACCAACATTGGTAGTAGTTCCTGTCCATTTCCAAATTCATCTGTTAATTTCTTCCTATTTGTCGTACCAAAATCGAAACTATCACCTAAAAAAGAAACGGTAAGACTCATTTCTTAGAAAAATAAAGTAAAATATAAAGCAATTAAATACAAATTCAAAAGTAATGCATATGGAAATTTTTCCATTCCAACGTTTCTGACATAATCAAATTACATTTCAAAAAATTATTATACTTGCAACTGGTTACCAAAATGTGTTAGTTATTAGGTCATCGCAGAAGCCACATAGAAAATGACGGCGATAATGTGTAAAATCATCGATCCATCGGTAAACGATTAAACCGTTGTAAAATAAATGGTTTTGAAGAGTCAATAAAACGTCTTTTAAGTATGATCTAATAATTCCAACATTCATAATAAAACCGTTAATCATTCGAGGTCAACATTACTAAATTACCTTTATAAAATTGTACATCTTAAAATAAATATAACATTATTCTACATATTAAGAAGATAAATTATAAGTCAGTATGTGTGTAGCAAAATAAAAGTTAAACTATTGACACCAATGTTATGAATATTGCGTTCTTAGAACAATTTCAGAAACAAGGTATGAACATTTTTCTGAATGAAATTCTTACTATTCGCAAAACGAGGACTAAAAATAGTATTCGATTTCATGCTCATGTATCCTTCTTCGACCAATTCTGGACTGCTTGTTACAATATTATTGACATAATGAGGGCTCAAAACTGCTTCAATTGTTGGCGGAGTGAGCATGGCAAGGTAATCGTCCCTTTCCTCCAACATCTTTGTATTCATGGCAAGATAAGGATCATTTAGATCAATGTAGTGCTAAAAAGTAATTAAGACAATGTTAAGAATGATAAGCAATAAATAAAAATAGAAGAGAATAGAAACTCTTAAGGCGACTTTTTTATAGAATTCATTTTATTTCGAAAAATGAAAATAAATGCTATAAAAGTTTATTATTTAAAGAGCGTAATTAAATAACTGTCCAATTGCCAAATACTTGAATAATATATATTTAAGTTTTAAGTAAAAAACTATTATTCGTTTAAATAAAGCAAAATCTATTATTTTTTAACACTTAAATTAGTAATGCTATTCAACAAAATGAATATAAAAATTAAAAATTCGAGAATATTAACAATAAATTCGGTTTTTTCAAAACTCAAGGATAAAATTCCAACAAATTTACTAAATGATATAGTTTATTGCATACCATGTCTCCAATGTAATAAACAATACATCGGATCAAAAAAATAGAATAACCTATCACAAAAGTTATAGTAGATTACATCCTGAAAGATGCGCGTTAGCAAGAACACGTACATAAAGAAAAACATAATATGAATTATAATGAAATAAGAATGTTAGCTACACAACCTATTCTAAAAGATTTTTTTTAGAAATGGCCTTCATATCACAAAATTGTAATGCAATTAATAAAAAAAGTCATATAAAACATCTTAGTAAAATAAATTGTTACAAATATTATAAAAATAAATTTTTTTTTATAAAAAATAAAAAAATTTTACTATGACATTATATGTCAATAAAGTTATTTCCTGACTTATAAAGATTTTGTAATTGTCAATTTTTTTAAATTTTGTAAAATTAGTAAATAAGTTACATTAAAATAATTGATTCCTTAAAGTTAAATTTTTTTTTCTTATGGACCATTACGTTATGGGTTTATAATAACATTCATATGAAACAAACCTTATAAAATTATAAGTAATATCTTTTTTATAAAAATAGTTTTTTTATATATAATATTATTATAAACTTAATTTAATTTGTAGTTCCGTGACGAGTTTTCTTTTGTTGGATTATACATATATATATATATATATATATATATACATATAATACAGGGTGAGGCAGATATACCGTTAGGTAGACGGATCTTGAGAACTACAAGTAGATGAAAACTGAAAATTAGCATGGAAGGGTTTTGAATGGTGGACTATATAATGAAAATATTGTCATGCTTCTGTCACTTCCGGTTATAGCAGAAGTTGGTTATAACTTCGTTTTTTTAAATGGGATACCCTGTATATTTTTTCATTTTTATAAATCTCTTGCCGAGCCCATTTCAACGATGTATCATACTTGTGTCTCTTATATTTAATAAATGATCTACAGCCACCTGAAAATCACATTTTTCGGCCAAAGCGTTGAAAATCAATAAAAACGGTTTACATGTCCCTATTCTAACTGTTCAGGTTCTATGGTAGGGTATTAAAAAATATTTGATACAGAGTGGTTAAAAATCATCTGATTATTATCAACAAAAATTGTTCAGAATAACGTGAATATTCCTAAAATTAGAAAATATACAGGGTATCCCATTTAAAAAAACGAAGTTCTAACCAACTTCCGGTATCACCGGAAGTGACAGAAGCATGACAATATTTTCATTAAATAATCCAATCTTTAAAACACCTCCATGCAAATTAGATCCAGAACAAATGATGGATAGTGCGGAAATTATTTTTCAGTATGCTAATACGTTGACACTTTCAAAAAAAGTCTTAAACTTAAAAAAATATTTTGGAATCCATTTGCAAGATTTTTTACAGGACCATTATTATTAGTTTATATATTTATGGCAAATGATAGATACAAAAAGTGCCATTTTCTAGCGTTCTAAACGTAGGTAATACACTATTAGATTGGAAATGGACTGTTTATTTTTTTTTAATTTGCAGGTAAAATGAACGAGATTTTCTTTAATTTTCAACGAACTAGTAATAGAAATTTGTCTATAAGAGTCTGGATCTGGCTTTTTTGATCGCGTATTAGGCATGGGTAATTATTGTCTAGAGCTGCTATTTTTTACAGTTTTGAAGGCATCATTCATTGTAAAATCATCATTCCTGTAAAGACCAGAATGTACTTTGAATATAAATATATTTTTCAATGATAAATAGCACTAAGTTTATCTCTATAAATTTGAATTTGACTTTTTCACAATTCTAACAAAATGTTTTGTTTATTACAGGCAAAATATTCGTGATAAAATTTCATATATTAGTAATTGTACAACATTGTACAACAGAGCTTATTCGACGAGGCTCATAGAAAACTAACTGTCTAAAAAGTACTTTTTATAACTTTGGTGTATCTAGATTTTATAGTTCTGGCAGTAAAAAGTATATATATGTCAGTTAATGTTATTATTACTTCTGGAATATTAGACGTATGTTATTTGGCAATACTGTTTATATCGTTAGATCTATATCTATTCGAAAAAATATGTATTCTTAAGAATTATTAGGGTGTTCAATAATCGCTTTGTTTAATGGAGAAGATTCCGATAAGGATATTTTTTGTAAAGATTTCTTCCTTGAGAGTGTAAGAGTTTGAATACTTTCAGTAACTTTGTTCCTAGATTTAGGTGAAGCAATTTGGTGGAATGTAACTACTTCAATAGAGTTTTGAAAACAGCATTAGATATCAAACTGGTTTCTAGACATTCTTTTGTAGAAGTAGTAGCCGTTGTGGTAGTAAATGCGTTAGATAGAAGTTGATTTGTAATAGTAGTAAAGGTATTTTCTAAAATGGTTTTACAACATGTCCTGATTAACGACAGCCATTACATGTAAGGTTGCCTCTTGATAGCAAGTTGCGCTAAGGTGTTAGTTAAAAAGGATCAGAATTGAGTCTGCAATTATTGCAGCAAAACAAAATAAGTTGCCACCGAAAACTAAGAATATGAGAGTTTTTGGAGTCAGCCATATTAAGTGGAAGAAATAAAAATTTACTTTCTTGTAACGTCTCATTAGGACCGAATGAACAGATATTAGAAGAAATTAATTTTTTAAGCTGAGATGAACTAGGAGAGTACATATCGAATTGCTTAAGGTAGTAATTTTCTCAATGCCAAAATTTGGAAATGTGTGTCAAATTGCTCTAAGTACCCGGATATGTCCTCATTGCAAACAGATTAATCTCGATGTAAAAATGTCTATTTAAGTTATTCAATTAAGAAACTTATAGTTTAAGTTCCACAATGGTAAATGATCATTGCTAAATACCAAATTGAACACTTTGAATAAATTTTTATTAAAATTCCTAAAAACCAATTTTGTTATAATTTGATAGAATGTTTACTTTGTCAAACAAGAACCAAACTTATTGTAAGAAAACTTCATTTACCTTTCTCAGAGTATCTTCAAGTAGCATTCCAATTTTTTCCGTTATTTTGGTAAACGACGGCCTACACGTAGGTCTAACTGACCAACATTCTGTCATTATCTGGTACCTATAAACAAAATGTTAGCAATTACATCTTATAGGGCGTTATGTCTAATATTATTGCACATTTAATGTCTGTTCGATTTCAAGATATAGAGTTTTAAAATTATTAAAAAAAATCTATTGAAACTGCTCTTCTTAAAAATTGGATATATATTTTCAGGAAAATCAAAAATATTACTAACAGTGACACATTTTATTTAAAATTTACCGTAACTATTTAAATCGTATTGATATGGTAACAACCATTCGATTAAACAATTAATTTTTGGCATAGGTGTATCCAGCTCAAAATGGAAGAGGCGTAGATTTTTAATAACTTAACCTGTGTGAAGATTGTCATTAAAATATAAAATAATATAAATACAATAACAAAACGACGCCATTTCTTAATAACGATATAAAAAATTATTCTTCGTGGATTACTTGCAAATTTTCTAATAAGATCTTCTACTAATTACACTTTGTTTGCAAATACGCAGTGACGGTGAGTGCTTAGCACAGTTAAGCCATTTAGCCTATTTTCTTTTCGTGCTTATTAGCCATACGTTTATTCGACGAATGAACGTTAGATAGAGTTAAACCAACTCCCTCTTTTCTTGATACTTCGTAAAATTCCCGATTATGATTTCATTTGGTTGATACTTGTAAAAACAGTCGGAGAAAATAGTCTTCCACAAGATTACAAAAAATAGTTTAGAAAAGTTAGAACGTGCCGAATTTTTCATCTAATAATATTAATTGACATTGTTTTACGTAAAAATCAGGTGGATCAATAAAAATAAATACAGTATCGACTTCGAGAAATTTTAAATTTTTCGTCTAATAATATTAATTGACATAGTTTTATGTAAAAATCAGGTGGATTTATAAAAATAAATACAGAATCGATTTCGAGAAATTTTATATGTGTCTAAAATAAATTATGTTTTTGAAGATTTCAGGTTCCAATTGGAAGTCATGGAATTAAGTTCATTTGGAATACTTTATTTAACTAACTTATATTATATAAGTTCGAAATAAACACTATATTTTAATTTAGATTTTAAAGAAAATTATATTTATTTTTACTGAAATATATCTATCTAGTCCAACTCTGTTCTCAAACATTATTCCGGTAAATGCTGTAAATCATAAAAAATGAAATACGTAAGTAGTGAAGCAAAGTGCGTTCTAAATAAATTCAAGAAACTGCCACCAGAGGCGCTGGTGTCGCCGACGTGTTGCGCGGTAAATTCGAATTTCGAGAGCGGCCATTTTTAGTCCAATTATGCCAAAGTTCCAGAAACTGTCACTAGATGGCGTTGGTGGCGCCAAAGTTCCCGTAACTATCACTAGGTGGTGTTGGAGAGCGGCGGCGGCGGCGGCCATTTTTAGTCCAATTATGCTGAAGTTCCAGAAACTGTCACCAGATGGCGTTGGTGTGACCAATGAACGTTGCCATAAGGGCATTAGCGCTTAACTTCCTTGTTATTGGTCCAATTGAATCGCGGAAAAAACAGGCCTTATCTAGAAGTGACGTAGATGCTAATTTTACGAAAAAAATTGCTTGATCATGATTGGATAATTATGTCACGTGATCTATATCTAGAGGCGGTTATTATATAATATTTATTAATAACGCTTGGGGGGATTAGTGCTTTAAGACATGCGTCAAGACAAACATATTTGGGGAGAAGTCCTTAAATTTGAAGAAAGACTCAAGCAACTTCGTAAAGATATTAAACTGTACGAAGACAAAGAAAACGTTATAAAGCAGTTGGGAAATTTAAATTTGGACAATACAAGAATACCGAAAAAGTATGTTACCCGTTAAGACGAATTCAACCAACACCAGTTCCGACGACGGTGTCAAGGATGGACAATTAAATGGTGAAATTAACACTGCTGCTACCACCGACAACATCGATACCACCATCGAATCAGTAAGTACATCTTTTTTCTTTTTTTAATACTTTCATACTAAATTATTATTATTATTGTAGGCACTTATGGATTTAGCATATAAAGAAAGTTTGAAGAAATTTGTAAGTGGTTTTCCACACGTCACCTTGGTTGAAATAGAAAATGGATTTATGATTAAAGATGTTAATAAGAATAATTTTCTTATTGTATGCTTTTAATTATTTTTTGTATTATATTCAATTTACATGTTATTAATAAAAAGATATAATTTTTGTCAATGGTGTTTTTTTAATTGTTATATTCCTCCGAAAATTGAGATTACTTAAGTTAAGTAAATTTCAAAAATCTAAACTTCAAAGTGTTAAATAAATATTTTTAATAACACGCAAAATTCTATTACTCCAAATTCAGGATTTTTTAAAATTCTTTTTTTCAAACTAAAAATTTTTTAAATACGGCCCTGCAATCTACATTTTCTAAAAAAATTTAAAAACATATACTTTTAATAATTTAAAATAGAAATACTTTTAACTGCCATACCGGATCAAGCCTCCTCGATAAAAATTAGATAAGACTAATAGCGTGAACGAAAACAATCGACCATATAAAACCGCTTAACCACATTTACAGAAAACGAATTCCAGTACAGACATCTACATCCGTTCTCACAGGATGTATCCTCCTTGATCTTCCCACAGAAAATGTGTTGTTTTTCTCGAGGGCTATAAAAGCCGAAGCACATCAATCGACAATTCAGTCGTAAAAAGTCTCTTCAATAGTGCTGCTACCAGTTAGTATTCAGTGAGCTGTTTCCAGTTGTTTTTTACATTGTGCTGTCAGTTAGTGTTCAGTGAACAGTTTCCAGTTGGGGTTATTGTAAGTACATTTAATGTTAACTTTTTTTAAAAACTTTTTTTGTAATTTTTATGACAGTACAAATTTTTGATTTTTTCAGTAATTTGTACCAGTGATCCGCATTTTTTTGCTGTTAAGCTTCAATCCATCTAAGACTTTTTTGCCATCGTCATCTTTAAGCTTTTAAAGTAAGTGTTTTTTCGGTGGTTTTTTTCATGTTAGTATTTCTTTTTTTATTATTATTTTAGATGAGTTTTCTCGAAAAATTAAATGAATTTACCTCATCTACAGATACCGAAAACAAACCCATAATTAAGCTAAAGGGCCTGCAACCCAACATCCCAAATAAAATTTATCGCGTTCAGCTCACCAAATCCAAATTTGGAGGGGAATCCATCCTAGTGGAATTGGAGGAGAACGTTACCTTTCTGCCCAAAAGGTCTACCACAATTTACAAGAACCACATCGACGATCTAAACAAAGGGGACTTCAGTTTAATTTTTATTGGCCTGCACGAGATATCCAAGAGTTGTGCTCCGAGGGCCCTATTTAAAATACATAAAAATTAGGTTAGTTAAAGCATGAATTTCGCACTTACTTTTCAAAAAATTGAAGACTACTTAAAACTAAGCACAATATTTCAACATATTCTGATAAACATAAATGGCTATCACTAATCAGTAATCACCTTAGGAAATGTTCTTTAGCTGTAAAAAAATTTAATTTCACGGTAGGGCAAAAAAGAAAAATTTATACCAAAATGGGGCAGTTAAAAAGGTTACGGTGTATCATTAAATTAGCGTCTTCCCATGTAGTAGGGGAGGGCATTAGACAGGGGCGCGGCACTAAAGGGGGCGTTAAATGGGAAGACGTAAACGCGATTTTTAATAATCGAATCAGAACTGGGGTCATTATAAATTTGAAGCACAAAGAGATAAAAGATTTTTTGCAGGCCGCTTACAATTTATTCAAGTCAAAAATTTTACAAATTTTAAAAAATGATACACCGTCACTCAAAGTAAATGTAACATTTTGTGGTGATTTTTTAAAAAATAATAGTGATGGTGGGGAAGTAATTGACATTAAATTCTTTGGATCCCCAAATTTCGTTGTTGATTTGAGGACGGATTTAGCGCAAGAGTATAAAAGTATTGTAGATTTTATTTTAAATAAACTTTCGGAATTTCAAGAAAAAGACAGTGGGAGGGCGTTGTCAAAAATAAATTTATTAGAAGTAGCTATTAACAAATTTGAAATTGGGAACGGTTCATCCTTCATTCCACTACCAAAAGAAATATTAGCGAAAAAGGCATGCATAAACGTCCAAAATGCAGACCTGGCGTGTTTTTACTGGGCCGTAACGAGTTTTTTGTTTCCCGCTAAAATAAACTCTCAATATACATCTACTTACCCCCATTATAGTACAGTTTTGAATACAGATGGTTTAGAATTGCCTATGAAACTACCACAAATATCAAAATTTGAAAAGTTAAATGATATATCTGTAAACGTTTACGCTTTAGAACTAAATCAAACTAATAAGGTCATTTTACGTAGTGGTACCTACACGTTTAACTAAAAATAAACTGCCGCGTCATGTAAATTTACTTTTAATTTAAGATGAATATTTTCCAAAATTAAACGACTACGAGGCTCCTCCCGTCAACAATGAGGACACTACTACCACCACCAACACCATTAAATACCATTATTATTGGATTAAAAATATGTCTAGGCTAGTTTCAAGTCAACTTAGCAAGAGCCATCCAAAAAGTTTATTTGTGATAGGTGTTTAAATTATTTTCAAAGCGAAAAAAAACTAACGGACCACGAAATTTTGTGTATAAATAGCAATGATTGTAAAATTTCTTTCCCCCCATATGATAACGTTGAATTTAAAAATCATGTATACAAGCAGAAATGTCCATTTGTCGTTTATGCACAAAACATTTAGTGCAGGCTTCTACTTAAAATGCAGCTACGATAATCAGATTTCATACTACAATAGTTATAGAGGGGAAGATTGCATGGACTGGTTTGCGAATCAAATGTTAGATGTCGCAAAATTTATTGAATCAAAATTATTGAATATTGTTCCTATTCGTATGCCTACTCTCGCAAACGGTGTCTGCTGTCACATTTGCGACAATAAATTTAGAGAAAAAGACATTATCGTTAAAGACCACGACCATTTTACGGGATTATTTAGAGGGTTCGCACACCAATCGTGCAATCTGAACTTCAAAAAACTATTTTCCGCGATTCAATTGGACCAATAACAACGAAGTTAAGCGCTTTGTGCCCTTATGGCAAAGTTCATTGCGCACGCTTTTCTTTAAATTTGACATCTACGTCACTTCTAGATAATGCCTGTTTTTTCCGCGATTCAATTGGACCAATAACAAGGAAGTTAAGCGCTAATGCCCTTATGGCAACGTTCATTGGTCACACCAACGCCATCTGGTGACAGTTTCTGGAACTTCAGCATAATTGGACTAAAAATGGCCGCCGCCGCCGCCGCTCTCCAACACCACCTAGTGACAGTTACGGGAACTTTGGCGCCACCAACGCCATCTAGTGACAGTTTCTGGAATTTTGGCATAATTGGACTAAAAATGGCCGCTCTCGAAATTCGAATTTACCGCGCAACACGTCGGCGACACCAGCGCCTCTGGTGGCAGTTTCTTGAATTTATTTAGAACGCACTTTGCTTCACTACTTACGTATTTGCAAATAACTCATATATATTTTATATATGATATTAAAAACTGTTAGATCTTTCAAATTGACTTAATAGACAATTTTTGTTGTATTCTTAAGGAGAGTTTTCACAGGAATACTCTCTACAAGTCAGATGGTTGACTTACTTGTGGTAAAATAAGTTAACCTTTAGTCATCAAAAACACTTATTGTCACTTAGACAGATTGTGTGAATAAAGAAACAAAAAAAAAAAAAAAAATATTAAAAATATTTAATATACCGTTCTGGAAATAAGAGCAAGTGTAACCCGCTTTCCCCGGAATACGCCCTGTCATTTTAGCAAACAACTGTCTTATTATTGATGACACGTATCGGAAATTATTTCTTTGTGTCTAACGTAGTAAGCAACAAATGGAATACTATATTCTGTAACAAGGGTAGAATGGAAAAAATCGACACGGGTGGAACAATCTGAATGCGAGCGCTAGCGTGCGTAAGGAACCACAAATATCGAATTTTATCCTTCTATCCGAGTAACAGACTATATTTTCTCCACGACCAGGAATTTACTCTATTTTTCACTCATTATTTTATTAAAATTAAAATTTGTTTGAAAATAAATTATTACGACGTCGCCATTTACAAATAATATTTACAGTTTTGACATACCTATGGCTATCGATACCATTTAGAATAATTATGGAATATTCATTCTGTAACTTATTATAGAATGAAAATATATACAAAACAGATTTTTCTCAATTTTTATTGCTAACATGATTGTCTAGTTCCAATTTAATATCATTAACGTTGTGATTTTCGATCCATTCTTGGAAACTTTATCTTTACATAATTTTCAGTGCACCACTTCTCCATAAATTTAACCAACCGCAAATATATTTTATACCCCATCCATTCGTGAGCCAAAAAAATTAAATCTATGTTCTATTAGAACCGGACCTGTACAGTATTTTATTGAAGCTATATTGCCAAAGTATTTTTGTTGAAATTGTATTCGTTTCTCTCTTTTTTCTTGTAATGAAATCGGAAGAAAGGAGACGTGTGTATAGTTAGTGTGTTTGTAGGTCTATATGGACTATGTAGTCTATAAGGAGACAAATGTTTTTAGTCGGAAAAAGTCACGTGATGATGTTGGCTCCTAAAAATGATTTCGGAATTAATACATTCACTAATGGTCGTGGAGAAAAGACATTTAGATAACAGGAAACTTTTAATTATTGTATTTGTAAACCTAAAAAAACAAATTAAACTATCGACAGACAAAAAATATTTTTATATATGTAAAACTAAAGTTGGGTAATAAAATTAAAAATGTATTAAATTTAGACAGTAATATGTTCTAACTTAAACCTATAGTCACATAGGTATCAGAAATTTCATATCATGGTGTTTTTCTTATGACCTTGATTTCTCATATAAAACAATAAGAACATTTGTTATTAGTTATAGAGTTCTCAAGTTCTCTTGCTACAATTTTTTTACATACTTTGAATTATGATCAGGATTACATTATATTGATAAATAAATAGTTAATATTGATACTTACATTTCATTCGGCGAATATTCTGGTGGTTCCAGTCTATACCCATCTACTAATTTATGATACAACCTCTCGTCGGCCTCCATTCCAGGATATGGCGTTCTTCCCAAAGAAAATAACTCCCATAAGACTATGCCAAATGACCATACGTCACTTTGAGTTGAAAATACTCTATCTCTGATAGATTCTATTGCCATCCATTTTACTGGCAGAGGACACTGAAACACACCTTTGAGTTTTAGTAGCTACAGGATTACTCGTGGGCAGAAGTTAAAATGTAATCACGAAAAATTGTTTTAACCTTTTATATGTTACCAGTAGATACGATTTAAGTTTTAATTCTAACATTAATAACTATAATATAAACTATTATAATTATTGGTTAGTATTACAGTATTTTTATAAACTAGTTCTGTAAAACAATTTTTTTTTCTATCATTATCTAAATTTATTATAGAGTAGATATTTTTTTATAATGCCTTTCATTTTCTGCTCAAATTTACAGTTTTTGCAGCTTTTCTAATCTCATAATCTCAGAAGAAACTGGTAATAATGTCAAGGTCACACTTTCATTAAAATTACTTGCTAATATTTGTGCTTCAACCAGTGAATTTTCAAAGAAGTTCAACTGGTTAAATAATTTAATCAATGCATTTATGGGAAAATTTGAAATTCCATCTGATTTTTGATCACTCTATTTCAAATAGTTTTCAATGCTATAGCATAGAACTTGATTAGCTAGGAAAGGTACATGTAAGTCATTTTTATTTATTTTCTACGGTTTAGCTGCTACAGACAACTAAATTTAAAAAAATATGATTTTCAGGTAACTGTAGATCCTTTATTTAACATAATAGATATTAAATGTGATACATCGTTGAAATCAGCTCAGCGAGAGATTTATAAAAATGTAAAACATACGGGGTATTCCATTTAAAAAACATAAATTTAATTCGTATCGGAAATATGGAACACCCTATATAACCCTATATAATTTTAAATTGTGTATCTTAAATATCTCTACCACATTTGCAAAATGTTTGATATCAATAATAACAAGAGAGTTATTAGACTGTGTCGTAAGATTGTTACATCCTGTATATATATATATACAATTTACTGACACAATTAAGCTAAGGACGGATGTTGCCAATCTTAGCAAAATTTAGGGTAACTTATTAAATAAGACAATCGAAACAAATTCTAGAATACGGCTCTCATATTGTAACGATAGTATGTACAAGGATTTAGTTAAATATCGCCATGTACATAAAACTTATATTTTATTTTCCAAATTATATTATTTACTATTTATTTAACATTACGTGAGCGAGAGTTATGGGATAAGACCGGGAACGAATGTTAAATAAATATTTTTAATAGAGTCATCAAAATTAATAAACATTGGGGTCTTCTTGGTTAGTAAAATAAAAGAAGATCGGGAGTCAAGTTTGGGTTCTCGGATGATCGGGAGGGTTGATAGTGCCTAGCCCTGCTATGCAGTGTATTAGTTATTTAATGTGTAAGTTGTCCTTATAATTTAGTTGTTTTCATTAGATAAATAAATTGTTATTGTTTCAATCAAGTTAATGAAGAATGGGCAACCATTTACAAAGTATTAGAGGTTCGAAGGATTAAGCGTAGAGTAACTTTTAAAGATTCATGAAGTGAAACATGTTCCTACTGGTATGTATATTCTGACATTCCAAGGTAAGAGTTTTCCGAGGTATGTGAGTTTATATTCTAATAAACTTGAGGCCAGAACCTACATCAGGCCAATTATTTTAGGCCACAACTGTTTCAGATTTAATCATGCTACCAAACAATTTAGGGATGTGTAAAATATGGATACCCACCCCCATCAGTGATTGTAATATTAAAGATAAATATTGTCTTTATTGCAGAAAAATTACTAAAATTCTCAAATCTGTTGAAAAATGTGAGGAACTATCCAGAGAAATGTAGATAAGTGATGCAATGAGTTTCCAGAATATGTCATATTATGAAGCAAATAAAATGTTTCCACGATCAAGAGAAGAGGTGATCCGTAGTGACAATGTTCAGATAGAACCCAACCTAATTAATTTTCCACAACTAAATAGTAAAGATAAAACTAATAAATTAATGAATGATAATCAAAGAGCTCTCTATGCTCCAAAAACTGGACATAATAGACAGTCATATAGCACAGTTTTGTCAAATGTTAAAAAGATGAAAACGTCAGGTGGCTATGACAAGAATGCTCATAATAACTGTTTAGTATCAAATAGTCTGTACCCATTTTCTCCTATTGGTCCAATCCAAGTTATAATCGTTCACTATTGCACCGCACTCCTAGTAGATTAATTAACTCACAATAAATTACTCCCCTGAATTAATCTAATTTCCATTCAAAGTCCTCTGGCTAAAGATATCAATACTCCTCTGGATGATTTAATTAATTACTCACAAATTTTACATAGTGCAACTCAAATTAGAGGCAGCGGACCCCTTAAGAAACTGTAATCAAGCAGAGAGGGCTCACATCTTGGATGATGAGATGTGGTAACCTCTAGACCCACACAGCTGTAATCTTATATTTTTATTTTAACTCTTTTTTCTTTTTTTATCTTTCTTTTCCCTATTTAGTTGTATCCCTTTTATATCATCATTAGTTCAAATATTGGAATGAGTTTTTACAGTGGAACATCCGAAATATTAACTCAAATAATAGTAATTTACACTTTCTTTTACACACGGAGACCTTTGATATTATGTTGCAAGAAACGTTTCTTACAAAATTACTTAATTGGGAACTCAAAGGTTACAAGGTATTTCGTATTGATAAAGAGGATGGCAGAACTAGTATAGCAATTGCTGCCAAGAGTAGTCTAACCCTCTTGCTGTATAGTCTTAATATCGCTAATAAACACAATGGTATTCAAATACAAGCTATTTTGGTAAGTAGACTACTTGTTATCAATATCTATGTACCTGCCAATTTACGTATTAATAGGGCATTTTTATCAGATACATGTAGTGAGCATAATGAGTTTGACAGTATAATATTTGGTGAGGATTTTAATTCTAAGAAAATACTTTGGTGTAATGATCGAAATGATCATAATGGTAATGTCTTGGTGGACATATTAACGAATCATTCTTTTCTAAATCTAAATGATGGTTCTCCTACGAGAATCAATGTCCCAGGTCAAAAACCTAGTATTACTAATCTCACTTTTTGTAGATCTCAATTAGGATTATTAAATTCTTTTGGTTTGTCCTACCCTGCGATAAAGAAAAAAAGGATCACTTTACAATAATTATCAATTTAAATAACTTTAGTGGTCATAAATCCAACAATAATAATTCTCTTTTGCAATTTAGCAATCCGGACAAACAGTGCCAAGAATACAATATTAAAAAAACTAATTGGTTAAAATATACAGATACTTGTGATTCTTTAGGTAGGATATTATTTACGTTTAAAAAGATCTGTCAAACTTCTTTCTGTCTGGAAAATGGTATGTCAGATACCGAAACCAGGGTAGACTTGAATATATATTAAAACGCTTTGGAAGTCTGTGGAAATTCAGATGTTTAATTTTATAACTAGTAATTAAATAGATCCGGATAACACATGGGCCAAGATTAAAAATTTTAGTGTAAAGATATATGTCGTCCCCTTCATGCATAATTTTTAAATTTAAAGTTTGAATGTAACTTTTTTTAATTTCAACCGTTTAGCAATAAAACGACATTTCAAATACTGGAAAAGATTAGTTAGTAGATTACGTCTATTCACTAGAAATATACAAACCTATAATCTGGCAACAGTGTCGATACATTTTGAGATATTATGCTGTCACGACTGACGTTCATTGCGGTCTAGTACATATTTTCGGGAAAATTTGAATTACTCTTTGTACAGAACCGTTTGCGGAAATTGTAAATGACTGGAGTCAGACTTAAGTAATTAAGGAGTATACTTGCACTGAGAATGATAAAAGTCACAAAAGACGTTTGTCGTATACACGAATAAGTTCTAGGAAAACTAACCGTATACTCAATTGTTCAAAATTTTTCTAAAAAATAACATTTTATTAGGGAATTTAGAAACTTGCTATGATCGTAAGATATACATAAGAGGTTAATTTGTTTCGTTAAAATTTCAAATAATGAAACTTTGTTTTAATGAAAATGTTTGAAACAATTTTCGGACGAAATCAATCGACCTACGCGCTAGTGATTTTGTCACAAAAACTCATGCATTTTTAGGAAAGCATGTTTTCATTGTTAATTAAAATAAAAGAAAAAGCTAGCAAATATTTGTTGTATCTTTTAAATTTTTATTGCCATTAATTTTGTGATGTTTGATCCATTTTTGGAAGCTTTCTCTTTAAATCATTTTCGGTACACCACTTCACCATAAATTTAACCCATCGCAAACATATACATATTATACACCATTAATTCGTATGTGCATCAAAAAAATTAAATCTATTTTCTATTAGAACCGGACCTATATAGTATTCTAGTGGAAAATAAATGTTGCCAAAGCAGTTTTGTTGAAATCATATTCGTTTCTCTCTTTGTTTCATGTAATCAAATCGGAAGAAAAGAGACGTGTCTATAGTTAGGGTATTTGTAGGTCTACATGCACTAGAGGTACGATCGCGACTGCCGGTACGTTACTATCGAATTAACTGGAACGATGTTCCCACCCCGATATATCACTACTTCAAAATACTAGCAATGGGTTCTCTCTTTTTCATAATGCGTTCTTTATTACTCGCATGGATTCGTGTGTGTCCTAATATATTTAGGCTGTTCATCATGTATATAGAATTGTGAAAAACTGTAAAAGGATATAGAATGTACAACGAAAATCACACTGGGAACCATCATATTTCCCTAATAGACAAGTATTTATCTACAATATCCCAACTAATATTTGTTACGTATAACGAATTTTGAAAAAAATGTTAAGAGATTTGGAATCTACGAGAAAAAATTAGCAAACATTATAATGATCTTTTCGCTAATGAAAAATTTGTTTATTGAAATAATACTAATGAATAAAACAATACAAAATGCATCAAAAGTATGATAAATTCTCCTTAATTTCAAAGTTGAATAACATGAATTCTAATTTCAAAACAAATCAATTTAAACCATATCTGATACAGTAATCGTGCATTGCAACCATTGTTTTAAATATTTTGTTTATCTTACATTCAAACAATTCATATATATTAATGACGGATATTCATTTATATAAGGGCTACAGAGTCTGAAGAATTAAATATAAATAACCTTATGAAAACGCAACTGTAAATAAATTAAAAAGTAGTATCATGTAAAAATAATTTAAACTTAATATTTATTATAACTTACATCTCCACGTTTTTGATAATTGTCATTTTTATACATGCTTTTAGCTAGTCCAAAATCGCATATTTTAACGATATTGTTATCACTTAATAGCACATTTCTGGCCGCAAGGTCTCCATGAAGAACCTGTAAAAAAGTAACAATTTCAACGTACATTTTTTTTTATAAAAGTTAATTAATTCTTAGTAAAACGTATCTATAAAGTAGGTAAAAGTGAGTTGTTATTAAAATAAAAGAAAGATTTCAAGAAAAAATAAATTCAGTTTTCTTTAAAAATGTAAACTTTAAAGACAATTATAATAAGAAACTACGCTATTTTACAATACTCCATTGAATGACTGAACTTGTTTTCTTTGGTAGTTTTTAGAAAAATTCTAGGAATATGACCTAATGCCGGTAGAAAAGGTAAGTGCTTTATTCAATGGAATACTGTGTTACATATACTAATTATTTAACAAATTAAATAGTTGATACCTTCCTTGATGCAAGGTATTCCATTCCTCTGGCAATTTGGAATGACCAAGCGATAAGGTCTTTTGTACTTATGGGATTTACACTTCCTTTATAATCTCCTTTATAATTGGATCTCCACTCAGGTTGTATACTATTATTACTTAATATAACTCCCTCGTCACCTAAAATATCAAGCATTAATGTTAGACCGGTAAATTATGACACAAATGAAAAAATATAGGTAAGTATAATTGTAATCTAACTTAATTAAATAATATTGATGTTGGGATATATAATAAAGAGAAAAAATAAATATAAATATTATAAAATAAGTACTAAATAGTTCCAAAGTGTCTCTAGATCCAAATATAGAATTATATTATATTTTATTGTAGTTATACTAAAAATAATAAAAAGTAAAAACAAACAATCCTATAATAACACAAGTTACAAATCAATACCGCTCAAAAAGTAAAGTGTTAATAAGATTGTTTGTTTTGCTTGGTGTCTTAGGCATCTACTGCTGTGATCATTAGCCTCTTATTATGTTTAAATTATGTTACTTGGTATTTTTTAGAAACAGCACTATTAATTAGAACCCAACAATGAATGGTGAAGTGAGGAATCACATCTAAGATATAAAATTAATTTCTAGTTGTAAAAAATTAAAAATTAATTTTATCCTTTGGTGAAACTCGAACATACAATCTTTACGTTACTAGTCCAATGCTTTAACCAGTAGACTATCATCCTCACCTCGTTATTAACATTCAAGAAAGCTACATTTGCAATTCTAGAACTATTAATAGTATTGTCTTACCTTGTGTTATGGTCGTAACTTCGGTAGCTCCGGTATTTGCATTTGTTCTATAATCACCCATGGCATTTGGTGGCTGAAGAATAGAATTATCACTGGAATCCGAGAAAACCAAAGCCGCATATTTAAGTAAAGGAGACTGAGTATTACTATAAAATAGTTTACAATTAGTTAATACTACTTCGTTGCGAGTTGTTTCTTGTTAAATAGTAGTGGACATAGACAATAGTAGCCTTCAAGAATAATGAAAATAAAACTAAGAAAAACAACAAAAATAATATTTATTTTTTTAATTATCATTATTGTACTAGAACTATAATGAGTTTGCAATATGGTTCTCATACCATAGTGAACTTCATCCTTATATAAAATATCCTCACTAGTATTATGAGACATGTACAGACTCGTAGCAGATATATATATAATCTTAAGAAACAAAAGGTTATCAATAGAGAAGATTAGAGTTTTCTTAAGGATCTTATTTAGAATTGTTGTTATTCCTGATTTTACTTGGTAAGTTTAGGTTTTTGCTTATTGTAAAAATTTTTGTGATTTGTTTTCTCAATTTTAGACCTCATGATGACCCACTTAGGTCAAAACTAGTTGTCAGTTTCAATAAAGAGTTTTATGTGGCTTGATTTTGGAATTTTATTGGATTTGATATATAAACTTGAAACAATTTGATATAAAATTCTAATTGTAGTTTCATTCATTAAATAATTTTTAAAGATAAAATAATATTAGGTTACTGTTATACATTTAACAAACAGAGTAACATAAATAAAAAGAATATGAAAAACTGCAATTTACCTTCTACTACTAGATACGGAATACGTTCTATCTAACAACTCATCCTGTCCTATTAGAAAGTTAATTTTTTCTGTATGAGGATCAATCTGGTTTATAAAATGTTCTCGGTGTCTTAGAAGAAAATTTTGAAGATTACCAAATCGACAGTATTCAACTATAACTAGTAACTCTCCTAAAAATACAAAATAGATAAAAGTTAAATTGACAATTTGGATTTCCATTACTTTTTGCAACATTTTTTGTACAAGCGCCAAGTAAATTAACAACATTTAGGTGTTTGCCAAGGTGAACCATTATTTTTAATTCTGAAGCAAGTGCCTTGATGTACGTATTATCTGCATTTTTTTTAACCATTTTCACTGCTACTGTGGTCACTGGTTCCTCGTCTATGATACGTTTTGCTTCTCCTTTTAATACAACACCAAATGCACCGGACCCTAGTTGCTTACCTAGAAAATAAAAATAATGGATAACTGTTAATATGTAAAAATTTGAAAGAAAAATCCCATATTATTTTTTTTAACCATTATGGTCAATAATATTCTTTGTGTCTGCGTTACACTGAAAAGATAAACAATTTTGGATTGATTCAATTGAAAGCTGCAGATTCCCGCTAAAATGGCAAGCAATTTTATTAAACGTACTCATTGCATGAGATCTTTAATGTAAAGGATGAACCATAATAGACCCGCAGGCGGCGGTCGAAGTGGAAGGAGCGAAGTAACCACCCATATTATATCTTACTAAACTATGAGAGCTATGCTTGAAAAAGTTATGACAATATTCTCAAGCAAGATATTTATTTTCTCCACGACCATTGGTGGAGTGTGTTAATTCCAAAATCATTTTTAATAATAGAATGTGAACAATCTCACTATTGAGATAGAATATTTAATCTGAAACACTTGCTTCTTATGTGTTTTGCATGCATTTTTATTCCATAACAAGTGATGGAATCAATATTACGTAATTGTTCTAAACAAAATCGACAGCCATGGATGTCAAAACTGTCAATGCTCAGATGTAAATGGCGGCGTTGTAATAATACGTTTTAAGACAATATCGATAGACCCGGATGTCAAAACTGTCAATGTGAATAATCGACTAAATTTCTGGGTGTGGGGAAAATATAGTCTGTTAATCGGTTAGAATAACAAAGTTCAATACTCGTGGTTCCACTCGAATCCTATTTTTTTCATTCTAACCTTGTTACAGAAAACACTATACTAAGAGGTGATAAATGATCATTCGAAACAATAAGCTAAAGTAAGAATTTATAATTTTCAAGTGGGTTTAATTTTTTTATTTTATATTTTATTTTTCATTTCTATACTTTCTATATGCTGTCTATTGGCGTAAAGTATTTAGTTCTTAGAATACGAAAAAACTATGATTATTGAAAATTAAATTGGCTAAAATGACCACATAAATAAAATCTCAAAATCGGGTTTCATATTTGAAATATAAATCAAATGTAATTGCTGTATCTCTTAATACCTTTTCCAAATCCCCAAGCATCATTTTAAAATTTTCAGCTGTAATTAATAACCTTATAGGCATAAATCAAATAGCTATATACTTACCTAATTTTAAGTGTTCAATTGGAAATTCCCATTTTCTATCATACGGAAGTAGTTCAGCCTGATCATCAATACCTAAATCAGGATTAATATTTTCTACTGCTCCTTTTTCAAAATTTACCAATCCTAGCAGTTGCATCTCTTTCTTCAATTTCTGCATAAAAGATGTTAACTTTTATAAGTATTTTGCAAGTCCTCGAATACATAAACAAATAACAGGTTAGAAAAAATGTTGTATAATGACTATTGATAAATGAAAAAGAAAAAATCTTCAAGATTGTGATTCAGACTGAAAAATTAAGATTTTTTAGTAGTCAATTTAGAAACTGCATATTTCCATTATTCATTAGCTCGAAAATTATATAACAGATAGGAAAATTGATATAAGAGCTAAATAAAAAATACAAAGTACTTTTTGTACTCCTGTATATGAAATTTCTTTTACGTATACATATTGTGAAACAAATGTATTTTTTAATGGAGTTATTTCAGCCATTCTCTCCATAAGAGACCACCGTATAATTTCAAGTACTGCTAAAATTGAATAGAAAACTCTGCACTTGATTCGCTTTAACTTTGACAGAATGTCACAATTCATGATAATTATGTTGGAATACATCTAGGATCGGTTACTTGGTATTCAGATATTTATCTGAGAACCGAAATCTTGAAAATTGTGGGGTATTGGAATGATGAGATATTCCTTTTCTCTCTACGAACTAAAGAGCGAAAACCAGTATTCAAATACTCCACAATTCTTAGCATTCGAGAGTTTTCCATCCTATGTCTACATAACTGTCATTAAACATAACATGTGACAATTCTTAATATTTGATTATTGATTCTAATAATATATCTACGTCTAATATTGAAATAGAAAAATTATCAGGTATAAAACTTAAAAATTTCAAAAACTGTACGATTAAATAAAATTGATTTAGTACCTTATTATAATTTATGTGTAAAGTTGTAAGTATGTATTTCTTCATTGACTGTAAAAATGTTCATTTGTCTAGTGTAAAATAAATGCAAATGCCTAAAGCCTTTTATTTATAGTTCGCCTCTGCTATGCATAAATTTCTTACACTTGTTATATCGACTTCTTAAATAAAAAGTTGCCTTACACATAAAGTAGTATGTTAAACAGCACTGCATAGTTTCAAAAAGAGCTTTTATTTACAAATTAAGTTTGGAAAATTATTAAAAGAGATCATTAATAGCTAATATGTATCTTGGAAAACTAACTAACTAAGACAAGGCGGCGTGATCGTGAAGGTATATTTTAAAAAAAAAGTTGAAATAAGTTAAAGAGACCCACACACAATAATACATTTGATTAAGGAGTCTGTCAAGTTTTTTAAATTATAATATGTTATTACCTATATAAAAATAAACACATTTTTTATAGATTTCAACTTTTTAGCTATATACAGGCAAGCCGCTAGATTGGGACAAAAATATGTTATTGAAAAACTCAATCTGTATTTATTTTCCAATTTTCTATAATTTTAGCCATTATTTCAAGTAAAAAGTATTTGTATCTACATCAATAAACTCTTACTAAATCTAATTACAATAGTTTTAATATGGATGTCGATGCACCTGTGTCACCAAATATAAGGTGACAACAGTAATACATAAAAAAGTTGGTTATCAATATAGCTTTATTCAACTGTCACCGGAAATAAATTTTGTCATGGCTGTCAAACATCTACGACTGAAGAAATAGTAAAATCAGTTTTAAAACATCGAGTAGGTAGTTAGATATGATTGTGAATTACACTAAGAGTAGTGCGTGGCTACATTTTTACAATTTATACGATAATGTGCAAAAGTTGCGTCATTAACTACGCCACTATATTTAATAAACTACCTTATAACAATAAATTAAACTAAAAACTACATCTAAATAAGTAGAAAACAAGTACAACACTAATTAAGCACCTAAAAGTTAAGAAATAAATTTTGTAACTAACAACAGATCCGTTAGACGCGAGAGATGAAAAAATCAAATGGTAATAACATTAACCTACATTTTATTAATTTTACTTACTCTTTTTCGGAAACTGATCAAAAAAGAAAAATTATTTTTAAATAAGAACACACTGGACAAATAGTCACTTTACTATTGTCTGTCTACAGAAAAGGTTGTGGATAGTAGTGATTAGTGATTTTATTTCAATATTAATATTTAGTAGTTAAAGTGGCTAAAAAGTAGCGTAAGTATTTTTTTCTATAAGTATTTTAAAAAATTAAAAAAAAATTGTTACCAAGTACTAGATTTTATTTTAATTGCTTCTTTCTACTACCATACCTTAAGTAAATTATTTTGGAATCTAAATACTGTTAAACTAGAGTAAGCCGTGTAATCCTGTGAAATTTTCTTTACAAACTAGTGTGTAAAGTAACTAGTTAAATTCTGTATCGTAATTAACAAAATTCCTGTAATACTTATGTAGCAGAAAAAATATTGTATGCATTTCGTGAGTAAAGGCCAAAAATCACATTCATCAAAAAAAAGCTACTGTACAGACTTATTATATAAATGACTATATTTAGATTGTGTCATTTCAACTCTATGTTTATTTTTAATTTTATCGATCATGTCTTGCAGTATGGTAAGGTGAGTTTGAAAAATCTCAACTTCACCCGGAATTTTTATAAGTAAATATTTTTCCTTTACAGATAAATAAGTCTTTAATATTATTCGGTTTTCGAATGTTTTAATTTATTGCTATTTTTTTTTGTTTCAATTAATATGTATTTTAATTTTTCATATTTTCAAATTTTTCAACTTTACAATCTTTCAAAATTTATTATTACTTTTTTTCGTGTTTCAATGTTCCAAAATTTATTTTCCTGATTTTCATTTTATTTTTCCATTTTCCAGCAAATTTTCGATTGTTCAATCTTTATATTTTTCAATTGTTCTCCTATCGAATATTTTTTATTCTTCAACTTTAACTACACTTAAATTTCTTACTTCAAGTATTTTTCGAAAATGTGTAGTTTATCGTAACAACTGCTATAAACTTACATTCTTTTTTTTTATAGTATTTTGTTCAGTTCCCAAAAATATAGGTCGAAAATTTGAGATATTTTATTATTTTTAAACTGATCTGAATATATTGCATGAATTTTACCTCGATAGTTACACAAATAAACTAAATAACATCATTTTACTTTTATTTCTTAGAGTCCATTCAATGGCTTTTTAAAGAAAAGCATTTTTTTTCTTCAAGTGTGAAATAATAATACGGTACATTATAACACGTTTTGCAGAAATAGCCGATTATTGTATTAGTTCAAAAAAGTATTTTTCATTTTTGTACAAGTACAAAAAAGTAACACTAGCAACGTATTAAAGAAAAGAGATCTATGTAGCCTTGATATATTGTAGTGTAAGGTGCATGCTAAAAATGGAAAAAACATATTGAGTGATCCGAAAGTTATTACCAAATGAAAAATTAGACATAATTGATAAAACACCCTAGAACTCGATTATGGAAGTCAGGAGACCCATTATATATGATTATTTAGAATCACCAGTGTGATCTCTATCTGCTTTTAAAATATTTCCTTTTCCCTATGAAACACCCTGTCTGGTTCGCCCAGTTTGCACAGCCTCTTCGGCTATTCAAGATTCTGGACTCAACAAATAATGGTAGCTTTCTACTCCTAGTAATAAAAAATACTATTTCTCCATGACCATTAGTAGAAAGTATTAATTCCAAAATCATTTTTATTAATATTCTCACTCTTGAGAGAGAATATTTATTCTGAAACACTTGCTTCTTATGTGTTTTGCATGTACTCAATATCGATAGCCATGGATATCAAAACTGTCAATATCATATGTAAATGGAGGTGTCTTAAAAACAATTTTTATTTTAATAAAATAATGAGTGAAAAATCGAGTAAAATTCTGGTCCTGGAGAAAATATAGTTTGTTACTCGGTTAGAATAACTCGTGGTACTCGTGGTTCCTCACGCTCGGTAGCTCTCGCGTTCGAAATGTTCCACTCGGATCGAATTTTTTTCATTCTAACCTTGTTACAGAATATACTATTATTTAACATTACAACATTAAACATATTTTTATGGTACGTTGGATAACTATCTCTATATTATTAAATAATGGTAATACATTCTCTCTATTTCATAACACATTTTCTATTACTCGCAAGGATTCGTGTTAACATTTACATACGCCAAATCGTAAATAGTTAGCCAACTAAAGCATAGATAAAAGAAATGATCTTGTAGTGGTGGTGTAGTCTAAATCTCGTTAGAGTTACATTAAAATTTGAATCGAGGAGTTCTGATAAATAGGTTTTATTTTAATTAAACTAAAAAAATTATTACATTTATATTTCTATTGTTTATTAAAGAAAATTATTTTAATTTATTTTGTAAATGAACTGTTCTTACTATAGTGTATTCTGAATAAATACCTTGTTTATCTGATAATAAAATCTTGCCTCCTATTTGCAAAATTAACTATATTTTTTTAATCTATGGAAAACGATAGTCAGCTGCCGTATGGAAAATCTAAACCCTTTACATCTGTACAACTAAAGTTTCTTGTAATATAATATATTCTAAAATTAAGGATTCCCTTATTCTAGTTAGAAGGATTATCGTCATAATTTTTCACTTTTCAACAATTAAATATATCTTATTTTTAAAACTCCAATAACAGACAGTTATTAAATGTTTTTGTAATAAAGTACAATCCCTAATATTTTTTATTCTTTTAACCAACCTGCTTTTACTAGAAGTTTAATAAGGTCATTTTTTCTGGATATATATAAGGCAGATCAATAGTATGGAAAATGTGTATGTCACCTGCTTTGGAAGACTGGTTGACCAAAAATTTCACTGACTTAATTTCATTAGCTGAATAGACTTTCATATTATTTGTTTCAAATCCGTCATTTTCTTTAAATATTTTCGGAAATGTAATGGTTCATTTCCGTTGCATTTCAATATTCACTATCAAAAGTGTTTTAACCTGCGGAGTTATCTATTCCATACAGTTCTTTGCTCTATTAGAATAATTCAACTAAATGTATTCCGATTTTACGCCTGTTAGGACAACGACCTTTAGGGGTTAGAAGAAAAATTAGTTTGAACTAGATTGGATATTAATAAGTCGGCTTGGAAAATTATTATTGTTGAAATTCGGCCTGTTTTTGCAGATTTTGTGAAATTTTATAATTTTATGATGTGTTTTGAATTTTGTTGCGGATAAATACTTTTGAAAATATATGGAATTTTAGCTATGTATGCTCGACTCCAAGATCTATCTATAGATCGTCTCTACTTGTACTCAAGCTAAATGAATAAATAAATAATATTGGATTAAGAAATTATTTATAACTACAGAAATAGACGTATGTATATACTGTAGTAATTTTCATTTTGATATTGTAGTGATTATTTGTATGTATTTAAAAATATGTTCCCTAAGATAAGCACATAGGATTTATGCACACATAATTCCAAGCCATATCTACTTAAAAAACAGTCAATATTTGTGTAAAAAGCAATTATGCTAAGCATAAAATAGTACAATGGATATAAAGACAAGACCCAGTGAAAGTAGGATAACTCTACCAAACTGCTGACAGCTATGACAGTTTCCTGAATCTTCTCGTAAAAATAAAGAATTATTTGGACTGTTCCAGTAGTCAAGAAGAGTATATAAATATGGGGAATTGATATATGTTATTAACTGTGAATGTTTTATGGCCCTCTAATAACTCTCACTAGTAGTCACTTGCGTCAGCAAGGTTACTTATTTAAAAAATATTTGGTACATTTTGCAATGAGAATTTCCAAAAGAATAGCAACATTACAATATATAATTATTGAAATATGTTACAGACGCTGAGGCCACTAAACAATTATTTGTGTATGCTTTAAACTTTAAAGTTCAAAGTGTCCAAAAGGCATTTCATTATTCTTCTTTACCAATCATATCCCGAATACCATATTACACTCGCAGATTTACCAAAACTTTTTAAACACAATTTGCAAGTACAACAGGTAACTACAAGTTTGTCTGAAATAAAAATTCTACGTTTTGTAGCCCGGGTATACCTTGAAAATATTTTTCCGCTAATTATTCTACGTGTAAACGAAGCAGATAAAAAATATGTACTAAATGTATGGAAAAATGTTTTTGTTAAAACATATTCTAGGGGAAAAATAAGAAAGGTAATGTTACCATTATTCAAGTTAATATAAACATGCCATTACGATGTAAATTCAAGTTTTATCAACCAAATTTTTGCGTGCATTTTTTTTTCAGTTGGCGAACTGTCATTAATATACAATCGGTTATTTTTTTACTTATATTCTACGTTTTAATTGTATGGTTAAACACAATTATAAGGGTATAAGCAAATTCCAAGAAATCGGTCAAATTCATACCCAGCTCAATATAAATTAAATCTTTAAAAAAAATTTAAGATAATTATTGACAGATCCTCCAGGTCCAATGTCTAGTGTGCGGGTCCCTCTTCTTTTTTTTAGTGCGTATCAGTTTCAGGTCTTATATATTTAGTTCATAGGTTCTATAAAACGGCCTTACGTCTTTGCCTCTTAGACCATACATAATCTAGATCGGGTGTGACGTCACTCATACATTGCTATCGTTGTAATGAACATTCACAAAGTGAAAGCATTTTAGAGAGATTTTAGAAAATATATGGTCTGAAACAAAAATGGAAAAACAAGGAGAAACAAAACACACAGATGTATCCACTTTATAAAACCTCAGTAACTACAATATTAATACTACTGATTATTTCTCCTTCTATTTCCCTCTTTCTCTCTAGTTATGGTTATGACTATTCTCACTCGCACACACTCGCTCCAGAGAATATATATAGCCTAAACTCTGGCTTTTGTTTGAATGTAACTTGAGGATTCGGTTATACAATTTTCTTTTTGGGACAAATTTATATTTAGCTAACTTGAAAAACGTAATAATTTGTACCACTAAAAAGCTAAACCTAGTTGTTATATCGTGCTTAGATTTAATTATTACTAAAAAGAAACTTAAATAAAATTGATTTTGGGAACACGTATTATTTTGGCTAAATGAAATTTAATCAATCATTTTATTACTCACCCTTTCCGTTCTAAGTCTCATAAATAAATAAACCATTACAGTAACTAACATCAGCAGAAGGAAAACTATTATATAAACCAACCAAGATTGAATAGTTCCCGGTGCATCTATAAATTATAGGTTTTGTCATTTTCTCCAAATATTGAATGATAACGTATATTAAAATATAGTTAATGTATGAACACTTGATAGGAATTTCAAAAAAATGTTTTCCAGGGTTTTTCCAAATTTAAATTACCTAAATTTATAAAAAGATCAATATTATTTACTTTCAAAAATAGAACTTTTAATAAGTACGCTTATCTTATGTTTAAGATTTACTAATTCAAACACTGCATTTAACTTCTCGTCTTAAAGGTCCCCGTAACATTTGGTTTTTAAATCAGACCTCGTATTTTTTTATTCAATTGATTAGAAACTTCAATAAGTTATGATTTAAGAAAAAAGTTGTACATTATCGTGTAAAGACAAGAAATCTAATGAAAAATTCGACAAGAAACAGTATTTTTAAAATAAGAATTAAAATATTGTTAAAGTTTACATTATTTACTAATTTCATAGGAAAGCAGTGTTAATTATTAAAAAATATAGGATAATTAGAATATAAACTTACTCCTAAATTTAAGAGATACTTCTTTTGAATCGACATAATCTTTATAAACAGCACTGCAAGCGTATGTTCCTTGATCTGTAGCCTTGGTCTCATTAAATACAAGTATTTGATTATTGTTTTCAAAATAAACTCTTGGTTCAGGAGGACTGAAGTCCACATTATTCTAAAACATTAAATAAAAACGATTTGATTAAATAGGCTTATATAATGACAAACTAGAAATATTCAAACCCTGGTAAATTTTAATTGGATCACAGATATATCGACAAATCTTAAAATACAAAAATATGTGTTGTTTTGCAGCGTTCTTTCACTAGTTTCTGTATTTATGTTCTTTTCGATGGTTTTTGTGTACAATGTAATTAAATTAAATAACAACTAATATGTTGATATTCAAGTAGAACACAGAAGGCGTTAATTTTTTCACAAAATTGCTATTATTAAAAAAATATTTTATATGTTTATCTTTGTTTTTAATATATACAAATAATATTAAAAATCCTATACAAATCCCGTTGCACGTCATATATCAATTATGAGATCACGACCCTGCAGTGTTGTCGGCTTGTCTAAATTTTTTGGCATTTTGTAGAAATAAACGTCAATAATCAGCTTATTCACACTATGTTTGTTTTGAAAAAAACAGTTTTTTTTATAAGTTAACTATCTAGCAAAGCAAAAAAATTAAGACAATATTATAAAATTACCGAAAACGTGGTGAAAACGTCAGAAATCGTTGAAATATTTCAATCTAAATACTCGACAACGTCGCATCAAGGCATGCCAATCGCTACAATGTCATTTCTTCATCATAAATACGAGTCTCATGGGCGTAGAAAATTTCAAAATTATTTAATGTAAATTATGGTTTTTTGAGTACTAAACATATAATAATGATTTATAAACTTTATATTATAAAGAATAAGACGTATATAAGCCAATATAATTGAAATAATTCTAAAATTATCAAAATAATTACGATTACTTTTTCGGTTTTTTAGTACTGTGACTACGTTCATGAGTCCTCGTGAATTTTCGTGATGTTTCGTATGATTTATCTTAGTTAGGGAAATTTTAATTAGTTGGCAGTACTATGACGAAAGAGGTACGTCACTCCTGACGTGCAACGGTATTTGTACTAAAAATCCTATATGTTGTTTTTTTGAAAAAAAAAATGTATAATAATTGGCATTGCATACAATGTGGAACAGCCATATGAAATAAATTTGTTTATTATACATATTTATAAAAAATACCGAAACAAGTCAACTTTAGATTATGAAATGACATCCTGTAACGAAATATTTCATCCCTACATTGAACCTCTTCGAGTGACAGTTATAACCCCCAAATGTTTAGATTTGAGGTAAGGGCTTGTGACACATCATTTGAAGGGACTCTTCATTTTAAAAATGGTATTGTTTTCAAATTTATTGCAAAAATTAACATTAAAAAATAAAATTAGTTGATTGACGAAATTCGCTACAACACCCTAAAAATTTAATAAGTAATGCCGTTTAGTTCTTAATAATGAGAAAGTAGGCAAAAAGCATATCAGTGTTCTTTTTGGACGATGTCAATTAAAAAAGTTACAAAATTTTATTTTTGCTTAAATTGTTGTGTGATTATACTCGTAGCGGCATTAAAATAGTTGTCAGTGTTGTACTTGTCGTCTGAATTTCATTAACTGTAATTCAGAAACATGGTTTATTTAACAGAAATCTATAAAACAACAGTTCCACAGATGAATAGTTACGGAGATAACACATCAATAAAAATCTATTTCAAGAAAAATTTTCAGATTTGCCGCTTATATCCCACGGGACAATAGAAAAGCAGTTTAGCGAGCTTGGACATGTAAGACAGATAAAAAAACATCTTTCTATGCAATAATCAAATTGGATATAATGCTTATGTTCGAGAAAAACGCCCGTACTTCGATTCGACAAGCAGTCACAACATTGAGTAGCCATGTATCGATTCTTCGAATATTAAAAAAAAATGCGTCCTTATAAAATGATACCACTCAGGAATTCATTAATCATCAAAATTTCCACAACTGGTCTGCAGAAAATTCTCATCTTGTACATTGTGCTATCATCTTTTTTTAGGCGTTCAAACTTCATCCTTTAAGTGCAGTAAATGTTCCAGAGTAGAATTATTTATTATTATCGGGTGGTTTTACTTATAATATATAGAATAGCATTTTTGTAAGTCATTTATGTTAACTAAATAATGTATATTCCTGAAAACAACCCTTTAACTTCGTTCACCTTTTAATTTATATATGTGTGGAAATCGTTTTTTTTTATTTCGTAAACATTGTGTAACTGTTCGTTGTTTGGTTACTATTTAATTTTATCTCACAGTTATTTTCTATTATTTGGTTTAACAGCAAAATGATTGGTTATATATTTTTATATCTTATACAAATATATAAGGTGGTTTGTGAGCTTTTTCATTTTTGTCCTTTTCCAGTGCTGTAATAGTATCAGTAATCTCCTCTGATTCCTTTTCTAAGCTATTTTATGTGGATATAAGCGGCCGCACCTAGTAATTGTTTATTTCGTTTGCATTATTTTCCTTTCCTCGGTTTCAGCTTCGTTTTGTGAATATAGGTGGATTTGGAACGTACGCCACTGGTTGGAGTACATGATGTGTTTGATAAAATATGGATATCAGTGCTTAGTTGTAGAACATTTTTGTATTGGTTTTCGGAGTTTGTGTCACCGTATAAGGAAGGCTATCTCAAATGCTAGTAATGGAATTTAACTATTATCTGAGTATACAAGAATTTATTAGTTTAGTTTAAGTATAATAACGGAACTCACAGATTTTTAACGTTCGATAATAAAACAATAAGATTTCATAAACATTTGTTTGCAATTAACTTGTTTAAGTGTTTAGTAGATGCTTTTTTAATAATAAGTTTTGAAAATGATCCTTTGTTTTTATTATGACATCGTTTGAATTAGGATTGATGTTATTCTATATATTCACTATATTTTTTAATGAGTATTTTTGGGTCTTTAATATAAAATATTTTCTTAAATTGTCTTCGAGTAATCTCTTTCGATTTTTCACTATTGTTGGGTATTTTATCTAACTTTGTCTTGTTTTGGCATTGAATATATGTTTGTAGATTTTCATGACTAATTTTTATAGCATTATTTGGCGATATCAGATTGTATCTGTTTGAATTAGTAGGTACAGTACTTCTCAAAATAATGTTCGGAACTTCTTCCTTCGTATGTTGTATTGTATTTGTTGCATACTGCTAAAGTTGTCTTGTTCTCTTTTTTTTTTAATTTTATATCACTACTATATTTTTTAGATTAAACAAAAATGCTTTTCTACTTTTTTACTGAATTGTCTCAATTCAACTTTGTAGATCCACATATTTGGGGCTTTTCCATCCTATATAATTATTCGTCAATCTTACTTCATTAATCTCTAGATCTTGAATCTTCTTGTATATCATTTCTTCAACTAAAACATTTCGCCTAATTGAAATAATAGTGCTTCTTAGTCCACCTAAATTAGAGACGTCGTTTTTACTTTCTGATCACAGTTTAGGAATTTGGATGTGCTATATATAAAAGAAGATAATTTTTTTTATTATATTTTTTTAATAAAACGATATGGCCATGTAAAAAAATATTTGATTTCCAATTTTTTGTACTATCCAAACTTTTCATTTTAGACCCTATATGAAATTGAAATCACCTTAATGGGTGGATTTAAAAAATGCAATAAAATAACAAGATTCCCATTTAAAAAAATCCTACTTTGATGTCCCACACTTTACTGAAATACAATGTATACTACAAAATATTTTTAATCTCTACTAAGAAACGGTCCTGTTACGCGTGAATCTTAGAATTATTGTTAATATAAACTTACTTTATACCAAAAAATTTTTGGTTTAGGAACTCCTGTAACCATACAGCGAAGTGTAACACTCTTCGGAAAATCTTCTATTATTTCACCATACATATTAGAATCCTCTATTTTAGCTATAACCGGATCTATAAAGATATTACTAGAAATTTATTTATTTCAACTTGGTAAGAAAATCCCATTCTTACCTGTAATTATAACAGTAATGTTCTTAAAAATGTAATGACTTGCATTTGTAGATACTCTGCAACTATAAGATCCACTATCAGTATAATTAACTTTATCTATCTCCAATGTTAAATTACTTGAGAAATTTGTGTGTGTTGAATACAAAACTCCTAAAAAAATTAATTTTCATGAATTTAATGTTGCATGGGGGAGTTTATTTAATAAAAGAAACAAACCGTACATTGCATATTTTTATCTTTCTGTAGTTTGGTAGATTTAAGTGGTTGTTAGAAATGTTTCGTTAAAAAGAATAATATAAAAAAGTCAATTTAATAAATTACATAATTTTCATTAGACGTCTTCCTTTGATATAAAATTATGTAACTTACGGAAAACATCAGTCATAAATAGTGAACCCGACAAGAGAGTTTCTAATTTAAGAATATTCCAATTTGAATATATTGACAAGCTCGTATAAAATTAATTCTGATAAGTAATCTTATTTTCCTTTTGAAGTCAAAATTTCATGAGGGAACAAGTAGCAAGCTAATAATTGCCATTAACTCTAATTTTAATTTCAATCTTCAATTCGCCATTAGAAAACGTTTTCGTAAGTACAAACAACCACAAATATTCTCTTTTTGTAATTAGATATTTCAATTCAAATTAATTCAATATGAGTGAAACAGATAAAAAGACAAATTCTATTAATAAAATTAATTCTAATAAGCATGTTATCTCCGCAATAAAATTATCTGTTTTTTGGATGCCTAATATAAACATAAAATTTTGGTTTAATCAAGTAGGATCGCAGTTTAAATTGGCACAAATTGCTCGTGATACTATTAAATATAATTACATAGCTGCTAATTTACCTTTATAAGTAATCTCAAATATCTATAACCTCATTTCCTCTCTACCTCAACAAAATTCTTAGCAGATGCTTAAAAGCACCAACATCAATAGATTATTCGGAAAGGAAAAGAGATGACTTTATAATCTTCTACCTAATTCTATTATGGGTGATTGCAAACCGTCTGATTTTTATAGAGAGATTTTAAATATTTTTGGAAATTCACAAATTGTTAATCATGATTTATAGTTAAATTATTGAAAAGGAAATTGCCAAATACAATTTTAGTGGCTATAACTGCATTTTTTCACTGCTGTTAACGGTTCTTTTATTTTCAGTTCATGGAAAAAAGATGCTCATATGTAAGTTTAAGAGGCAACGATACCGCATGAAATCGTCAATTTCAAATATTTGGAAAACGGATTGAGATAATGAGATGATTCAAAAATTGAGAGATGCAGATTTTTACACTAAAGTGGGGGACGTATTACTTTTTTAAAAAATATTTTTTTAAACCAGAAAAAAGATAAAATGACAAAAAATTAGTCAGTAGATTACGCATGTACACTAGGAATATACAAATCTATAATCTGGCAACAGTGTTCATACATTTTGACAGATTATGCTTTAACGCCTGATGTTGACTGCGCCATGTACAGGTTTTTGGGAAAATTTGAATTATTATTTGTACAGGACCGTTTGCGGAAATTGTAAACGACTTGAGTTAGACTTAATAATGTAGGCATTTTACTCTTAGGAACATAATATACTTTTTATAAATATTTTACTGTGTATTTTTTAATACCCTGTACTTAATTTTTCAAAATTTGCCTAAAAATAACAAATAGAAAATAGTGCGCATATTTATGGATGAAGTATAAAAATGCATGCAAAATAAAAATGTCTTATACATTTTTTTTTGCTTTTCAAAGTGTGCCGTTTTCAAAGGAAAAAATATTAGTATTTTACATCTACCAAAATATTATCTACCAAAAAGCAACTGAAGCCGGCAATACCGTGAAATTGAATAAGATAATAGTAAACAAGTTTTTTAAACGTTTTTAAAATAAGTTTTTATTTTAGTACAACTAGATATTTAAAATGACGATTACAAGGGACGTAGAAGAGTAAAAAATGTTAAGGAATTTTACAAAAATGTTAGAAGTAATCGTCTGGCACACATTCAGTTTTTCGATCTAGTTATTAATTTTATGATTAAATAAATGTTTACTTTAAGTACAAACTACATTGATAGCAAATGGCTAGAGTGATGTCATAATTATTTATAAAAATGTTCAAAATGATTTCCATTTGCAAGCAAACGCGGTGGACCCAATTGTTGTGAATGTCATAATTATTTAAATTACTGGGAATTATATCAGCTACTTCAAAAATTCGATCTCGTAGTTTATTCTCTCTACCTCGGGATGATTATCATACACTAGTGATTTCATATGATCTCAGAATTTATAATCTATGACTTAAAATAGGGAGATCTCGGGGGCCATAAAATTGGTCCATTTTTACAGATCCAACGGCGAGGATAATTTGTATCTAGGACAAGCCTTGCTGTCTGAGAGAAATATGGTGGAGCCCCATCATGTAGAATCCACATGTCACGGCAGATGTTCACTGGCAAATCTTCGAGAAGCTCTGTTAAATCATTTTCCAAAAAGTATAAATAGTTCACCCCATATAATTGTCTTGGTAATTCAAATGAACCTACCAAGTGATTTCCGATAATACCAGCCTACATATTAATGCGAAACTTCCTTTGAAAATTGGTCCTGCGTATTTCATTCGGATTTGCATCGTCCCAAATATAGCAATTATGAAAATTACCTTTTCTTGTTAAAGAGGCTTCATCCATACGTACTATGTGGGTAAGGAATAATGGGTTTCTGGTAGTTTCATTTTGAAAGCGTCTACAAAATCTACTCTCCGTGGTAAATCCCCTTGATACAAATTTATAAAGACACTTGCAAAAAACTCACTTTAATGTAATAGTATTAAGAGACAGACCAACAAGTTCTGCAATTATTGGACAATTTAAAAAATAAGTTAAGCATGTCATTTAGATGTGTTATTAAAATATAACTTATTGATCTCAATAAAACTTACACTTCTAAACATTCTCTAAAAGTTTTAAAAGTCAATACCATAGGCATTGATTTTTATACAGAGTGTAAACCTCTTATGAAATTATTTTTGTAGTTATTTTAGAGATTTATAAACACGCTGATACACATCTACTTTTGAACTCAATTGTATATTCTCTGAATGGAGATTAAATTGTATAGGGTTTTCATATAAGTCGGATTTTTTTAATAGAGAGCTGTGTACTATTGTATATTTTTTAACTCTTCGATATACTGACTTAAACGACCTAAGTACTTCTCTAAATGACTAAGTATAGAGCAAAATTTTAAAAATTATAAGCAAGAAAATAAATTGATATTTGGTTTAGTTGAGTGTCTTACTTTAAAACAAATATTCAAGATACTCTTTTTTTTTTCTCCTGGAGATAGCATAAGTCGATTCAGATAATGAATTAAGTTCTGGGAATTAATAAATCAGTTAGGGGAGAATTATATAGGTCTTAGTACCATTCCTTGTTATGACGAATCAACTTTTAGGTTAAACAAGGAAGCAATTTACAAAACTATAGATATCGGTTATCGGAGAATCCTCGTTAGATTTGTGAGACAAATAACCAATTTCTTCAAAAATAAGCGCTTGGCTAGGGTATATATTTAAATATGATTAGAGATGGTGGTACTGTTTCGGCAAATTTATATCCGAATGAATTAAAATCGAGCTTATCGAATAAAAATTTTGGCTTCAACACGACGGGTGCAACGAAAAAAAAAAGGGTTAAGAAAAATGAAATACTAGATATAAAATGTACCTCAAAAATATATATAAAAAATGTTTGAAGAACTTATTAACAATGTTTTGCATAAGTTTTAGGATACCCATTATCTCTTATCCTAAGTGATTATTTAATTTTTTACATTCTAAATAGATTTAAGTACATTTAAAGTATTTATAGAGTAAATTTGAATAAGTCTGACAATTTTAATTTTATTCTTTGACGTCGTGTGACCATGATATAAAAGTATACTGCACATAATACTTAATTTTTGATATATCTAAATGTCATTATCGTTTAAACTATTGAAATTATAGTTGTTAATCAAATATATTGCAGATTATAAAAAGTATGGTTACAATAAATGAATGCAGTTTCAATTAAATTTTCATGCTTTTAAAAATCTCTTTCAAATTATTTCTAGTTAAACATACAGGATGGCCAAACGAAAACGAAACAGAGCCATTATCAGGAACTGCGTCAACATTTAAAAAAAACTCAGAGACCCATCGATTTTTGATCAAAAGGGGACCCTTTTTCCGGTATTTTCGACTACGCTGCTTACACCTCCAAGCGAGGGTAACAATCTCCCCAAAATACTTAAATGGTATTAGGGGTCAAGTAAGGCATCATTTTAAAGTCCTTTCAATTTTCTTTATAACAGTCTTTAAATTTTAAAATACATATACAGCAAACACAAAAATTAAATGTATGGGCTGGCATTTTCGGTGACCGGCTGGTGGGTCCATATTTTTTATCTCGTAATTTGACTGGCGAAATGTATTTGCAATTACTGGAAGATGCTATTGACCCTACCTTGACCGATATTATTGAAAATGACCAACAGTATAGTGAAGACCATTTAATGTTTCAACAGGACGGAGCTCCTCCGCATTATGCTTTGATTGTTCGTTAGTATTTAGACCAACATTTTCCACGGCACTGGATTGGGAGAAAAGGTAGCATTGAATGGCCTCCACGGTCACCAGATTTGTCGCCCCTTGATATTTTCTTGAGGGGATACCTCAAAAATAAAATCTACAAAACACAACCAGGCTTTTTAGAAGATTTGCGTCAAAGAATTGTCGAGGAGTACCATCGAATCACTCCGGAAATTCTTCGGAATGTGCGAGAACGTTTTGAACAAAATCTTTATTATTGTATGGACGTGGGTGGTCATCAATTTGAACATTTAATTTAATTAAGAAGTAAGTAAACAACTAAACATAATTTAAACTTTAAAATGTAATTTATTAAACAGTATTAGGCCGAATTTTAAAATTTAAAGACTGTTGTAAAGAGAATTGAAATGGCTTTAGAATGATACCTTAGTCGACCCCTAATACATTTAAGTATTTTGGGGTGATTGTTACCCTCGCTTGGAGGTGTAAGCAGCGAAATCGAAAATACCGGAAAAAAGTGTCGTCCCCCTTTGATCAAAAATCGACGGGTCCCTGAGTTTTTCTAAAATGTTGACGCAGTTCCTGATAATGGCTCTGTTTCGTTTTCGTTTGGCCACCCTGTATAATAATCATATATAAGATGTAATAAGATATCTCTTTAGATAAGACATTCCTGAAAGTAATTTTTAATCATTTCATTAAGTAAATTTTAAAAATTTTATTTTTATGTATGCATTATTTTTGTGAAGTGTGATGAGATCTCCCTCTCTGTTAGGACTAGCTACGGTTTCCTTCTGAAATTCAGGATATTTTCTTAATTATACAAATATTATTCTTCAAACTCAATAAGTTATGTTTGATTAACACTAGTTCCAATATGGTTATGGTTCCCAACCAATCTATAAATATAATAATAAATTTGATATCTCATACTCTAAGAATTCTTCTTTATATTGTTAAAAATAGCTTGAATAACTATTAATGGACATTTACAAGTTATATATTTGGTTTTGTCTAGAAATAACTCTTTCCCCATTGAACTTCCTTTTTGATTTTGTTTACTGTGTTATCGAACTCATGGTATTCCTCTAGGATTTTTATATCAGCATCCATTTTAACTTAAATGGTTGACGTTTGATGAAAATAAAATATGGACAAACCTGACATAGATTCAGATGAATCCAGCACTAGCAAACATCTTCAACTGAAGCATACAGAAATACATCAAGAAACCTATTTTGATATATGGTATCATTATCAGAAATACTTTATGCAACCTTTAGGAAAGTTACCGAAAAAATGGTACAAGGTATATTTGAAAGTTATTGTTAATACAGATGTTTTCAATATCTAATCTATTGAAAGGTACTAGTAATCAAACTATCCTTGTAAAGTAGATGCAGTAAGTTACAACAATGTTTTGCAGTGTTTATACAGAATTTATAAATACCTGAATTATTAAATAAAAATACCTTTACATATTCATTGTTTTTTTTTAGTTTTGATTTTTTTCCTTCTATTTTTAGTCTTTGAAGAAGTATGTGGATGATGAAAAATACCTTTCTCTACGACCATAAGTGGAATCTGCTAATTCCAAAATCATTTTTAGTAATATAATGTAAACATTCTCACTCTTGAGAGAGAAGTTTTATTCCGAAACACTTGCTTCTTTTGTGTTTTGCATGTATTTTTATTCTACCACTTTTTTCATTCTAACCTTGTTAAAAAATCTACTATTATGATACTAAAGAAGAAATAATTCCACATAAGAGTTTTGGATTAAGCGATCTTGAAGAATACCAACAAATAAGAGAAAATTATTGTCCAGGTACGTTTTAATGATTGAAATATATACTGATTAGACTTTTAATAAAATCTTTTTTCAGCTAAAAGCTCTGCATTATGAATTGAAATACTGGACGAAAAGAAGGAGCACAATTTAAATTGATATGAAAATTCCGGCGATAAAATTTTTGAAAGAATGAAGTCATGGATTTATTCAAGCTTTGGAAATGATCTTACTCTTTGTATTTGGATGATTCAGTAAGTAGGTCTTCTATTGATACTAGATATACATTTTATATGTATACAATTTTTTAATGTAAGCGAGCTTTATGTTAAATATGAAAAAAATAAATTATACTTATCTTACTTTCCACAGTCTGCCAAAACGTTTTAAAAATTTATTAAAATCTGACCTAGTTTCGGTATCTGATATACCATTTTCCAAGATGCACAACAAGTTTGACAGATCTTTCAAATTTATTATATACATTGTGAGCCAGTTTTTGTAGCTTGCTATAAATACATACTTACCATATCATACAGCATTAAAAACCTGCTATGATCCACTCAGAAAGTTCTTAAAACCAAATTTGTTACCCAAATTCATCTTATTAACACCTTCGCGTTTTTGTTTTTGTTTCATTAATAATAGTATAATTTCAAGCATAGCCACACTCTGTCTCTTATTAGTTGCCATGTTTAATGGCGTTTAATCGTATACGATCTTGAATATAAATGTAAATACAACTCGTACTCGTATACGAGTACTTGTATGCGAGTTACTCGTAAATGTAAATGCCGCTTAAAACAGACATCTTATTTATTGAAATAACAAAATTAGAAAATTTATAATGAGACCGTTGCAATTAAAATAGCATTTTAAAAATTTAGTGGAAAAATTTATTTAACTACTTATACAAGCCGGATTTAATTTATTAGATAATTCATAATTCGTTGTTTTACAGTTTTAAGAGATTAATAAAAGATCCATTCAAGATAGAGTTGAACGGATTACTTTATGGGCAATAGATTCATATTTTAATTTATTTATTAGGTATTTTTTCTAAATGCAAATTCTGTAAATACCCTGATTTTGTCCTGAAAATAGTATATACTGTTTTACTAAGAAAACGTAAATTATTTTAATTCTTTTGTAAAATTGGTTTTTCTTTAAATTTTTTACCTTGTGGATTTCTGGTACTATTCATTTTATTTGATTGCTTAATTAAACTTAAATGTCCTAATTATAAACAATTATTTATTTACATGGTGTCCCATTTAAAGTATTTATACGATAAATTTGAATAAATATGATAATATTGGGTTCGTTGTTTTGAAAGCCCGGAAGTTAAAGAGGTTCTTTTATCTGTATCAGATTTAAATTATTAATGTACACGTTTATTACCTAAGACCAACTTTAGTTTTTATATATTACATAATGTATCTTTTAGGTATGTACAGAATATCGCATTTAAACTATTCATACAGTAAATTTGAATAAGTATGACTATCTTAGACTTTACCTTTTGGAGATTTATGTTGACTGCCACTTATGGTTTTGTGTTTTAGAAAAAAATTGTTTATTTACAGGCTGTGCCATTTAAAGTATTCATACAGAAAATCGGAAAATATGAATAAATATGACAGTATTGTGTTCATTGTTTTTAAGGATTTTTTTTATCTATATCAGATTTAATTTGACAATTTGAATAAGTGTGACAATTTTGTCTTTATTTTTCGTGAAAGCTTGGTATTCAAAGATCGTAGATATATTTCATTTCTTAAAGCTGCTTATGAATAACATTTTGGAAGAGCATTTAGAATACATAAGAACTCAAATTTTTCTTTAGTACCTGTACATAGCGAATATATTAAACTGAACTTAATTTATTAAATATAAGAATTCATTGACCGACGCAGTCTTGTTTAGACCTGCCGGCGCCGATATGTCACCGAATGTATGCCAGATGTTATTGCATATATCAGCAAATTTCCATGTATAGTACTTGAAATCAAATATGAAATTTTAGAAGTTCAATGCGTCATATTAAATTTCTCCTGACTGGGTGATGCCGATCACGTGTATGTCGGAGGTCACCAACTTGTTGAGATTATATGTATCAAATTACTGCTGAAACAGGCTCCTCATTTGCATTCCCACGTATCAAATTACTGCTGACTTATCGGTTATGTAATTAGGAGAAGTGGACGTGTTCTTACGGAGCTACATAAACTGCTGAAATCACTGAAATCACAATCGTATTTTCCAATATGTACTACTCTAAAACTTACCACTTCGGAGTAATTTGGCAGAAACTATTGCGAAATATTCTTTCGATCAATACTTTTACTTTTTTGACTTCCTTCACATAATTACAACTAACCAAGGTACTCAGTTTTAATCCGGCATATTTTTTAATGTAACAACATTTTTAGGATACCATAGCATACATATCATTTCCAAAATAACGGATTGCTTGGACGTTTCTACCGTACGTACGTTTTAAAACAGCCCTAATAATAACGAGGTATAATTCAAATTGCAGGAAAGTTGAACGTCCTTTAATTTTGCTAGGTTTAAGTGCTAAAAAAGATCTTCAGTAGTTGGACTCTTATGGACAACCTTTGCGTTTACAAGGTGAAGTTTTTGTTAATTCTAATTATAGTATTTTCTCTTATACCTTGTTGACCAACTTAAGACAATTATTTGCAAACATTAAATCCACAATAACATCAAATCACACTAAAGCAAAATCTTTTATGTATTCAGATTTGGATTCATATGAATACATTTTTGCTAGCCTAAGTCCTTTTAGGAAAAATGTTGTTGTCTGTATGTGACCTCGAGTAAATTAGTACAGTAGTGTTTATAAAAAGGGTATCATATTAAAATCAACTCATTGAGGTGATTTCAACAGTGCCCCCAATAAAATGATGATAATTAAAAATAGCATATTTTGATTTTTAAAAGCCTTTTATGTTAAAACCATTGAGAGTAGAAAAACCAAGTATACGAGGGCGGTTTGACGGAAGAGTGAATTTTTAATAAAATACCTATTTCACTGTATAAATATATTTTATTTTCAATATAATCTTTTATTTCTATACACTTAGTCCAGCGGTTTTTCAATTTTTTTAAACCATCTAAAAAGTAATCTTTCACAAAGGCTTCAAAATACGGATTTACTCTGCTATTACCTCTTCATTTGTTTGAAATATTTTTTCACCGAGCCACTTATTTAAATTTGGAAATAAAAAGAAATCACGGAGAGCCAGATTTAGCGAATATGGTGGATGAGGTAGCAGATTGAAACGCAAGTCAACTAATTATACGGTAGCAACTGCAGATAAATGGGATGGTGCATTATCGTAATAGAACGACATACCTTTTTTAAACAAATGTTGTCTTTTCTTTTTAAGTTAGGTATCAAAACATGTCAGCAAATCAGCATAATATTGTCCAGTCATCGTTTTTTCTTTTTGTAGATAATGGATAAATAACACCTTTGGAATGCCAGAAAAAAACTATTGCCACGTCCTTATTGGTCGAAAACACTGTTTTTGTTTTCTTTGAGGCACGTTTCCTGGGAGAAATTAATTGTTTTGACAGAATTTTGTTTCAGGAGTATTATGGTGACTCCAATATTCATCTATGGTGACATACCGACGGAAAAATTCCCTTGAATTACATTTATATTCTTCTGAATATGTAATGGGGACGCTCATTTGGTTCGCATTAAACTTATGCGGCACCCATCTTGCGGCTAGCTTTTTCATATTTAAAACATTATGCAAAATATTGCATACCCGTTCGGTTGAAATATTTACTTTATTAACTATCTCAAATTCTTTCGCTAATTACCAGGGTATGGATTTTATTAACAATTTTTGTGTTGGTAACAGTAAATGATGGCACTGAACGTCTGCATCATCCGTGCTCATATGGCCACCTTTAAAAACAAAAAACCACTTACAAATCGTTCAATGTGATGGAGCATATTCATAATAATATTTACTTAGTTTTTCTCGGTTTCTTTAATTGTTTTTCACGTAAAAAATAATGTTTTATTAACACTCGAAATTATTTTTTCTTAATATTCACACAACAACGAAAACAGTTTTCTTCAACTGAGTATAAAATATAACCTATCTATCAGATTTTTGAAAAATTTTGACCGAGTACATAAGAATCATGGTAAAAGCCAGCAAGACAATCACCATATCGAAAATGTTGTCACCCTTTGAAAAGTCACTTTTCCGTCAAACCTCCCTCGTATATTGTTGTGGTTTCTTTGCGTGCCATCAACCACCATTTTTTCCTTTTCTATAAAAACCAAACTCTATTAATACAATTATAAATGAAAGAAAATTCGGGACAAGAGTTGATTACAAAAAAAAACAAAATCTTTATTATTTCCCCAATCAAATCTTAATTATTAACAATTCTTCTTACCGAATTCTTCTTCAAACAATATTTTGATTAAAAGAGTCTTTGTTGTTCTTACACAAAATTAATTTAGCTAAATAGGATATCTTATTTGTCTTTTCTAAATTTTGTTCTTCTTCTCTAAATTTTCTTATTCTAATTTGAGCATGAACCATATAATATTTGCTTGATCCTAGTTAATATATTTGATATTCAAAAATTTTGTTGACCCTTTTTTCCTACTTCCAAATTATAATACAGATTCTGGATTGATAATTCTTATATTTATTATAATTCTAAAGGTATTAACTGCCTATAATTTTTTATTATATCGATAGTGGTAGCTAATAAAGTACGCAGCTGTTAAACATTTCGTTTTGGTGGTGATCCAAATTTAATTCATAACAGTTATTTTTTTTAGTTGAATCTTGAGATAAAATGATAAAAAACTCGAAAAAACGTTTATCCTATAAAATGGATGGTTTGATAGGAGCGTCCCCCGCTCTCAATATGTCTTTAGAAGAAGGTCATAAAAAATTATTACTAATATTTATAATAAGCCGATTTTTTAGTGTTGTTTATTAAATGTTTATATACACTATCCGGCAAAATTATCGCATCATTTAACACACGACGATTTTATGTTATATTTCAAATTAACCACTGACTGCATAGCGTAGAAGGATTATCTGCTAAATTCAGGAGATGACTATAGATTTTTTAAAAGCAATTGCAATACATGTTGTTATAGTGAAAAATTAAACTGTCAAAATTGTTTGAACTGTTTAAGAAATTTATGTAAGTTAGTTTTTCATTATTGATTTGATTTGGATATTCAATGATTTTTGACAGTAAAAACTAAAATAAACAAAAGAAAAGGATTTAACCAGCAATTTGTCGAGTATAATTTTCATTTTAAATGATGTCAATGTATGAGATGTCAACAATATGGCCACTCTAGAACATACTGCAACAGACCATACGTATGTGTCAAATGCGGTGGATCACATAATACAGCAGCTTGCAAAAAAAATAAAGACACCCCCGCTAGGTGTGCCCTATGCGATGGTTCCCATCCGGCTAATTACAAGGGCTGCGAATTCTACCAAGGACTGTTTAAATCAAACAATACAAACAATTGACTAAATATCCAGCACATTGCAAACACCGTATCAAATAGTTCCAGTAAGCCAATGCAAAGGCCTCACATACAACATCCCCAACAGCAGCAGCAACAACAGCAGCAGCATCAGCCTAGAACCTATGCACAAGCAACTAATAACAGTAGAGATCAACAATCTAATATAAATGACACTATGAACAAATTTCTGGAAGAATTCAGAAGCATGTTCCAACAACTAATCCAACAGAACAGCATGGCTCTAAACATGCTCACGACGCTTATAAGCAAAATTCAATAAATCTCTTATAATTGTAGAGTGGAATGCCAATGGCCTTCTACAATATAAAAACGAAGTCGAACTATTTCTTCATTACAACAAAATAGATATCCTATTAATAAGATAAAGTCACTTCAGAAACAGATCTTATTTCAGAATACCACAGTATACCACTTATTTTGCAAATCATCCAGATAACACTGCTCATGCTGGGTCAGCCATTTTAATAAAAAGCACGATCAAACATGTGGAATCACCAAAGTATGCCTTAAACCATCTGCAAGCTAATAAATAAAAGTACAGCTAAGTTCATATGAACTAACCGTAACATCAGTTTACTGCCCACCACGTTATAATTTAAAGAAAGAAAATTTGAATCGCTGGGTCACAAATTCACTAGTGGAATATCTCCTAACTACATGGAAGTCATTCCAAGTTACGATTTCTCATCTGATCACTCACCTATAATAGGAACTATAAGTATCGTTGTTATCCACAGAACATCAAATCCTAGGCTGCATAACAATAAAACTAAATGGGACGAGTATCGAAACAAAATAGAGGAGGAAATCAATCTGCAAGTAAGTCTCAAATCTCCAACTGAAATTGATGAAGCACTATTAACACTAAATAACACACTTAAAGAGGCAGCACAACACGCTACACCACAAACAACTACAGGGAGCAAAATATACAACATCTCAGTGGAGATATAGACAATTATATCACAAAAGAGAAAAGCAAGAGCAAAATGGCACCGATCCAATACTCCAGCAGACAAAACAACATTAAATAGAATAACTAATCAACTAAAATCCAAAATCAAAGAAGCACAGGAAAGATCATTCTCAGATTACATAAGCAACTTAAATCGATATGACAACTCAATATGGAAACCAATAAAAAATTCCAAGAAACCAAAAACTCAAGTTCTTCCCATTCGTAACGAACTAGGACCAAATCCACAATGGGCCAGAAGCGACGAAGAAAAAACAAAATTATTTGCTGAACATCTAGCTAAAGTATTTACACCCAACAACGATGATCAAAATATAGAGGTAGAAAGAGAGCTAGCCAATATCCCATTGAATATACCAGCCATCAAACAGCTAACCACAAACGAAGTACAGCAAGAAATTAGCTACCTAAACGCAAGGAAAGCGCCTGGAATAGACCGAACAACTCCAAAAATGCTAAAGGAACTACCACGCAAAAGTGTTGTCCTTATTACAATTATCTTCAATGCTATACTTAGTCTAAACTATTGGCCAAAATTGCTCAAAACTGCTGAAATAATTTTGATACCTAAACAAGGCAAATACCCTAATAATGTCACCTCATACAGACCTATAAGTCTCTTACCAACACTTGAGAGACTATTGCTGCAAAGAATAAATTCTGACCCAGATACTGAAAAATGGATACCGCTGCACCAATTCGGCTTCCGGAAAGAACACTCTACGATGCAACAAGTTCACAGAATAGCTCACAGCATAATTTTAATCCTGGAAGGCAAAAAATACTGTACATTTGCTTTACTAGATGTTAGTCAAGCCTTCGACAAGATCTGGCATTTGGGTTTAATTCATAAACTCATGAAACATCTCCCTATAACTTACTTTAAACTATTAAGATCTTACCTAGGTGACAGAGAGTTCCGAACAAAAGTAAACGAAAGTATGTCAAATAATTTCCCAATATAATCAGGTGTTCCACAAGGTAGCGTACTTGAACCTTTACTGTGCGTATTATATACAGCGGATCTACCAACAAACGCTGAAACAATCATGGAAACATTTGCTGATGACATGGTCATACTTGCAAGCCATAAAAATCCAATTACAGCATCAGAAATGTTGCAAAGACTCTTGAACGATATCCAAACTTGGTTACTCAAATGGAGAATAAAAATAAACGAGACAAAATCAGTCCAACTAACATTCACACTAAGAAAAGACCAATGTCCTCTAGTACTTCCAAACAATATTCAAATACCACAACCCACAAGTACAAAATACCTAGGAATTCATTTGGATTCAGGCCTCACGTGGAAAGAACATATAGTCAAAAAACGCAAACAAATTACCTTGCGAATAGAGGATCTACACTGGTTAATAGGCAGAAAATCCAAATTGGCACTGGAAAATAAACTCCTCCTCTACAAAACGATCATAAAACCAAGCTGGACATATGGTATCGAGCTCTGGGGATGTGCGAGCAAATCAAACTTAGCATTAATCCAAAGAAGTCAATCCAAAATACTCCGAATGATAACAGATGCACCATGGTATGTGTCTAATGCAACCCTACATGAAAACTTAAAAACTCCATACATTCTGGATGAAATCGCAGAGCGAAGCACAAACCATCACAACAGACTAGGAAACCATGTAAATAGACTACTCCATCCACTTATAGAACCCCAAAATACAAGAAGACTAAAAAGGAACTGGCCAGTTGACTTAACAAATGGTTGAAGAGGATTTTTCATTGGAGAAAACCTTATCATGCTAAACAAGAACATAACTGCTCTCAAGCCAGCACATTAGCTTATAGAACTGTATTTGTTTTGATTGCTAATAACTATATATAAAAAAAAATTTAAAAGTAAGATTTATTCATTTTGTGTGTTATTTGTTAATTAAATGATAATTAGTTAATTAATTGGTATTGTTATTGAAACTTCATGTTAATGTATTGTTTTCAAGTTACCTTTTTAAAATAGTAAAATTTTTCAAATTCTTTTCTTTTTTTACAATTTTTTTAAATATTGTCATTTTCTCATCTAACAATGTATCAACAAACCTTTCCCCTAGTAACCCAAAAAATAATTTTATTATTAATTATTCATTCTTGATTGTGATATAGGAACATGAACCCTTAAATGACGTAGTTACTAAGATACAAGGTGTTAAAAGTTTGACATCAAAATTAAAAATTTGGGGTACATCAAGAACACCTTTAAATATTTTTCTTAAATTTAGTAACTTTTCACCCCCTATTTTTTACTCCACTGACAGAACATTTTTGTTTTAATTTTTTTAAATTCTCTGTTCATTCTTAGTTAAAAAAGTAATAACCTCTTATGGCATTAATGAACAGTAGTGGAGATATTTGCTTCTAAACACAAGTTTTCAAATACTTAGATAATTTACAAATTTTGTTTTTTTACTGTAACTTGTCCGTCGACGTTTTGTTAAACAAGTATTTGCTTTAATCCACATTATTAATTCGATTTCAAATAATGACTAAACATACCTAAATAGTTCAAAAAAAAACTACAAGCTATTTATGGGTTTTATTTTGAGACCAGTTGCTGCAATTTAATAAAAATAAAAATAAAATTACAATTGTTGTTCAAACTGTTGGTCAGTAACTACGCCCTTTAAGGGTTCATATTCCTATATCAAAATTCATTAATTAACGAGAGCTCTCTTGGGTAAAGCGTTGTCGGTCGAATATAGAAAATTTGGTTAAAATAAGAATCTAGGAACTAGTTAAAATAAGATACTCCTTAGATACCTGTATAAAAACTATACATTCTGAAGCAACTTAAAGTACTTTTAGACGGTCAGTTATCAATTCAGTTTCTGTTTCAGTTCAGTTGTCAGTTCAGTTTGAAAATGTGCTCTGTTTTAGACCATCAATTGAGTTTTCATTTGTCGTGCACAGTTCTATGGTGAATGAAGATTCTCTAATTGCGATCGCTTTATTATTATAAGCAGTTTCTCTTTTTTGTTAAAAAGCTTATTTATATGTAGTTATTTATGCCTATGAATATTATGCGTATAACGTTTGAACAACAAATACTACTCGAGTAATTACATAAGTGACTTCTGTCCCTTATTATATAATAAATGTTTACTTCATTTCACAAGTATTAATATTATTAAATAGGTACAAGTGTTAGTTTTATTAATTTTAGTTAACTTCAATTAAACCAAATATACTTACGATCATGCTCCCCAATAACAGATCCATTTACAAACCATTCTGGATCACCGTATTTATAAAGAGATGCCAAACATGATAGATATAATTTTTCACCAATTGCGTAAATTGCTGTTCCAGTTTCATTTTTAATTACGACAGTATCATCGAAACCACTAATATCAAAACCATTAGTTATATCTGCAAAAGAATATTATGAGCAAGCATATACAGAATGACACGTTTAAGTAATAAAGTTAAAAATAATTTAGTATGGCAACGGTCGATACTTTGTTATTATAGAGAATACCCAAAAAAGTTATTTACAAAACCTGTAGGTAACGATATGCTTCTTATTTGTAAAATAACTACCTATTAAAGCAAACATATACAGGGTGTTCCTAAACATACACGAAAAAAATGTCTTACTTTTTTCCATACAACTAATAGTTTTCGAAAAAAGCGTTGATTTTAACGTTTAAAATAAGTAAAATAACGAGAAATGCGAATAAATAGTAATTTAAAGAACATAACATATGCTATAAAATTGTTGGAAGTGACTCCCGTTCGGCCCTAAATCACGAATTTAGCCTTTGTCTCTTTAATCTGCGAATACGTTCAAATATATTAATTCCGTTCTTTCGGAAGCGATATGGCGTAAGAAATACCATTCAAAATTATCAACGATAATTTAGCAACATTCTCTATTTTTATAAATTTATTTATTTATACATTTTGGATTTTGTTGTATTTAGATTTCTCTCAAATTCCCCATTCTTGCAATAGGGAGTTGCACCAACTCTTAGAAGATATTTAAATAGTTATGGCCATTTATTTGATCTAAATCGCTATAAAATAAACAGTCCGTATAGGGACAAGTAGAAAATAAATTATTATTTATTTTTGATAATAAGTTAAAGAATATGTTCTAGTCTTCAAACTGTAACAGAAATCATCGACAAATATCTGTATACTATGAACTAAACAAACAGTTACGATTTTTTACTTTTTTGTAAATGTACCCCCCTATATTTTATTTCCTCAAAAGATTGTATCTCTTAAAACCTTTCGTTTTTGTGAAGCATTATCTATACCTAAATTCTTTATTTTCTGCAAAGTTTAGGAATACATTAAATTTGTTTAACTAAAATAACTTAATCTTGGATAAGAATAGGGCAAAATTATTTTTATGAAATAAATAATTGATACACTATTCCAAAAAAAAAATCTTATGAATGTAACAACCTATAATACTGTTTTATCACCAGAATACTTGGGATTATAATATAATTTTAAAGTAAATATTTAAAATGTCCCCCTATAACGTCTTTGATTTAGTTTTTAAATAGATTTAAGGATACTATGTACTTTGTTTTTCATCGGACATGGAAACATTATTATTTATTTTATTAGTGAATAACTTCCCCGTTTGCACTAAGTTTAATAGTAGCCTTCCGTGTGATGAAGAGTAGGTAAATGGTTCACCCTCTTTGTTAGCAACATATAAATGGGATATATGATTAAAAGGTTTAGTGATCAACAAAAATCCCTTATTACAAATAAATATTTTGAAAGGTACAAAAATTCTGAAAGATTAAGAAAAACTTCTGTTGAGTTAGCACCTTAAAAGTATCTTTCAAAGTCTCTTATAATTAATTATTACAAAAATCAAATACGTCAAACTTAATTATCTTTATAGTAATTCACAAATTTTTGGTCGCCGACTAATCAGCTCTGGGTATAGTCTGTCGTACAAATATACCTGACTTGCAGATATTGATCTTCAATCACTGCTCAATTTTAGGGGGCAGAGTTTTGTCAAATATCTCTTAAAACTTCCTTTTTCTAGACGAATTGTTGCTACTCTGTTTATTCTATCCTTGCCAGAAAAAACTTATTCTACTCGACCCAATCTTCAGTTAGGTTGATCGTCCATTAGATGCGTAGTTATACGACTTAGGCGCGAATCTCACTATACTTACCGGCGCCGTGACGTTACGGGTCAGCTACCGTCACCCAAAATATTTTTTTTGTATAATGAAATAAACGTATTCTCACTATCCAGCACGTCTACGTTCCGCCATCACCTGTGTTGCACAGTTGACGGTAAGGTGACGTACCGGCACCGTCACGTCACCATACTGGCAACTGTACAACACGGACACTATGCGTACTGTCACCGTTCCGGAAACAGCATCTCAAATTTTAACGATTAACGATTACCATTGCAAAAATACGAGGAAAAGATGCTATACCTTTTCTTCACAAATCAGCGGTTTACAAATTATCTTGTGTCTCTTGTAACTCCTTTTATATTGGCTAATGTGGGCGGGGACTTGAGTGTCGCATTAAAGAACATGTTTCTTACATTAAGAAATATTCTAATTCTGATATTTGTAATACACCTTCTTCGTTTGCTAACCACATTTTATCTGAAAACACCACTTTGACAATGAACGAGTCACCTTAATTCACAATTGCAATAATGGCTTTAGATTATATCTTTTAGAATTTGCTTAAATTTACATTGCTTGTTCCCATAACAATTCTCTTTATCTTAATGTACAACAGTTAACTCATTTTCTCCTTTTTTGCTCTTTTTTCTATTAATTTATTTAGATATTAATTTTTCAAGTTTGTTAATATTTTCTAGTTTCCTAACAGGTTAAAAATTTTTTCTTCTGTGCCATTTACTTGAAGTTTCAAATACATGACACCTGACATAAACGCTTGGTGTTTTAACCTTGTGAGACTCACCCTAAAGTGCGTTTTCAAGTTTTCTAATTTATCTATTTTATTTTATGTGTTTGTCAGTGTAGCAATTTCCAGGAGTTATTAATTTTATGCTTTCGATTTTCTCCCCACTATTAGTGGGCTTAATTTTTGCACCCGTTTCTAGGGTGTACGTTAATAACCCCGTGTATACGAGGGTCTTGTTTGTTTTTCTTATTCTTACCTATTTTCACCTTCATTAAGGTCTTTTTCATTTTTACCGGATGCCAGACGTTTAAGGGGATTGGTTGGCTGATTTTAAGCTCTCTTATTTCATTTTCTCCCCCTCCATATCCGAGAGGGGTTGTTCCTACACGAGTCTCTAACATTATTATCGGTTGTATAACTTGTGTAGTTTTTCATTTTCTTTTGTTTCTTGGGATTTTATCCTTCTCTGGGTTTATTTATCTAAACCCTTTTCAATATTTCAAAAATAATATACTAATATTCAAAACACGTTAAGAACAAGTTGTTTAGCTTCTACCGTCTTTTATCAATTATAGTGGTTAAAAGTAGTTTAAAAATTTCGCTTTTTTTCCTAGTGATTGCCTTCAGTGTTTTACTTGGGTGGTTGAATAAATTTATTTATATATCTAGTGATCTTCCAGTGCAATTTGCATTAGATTTTCGGAGTTTCACTCAATAAAAACGGCAAAAACATTACAAAAAGCAAGCAGCTGAAAACAGTTAATCACTTCTGATTGTTGTGTTATAGTCCGGGAGATAACTGTAAATTTGTGCCTTAGAAAATTTTGCTGGTTATTTTGTTGTCAATGGCTAACAACTGTTACTCCTGTGCGGACTAGCTTGGTGATAAATATGTTGTCTGCGACAGCGGTCACGTAACATCACATCCAACCGAAGACTGAACAGGATTAGCACCCTCTGAACTTCGAGCAGTTGTACTGCAGAAAAGAACTCTTACCTACTTCTGCAAGGAATGTCGCTCTTCTTTTAAGAGCGTACCCAAACTCCTGCGTGAAATGGATAATCTCAGAAAGGAAGTTATTACATTGAAAAATGACATTTCTAAACTCAAGGAAAACGAATCCTTCTCGATGGTTATAAATGAAATCCATGAACGGCAAAAAAGATCTAATAAACTACTTGTTTTTAATCTACTCGAACCAAACAATGCTCGTGAAGATGTTGAACAAGTGAAAAATATTCTCTCTACTATTGATGACACTGTAAACTTAGATGGTATTAAAATGACACGTTTTGGCAAGAAAAACAAAAATGGACATCGGTCACTCAAAATAATTTTATCTTCAGTTAAATATGTTCATTCAATAATTAAAAACAAGCAGAAGGTGAGTCGAGAGAAAAAACTCTTCATATCTCTAGACCAAACCCCTACCCAACGGACACTTTTCAACACAGTCAAGACTGAACTCCTAGCACGTCAAGATGCTGGTGATCAGAATCTAGTAATTAAGTATATCAATAATGTACCAACAATTATCCAAAAAAACTACTAAACCCGGGCAAGCTTTTTCTTTACTATCAAAACGTCAGAGGACTTCGAACTAAATTAACCGATTTAAGTCTTAATGCTTCAAACTGTTCTTATGATGTAATCATTCTCACAGAAACTTGGCTTACTACCGATGTCAATGGTGCTGAGCTCGGATTGACAAACTACAATATTTTCAGACAAGATCGGTCACCTGAGTCCAGTAAATTTGGAAGAGGAGGAGGAGTACTGATAGCCACCAAGAAAAAATATCCCGCATATATTATTCCGTCGGATTCTTCAGTTGAACAACTTTTTGTTCACTTATGTGGTAAGTTGGTCCTGGGAGCTCTGTATATCCCGCCTAAGTCTCCTACTAACAAGTACCCGGTCTATTTTGACCAACTTATTAGTATAGGTGAACAATACTCAAATTCTAAATTATATCTTTTTGGTGACTACAATCTGCCCTCAGCCGAGTGGGAACTTGAAGATTTTTGCTCATCTGCATCAGCAAAACCTAACACACCAGTTGCAGAAACTGAAGCTATTGATACTGTTTCAAATATTTGTGCTCTTCATAATCTTTTCCAATCTAATACTATGGTCAATACTAGAGGCGTCATCCTCGATCTTGTTCTTTCTTCACATGAGCTAACTGTAACCCCAGCAGCTGATATTTTAATTTCTCCAGACCCGTACCATCCTGCACTGGAAACAACCTTGCAGCTACACTTCTGTCAAAACTCAACTGTTGGAGTTGAATACTATTATGATTTTCATAAAGCAAATCTCTCCTGTATACATCAATACTTAGATGCAGTTGATTGGGACAGTCTTATAGGTGATAAGGACATCTCTGTGATGATAAGTGTATTTTATGACTACATACTACATGTCTGTTTGTTTGTTCCATTGAAAAAAGTCTGTACTAAGAAATTTCCTTGTTGGTATTCGATTGAACTTATACAATTGCTACATGATAAGAAGATTGCCCATATGATTTACAAAAGTAATAGGTCTCCTGAAAACTATGCCAATTTTAGTCAACTCAGAGCTCAGTGCAAAACTTTGTCAAAAAATGCTATTCTAGTTATATACGATCAACTGAGAACTCTATCCAAGATAATGTTAAAAATTTTTGGAAATTTGTAAATAATAAGAAAGAAAATAACAAGATAATAACAAGATCCCAAATTTATTTGCTAATCATTTCTCTTCTGTTTTTAGCAATAAAACTCTAACTTATGATAATAACTTAATAGAATCCAAAGTTAGCGTATCTTCCTATTTCATACCAATCTCGAAAATATATGTAAAACTATCAACTCTTAATGTCAATAAAGGTCCTGGACCTGATGGTATTCCTCCCATCTTTCTGAAAGAATTCTGCTTTATTCTTTCTCGGCCGCTTTTTCACATTTTTAACAAATCACTGCACTTAGGGGAGTTTCCTGACTTTTGGAAACTGTCCTATATTACTCCAATATACAAAGCGGGCAATAAAGCGGACATAAAGAATTATCGCCCTATCTCTATTCTCGGCACGATTCCCAAGGTATTCGAAAGTATCGTTACTGATTTTCTTAAGTACGACTGCACTTCTATATTGAATCCTCAACAGTTCGGATTTTCTTCAGGTAAATCGACAGAACTCAGTTTGCTGCTTTATGTTGATGACTTGTCCGAAGCTCTGGAGAAAGGATTAGAGGTTGATTCGGTTTATACAGATTTTTCCAAAGCTTTCAACACGGTGAACCACGATCTATTGCTGCAAAAGCTTAAATTATACGTAGTCCAATAAACGAAGGTATCAACCATGACATCAGGGCGCGTGCAGAATTTTTTTTTTTTTATTTGTAGGTGTTCATGGGTAGATTACTCCCTGAAAATATGTCCACCGAGAAGTGAGGGGTGGGGCCTGGAAAATGGCCAATGATCCCGAAATATGACACTTAGAGAAGTGGGGATTAACTAGAAATGGAGAGCAGTCGATTATCTACAAAAACGGTCCTTATCATTTTTGTCAAAAATTTAACCGTTTTCGAGATAACCACCTCAAACAGTAGCCTGGTTTTCGAGCTGCTGCGCCGCGTCTCGGAAAGCACGCTCCGTGAATGCGGGCTGACAAATTGTTCCATAACTTGGGTAAAAATTAATCTTTTTTGATGATTCAAAGTTCATATGAAAGGAGGGACCTGTAGCTATATTTATAGTATTATTTTTTTTATTTTTCTGGAATATTGAAAAATCTAGCCAAAGTTAGTTTTTCCTCGATATTTTACCCTCCTTATCAATCTATTCATATTTTTTTTAATCAAGTGTAGTTTCACCGAATCCTTTTGGATAATGAAGCTATGATAGGCGACGAATGTATTCCGTAAGAATCAATCAATAATTTTTGTGTATTTTTATAAACAACGCGTTCTTCTTGGGACGTTTTTTTTTGTATTTTCGGAGTTTTTGAAAATGCCTGGGTCTATCGATAATTGATAAATAATGAAGAGCTATATTGGGGTTCAATGCATATTATTTGAAAGCTGAAAATGTCCCGTTATCGACGGCTTTTTTTATTTTTCTACAAATTTTTCAGTTTCCCGGAAAATTGAGAAAATTCTCACCTCGATGAAAAATCTACATTTTTTTTTAATCGTTGTTTTCTTTTCAGGGTTGAATTTTTGGAGGTTAATGATTGTACTAAATAAAAGATCAAACTCCCAGCTTTCCATCAATGTATATATCGACTATTTTATTAGATGTACGCGAAAAAACTTTGCCTCCAAACTTCCTTGATTGTGATACATGTCCCGGTCCCGGCCACGCGTCGTCTCTGTATAGTATCAAAGCGGGACTAAAGTGCTCGATTATTTGTGGTTCATGTCATGCTGGACCGTGTTGTAATTACAATGATATGGAAAATGAAGATACGACAATACCTGAAGAAGAAAGGGTAGAGGGAGAGCCAGGAACAGAGCCAGACGTAGATGGTCAGGAAACAGAAGATGTAGACGGAATAGACCAAGGAGAGATTGATTACTCCAGTCAAGAATTTTCATCCGAGCCAAATGTGACGGATTGGTGATTAAGAATAGTTGTTATACATCCCATATATGTTATGTTGCTCATATATTTTTCAATAATAAATTCTATTTTTCAAAAACTGTGACTATGAATTATTGCGAAAAAATGCGAAACAATTTGTCTGCCCGCCCATGCCGACATTCATGGAGCGTGCTTTCCGAGACGCGGCGCAGCAGCTCGAAAACCAGGCTAAGGTTAGGGGTAGTTATCTCGAAAACGGTTAAATTTTTGACAAAAATGACAAGGACCGTTTTTGTAGATAATCGACTGCTCTTCATTTCTAGCTAACCCCCACTTCTCTAAGTGTCATATTTCAGGAGATATCGGATTTTCGGGGTTTCTGGCCAATTTTCCGGCCCCCTCCACTCATATCCCGAAGGACATATTTTCAGAAATTAATGTACCCATATTTACCTACAAGTTGAGAAAAAAAAAATTTGCACTTCTGCTCTCTTATTTGCTGACGACCTTAAATGCTTCAAAATCATTAATAATCGAAGCGATGCAGTGTCATTGCAATCAGATTTGGACGATCTAGCCAACTGGTGTCTTCTTAATGGGATGGAATTAAATGTTAGCAAATGTCACGTTATTCGGTTTTGTCGGCATCATCACTTGTCAACATTTAATTATACTATAAATGATAAATTATTGGATACTGTAGAGAAAATTAAAGACTTGGGTATTATATTCGATCGTTCTCTTAGCTTTAACCTTCACATCAATATTATTAAAAAATCCATGAAAATGCTTGGTTTCATCAAAAGAACAACCAGAGACTTTACTAACGTGCTAGCTATTAAAACTCTCTACTGTTCTCTAGTCAGGACACACCTCGAATACTGTTCTCCTGTCTGGTCCCCACACTACTTGCATCTCAAGAGCAAATTGGATAATGTTCAACAAAACTTTCTTAGATTTATTGGTTTCAAAATGCACATCGACTGCAATTATACAAACATGGAGCAATACTTGAATATCTCTTCTCTTTCTGTCCGTAGAGATCGAAAAGATCTTACAGTACTGTTCAATATTGTCAATGGCATATATAACTGTCCTGAACTCCTAGCTAAAGTGTTGTTGTTTGTTCCACCACGTGCAACAAGGCAAACTCAAACTTTTAACATTTCTTTTCACAGATATAATTACTCATATTATACTTTTATTCCAAGAACACTAAGACTTCCTAATTCTCTGGATGACCTATTACTTTTTGGTAACTCTGTTGCTATTTTTAAGAACCACATAATGAATTTGAATATTTAACAATCATTATATACATTGTTTTTTTATTGTTTGTACACTTTATTTTTTTGCAATTAATTGTTTTTTTCTTGTTATATATGTTTGTTGTACATTCTTATTTTATATATATTTATTGTCAATAACATATTTCTGTATTCTGAATTGGGCTTGCTCGTATAAATAAATAAATAAATAAATATTTCTTTATTTTTCCTTACCACTATCTGAATTTCATCAGAATGTTAGTCTGATGGCTAAAGTACTTTTGCAAACCAGTAGGTTTGTGTTCTCTACCTAGAACTTGCACTTTCAGGGTGTTATTTCATTATTTTAAGTTTAACATTAATTTTTTCTACAAGTTTTTGACTTTTAATTTTTTAATTGCCACATTTAATCAAATTTTAATGTAACCAAAGTGTTCTAATTTAATTTTTATTTTATATCAGAGCGTACTAGAGTTTTCTTAAGGATCTTATTTAGTATTGTTGTTATTCCAATTTTTACTTGGTAAGTTTAGGTTTTTGCTTATTGTAAAAATTTTTGTGATTTGGTTTCTCAATTTTAGACCTGATCATGACCCACTGAGGTCGAAACTAGTTGTCGGTTTTAATAAAGAATTTTATATGGCTTGATTTTAGAATTTTATTGGATTTGAACCTTTGTTTGAGTTTAATGGATAACTTTTTGTTTCATAATTCTTTTAGGTGATGAAAATTATTTCTGAAACAAGAAACAGCACACGCCCACAGGTAATGTGCTCTAGAGTTACTAAAGAAGAAAAAGTATTTTAAACCGATTTTAGAGTTTGCTCCAAATTACCTGTAATTACATATTCCATTTGATCTCTTTCTACACCAACTGAATTTGCAGCTGTACATTTTATTATTCCATTTTCTGTGGCATTAATTATAACTTCAGATGTAACTTTCCACCCTTCAGTAGGTTTATTTACATGCGGAATCTAAAATTTAAAATGAAAAGACATTAGTAATCAGTATCAGTAATCAGCACATTTTTTAGAGTAACTTTTTCTACCCTAAACAATAAAATAAAACAGAGGCATATAACAAACTTAATTAGTTAATTATATTATAAGGATTATAACAACTATCATTATCAACGGTACAAGTAATGAAATTATAAAACGGCGTTCATAATAATTTATTATACATATTAATACCGTAGGTTCAAAGAAAACTACTAAGGTTATCAATTATAAAATAAACACACATATTTATGGGTAAAGTATATAAAATTTTCTTACGGAGATAAATAGACATTCCTGTCTTAAACAAGACTTAAATTCCCAATCAAAGACGGGTATAGGATATGCTGCTGCTTCACATACCACTTTACTTGGAACACCAACTAAATGAAAAATCGGATCCATTATCATCTTCACCGCCGGTGAGTCTAGAAATTATATAAATAAAAACTTTTAAAAACAGGTATCCTTTTGAAATAATTTTATCAAATCCCGCCTCCCAAAGTTAGTATCAATGCGGCCCATGAAGCGAACGGGGAGCAAAAATTTAAAAAATTCTGTCACGGTTAATTTATTTTATTTTTATCAGGAATTTATTGTTTTGGTGACCTCAGTGGTTGAGTGAGCGAAGAACCGACATGGTCCCCGAGGTCCCCGGTTCGAATCCTGGCATGGGCATTAATGTACTTGTGAATGTTTCAATTTGTAATTTCAAAAAAATGAGACTCGTGGGTCTGACTGAATGAGATAATTAATCGGGGGCCAATAAAAAAAAGAATATGTTATTGATTTAGTTGTCAAAGGGAAGTTGTCATGTTAAGTTACATTTTCAAATAGTCGGTGAAAAACATTTATAAAAATAAGGAAGGTTCTCCATTGAGCTCAAATGTGGTATAGTGGATTAACCAAAAAAACTCAAAATTATTACCAAATAATAATTTAATATATAGAGATGACTAGTTTCGCCTACGCAGAGTAGTCATCTTCAGGTCTAGTTATAATGATTAGAAACAGCAAGCTTAAATAATTAAAGTTAACATGTGGAATTAATAAATAAAAAGTGAATAATTAAGAAAGTATAACAATAATAAAAGTTAAACAATTAAAATTTATAGTAGTTAATTTATACACTTCAAATAAAAACGACACGAAGCGTTGACTCACTTAAAAAATATGTATAATGTATAACTACTTTTTTAGATCATTATACTTATACTACTATTTCATTATAACTCCTACTTCTTGGAAATAAGCATTTATATCCCTTTTTAAATCAGATTTACTCTGATTTCACTATTTACGAAGTAGCGAGCAAATCGTCGTAGAGAGTACATGTTTATTGCGATCCAGCGTGTTATCAATTTCGTACTTTCTATATATCTATATCCTTATCGGATTAGTGGTCAACTAACAAAATTCCACAACGCCAGTGGCGTACCCTTTATTTTATGGAGTCTTGCCGCCAAAAATCGTCAGGTAAGCAGCAAGTCTCTTACATTAAGAACACCCTGGGGACATGTTCCCAACATCCCAACAATTTCATGGGTTTCCTCCTCAACCCCAACCCATTTTTCAAAACTTTAATTATCCATCTAGTTCAAGAGAAGCCTTAAATTCCACTCAACGAAAACTTAAAATCAAGCCCACAGTCACCGAAGAGGTAGCCCCTAGTAATGACGACATCAGCGATATCGAAACAGAAAATAAAAACCCATGGCAAGAAGTCAGAAAGCGAAAATTCGTTAAACAACACGACGAACCAGGATCTCCAAACACACCACCAACAAAAGTACAAAACCGTTATGATATTCTATCAAATACTGATGGCAACGAGCAAACCGACCAAACTGAAGCAAATAAACAACAAAAACCAACGAAACCCCCTCCAATATTCATATATGGTGTCAAAAATTTTAAAGACATGGTCAGTAATTTTTCTCAAGTAGTGGAAAAAGAAACCTACTACACTAGAACTCTACCAAATGACACTGTCAAAGTTGCAACTCAATAGATACGTACCGAAAGTTAGTCAGACACTTGAAAGAAGAAAACATAATTCATCATACATACCAAATAAAAGAAGAACGTGCTTATAGAGTTGTAATAAGACACCTCCATCATTCTATACCCACAGAAGACATTAAAAATGAACTAGAGAAAATAGGTCATAAAGTTCGCAACATAACTAATGTTAAGCACAGATTAACAAAGCACCCTTTATCTCTATTTTTCATAGATCTTGAACCACAGGAAAACAATAAAACAATATTTAAGCAAGAGTTTTTGTGCAATTCCAAAATAACAGTAGAGGCTCCTAAGAAAAACAATTCAATCATCCAATGTTTACGATGTCAAGCATATGGCCATAGTAAAACGTATTGCTATAAACCATACAACTGTGTTAAATGCGGCGAACAACACGATACTAAGTCATGTAAAAAACCAAGAAATACTCCGGCGAAGTGTGCATTGTGTCAAGAAGACCATCCTGCAAATTACAAAGGCTGCTCAACTTACAGAGAACTAGTTGCATCAAGAAATAAACCAAACATAGAAACACATACACGTCAACGCATACAAACAAACTCAATAAATAACTCAAATCGTCACATCTCCCCTACATACAATCAACAACAAACATATGCAAATGTAGCTGCAAATTCCAATCCTGAGCCTAAAACCAACATAGAATATCAGTTAATAACATTCCTAAACGAATTCAAAAATATGTTTTCGCAGCTTATGAGTCAAAACAACATGATCCTAAACTTGTTAACAAAAGTCATTAATAAATAAAAATTCAATAATATTCTTAGAATTGCAACCTGGAACGCCAATGGTCTGCTTAACCACAAGCAGGAAATTATTACATTCCTAAATTTCAATAAAATCGATATTTTGCTTATTTCAGAATCTCATTTCACTAACTTAACTACTTTTAATATGCCCCTCTATTCAACCTATAGTACTCCTCACCCTGATGGTACGGCTCATGGTGGGTCAGCGATAATTATCCGCAATTGCATCTCTCATCACGAACTACCGAAATATCAAACAGACAAAATACAATCCACAAATGTTCAAATAAACGCAGTGCCGTGGCATTTTAACATATCTGCAATGTACAGTCCACCAAGGCATGCAATAACTTCAGACGAGTATAAAGTTTTCTTTCAAACTCTTGGCAATAGATTTATATCTGGTGGCGACTGGAATGCTAAGCACACACATTGGGGCTCAAGACTTATCACAACAAAAGGTCGAAATCTTTTAAAAGCTGTTCTTGATGAAAATTATGAAGCTCTCTCAAATGGTATTCCAACGTATTGGCCAAGCGATCCTAGAAAATCGCCCGACCTGCTGGATTTCTTTATAACTAAAGGAATCTCTAGAAACTGCTGCATAGTAGAATCCAACTATGACCTCTCGTCTGATCACACACCAGTTATTATGAGCCTGAGTACTACAGTTATGAACAAATCACCTCCTCCCAAATTAATTTCGAAAAATACTAACTGGACTGTTTTTCAATCACACCTAGAAGAAAACACTAACTTACAGCTACGAATAAAATCTCCAGAAGACCTAGATACCACAGCCCAGTACTTTATCACTCTTGTTCAACAAGCAGCTTGGCAGTCTACCCCAGAAACTAGATATACACCTACTAATACCACAGATGTGCCACTATACATTAGACAACTCATTGCTGAAAAAAGACGGGCTAGAAGAATCTGGCAAAGATCTAGAAACAATTTAGATCAGCACACTTATAATAGACTATCTAGGCAACTAAAAGCAGCCATTAGAGATGCAAACAACAAAAACTTCGAGCAATACATCACTAATCTGACAGTAAATGATAACACAATCTGGAAAGCTACGAAAAAATTTAAAAGACCACAAATTCCAATTCCCCCGATCCGTAAACCAAATGGCAATTGGGCTCGTTCTGATAAAGAAAAAGCCGACGTCTTTGCTACATATCTTACTGGCGTATTTCAAAGCGAACCAGGGCCTGATGATAAAGAGGTAGAAGATTACATTAATACAGCATGTCAAATGTCTCTTCCCATTAAAAGTTTCACTCCAAGAGAAGTCAAAGAAGAAATTAATAAACTTAACCCACGGAAAGCTCCAGGTTACGACCTAATTACAGGCCAACTGTTAAAGCAACTTCCCCGCAAGGCTATTATCCTCTTGACAGTTATTTTTAACCGGATGTTAAGTTTATCCTATTTTCCTACAATATGGAAATATGCCGAAATCATCATGATTCCCAAACCAGGAAAACCACATAATGAAATGACATCTTATCGACCTATAAGTCTTCTGCCAACCATAAGCAAAGTCTTTGAACGTCTATTAGTACAAAGAATATACGCAGACCATGAATTCCTAACACTGCTACCTAATCACCAATTTGGTTTTCGGGAAGACCATTCTACTGTTCAACAAGTCCACAGATTAGTGAATGAAATCTCCAAAACTCTCGAGAATAAGAAATTTTACAATGCAGCATTCCTCGATATCTCCCAGGCTTTCGATAAGGTCTGGCATAAAGGCTTACTCTTCAAATTAAAAAATGCTTTATCCAGCAACTACTATCTCCTTATCAAATCCTACTTATCAAATAGGCATTTTTCCATAAAATTCAATGACCAGCAGTCTAGTTTCTGCCCTATCAATTCCGGTGTACCCCAGGGTAGCGTTCTTGGACCGCTGCTTTTCCTTCTCTTCACAGCAGATATACCTCAGACCAATAACACTACAATGGCTTCCTTTGCTGATGATGTAGCAGCACTAGCTGTAAGTGAAGACCCTGCAATAGCATCTGCAAACCTCCAACATCATCTGGACCTACTCAGTAACTGGTATACTAGATGGAGAGTCAAAATAAACCAAAATAAATCAATTCAGGTTACCTTCACAACACGACATAACACCTGTCCACCTGTTAATATTAATGGCGTACGCATACCAACAGCAACCGAAACAAAATATCTTGGCCTCCACCTGGACCAACGCCTTACTTGGAAAAAACACATCCAAACCAAAAGAAGACAACTCGATCTGAAGTTTCGACAAATGTATTGCCTTTTAGGCCGAAAGTCAAAACTTAACCTTTCCAACAAAGTTCTGATTTACAAAGCCATTCTCAAACCGATTTGGACTTACGGAATCCAACTGTGGGGTTGCTCAAAACCAACATCAGTAAACATCATACAGAGATTCCAATCCAAAGTCCTAAGATCATTAACGAATGCACCATGGTATGTGAGCAACCGGACACTCCACGATGACTTAAAAATTCCCCTAATTAGAGATGAAATCAACCGATTAACAGATTCATACAAACAGCGGACGATCAACCACGAAAATGAATTAGTAGAAAATCTATACAACAATGGACCTGCCACAGGGAGACTTGATAGAACTTGGCCTCAAGATCTACTCCAAAATTAAAATAATGTAGGACAAGGCGAAACATCACTGGATGTTTCCCTTTACACACGTAAACCTTTCAATATATTTACTTAATACTCTGTAAATAGATGTAGATTGTAAATAAAGAATTTCAAAAAAAAAAAAAAAAAAAAAAAAAAAAACTATTTACGAATTTTTACTGCTCCATTTCAAGATTATATTTAATCATTTAATCAGACACGACATGAATAGAAAGTAGCAAGAGCAGCAGGAGTAGCAGTAGGAGTAGCAGCAGGAGTAGCAGTAGTAGCAGCAGCAGCGCATACACAAAAACAAAAAAGATAATTGAAGAAGCAGCTTCCCAACCAGTGAACGAAGGCATCCCTATTTCTTTCGCAGATATGAAAATAATAAAACAAAAACTAACCACAGCATTGGAAATCATGTGGAATTCATACAATAATAATCACAATATCGAACATTTATGGTCCATTAAGCCCAACACAAATAAATGTATCTATCCAAATTTTTTAAAAGGTAGAAAACAAGTCGAATTCTGTCGAATGTGAATTGGATACATACTTTAAAAAAAAACTACTACAAGAGGAGCAGTGAAAACTAAGCACAGCACAATGGCAGAAACCAGAGGAAAATCCATTCCAAGCTAAGGTGTAACACGATCGTGTCGAGAGCTGAATGGTTTCGGGACGTTAAATATGGAAATTTCAAGCGATGCCCGAAGGAACTGGCGGCCTGGAGGGGAAAGAAAATCCGCCTTAGCAGGGTAAGGGCGCACTGCCCTGCTGGATAGGAAATCGACCCTTATCGTGGGAATGCATGGATAAAGAAAAAATAGAAGAAAAAATAAATGGGGATAATGGGGGACAAGCAGAAGAGGTACACCGGAAAGAGGAGAATAGCGGAAAATATTACAATAATGGCGAAGAATGGACGGACAATGTTAATCTGGATATACTCTGTACGAAAGAAGAGAAAATACCAAGCTGTACGAAGGAAACAGTAAATCTGTTTGTAAGAAAATTCTCACTGACTAAATACCTAACACAAAAAAGGTATAAAAGTAGCCATAAATAAACTTGATGGATATATAAAAAAGCTACCGAAATCTATGAACTTCGTAGACGAGCTGCTGAACGGTGCGAGAGCTGAAACAATGTACGAGAAAGCCAATAAGAGGAATCAGATACAAAAGATATCCCAACTCTCCATATCGAAAATCGCTGTTATAGAAGTGCAAGGGAAACTAAAAAACGCTAAAGAAGTCACAGCAGAGGTCAGCACTCAGACTGTAAGCCCGCAACAACTGTAAAGGGCAAAACATATCTCTGAGATCGAGAACTCGTTAGATGCCAAGTTCCTCGAGAGCATGGGCAAGGCGTGGCCAGAGGAAGTGTATAAGAATCTAACATTCTCTGAATTTGAAAAGAATCTACGATCATACATAGATAATTGGTTACCTTTTTCACATCATGTATCAAGTAACACAAAAAAAGCGTTTTTTTAAATTTAAAATTCTTATATTCCCACAAATATCTTTTAAATAACATACATGAACTATTCTATGTGAAAACTTAATACTATCGCAGTTGAACTATGCTGATGTCATTCATCTACGGTCCTGCTCTTACTCAATTCGAGAAACATCGCCTCCAGAGAATACAAAACGGCTGCGTTTATTTTATATGTGGAATTACAACAAGCCAGATAATTTCACGACACACTATAATCCTTGGCTGGTTAAATCTGAGTGAAAGGCGACTTTTACATGCGTCTATTCTATATCAAAAAATAATATTAACGAAAAAACCTGCCGGTTTGTACGAAAAAAGGTCTGAATTACACAATATTAATAAACGACTCAAAGAAAATCTATTCATGTCAAAATATAGAACTTCCTTATATCGCTCCAGTTTCTTATAAAACATAGCTAAAATCTACAACATGATTCATAATGATATTAAGTTTTCACCAATTTAAACTTTTAAACGAAAAGTACAAAAAATGTATACTCAGCTGTTCTATTAAATATCAAATTTAAGAAGTTAAACTACTCAATTCTGGCATTTTTGACTCCTTTAATTCTTACTTTCAGTCAATTTTATATTTTCCCGTATTTTCATATTTTTATATTTAAATTATGTAGCCATTTGCTTAGTATAACATAGCTTTTGGTATATTTATTTCCAACCACTTTGTGACTTGCCTTTTAAGGTTCTAAAGTTAAGCTCATATTTAAGCTTGCTGAAGTAACTGACAACTCGTTCTTGCGCATCTTGCAGTTGTGATAAAACGACACCAATTTCCATATTGCTGGCGTCAGGATCAAGAATGAACTTTTCTTCTGGAAGTGAATAACTTAGGATTGAAGTTGATTTTAACTGATTCTTTAAAGCGTCAACGGCAGCTTTAGTCTTCATTCGCAATTCGCAAATATTTTTTATCGGAGTAGATATTGATGAACTATATTCCCAAAAGTCCCGGGACGGAGTCATAAGTTTCTAACGAGTGAAGAAAAAAATTTGAAAATTAGGAAATGGTTTTGGACATGCGTTTCTTTTTTATTACCCTTAAAATAAGGTGAAACTCGATAGGGGTTGCAATTTAAAAATTTTGGAGTTATCACCTCCTAAAAAACTTCCCAGTGTATGAAACTTTTAAACCATCTAAAAATGTAGTTTTTATGACCCTTTAATGATTTCCAAATTTTCATATATTTTTCTTCACTCGTTAGAAACTTATGGCTCCGTCCCGGGACTTTCGGGAAATCCTGTAGCCTTCTCCGCTTACTATATGTCCCAAATAATTAATCTTGGATTCGAAAAGTTGGCACTTAGTGACATTTAATGTCAGATTAGCAGCTTGTAGTCTTTTAATAACCTCTTTCAGGTTCAACAGGGATTCATCAACATCATCGTCTAGGAAAAACTTCTAAGGATGTTTTCCAACCTTTTTTCAAAGGTAGCTGGAGCGTTGAAAAGTCCAAATGGTGTGATTCTTAAACAACCATAAATTGGTTTTATGTGTTTATATATTCTTTTTATGTAGCCACGTGTCTAGGTTAGAGGGGAAAACAACTCCGGCCTCTTGCAGCTTTTTATAAAATTCTACAAAGTCTGTTCGAAAATTAGAACATTCAAACAATATATGTTCTGAAGTACCCAATGCTCCGTAAACACTGTTTAAATTTTAATAAAGTGACGATTATTGACGTCTGAAAACTATGGCTAGTATGATGTTTGTTTTTGATTAGTTATCGCCTGGTAAATGGCAGTTTGGTTTCTAAATACCCACCTGCGTAACTTTCTTAAGGATAACTGGATGGTCGTTGAAGTTAACAAGGCGAACAGATACATTTTCAGCAGTCGTGGTTCTTAGACTCGACCACGGCAGGAATATCGTCGTGAATGGTCTCATTTAACAGAGTAGTGAAAAAATATTCTAGCGTTATCCTTATGCAGGTAAATAATTAGCTCCTTAGTGCCAATATAGATAAGCCGGTGTGTTAAATCCAGTTAAAAACCGGAAACATTCGTGATGTCCATATCCAGAATAACTTCGATGTCGATGACGAAAGTTGGGTGTAAAATATGATCTAAGCCAAACTGTATCGTTATATTTACTTCCCTATAGATTTAGGCTGCTTCTCTTAAAACAGCTCGTAGTCACCCTTTGAAGGACGATATCTTTTTTTTCTGGCCACATTTGCTTAGAAAATGGTTTTCGTGACGCAATAAGTTAGTGGTGACGCCCAAAGATAATAGGAAAGAATATATTAGATTCTGTAATTTACGGGACAAATTACTGAATTTTTAACCGCATATTAATTCTCAAAGTTTAAATTATCTCTAAGAATGTTATTAAGTACAGTTGATAGATAGTAAACAGGAGAGTTAACGCAACTAACCACAGGTCTAATAGGGATGTTCGGTTTATGTATTTTGGGAAGCCCATACAACCTCGGGATAGCTGGGTTCATGGGAGCGACATTAAAGATTGACTTTGTTGAAAAGGAGAAAAGATGTTGAAAAGGTTTGATGTATGTTAAAGAATTGTGAAATGATAAAGTGGTATCAGATTTTAAAGGAATTTTGTTCTAGTTGCATTGGAAGCATAACACCATGTGTAGAGATTATGCATTTGATTGAGACATTCTTTAAACGTAACTTTTTTCAGTTTTTTTCAAACGTTTCACCTGCAACAACCACATTTTATCCAATACTCTATATATATGTTGAAAGCATATATAGGAACAGCAAAAAAATCGGTGAAAACAAAAATACACTAACATATGGGAAATCATCCATTAATGCCGACTGAAAGATCATCAAAGGTGGAGCATGTCTTGACAGAAATAGACCATGGGATAAAGTTTGAGGAAATTTAAATTCTTGTAACTACACGCATAAGGCGCGATTCTCACTATACGTACCAGCACCTTACCGTCAACTGTGCAACACAAGCGATGACGAAACGTAGACGTACTGGATAGTGAGAATACGTCCATTTAATTATGCAAAAAAATATTTTCGGTAATGGTACCTGACCGGTTACGTGACAGTGCCGGTACGTATAGTGAGAATCGCGCCTAATACAACAGTCGAAACTTTCGACCGCGCATCTCCATCACAGCAGGCTCCAACCCTATTGTAACCTTGATTTAAAGTAACATGCAATTTATGACGATGCCGTGCACTAGTGACGGCGAAACTTTAAGAATCAAATTCTTGATCCAATAACGGTCTAATAGAACACAAAGATCTAGTAGTAATGGACAACGGCAGTGAAAGCCGTACATACCTTGTTATTTCATTGTTTTTTAATTTGACACTAAAGCCACAATAGAAATTAGTAAATACCTGTAATATTTAGAAAGAACACCAACGTTGTTTTGTTATATTTATTTTGGCCAACCAACGTGTAGTTACCATAATCCTGCTTCAAATCAAGATTTTTTATCTTCAAAGTAATGATTTCTTCATAATGAGAATTGACTGGTTTGGATCGAACTACTTCATATTTTGGCCCTTTTGCTTCTGGGATGTTCTGATTTTTATTATTTAGCCTAAAATAATAAAAAAATTATTCGGCATGATAATTTATAGGTAACAAGTCACATGTTTCCATACGATACGTAAAAAATAGCTTACTTTTTTTAAATATATTTCTTTAAAAATGCATTGTTAAAGATTATTTATGTTATATTATAACATAGATATAAGTAACACAGATATCTATTTACACTTGTATAATTTATTTTAACTTATGTCAAAATAAAAATGCCTCCGTAGTTATTCCAAGTTTCTATCTAATCTTAATATAAACACTTTCAGCAATGTGAAAAAGTTGGTACAATAATGGTTAAAGCCATAAAATCAGTAGATGAAATATTTTACAATTTCTAAAATTATAGGTCGTTTTTTCATGTTAAAAGTAAACAAATTGAATCATGAATACATTGTCTATAAAAGAGGATATTGCAAACAACTGATTTTAGAGTATTTCTATCCATATTCATAACAATTTCAGCAGAAAAATAATAGTACCTACAATATTTAACAGTCAATAATCAATTTTTTTTGAAAAATTAATGTAATAATAAATTTTGCAATAAGGCCATAGAATAATCTAAAAAACTACGAATTTCGAATTTTTCCCGTCGAGAGTTGGTGGTTAAGTGTTTCAATATTTTGGTCCTCCACAGGCCATATTTAGAGTGAGATAAACATCATTTAGTAACTAACCCCCTTTTAATTTGTCTCAGTGTGTCAAACAGAGAAATAATCTTGAGTAAATTTAGAACTATAGCTTTCCTTGTTTAATTAGAAAAAAATAAATAAGTAGAAGATTCTTTCACAAAGTTTTCATTGTTAAGTAGATCTTCGTAAGTAGGTTCAAGTGTCGTGTTATTTATTTTATATTCATAAACAATTTTATCCATTTTTAGTCTGTAAGTCATAACTTTACTTTTATCAACGTTAAGTAACAAGTTATTACATATACACCAGTCTTCGATACACTTTAAATTTCGGGAAAGACTAATGCAATCATTTACATCTTTTATCCGACAGTAGATCTTCATGTGATCAGCATATAACAAACACTCAACGTACAGTGCTTCGATTATGTCATTTATGAAAATGTTAAACAAGAGAGGGCCCAGGTTACTACATTGGGGAACTCAAGATGTTGCTAGGTATTCGACAGACTTGAAGCCATTAAAAGCAACAAATTGACGTCTATTACTCAAATATGATGAGAAGAGTTTAATCAGTTGTGTAGATAATCCATATCGTATCAATTTATTCAACAACACTCCATGATCAAGCCTGTCGGAAGCTTTTGAGAAATCAGTATAAAAACATCTGTCTGGCTTCTTTCATCGAAGCTTTCGGATATAAATTGAGAAATGTTCACCAAATTAGTCACCGTAGAGCGCCCCTTCATGAAACCGTGCTGGTTATACGTAATTTTATTATGTACATGACTATATAATCTGTCACACAAAAGTATTTCAAAAACCTTACAAAAATTACATATAATTGAGATAGGACAAAAATCGATAATTTCAGATTTGTTGCCTTATATATATATATAGGTCTTACTTTAGAAATTTTCCACATATCGGACACCCTACAAGTTCTAAGACATAAGTTAAGTAAGGTGGTTAAAGGAGAGGCAATATATGTGCACATATTTTTAAGAGAAACGATGGAATAAAGTCAGAACCAGTGGTCATTTTAATCTTAGCTTGCTTCAGAGCTGCAAGTACTTCATTTACATGAAAAGTGGGAACGTTAAGTACTTGTACATTTAAAACTTCATCAGAAGTGCCATAATCTGAGCCAACCGAGTAAGATTTAGCAAAAAAGTCAGCAAACCCATTAATGTTCATTATTATAAAAGATCCTATCAGAAATATCTGTCGAACCTTATTTACTATTAACAAACGCCCAAAATTTACAGGGGTCAGCCTTCATACATCTCTCAAGTGACTTAACCTATTTTTTGTAAGATTTGTTGAGTTCAGATTTGGTTTCAGACCTTAATTGTTTAAATTGCTGAAGAGCGTCTACATCATTATCTGTCTTAAATTTCTTCAGATATTTGGATTGCAAACGAATTTTTCTAATTATATTTTGAGTAAAGCAAGGTGGATTTACGTTTAAACATTCTAGTTTGATTTGGAACACATTCAACCAATATTCTATAAAATTTTCCATAGAAGTAGGTCATTCATCATTGCATCTGTCAAAAGCCTCTAAGAAAGTCCAGTCAATACTAGAGAGACGTTGATACAATAGAGGAAAATTCGTTTTTCTAAAGCAATATCCGTTAATATAAGAAGTAGGAACATTTCTTTTTAAGCTATGGGTAGAATTTAGTTTACATGATATATCCAAAGCAGGATGATGTCGATCTTCCGTTAGAAAAATTTTTGCGGATTTATTAACACTGCACTGTTATAAAAAACAAGGTCAAGCAAATATTCACAATCATTATGTACAAAAAAAAGAAGTTAATTAATGCAGTGATTTTCGGATTTATTAAATTGTCATTTAGATCTGTAAGGTACGAGGAAATATTGAAATCACCCAAAATAAGTACATTTTAAATTACTTAGAAAATCAAACAAATTGTTATAAAAATCAATACTAGATGATGGAGGGACATACAAATTCTGAACAAACACGGAACTTGCATCATTTATTATCTTTACCACAATAACATCAATGCAAGCTAGAATACGTGGAAAAAAATGATCTACATTTACACGAGAGGAAACAAAATCGTTGCTTACAGCAATAAGAACCCCACCACCTCTAGAACAGTTTTTAAAACTCGACAGTGTTGAAACGCAGACCTCTGATATTCTGATAATACACATGTAAATAGATAGCTGAATGTTTATCATTATTATTAATATTAATTATTGTTTTACAGTTAATACTTTGCTTTACGAGTAGCAACGAAAAATTACTCGGCGATTGCTATTTAATTGAAAATGACTTTAATTTGTCAATAGATTTTTCATAGGCCATACACTTTTCTTTATCCCAGACAGCATGATTAATATTGGTTATACTTAATTTTGCGCAGGTAGAGCATTTTCGCGTTTGAGATTTGCACTCTTTTACATCATGATTATCAGAACATAAAGGACATGTTTTTTGCTTATGACAAATTTTGGAGGAATTATTATATTATTACAGTTAAAGCATCTCAAAACTTCAATAGCATCGTAGAGAACACAACTATCATAAGCTACAAATAAGTTGCCAGTTTTCATTGCACAGTCATAAACAGCTTTGTTAATCCAAACAATAGCTTCATAAATATCTGACTTCTTCCTGGTAGGAAATATTTTAATAATTTTACAAACAGAATCACGACAAAATAAATCCTCGTTACAAGACAGCAAATATTTTCGCAGTTCTTCAAAGAAAGTTTTTCAATCATACCTAATATTTTTATGCGAGGAAGGATCCCAGTGACTTCTCTAATTTCGTAAGATTCAGCAATTTTTTCTTCCACTATCTGTTTTAATTTTTCATTATCCGCGTGGTTTTGGCATCCAATCAAGATTCCTCCGTCTTTGAAGAAATCATAATAGAACCACAGACACCATGACTTTGATTTTTTAATTATACACAGATCTCACACAGCTAAACTCCGTAGCAAATTTTGAACAGTTTTTAGCACAGTTCTTCCAGTTATAAAAGCGAAAACTAAGGAGCACGTGCGAGCAACTTCTACTCATGCCGGTGTATGTTGGTGTTATGATGTTAATAAGATAAAATGCTTTGACTTTCTGTAGAGTTGGAAAATGAACTGGACGTTTCCACGTATGATAAAAGTTGTTTTGCAAACTAGTCAAATCACCAATTTTAATAATCACCGAGATTTCTCCAATAGAGTAATGTCCTTAAGAAGACTCTTTAAGATAAAACTTTGAAGAATCGATTATCAGCGGTGACGATACTAAAAGGGTCTTCAAATATATTCAAAAATATAGTCGTCAAAATTTGTTAGCTCCGTAAATTTTTTATATATTAGAGCAGAAATTAAAGCGATCTTTATAGAAAACCCTTATTAACAGCAATTTGGAAAAGTTTGAACCATTACCTTTGTATACCACTGAATTTTGAAGCATCTACTAAATTTCACATTAATACAGTGAAAAGATGTCTTTTACTGGAAATGGACCTGGACCACCATCTGATTTCTTCAATCAGCCACTATTACAACCAATGTTAAATCAACCGCAAGTAGTTCAAGCACCACAAAATCATTATAATCAACCAAATCAAGGGCCATACAATGCTCAGTTTAATCCTATATATCCAAACCCAAACACTCAGATTTACTTACCTCAAATGAACCATCAAACTCCTCACCAAACGCATACAATGTACATGACCTACCCAAATGGAAAACCAGGCTCGCCACAATCACAAACCAATCAAAATGTATTTTCAATGGATCTGCCTTCCTCGAGTGAAGACGAGCAAGATCCAAAGCATCAAGATGATATTACAAAGAAGCACGACTGGCAAATCATAAGACCCAAACGGAAAAGAGTAAATAGACAAACTTCAACAGAAATGACGGAACAAATACAAACTAACAACAGATTCGAGTTACTCAAGAATTTATCCAACAATGAAAATGGATCAACAGAACAACCTATAACAAAACCAACTAATAACACCCCGAGAGAACCTAAACCTCCACCTATACATATCTACGGTGTAAACAACTATAAAGCGATGATAGGCAACTTCTCCTCAGTCGTCAAGGAAGAAACCTACCACACTAAAGCTCTTCCAAACAACACAATAAAAATCATCCCACTAACCTCCGAAACCTACAGAAAAATAATCCATCACGTAAGAGAAGAACAGATCGTACACCACACGTATCAGATGAAACAGGAAAGAGCCTACAGGATAGTAATTCGTGGACTACATCATTCAGTGCCAATAACAGACATAACAGAAGAACTAACCAGCAAGGGACACAAGGTAAGAAACATCGTAAACATCAAACACAGAATCAGCAAAGAACCATTGCCACTCTTCTTTATTGACTTAGAACCACAGAACAACAACAAAGACATATATAAGCTAGAATTATTGCAACATTGTAGAATTCGCATTGAAGCGCCCAGGCGCAAAAATACAATCACACAATGCACAAGGTGCCAAGATTATGGTCACTCAAAAGCATACTGCGCCAAGCCGTTTAACTGCGTGAAATGCAGTGGACCACATGACACTACAACATGTAAGAAAACCAAGAATACCCCAGCTAAATGCGTCTTATGCAGTGGAAATCACCCAGCCAACTACAAAGGATGCACTGTCTACCAAGAATTAATAAATACCAAAAACAAAGACAACCCAAAGAGAAAAACCAACTCCGGAATAGTTAACCACAATCCCCAATCACCCACAAATTATGTAAGTCCTAACACAAGTTATGCGCAAATAACCTCTGGAAGATCACAGATTCAGCCATCTAACGGAAACAATCCAGATATAACAGAAAAGTGAACCACTTTTCTCAATGAATTTAAAAATAGCCAGCTGATCAACCAGAATAGCATGATACTAACCATGCTGACCACAGTCATAAATAAAATGGCTCACGGATGGCGAACTCAGTAAGAATTGCAGCATGGAACTCCAACGGTTTGAATAACCATATACAAGAAATTACAGTGTTTTTAAAAATAAATAAAATTGATATATTGCTAATTTCTGAAAGCCATGCAACAGAACAAACCGTAATCAAAATACCACACTATACAATTTATTATGCTAACCATCCGGACGGTACAGCCCACGCAGGGTCAGCAATAATTATAAAATCCACCCTAAAGCACTATGTACTAGAACCATACGTCACAAACAAAATTCAAAGCGCAGTTATAAAATTAACAACGATGACAAGACCTATTGTTGTTGCCGCTATATACAGTCCACCAAGACATGTAATAACACCAGAGGAGTACGAAGACTTTCTACTTCAACTTGGTCCTCACTTAATAGCGGCAGGAGACTGGAACGCTAAACATACCATATGGGGATCCAGGTTAATCACTCCCAAAGGTAGGAATCTGCTAAGCACCATGCAGCAAAACAACCTCAACCATCTATCAACGGGCCAGCCGACTTACTGGCCCACTGATCTGAATAAAATCCCCGATTTACTGGACTTTGCAGTAATGAGAGGAATATCTAAGATATATAGTACTATATAATCTAGTACTGACTTGAGTTCTGACCACAGTCCTATCATAATAACAATTAGCACCAGTCCAATTAGGAAAAATGCACCACCAAGACTAAGTAATAATCATACTAACTGGACAGAATTTCAGAATTATATCAATGAAAATATCACATTGAACTTAAGATTAAAAGAAAATCACGAACTCGAAAATGCAGTGGAGTACTTAACCAATATTATTCAGAAGGCTGCATGGTTATCAACGCCGGAAAGAAAAACGACAACCCAGGAAGTCCATAATATACCATTACATATTAAAGAATTAGTCTACGAAAAACGAGTAGCAAGACGTAGGTGTGAATCATTTTCATGGTATATTAGCAACTTAAATACTGATGACTATTCCCTGTGGAAGGCAACCAAGAGATTTAAACGACCAACACTGGCTATACCACCAATCAGGAAACAAAACAGGAGCTGGGCGCGCTCAAATGCAGAAAAATCAGACCAATTTGCAGAGCACCTTGCAGAAACATTTACACCGCATTTAATGAATGGCAACGAAGACGAAATAGAGGCATATCTAAATGCTCCTTGTCAATTGTCACCACCAATAAGAACCTTCTCACCAACCGAAGTACGAGGAGTTATAAATCAACTTAACCCTCACAAAGCTCCAGGTTATGACCTAATAGACGCTACAATATTAAACAAACTCCCACGTAAAGCCATGGTATTACTTACAACAATTTATAATACTATGCTTCGTCTCTGTCACTTCCCTTTGCAATGGATAATAATGATTGCTAAACCTGGAAAACCTCCCACGGCCTATAAGTCTCTTACCCATAATGTCAAAAATATTTGAAAGACTATTACTCAGAAGACTAGAAGAATCAGTTCACCTGATGAAATAATCCCTATACACCAATTTGGATTCAGGGAAAACCACTCTACAATCCAACAGTGTCACAGGATTGTCAACAAAATCAAAGAAAGCATTGAAGGAAAGAAAATGTGTACTTCAGCCTTCCTTGACGTACAACAAGCATTCGACAAAGTGTGGCACAAAGGATTATTATACAAACTAAAAAAGCACTTGACTGACCAACTGTATCTCATTATAAAATAATATCTCAGTGAACGCTACTTTCAAGTCAAAATCGACGACGAACTCTCTTCTTACCAACCTATAAGAGCAGGGGTCCCCCAAGGTAGTGTCCTAGGGCCTATCCTCTACCTAATATACACAGCCGACGTACCACTAACAAATGACACAACAATTGCAACATTTGCCGACGATACAGCAATACTGTCATCAGATTTCGACCCAGCAAGAGCTACCGAGAAACTACAAAACCACCTTAATCTACTTCAAAACTGGCTAGAAAAATGGAAAATTAAAGTAAATTCAATCAAGTCTGCCCACATAACATTTACAACACGACGAGACGTTTGTCCACCAGTACATATAAATAACACGATTATACCGACCAAAACTGAAGTGAAGTACCTTGGTCTCCACCTGGATCAGAAACTAACATGGAGGACACATATACAAACCAAAAGACGCCAATTGGACCTAAAATAAAAAAATATGAGCTGGTTGATAAACAAAAGATCTCAACTATCCATGGAAAACAAAATAATCATATACAAGGCCATATTGAAACCTATCTGGACATACGGGATAGAACTATGGGGATGCAGTAAACCAAGTAATATAAAAATATTCCAAGCATACCAATCAAAAATACTGAGGACGGTAACTGCTGCTCCATGGTACGTCTCAAATCAGACACTACACAATGACTTGAACATCCCATATGTAACAGAAGTGATTAGGTCCAATGCCAACAAATAAAGAAACCGGGCCACTGGAAATAGTAAGCAGCTTATTAAGAACTCTTCAATCAACCTGTTGAAAGAAGACTAAGAAGATTATGGCCAGAAGATCTCGATAGATAAAAATACAGAGATCCATCGCTGGATGGAACCTGCCCAAGTCACCTTTCCATATCAGATTTACGACTGCTCTTGAACACATTACTTTTACGGTAGATCTCGTTAAAAAGCATTTATTAAAACTTCGTTCAAATGCTTCACCCTGATTAGATGGTCTAACTCCGAACTTCTTAAAAAAGTGTGCAATCGTGCTTGCAGTTCCTTTGTCTCTATTTATGTAAATTTCTTTTAATCAAGGCTCCCTTTCTTCAAACTGGAAAATGGTGTCTGTCATTCCTATATTTAAGAAGGGTAATAAACTAGATAGTAATAATTACAGTCCGATATGTCTAATACCAGTTGTAAGTAAAGTCCATAATTTTAGAGGCTAGCTTGAATTTCTCTTAAACGTAAACATTGTTTAAAATCAACAATATGGTTTTATACCTGGCCGCTCAGCTCTTTCTAACTTATGGCATTGTGTAAACGATTGGACTAGATCCTTAAATAATCGTCAACCAATCGACATAGTATATTTAGATTTCTCTAAAGCTTTTAACCGAGTCCCTCTGAGTGGATTCTTATAGTTGGAACAACATGGCATTCGTGGAAAATTAAATTATTGGATTCAAAACTTCCTAACTGATTGACTTATCAAAGTTAGGGTAGACGAAGCTTTTTCACAGGAAAGACCAGTCAAAAGTGGAGTTTCACAAGGATCCGTATTGGGCCCTCTGCTGTTTACGGTATATACTAGCGAACTTCATTTCCACGTAAACAATAAAATTTTATTTTACGCTGACGACACAAAAGCATACACATCAGATCATCCTTCCAGAAAACTTGGATTCAATTTTTAAGTAGAGTTCGAAGTGGTTGCTTCCACTGAATTCCGAAAAATGTGTAGTTTTCAGAATCGGTAAGAACAATACATTATACCTTATTTTATTAATGGTCAACCATTGTGAACCTTAACGTCTCACAATGACCTAGTACTTACTGTTAACAGTGAATTGGATCGGATCCCGTGAGTTCAGTGTTTTCCGAGAGTTTATTTCCGGTCATTTTGTAAATTTTACACAATCTATGTAAAACCAATTCTTGAATACACTGGACCTGTTTGGTATCCCAACTTGACCCGAAATAGGACATTACTAGAAAATGTTCAACGCAATGCAACTAGACTTCCTTTCAACGAATAAGACCATCGTAGAAAGACTCTCAATAGCCACTCTTACCACTTTTCAGCTTGAGGCTTCGGGATGTCCTAATTATAACATTCAGAATACTAAAATACTAAAATTTTGGTAATCTGAACAGTTTTTACTGTCAATCCAGACGCACGCCTGAAAAGGCACCAATTTAAGTTGAAGAAAGAAAATATTGTAACGAGATCAAGACAAAACGTTTCTTGTAAATACAGTCTTCAATATTTGGAATAATTTAGAGAATAACATTTTTACGACATCCGACACAAATATTGTCAAAATAGACTGCACAATAGTATTACATTTAATCTAGGTATTAATTGAGCATTGTTATCTGGTGTACTTAATATTTTTATTTTATTTTTTTTTATTTTTATGTACTAGTAGGTATTTTCATTTAATGTTTTTCTTTTTATTGGGCATAATAGGAGCTTGCTGAATCATACTATTGGAACTAATCTTGCCTTTAGTAACACAGTTTATATAAATCAGTAATTGGTTCCGTGCAGTTTTAGCAGAAAATTATTTAGTTCAAGTTGAAAATTCAAGTGGCCAAACGAAAATCAAACAGAGCCATTATCAGGAACTGCGTCAACATTTTAGAAAAACACAGGGACTGGTCGATTTTGGATCAAAGGGGGATAGTTTTTCCGGTATTTTCGACTTCGCTGCTTACACCTTAAATTAAATGTTCAAATTGATGACCACCCGCGTCCATACAATAATAAAGATTTTCTTCGAGCGTTCTCGCACATTCCGAAGAATTTCCGGAGTGATTCGATGGCACCCCTCGACAATTCTTTGACGAGGTATCCCCACAAAAAAAATCAAGGGGCGACAAATCTGGTGACCTTGGAGGCCATTAAATGCTACCTCTTCTCTCAATCCAATGCTGTGGAAAATGTTGGTCTAAATAATGACGAACAATCAAAGCATAATGCGAAGGAGCACCGTCCTGTTGAAACATTAAATGATCTTCATTATACTGTTGGTCATTTTCAATAATATCGGTCAAGGTAGGGTCAATAGCATCTTCCAGTAATTGCAAATACATTTCGCCAGTCAAATTACGAGATAAAAAATATGGACCCACCAGCCGTTCACTGAAAATGCCAGCCCATACATTTAATTTTTGCGGTTGCTGTGGATGTACCGCCTGGAAAATTCTTGGGTTTGAATCAGACCAGTAGCGGCAATTATGACTGTTTACGGTACCGTTCATAAAAAAGCTGCATTCATCGGAGAAACAGATATTAAAAATAAACTGTGGATCGTTCGCTGCTCGCTCACTCAATATTTCGCAAAATTGCAAACGGCGGTCATAATCATCCTCACTAAGTTCCTGCACTAAATGTATTTTATACGGATGGAATTTGTTCTTCTTCAAAATGGTTTGAATGCTAGTTCGATTGATCCTAGACACAGATGCTAATTGCCTTTTACTTAACGTAGGATCTAGATGAACATGTCCCAAAACTGCAACTTCACTAGCTGTATTAACTACAGGCGATCTATTTTCTCGTTTTTTATTAGCTGCATTTCCAGTCTCTTGAAATTTTTTTACTAACTCTAGAACATATTTCCTACCGACCTGTTTATCTTGATATTTTTCTTTAAATAACTGAGCCGTTACATTTGCACATTTATTGTTCATAATATAAAGCGAAATGATATCTACCTTTTCCACAATGGAATAAATCATTGTATTTAATTTTCAAAAACACAATTAAACAAACCTTCGCTTCGATATACGAATCCACTAATTTCACGTTCTTTGTGTGTCAGGATCGTACCCATTTGTCTTTTACAAATGTGATAAAAAAATTACAAAAACAATGCAAAGCAAGAAAATCAACATTTAAACCAATGGCGTACTCAACCACCCATGTGTCATATTCACTATTTCGAGAAAAATGAAAAAATTCCAATTTTAAAAACTCTTATTAAAAACTAAACAAGTACATAATTTAAATTTTAAAATGTAATTTTTTAAAAAGTATCAGACCGTATTTTAAAATTTAAAGACTGTTATAAAGAGAATTGAAAGGGCTTTAAAATGATGCCTTACTTGACCCCTAATGCCATTTAAATATTTTGGGGTGATTGTTACCCTCGCTTGGAGGTGTAAGCAGCGAAGTCGAAAATACCGGAAAAAAGTTCTAGGAGACTAAGTAAGCGAAAACAGTCTAAGGGCATCACCGAACAATAATTAAGCGTTTTTTTAGACAGGCGATGTGGATATTGAAAAAAAATTCAAGGATTATTAATAGTGAGAAAGTTTGAATGTATGAATGAAATATTCTGCACAGATGATAAGCGTTTTAGGCGACAAATTAAGTGGAAACAAACTAAGAACACCCCTGAAAAATAAGTAAGCATTTTGTAGAGAAAAGATATAAAGACGTAATCAAGAACAAAAAAATCAGGGGAGGATTTTTCATAAAGTGTTAAATATTGGAGGATGTAAATGAGAGAAAGAGATGCTGCATAAATGAAAAGTATTTTAGGTGATAAGCAAAAGTGAAAACTTTCTACGGACACCACTTAGCGATATATAGGTAAAATTAAAGGGAATGGGATGATAATATGGAAAGAGTGAAGGACCTGAGAAAGAATGTGTATTGTATGCTGACAATATTTCAAAACTTTTTTTTAGTTTTTTTAACTTAATAAATTTGCTTAGTCAATAAAATAACTGATCTATCAAGTCTCAAGTAACCTTTCTACTAAATGGAAAGATAGGTCACTTCAACGATAAAAATATCAATTAAACTGGCTCGGGAATTCAGGATTTTTAAAAATTTTATAATGGGTTTTAAATAAAAAAATACAATAAAAATGGGAAAATAAACATTTTAATTTAAAAAATATGAGAGGACTCTTAGAATAATGTAATATATCTGAGAACGTATATTTAGTTTTAAGAATGTATCGGAAGAACAGCGTCTTCATCATGGTTCATCACCGTGCTACCAACTATTGTCTTAATATGGTTGGCATGTCAACTTCATACAGAGTTGCGGAATTTCGTGTACGACTTTTTAGATTCTATAGAGCCCCACTCACTAGGAAGGAAGCGCGACGGCTTAAACGCGCAATGGTACTGGCTACAGTGAAAATTGTGTGTGAATGCCGAAAAATTTGGAATGCGCAACTCATTCGCTTGATATCAGGATAGTATTGATCTTTAGGGTTTACCTTACAGCAAACATGCAGGGACTTAATAGCGCGTTCTTTTTTCCTAGTGAGTGGGGCCCTAAAGAATAATGTGGCGGTTATTTCGTTAAAAAGAACTAAAAGAATGTGTATCGTTAGGTTCGGCATACCTAAGAAGAAATTATGGAGGCAACTTGAGAACTCCCTAGCAAATAGTTTTGAACCGAAAGGAGTTAAAAAAATTGGTGCAAGAATTATGGGGATGGTATTCCGATATACGAATTATCATAAATGAATTAATTGAATTTACAAAATAATACAATAGGCATGTGACGTAATATTAAATGGCTTACGCGTCTATCAGTGATTGAGATGTGGAATAGTTATATTAACAATTGTTGGAACGCCCTAACGCCATGGGTGATACACAACAATCACAAGCCAAAGGGTGGTATTCCGAAGAAACTAAACTAACTGAAGTGACAATAGACAATTAGGAAGTGTCCGTACTAACGCAAGACAACGTAGCTACAAATCTGCTTCATTGGACTGAGAAAAGCGAGAGTGTCGCAGACCGTTTAGACCGACATGACTCTAAAGCACAGATCGCGAGTTAAAAGTTCATATCCAGCCCAAAAAGGTCCCAGAACAATGCAAAAGACATCTAGTAGTGAACTAGGATTCGGCAACCAAGTAACCAGAAGGAGGATCATGCCTAAATCATACCTAATCGATTACATCTGGAAGTCGAGACGGCCATCGAGGGATTACAAGACTCTATGGTTAAAAGTGCAAGTGTATGTGCAATTTGAGTGTAAACACAACCATCGAAGGTTAACAAAAGCAATGTAAAACCATTTAGAGCAGCCAGTCGGAAAGCGCTTAAATTTTGAAGTTTAGGTTAAATATTTTTTTTTGGTATTAGTTGGTAATTCCCAAATAATAAATTCATATCAGAACAATTTATGCAAAAAGTAATATTGGAATGAACATTTAAATTCCTCAAATAATAAAAAGTAGGGCAACTCCTCAATAATTTCTACTGTAAGAAACAGATTTGCCGTGATTCAAACAATTAAGTACGGTGTAATATTTCCAAATTAAGCTTTTTCATGCCAATTATAAATAGCGGAATATAAAATAAATTATTTAATATTCTCTAATGAAATAAAACGAAGTCTTATTGATATATTAGAGTCGTCTTACCCAAGAAAAGAAAGTCAAATTCATATTTAATATCTGGCGACATCAAAGTGCAATAGCCAAGTTGCTAATCATTATTTTTTATTTTATCTTTTGAAATTGCATGTCAATATATTTTTATATTTAAATTGGTTTTAACAGAGAATCCATTGTAGTAGCTTGAAAAAATCGAATACATTTAAAAAATTTTAATTTTCAGTTGAATAATTAAATAAAAATGCTTGGAAACATTTTTAAGTCGCATAAGAAGGCAAAAGAACGCTATAGTCCATAAACAAGGATCCGCGGTAATAAAAACTCCATTTTACCGATTTAAATCATATTTAGTAAAATTATTTTACTCAAGGATCTACTTCTTTTTCGCTATGCAAGTAAAAAATTAAAAATGAGGTTTACCAATAAAAATGAGGTTCTGGATGTCCCCAAACTTCTACACTCCACGTTATAGATGATTGTCGTGCTTGAGCTACATAATAATAATTATTCGTTGGCTCTTTCATAGTAATACTATGTTCTTCTTTGCCTAAAACAATAAAAAATACTCAATAATCAATTTCAAATTTGTTTATTGTTCAATATTTTGGTGATTTGAAGTAAAGAGTACTCTATTAACGAATGCCTAGGTACTTACCAAAAATTTTAATGCTAATATTTGTTGAACGATGATTATTTTGATGATCAGAAACACTACAAATATAAAGTCCACTATCCTGAAATGTACTGTTACTTATGGTTAACAATGATCCCGTCGACGACCCATTCTCTAAATCAGTTTTGTTCATTCGAGTCTCCTGAAAATACCAAATGGAATTAGAATAATTGATATTGATAAATCTAAAATTTTATCTTTGTCTCTTTCATTCAAATACCCTCCTTCCTGTTTACTTCAAGCTGTAATTATAATGTGGTCAATGTTGACCAATGAGCAATTTGATTTCAACTTAAACTAACTAGAGTTTCAACTTAATTTTAGTTATACTCATTAGTGTTCCACAGATTGTTTTTAACGTGTACACTTCATAAGCTCTGATTTTAACTTGTCTCTAAACTAGCTCAAAAACATACGTCCTTCTGGATGGCCTCAATATTCACGTGACGATGGAGTTGATCTTTGTGCAAATTTCTTGATGATCTGGTTTTCCACTTTCAAGTCTCGATGGAGGTCTTTGTTTCTGATTAACCAAAGGGCATCTACGATATTCCTTAGCACTTTGTTTTGGAATCTGTGAGTGATGATTAGATTGCATTGTTTGGTACAGCCCCAAAGTTGGATGCCATAGGGCCATATGGCCATACAAGCTTAAGTATTTGCTTATAGTACATAAACTTATTAGGCAGTGACAGCGGAAGTTTCTTCCAGTAAGCCAATACACTTTTCTGTATTCGAGTCCGAGTTCTTCCCTTCTTCCCAGCGAATCTTGGCATCCAAGGCAATATCAAAGTATTTAGCTATATTTGAATATGGCATCAAATTGTTATTTAGTCTGAAAAGTATAGGGTCTATTCTTCTATTCTTAAAGTTAACATGTTTGTCGCATTGAGTTTGATCTTTCATCTTTTTGTCCAGTAGTTAATGCAATTGACTGCTGTTTGTAGATTATTGGCAAATTCTTCATTGTTGCTCCCTACTTTTAAGATCAGCAGTACCATCAGTGAAGGTGGCAATAGTATTGTTACACCGAACACAGAAGTAAACAACGATTCTCAATAGAAACATGCTACAGCTAGCGAACAGAAGAGAGAAAATGATTTCCGAATGTTGGAGAATGTGAAGGAGGAAGAAGAAAACGTCGGATGGCGTAGAGGATTTTGAAAGGATATGGATCTATTTCGGAGAATCGATAGAGACAGTTGAAGTTACATGTAAAAAGCTGAAGTTGTTACCAAAGCCGGGATTTCCTAGGAAAACGGTGCCGGTATCTAACAGCCGGAATCTAGCGATGGATGACGTCGTCAAAACGTGGTCTACACAATCTTTCAGACGTGGTTTTCTAGGGAACGGTGATGGTAAGTGGGACGTAAAATATAGACGCCGTCATAGCTTTTTTCTATGGAAACGGTGAACATTTTAGATTAAATAAGGAGGAGTAGGAGGAGGAGGAGGAGGAGGAGGAGGAGGAGGAGGAGGAGGAGGAGGAGGAGGAGGAGGAGGAGGAGGAGGAGGAGAGGCGCAGAATAGTAGAAGTCGAAATTTTAAATGGCTAAGAAAAATGCAAATGGCCAAACGGCATGAGAGACATACCGAGCAAGAAATGGTAGCCTCAGTGGTAACTATTCGAGGGCGAGCGACAATTTTTCAGCTCATTCCCAAAGGACTCTCAAGCTATGCGTTCCTAATCCAAGCTTTGGAGACAAGATATGATCAACAGCACTTAAAACAGGTCAGCAAGGTGTGTAGTCAATAAAATGATTGTTGCATCTATCCCCAAGCACCTATAAATTTTGAAGAACAATTCGCATCCAACTATTCCTAGATGGAAATGCTTCGACTACAATACCACATCACGCTAAATGGAGTTTAGTTGCAGCCCAGGAATACGAAACCGCTAAAAGTATATCAAGATCTGCTTGCTCGAAGTTGAGAGAAATTAAATTTCAAGAAAGTGAGGAGACGTTCACTAGTATTACTTACAAGCCCGCTCTCCAACAAAACTTAAATATCTCCCTACATAGGCAACCGGTTAGCCCCGGTGAGAAGAGATGTTTTAATTGTGGGAAGATTGGACAGCTTCAGAGGAATTGTACAAATAGAGCTCTGTTAAGAAATAGAGAATTTAGAAATGACCACATTATTTCACCTAGATTCACATCCCAAAGCCACTTAAGGAGTACTGACAGAAATATTTATCGAAAATCTCCCAGAAGCCAATCCCCTACTCCTAATCGGCTTCCCAGTCGTAATCAGGAAAACGAATAAAGGTCGGCACTACGGGAGTAGTTAGGGAGTGCCCCAAAATTTGCACTTACACCTTAAATAAAAATGGACAAAATTTGTTAGTCAATGGGAATATTGACAGCCAGATATGTTACCTTCATCATTCACACTGAAGGAACTAGGACTTTTATTCGGAATAACATTCTACAAAGAAAACTACAGCCAATTAGATGAAGCTAGTTCTAGAAATAGTCTCAGACTATACTGTTCTTGTTCTAGGAGAGATATTGGCAACGTTGCAGATTGATAGTATATTCATTTCTTGTGGCAGACATGGAAAATCAATGTGTACTATGTATGGATACAAAACGAGTTTATTATGGATCTTCAGAATAATAACTGATAATTGGGAATGAACGAATCGTATTAAATACCGAGGAACAGCGTAAACCAACAAATGTCATGGAGAATGGAGATACAGAAATTAGCCAAAACTCTGAAAATACTGTTTTGACAAGACTTAGTGAGAAATCACAGTCTCTAAACATCTAGATTTTAGAAGGCAAATTATCCTTAGATAAGGGAATTATGGTAGCTAGATGTATCATTAAGGCAGACCAACTGATACCACTAAGAGTCGTTAATTTATCGAAGAAAGCATTTAAGCTAATGAAAGAACAAAATCTTGGTTTCTACATATCGGTGAAAAGCTTAAACCAAGTGCGAAGACAATAAAAAAAAAATTGCTGCTGACGAAACAATTAGCGCCAACTTAGTAAAGCAACTAATCGTAAATAGTGACCACCTAACATCAGAAAAATATTTTGCAACATCGAATTAATACAGGTTATCCAAAGCCAATACGTCAAATACCGAGAAGGCTACCCTTTACTAAATGAAAGGAGGTAGTCGATAGGATAGACAAGACATTGGAAACCAACATCATTGAAGAAGCTTCTGGTCCCTGCTGCTCATCAGTAGTCCTGGTAACTGAAAAGGATCCTAAATATAAATATAAAACCGTTTTTTCAGCGACCTATATCGATTTCAGTTTCTCCATTTTGGAAAAACTTATGGAGATGATTTTGCGAGGATTGAGTTGAAAAACTTGTTTAGTTTATCTCGACGACATAGTGATCATATCAAAAAATTTTGAGGGGCATCTAACAAATTTAAATGAAGTATTTGACAGATTAAGAAACTTTCACTTAAAGCTAAATCTCAATAATTGTTCAGTATTTCAAACGCAAGCCTATTTATTATTTAGGGCATGTTGTTTCTGCAGAAGAAATTAAAGCCGATCCAGAGAAAATCATAGCTATAACGGGGCAGCCAAAACCAAGGAATAAAAAGAAAAAGAAAGTTGGGAGCTTTCTTTGATTATGTTATTATTATCGGAAATTCGTCAAGGATTTTGGGCGAATCGCTAAACCCCTTCATCGACTAATTAAAATAACAGCACATTTGATTGGATGCCCGATTATCAGAACTCCTTCACAGAATTGAAGAAACGATTAATGATAGCTTCTATAGTAGTCTATTCACAAGAAAAGGGGAAATTTGTTTTGGATTGTGATTCATCCCAACACGGTATAGGCGCCGTGCTATCACAAGAACAGTAGGGTGAAGAGAAGGTGATTGCTTATTTGCTCATTTTAGTAAGACTCTAGGAAATTCTGAAAAAATTACTGTGTCACCAGAAAAGAACTTTTAGGCCATTGTCAAAGCCTTTGAACATTTCCATACTTACCTTTATTACAAATAAACGAATCCTGAAACTTTTAAAAATCAATTAGATTTCAACTCCTTCTTAACTATCTATAGTCTGTAGAATATTTGCCATGAAACAGCAGATTATCATAATAAACGTAACTTCTCATACCACATTCAATTTTCTCTTAAGTTCGCAACCAGTGAAGAAATTAGACAAGCAGGCTTAAAGTTAAAATCTAATGCACAATAATATTTTGCAAAAATACTTCCACTTTCCCCTAAGTGTTATTTCACCATTTCTCACGCATATAATAAACTGTTGCTTGGAATGTGATTATTTCCCAGACATATGGAAATACTCCTTAAGAAAACCATTACCCAAATTAAACAATCCCCTAGGTGTTGGTGACTTTCGGCATGTTAGTATACTTCCTTGTCTGTATAAAGTCTTAGAACGGATTATAAGTAAACAACTTTATTACTACAAATGGTATTATAACCGCCGTTCAATCAGGATTTAGAAAACAGTTTAGTACGACGTCTCTTTTAGTAGATCTTACCGATGATATCTTGATAAAAGCTAGGGAATAATTGTTACGCAATTAGATTTTTCGAAAGTATTCGATAGGTTAGATCATAAACTATTATGTGCTAAACTCAAATATTAGGGATTTAACGACGCCTCCCTAAAATTTTTCATAATATATCTTAGCAACACATACCAAAAAGTCGTCATAAATAATATTTCTTCTATTTTTTCATGTATATCCGAAATGCCTCAAGTATATATTCTTGATGCATTGTTGCTGTTTATAATAAACAGGTGATGTTCTATGTAGGCTAGTAGGACCACTTAAATTCTCATATCCTCAAATTGAATCGTTATAAATGTGTCTCATTGTTTCTTCATCCAAATCTTCGACAGAACATAAATTTAGATATGGTTAGTATTCTAATCAATAATAATAGCGTACCAGTAGCCTAAACTTTAAAATTTCGATTGAAAACTTAGATTTAATGAACATGTTTCATTAAGAAACCTTATGTGGTTGTTTACCACTCCTCAACAACTGAACCACGAATTTCTCCCACAACGGTGCTTAGATACCTCTACCGAAATCTTCGTGTTTTTAATTAATATCTACGTAAATTGCTTTGAGAAGCTTTAGTGTTAATAATCGTAAATTGCGACCTAATTATCTATTATTGCTGTTTGGATCAAATCACTAAATACAAGCTTCAAAGAGTTTCAAATTCATGTTGCAGAGTTGTCTTTGGTTTAAGGAAATATAATCGAGTCACCACCAAAAAGATAAATCAACTTAATTAACTTAAATTAAATAACCCTCTTCACATTTCACATGTCTACCACTATTTTATGTAATATTAACGTCTACCTCCATATCTTAAGAACGACTCTTATGTTTCAATGATCGTTTACATACATTGTAATCACCGTATTTAACGACATTTTTCACTTTTGTAATAAAAGGATTAAGTAAAGTAGCTCAAGCTAGACTTCTGTGTTGTCTATTACAATAAAGGTATTTATTATTATTTAATTATTATTATTATTTAATTATTATTATTATTATTATTATTATTATTAAATTTTTGTTCAAACTACAACAACAAATCCTAATATTCAATGTAATTATTACGATATAATGAAATCGCTTACGTCAAATACTCCTGATGGCGTTTTCCATGAAAATACTACATCGACATTTGTAAATGGTAAATTACATTTTAAGCGGACCAAACCTCCTATATTCGTATGTCCTCGATTTTCATCTGTCACACTTGGTGGAGGTATATAAGATGTGTAAGCTAAAAAGGAGTCAAATTTGTAATTAAATTAAAAATAATTAAGCATACTAGTTAAATTAGTTAATAGCAACAAGGCATGCTGCACAATTGTTAGATTTTACAAAAGCAATGAAGCTCAAAAGTATTCATTTGTTTTTTTTATTCGGAAAAAAGATACAAACCATGACTGGAAAATCACACTTTATAAGGACTGAAAGAGTTCCAGGTTACGGTAAGAATACGTCCTTAAGCTCAGGAGATATAAAAATATTTCAACTGTTACTATGTTCAAACAATTTAACAATTGTTACAAAATTCTGTACTTATATGATGTTATTCTACTTTGACATGTCTGTCAGCAATTGAAACTTCATATTGATAATTTTGATATGGCAAGATCTATAAAACAGTCCAGTCGTACAACTATTTCTTGTGAAAGAAAAGAGATGCGATTAACAAGTATGACTTATCTGGCTGAATGGATTGACACAATTTATGTCATCCATGACGTGCATCGGAAATCTGATTGTCACGAGTATAGTTCGATTCTTGCATGATCTCTCTTAAAGTAACAATCAAACTTTAAATTCTTTTAAAAAAAAAGTGCATAATAGGATATTTATTAAAAATGTATTCCAAAATTTACGGTTTCTGTGTTATGTAAGCAAGAGCCTCTTAGAAACCTAACAAAGTTACTCCGAGGATGGGGTCGATTTGAAAGCCGTTTTAAGAAATATTTTTATAACTCGCTGATATTATACATTGTTCATATTGAGATAAAAAAATACAGAAAATAAAAAACAAAGAGAGATGGACCGCATCCTAGTTAAAATAATTTATACGTTACAATTTAAATAAATTACGTTAACAATCAAAGTAACAAGAAATCAATTTTCGACATAATTAATACGAATTTAAAATCCATTCCTTCAAAATGGTGTAGAATGTTAAAAATTATTCTTAAAATGAATTTAAAAACATGCACACCCATATTCACCTAGATTTTGATAAACCAATAGTCACCTATAGTTTCTTTAGCAACTAGAGTATAAGAGTATAATATCAATACACAGCTATCACAGATCAATAAAAAAAAATATTGTTAAAGTACATCGAGTTAAGTATGCAGTAGTGTCTAGACAAGCCCGTGTTACACATGATAATGCATCAAAAGCTGGCGTTAGTTTTTGTTGCCGACCAAAATAATATTTAACACATTTTCACAAAATGAGCTAAACTTTGGCTGGTCATTGGATGCAACATTAATTAACATTGTTAAATGTAATCTAAAATAGGTGTTAATTTCAGTTGACTTTGAACTAAGTTTCTCATTTTTCAATTTACCACTTACAAATCAACACAGTATTGCCCAATATTTTTTGAGGTTTTTAAAATTATGGCAAAATAATGACGAAGAAATATAAGGAAGGGTATAATTTGATAAGAAATATATTATTTATTTGTTAAAAATATATTAAAACAAAATATTTTCATCATCTGATGAAGATGACCAATCAGAAGATATATAACTGACCGGGTGTGCATGGACATAATCTTTCGCGGAAGCCAATAACTCTACCTTTAAAGCGGGTCTATCAATGTCAATTCCTTGCTCTTCTAGCTATTCCGATATTTGTTGTTTTCGTCAGGCCGTTGTTGGTGTTTTTTTGTCTTTAGCAAAATGGTAAGGTGCATTTTCCATAACTATTGTAGCGTTTGGCTCCAAATTGGGCAAAAAAAACACTTTCCATCCAAAGTTTAAATCTTTCATGGTCCATTTCTTCATGATAATCCCTAGTTTTTTAGATGTAAACAATAATAATCCCCCTTCCACTAATCCATTTTCCTTACCAATATGAACGATTATAAAACGGCCTCCTTTACCTGGGGCATGCTTGAGGCCGATCGAAAGGCCTTCATTAAAGACTTGCCTGGCTGGTCTTATACGTCCATGCTTTTGTAACAGTATGATCTGCGTTTACCCATGTTTTGTTCAGGTAGTAAATAGGCCCGCTCTCTTGCCAAAATTTATTTATTTGGTTGATATCTCGTCTTCGTCATAATATTTTATCAGATCAATCAATAAGTAAAGAATTTTTACCTCTTTTTTCGTGTTTAAATCCCATTTTGTTGAGAATGTATCATAATGTTGTTGGTTCAATGATTGGCAAAGGGTCATTTTTTTTATAGCTACCAATACTTTTGCAAGAGTTGGTGGTTCATTTTTCAAAAAACACGAAAGAACAGTATGCCTGATTGCACTTAATTGATGTTCATTCAGTTTGTCAAACGTAGACTTAATTTCTGGGTGTTTTCGTGGTGAAGTGACGCAACCAGTGGTCTCTCCATTTCGGAAATTATTTGCCAAGTTTTCCGTTCCGAAATTCCAGTATCACGAGCAGCTAATTTGATACTCTGGGTTTTCGATTTGCCTTCGGTAACATATTTTTGATAATCGTTATACAACATTTGCTTCTGTCCCACACGAACAATTTTTCCACGAATATTTTTGGTTCCACTGATTATTGACAGCGTAGGAATTCATTTTGGGGATCCATTTCAATTTATTAATAGAAAATTAGTTCATAGAAAATTAGTACACAATAAAATTATTTTTAAAAACATTTACATCAATTATAAACAAAAACAAACTGTCAACCATCTACTGTCAATGCTGAATAGTGAATATCACACAACGCAGGAAATATTTTATAGTGTGTAACGGACTTGTTTTTAAGCCAGTCACAGCGCCGGATTTGTAACGCCTATATTTCACCACACTGCATTCTTAACTCGAACGCACTCTAATAGAAATAATTGTGTTTGAAAGTGAAATATTTTTTAGAATTGGCGAAAAAGAAGGAGAAAATACAGATTTGCAGAATACTATAGATATTACAGATTTTAAGATGACAAAAATAATACACGTATAACAATATTTACTTACGATCCGCCATTTCAAGATTAATTAACAATTCAACAGAATTATTACTTCGAGAAAATGTACACATATATAACCCATATTGACTTTGATCTGAAAGCAAAAAGGAAAATCCTATTTTGCTATCAAAATCTTGTTCGATTTCCTGAAACAAACACGATTGACAATATTTAAATATTTTTTTTTTCAAGTAAAAGAAACCCAAAAAGCCAGATCCTAATAATTATCATCACTTATTTAGTAATTAAGAGATACAATGATATCCACAAAAAAATATTGTGCTTTATATTATATTTACATTATATGTAAAAAGGCTGAATGAAATATTAAAACATTCAATAATAATAAATTCCTTATCTTAAACTATTTAATATCGTTAAGACATTGGAAAATGCAAATTTTAAATTTCAAATCATTTCATATTTATTTTTTTTATTTGTTAACAGATCGAATACTGCTCCAGTTATTAGCTTTGTTTTCTGTTTAGGGTTTGTTACTGTTTTCTAGTTTCAGTTAGGATTTTTTTCTTAGGTAGAACTGAAGTCCATAACTTCTTAGGCATTAAGTGCTGTGAAAACAATACTTTTATTTAATTAAATTATTTATGTGAGTCTCTTCTTTAATTTGATAGAATGAATGGATATTCGTCAAGATTCCTAAAAGTCATTGTGATTCATAGTTCAGGCACTCTTAGTTTGATTTTATAAATCTTATTTTTCTTTATATATTTTACACAACCATTGTGATATTTATCGAACAGCGTTAGCAAAATATAAAGCAAAAAAATAAATGTTGGAACATATTTACAAAGCAACTAAGCAAATCTAACCTAACAATTTGGAGTGAATAAATTTTCTGTAGGTTACAACCTACTTTTTTAAAAATAAAAATATTAACAAAAACTACTTTAATTGGATATGACACATATTCCGTTCGCAATTTTTAAACCTATTTTAAGTTACGGCACTTGATAGTTTCACTTCACAAAATAAACATCCACTTAGTGCAATATACTGCAGTTATAGCGTCTAGATCCGATGTAACAGATTGTTGAGATCTAAGGTTATTGTATCCATATTTATTTTAGCACCATTCAACATTTCATCAGTTTTGGAACCTCTTCTTAGTATTAGTACTCTTCATATGGGTAGTCTCTTAAACTTTAATAGGCGTTCCAGAAAACAACTTATTACAATATAATAATAATAATAATGTATTTCTACCTAAAGATCAATTAAGTGACATTGGGTACATCAAAGTTAAAAGATCAATAAAACAAACCCCTTAAACAAGTAACACGAAAAACTAGGTAGGTACATAATAAAATATAATATAACCAATATAAAAAATATTATGAATATAATGGGAGCTTGTTCAAATGGTAACATTCACTGAAATTAAGTATTCCTCCAATGTATAAAAACAAGAATCTATCAAATATTCTTTCAATTTTTTTTAAACGATGTAAAAGTTTTATAGATTTGATATTTTATGGTAATTGGTTAAAACATTTTATAGCACTAAACTCTAGACATTTTGCAAATAATGATGTTGAATGTTTTGGCATTTTTATTACATCTCCAGTTCTGGTTGAATACTGATGGAAATCTGAATTTAGCTAAAATTTTTGAAAATTATGTTTTTAAAGTGTCCAATTTTTATACTAAAAATGAAACGTAAATTTGAGCGACCAAAAACTTTCGAGGCGTTGACTGCATTTCCCCAAAGTATAATATTGTACGAAATATGAGAATAAATTAGTGCATACAAAATATTAAGAAGCTGATCGATTGTAAATAATTTCTTTAGTTTCAAGATTGCATAATAGCCGCTATTCAATTTTTTAGATATGTGGCCTATATGAGTTTGCCAACTTAAATTATTATCAAGGTATACCCCTACAAATTTTGTACTGGGGTCTAATGTGACTAAATTACTTTTTGCCGTAATATAATTAATAGTCATTTGTAATTTGCAGCCAAGAATAGAACTGCACACAGATCGTTTTTTCTGAATTTATTATTAAAGTATTTCGTTTACACTAAACGGTGAAATCTTTGGGTAGATTATTTAGTTAATTATAAAGTTCCTCAGGGAATTTTTCATCGACAGCTAATATGACATCATTAGCATAGATTATTATATTATTTGAACTGATATGATTAGGCATATCGTTTATATAGCACAAGAATATCAATGGGCCTAAGAAAAATCCTTGGGTACACCAAACTCCATTTCTTGAAGTTCTGAGTTACAATTTTCTATTTTTACAAGTATATTTCTGTCTTCCAAATACGATAACAGCTAATTTGAAAAATGTTCACGAAAGCCGAGACTTTTTAGTTTGTTAATACTAATATTTAAATTAATGGTGTCAAAAGATTTGTAAGATCAAAAAAAAGTGCTCCAACAAATTTCTTCTCGTCCAATAAAGTATGGATATAGTTAAAAAAGCTTGTTGCCGCAGTTGATCTATTCGTTAGAAATCCGTGCTGATATGACCTTATGACTTTATATTAATTTAAAAAAGACAGCATTTTTTATACATACAATTTTAAAAAACCTTACACAGAGCTGTACAGACAGTATATAGTTTTCTATTAAAGTGTTATCACCTTTTTTAAAGATAGGAGTTACAATACCAGTTTTTAACTCATTTGAGAATATATACCTTGTTCCACTGATAGATTTATGAGGTTGGCAAAAACGGAGCAATATGTTTATTTATCTTTGTGGTGATGCTGTCAACGCCTACGAGATTAACATTTTTTAATGAACTTATAATATCGAGCACCTCATGTGCACCTACTGGTACAAAATAGAAAGTTGTATAATTTTCATAGTTTGAATCTTTAAGATGTTCGTTTATTAATTTTTTTTGAGAAAGCAGAAAAATGTTGGGCAAAAATATTAGCAGTTAGCAATTTCATTTTTGTTCTTTATATTATTGCCCAGTATTATTTGTTATGTTATGTTAGTTGGTTAACTCTTTTCCAAATATAGTTTTGTTTTTTAGAGCCGGTTTTATTCTGGAGACTTTTCTGAAATGTCTTTTTTTTGCTCTATTAATTGTACTTATATAATTTTTTTAAAGTTTTTTATACTTTAGGGATATATCATCATTTTGACTATTTTTCAACAGCCAGGATAATGTTTTTAACTCAGTCCCCCTTAGAACAATCTCATCATTAATCCCTTTTTTATTCAGTTTTTTAGTATAGTCCCAGTTTTTTCTTGTAATCATTGGACAAGTAATATCAATATAATAGGATAATATATTTATAAATGATTTGTAAGCTACGTTGATATCTTCGTAACATTCATGAACGAAATCCAACTTTTCACCACTTAATTTTTCCTGTAGGTTTTTTAAATTGAACATATTTCTAAATGTAATAATTTCTTCTTTTTCATTTTTAGAAAAATGATTTGATTTTAATGTTGCTAATGTAACGTTAATGCCAAAATGATCACCAGAAAAAATCAGTTACAGATTCTTTATACATAAAATTGTAATGATTTTACCGTTTTTGTCTGTAAAAATTCTAGTAGGCTCGGAATCTTGACAGATTAATTCGAAACTTTCCAAAAAATTACGAAGAGTGGTTGTTTCTTTACTATCGGTTTGAAAGTCTACATTAAAATCACCACACAACATAACATACGTGAAGTAATTGTAACAATAGTTTAGAGTGGTGTACAATTTATTCATGAATATTTCAATGTCTCCACTAGGCGCTCTATATATATATTTATTAGATAACAGCATGAATCCTGTAAATCAAAAGAAATACTGCAACATTCAAAATGCATATCCTCTGGCATTGTTTTTAGAAAAGTTGGAACTTTAAATAATAACGAGTTTTTTACAAAAAAACAAATTTACGTTATCATCATTACACCAAGTTTCTGATATGCATAGAATATCAGGTTTCTGTTCTCTCAGTATTAGCTCTATTCTAATACATTTATTTGTTATAGATTGGGAATTTTCACTTAGTATTTTAAAATTTTGAAAATTTGTACTTTTCGAGAAAGAACATTCACTAACATCATCACTTACTGCACTATCACTATAACGAGCTTGTATCATTTAAGATGGGAGGTTTTCGCAGATTTTTTCTCACGTCTAAAAAACGTTGAACGTATGCACTCTGAGGCCATTTGGAAGAATCCATAGCATAGAATCCATAGTATCTTTGAAGTTATACTAATATATACTAACTTTAAATGAGGAATATATGTTCGGGTATTTGGATGTTATATATTCACAAGTTAATTCAAGAAAATGTGTTTTTAAGCACTCTGTCAAGTCATCATTAGTCATGGTTGGATCTATCCTATAAACATGTAAATTTGCCATTTTGGGAATTCCCTTTAATTCTTCTCCGTTTACTTCGATAGAGTTGTTTTTTCCTATAATCAACTTCCTTCTAGATTTATTTTTCTGAATTTGTTTCCACTCATTATCCGATTTGTTGCACATTGCATAATAGTTAGCGAAACATCTTTATTTTCAAAACTAGGAAACCCGATTTGTTAAATTATTGTTTAATTTAGTAACTGGTTTAAAATTATAAGATTACCCTAATTAGTTAAAATGTATTGTTTCACTCAGTAACAAATGGGGAATTGCATAGAACTTGCTTGCATTGTGAAATGTTTGATGCATGCAGAAAAAGCAGTTTACAGATTTTTACTATTTTGGGTACATACTTTCGACTACTAATTTAATTAATTGCATCTGCTTCGTCACACCACCCTTCAAGTAGTTACATTTAAAAAGTGTGTCACCTGTGTCTATTGTCTGATTGGTAAAGAATCCGTAAAACGAATTATATCTGTAGAGGGTGTTATCTTCTATGTTAAGAAGATTTAAGTCTACCTTTGAGATAATAAAATGTCAAATTTGATGTAAAATACATCGTATTCCATTTGCTTAAAAAGTAACCCAGTATTTTATAATAATTAGTGAGATATGACTCTAACATCAGATGATGTAATTTAGAACCATATTACAACCAGAGCAAAGGTTGATGTGATTTATTTTTAATTCCAAATCATAGTATTATAATATAATAAAAATAAATATTTGTGCACATCTTGTGTTGAGAAGACTATTTATAGAAAAGTACGTATGAAAAATGAGTCACGACGAATGCCACGGAATAATATGACGAAACGGCTTATATATTGTCCAACTTCTGTTGCAGCAGATCAATGGAGTGAGTGCCAATAAGAGTGGTGTTATTAATGTTATTTTTTTACGTAACACCCTATGCTTGATGACATTTTTAATTGACCTTGAAATGTGAACTATACTTTCACAAAGGCTCCTTATAGCTAAATATAGGTTGTTTTGATTTATTTCTATTTTTCTGAAAATGTAAGATTTTAGAAATAATTAAATATCTCCAAATGTAAGCATCCAGTACAAATTTTCTCTTAAGCCTAAATAAGAAACTATTTTGTCAATTTATGCAGAAATTTATTATTACAAAATTTTTTACAGTGTTCAAAATATTCGGTTCCTTTATTCGCACATTCAAACTGTAATAACTTGGTTATTTTAAATAGAATAAATATATTTTATTAGTATAGCATATAGAAAATTTATTTAGCTTTCAAACTGTATTAAGGTTTTCTATAATTTTCAACTTTTAAAGTTATTTGGATATTTTTGGTGTTTTTATATATTTTTTACCAATAATAAATTAAAATCATAAATGATCACAGTATGCTGTTGTCATTAGACATTTAGTTATCTTATTAAATAATTGCAGGTTTTCTCTAACGTTAACACATGTAAAGAGTTCTAAATTATGCCTATTTAAATATTTAAATAATAATAACAATGTTCAAAGATTTCATGATTTATTCGCTGCAAGAAAGAATTAATATGGTTTTAATCATTAGTGAAGGTTTTAGAAATATTTTCCTCTACAACCATTAGTGAATATAAAAATTCTCATTCTTAAGAAAGAATATTTATTATGGATCACATGCTTTTTATGTGTTTTGCATGTATTTTCTTTCTATAACAAGTGACAGAATGTATTCCGTAATTGTTCTAAGCAATATCGATAGCCATGAATGTCAAAACTGTCAATGTCAGATGTAAATGGCGGCACCGTAATAACAAATTTGAATGTAAATAAAATAATGAGTGAAAAATCGAGTAAATTTCTGGCCCGGGAGAAAATATAGTTTGTTACTCGGTTATAATGACAAAATTTAATACATCTGGTTCCTCACGCTTGCTGGCGCTCGCGGTCGGAATGTTCCACTCGTGTAGAATTTTTTCATTCTAACCTTATTACAGAGTATACAATTCTGCCTTCTAAAGTGTACGCATAAAATTACCCCCATCGCTTCGGACGTTGAGATTATTGAACTTCCCAGGTTTATTTATTTTAGATTACCTTTTAGACTAAATACCCATATAATAATAACCAAAAAATTTTTTAGAAAAGAAGAATTATTGTATATATTGCTTAATGGTGGTTCGTTGAAATGTTTATGATCTGAGGTTGTTTACGCTTGTCACAATGTGTCAATCTTGCCTGTCTTGAAAAATGCCACAGTCGTTGGTGAAACCTTGGTCAGATAAATAATTTTTAAAAAGCTTTGTAATACGGTGGAAATTCAAATAAGTACAATTTATCTTTTCATATTTATTATAGATAATTTACACAAAGCGTTAAAACAATTAATTCGAAGTGGACTAGTTACTTGGGCACCTAGATCTGAATTTCGTTCTCTGGGCTGTATCAAGAATATAGTATACCTACCACTACGGCAGAAGATATGAGACTAAGAATAAATAATGACTGAAAAAATTGTTGAAATTAAATTTAGGTGCTATTACTACATAAATATCTATCTCAAGTTAAAAATGTTTTTATTTATTAATTATTATATTATAATTATTAATGATTCATTACAAAACTATTTTAAAAACGTATCCAACTATTTTATGGCAAGATTTTTTATAAGTGGTAAAAAATATAATATACCAAAAATACCTAATTAACTTTAAAAGTTGAAAACTTAGATACTACAATTTCAATGTGCTAATAAAAGAACCGAATATTTTAAACACCCTGTCAAAAATTTTATGTTAGTAAATTTCTGCATAAACAAAAGAAATAGTCTCTTATTTATGTTTAAGAGCAAATTTGTCTCAGATGATTAGATTTTGAAAACTTTAATTTTTTCTAAAAACCTTACATTTTCAGAAAAATCGAAATAAATCAAAACATATTTTATTTAGGTACCTTTATAAAAGTATCGCTTATTTTTATAAATGTATATGTTGTTTCTTGACTCTTCCTGTATATATACAAAGTGTTTATCAAACATACGGCAAAATTCCTGAGAGTCCTTTCCCTTGACTATTATTCTAAGAATATTTTTGAACATTTTAATCTTCAAGAAGTGTTGAAAATTATTACCTTTAGCTAGGATGCAAGAATCCAATCTTCCCCTCATGAATTTATGAATTCAGGAAATAATCCCAGGTGTTCAAGTCGCGATTTGAATAAGCCGGTCCCACCGGTAAAAGCGAGCAACGATTGGACCGAAGTGTCTGATATCCTGAGGGAGTAGCGTTGCTGCTCCTAGATGCTTATGATTTATTCTTGTGAGACAAAAGGAATGGCATAGAACGTGGACTGAGTCCTCATCTCTGCTGTTATACAATCTACACCTTGCAGTTGTACTTAAACCATTGCATTAAGGTACTTGTTTAATCATACATGGCCTGTCAGTAGCCCTGTTACGATTCTGATGCTGTTTTACTTAACATAAGCAATGACTAGGTTGTTTCCGAGTGGTGCCCAAGTAGTGATAGTGAACAGTTCAACCTGGAACACTGTGGCGCATTGTCCCAGGAGATAGTACAATCTTGCCCTGGGACGCATACCTCACACACCAGCGCCGTAACCCCCCTCCTTTTTGGACCCTTGTGTAAACCAAGCGAGCTCTTTAGAGACGAGAGCATCTGGTCCAGACATCCAAGCTTCCCTTTCGGGTATCTCTATTCTAACAGTTCAAGACGTATGTGGGTGAAATACGGTCGCTACGCGCTACCAGCGACCTCCCATCATCTATCTGCTAATTGATAGAGGACATCTGCATATCCTTTATCATTATTATTAGCTCTCACTGACATCACTGTCTGACTCTATAGAAAACCCTTCGTGCTTCCCTCTCCACTTTTATGTGCAGAGGCGAAAGAGATAGGAGAGCCTCCAAGGCCGCAATGAGTGAGATATACATAGCGCCAGTGGTGCATATACACACCACCTTTTGTCATTTTTCTAGTCTTCTCCTTATAATGAGGGTCTCAACCACCGGTTACCATAACCAGGGAAGCATATAATAAAGTGGGCCTGATCACAGCTGTGTAAAGCCATACAGTTGCCTTAGGATTAAGCCACATATTTTTCCAAAGAGCGTTCTGCATATCCACAGTAAGACAGTGGCTTTTTGCATTTGTTTGTCAACATATTGTCCCCACGACAGTTTTTCATCGAGAGTGACTCCGAGAGATTTAACAGTTTTCGAGCGTTTTAGCTCTGTGTTGAAAATAGTTCTCAAGTCCTTCTATTTTCCCTTTTCTTGTAAAGAGTCCATTTCGACTTTTGATGGATTTACCATCAGTCCTTGTACTAAATACCAGTTCTCAATAATCGGTAGGGGCCTCTGTGAGAACTCTCTTAGTAGTAGTAATAGGGCGGGGAGGCTGATGCCTGGCTAGTAGACCTATTAAGGCCCTTTTAGCCGTCTTCCTCAGTAGTATAGTGGTTAGTATCCCCGCATGTGAGAACTCTCTTACTTCCGGTATTTTCCAGAGACCAGCATAACTAGGTCATTTGCAAACCCCTCAGTTAGATAACGTTCCTCATTTAGCCTACGAAGAAGAACATCTAGCATAAGGGTCCCCAGAAAAAGAGATAGAACTCCTCCTTGGGGATAGCCTCGACCTAAAGCCATTCTTACCAAGACCTGATTCAGTCATTGTCTTCGGCAGCTCGTTGAATGGAGTCTTCAGCAGTGTTGTTGAATGTGCCTATGATATCCATAGCGAGCTCTTTCTGGTCGATAGATTTCAATATTTTGTAGTTCAAGAAATGTAGAACATTTTGATTTACAAGGTTGATATGCATGTTGAGACTGGTGAAGAGGTGATGTCACCAGAGGTATTTTCCTCGCATACCTTTTAATAAGTTTTTTCTTGAAGTTTTAGTAGGAAACACGTTGAGTTGATAGGTCTGAAGGCCTTATCATCATCGCAGGCTGCTTGGCCTATCTTAAGGATGCAGACGGCTCTTCTTCGCCGTTGGATTGGTAGAAATGGACCAATTTTATGGCCCCCCGAGATCTTCTGATCTTAATGTCACAGATTATTATTTCTCGGGTCATATGAAATCACTTGTGTATGATAATCGTCCCGAGGTAGACACTGAAAATGTACTACGATATTGAATTTTTGGAAGGAGCTGATATAAATCGCTATAATTTAAATAATTATGATATTCATAACAATTGGATTCGGCGCGTAAATGCATATTTGCTTGCAAATAATTTTGAATAATTTTTATAAACAATTATGACATCGCTGTAGCCATTTGCTGTCAATGTAGCTTGTAAGGTAAACATTTATTTAAATTTAAAATTGTTAACAATTAGGCGGTTCGAAAAAATGAATTTGTGCGTGCAGGTAGCCGTTACTGCAAACATTTTTTTTTAAATTCCATAACATTTTTCGCTATTTTACATGTCTTATAATCGATCATTCTAAATATCTAGTTGTACTAAAATAAAAACTTATTTTTTTTTAGAACGTTTAAAAAACTATTGTTTACTATCTTATTAGCATTGTAATTGACATTGAGTTATACAAGTTATACATAGGAATAAAGTTAAAAATAAAATAGTTTTGACGAACTACCTTTAATATTGGAATTTGAGTGCTTTAGCTATTACATCATCAAACGACAAAATATTCTTAGAATAGTCCAGGGAATAAGCTCCTGAAATTTTGCTCTATATTTAATAAATAAACAACCTGTACTTTTTAGTTTTGTTAAAGACTGTAATTGGAGGTTTGATGATATTTCGGCAAGATCACAGGGGCATTCCAAAGTTCTTCTTTTCTCAAACAAGAACATTAGAACGCTTCTAACCATCCAAGTGCAACGAAGTAAGACATCCTACAAACATAAAATCATCTATCAGAAGCAGATAACGTCAATTCTTGCATTACAAGAAGCAGAAACAGATAAGTAGCGATGACGTGAATATGATAAATGTGATCTTGCCGGAACGTGGTCTTACCATCAATCACGGCCTTTCACAAGACTAAAAAGTGGATACCTGGAAACCAGAAGTAACACGTATCATTCACTGGAACCTAAACATCAACATTATATATATGCATAATATTATACGCTGATTTAAAAATACCAGGTTGATTCTAATTAACAAATGGAATACATAGTCAAAAATGGTTAATAATTAGTTATAGAGAGTTATTGAACAAGAATGGTATTAAATAAAATAAGTTATGATGAATGTTTCGGTTAACCACGTATGAAAAAAGGTTATTCCTAAATAGTGCTTGACTCTAAAAAACGCGAATTCCAGTAACTCCCTAATAACAACTATAAAAAATAACTAAATAAAATAAAAAACCAAGTTTTACCACAGCAATTTATACAGGGTGTTTCATTAGAAGAGGAAAATAATTAAATAGTCAATAGAGGTTTTAAATATATCGGATGCTTGGCTTTTACGGTTTTTGTAACCGAGATATAGGGTGTTTTATGGATTTTGCTCGTTTTTTCCCGAGGTTATAACTATCGAACAACGCTATATATTTTTTTCATATATAGTACACATATTTCTCATTCAGTGCTCAAATGAACCACTTACTAATCACAAGAAAAATCCAGGTCCGGATTACCAAAAATTAGAAAGCGGTTGTAAGAACACAAAAAACTAAATTAAACAACGCGTTCTTAATTTTTTTCGTAGACAATTTTACCACTCAAATTTTAGAGTTGAAATTAAGTTTTTTATTATTGACTTTCAATAACAAATTATTAAAACTATTGAATGCAAACTCACTTTAAAATTATTAAATAATTACTAACTACATAGGCTTCTCTTTTTATACCTGTAGATCAATACAATGTGTACTTTCCAGATCCGTACTTGTAATTCTTGAACCTTTTTTAAACTCCCTGTATACACTTATTTAAAAATTGATATCGTCGTAATATTTTTTTTTTAATATTTTAGTAAAAGTGTAAATTGGAATTCGTCCGTAAACAGGTAAAATTTTGATATACAGAGTGTTGTTTCAAGTACATAATCGCTTTCTAATTTTGATTAGTAAGTGGTTCATTTGGACACTGAATGAGAAACATGTGAACCAATTACGAAAAAAAAATGTATAGGGTGGTTCGATTGTTATGATCTAGTGAAGAAATGAGCAAAATGCATGAAACATCTGGTATCTCAGTTACAAAAACCGTAAAAGTCAAATATACGGAATATTTAGAACCACCTCGAAGACCTCTATTCGTCGTTTAAGTATTTCCTTCTCTCAATTAAACATCCTGTATTATAAATTTAAGAAAGTTTATATGTCCAGGCAACTACTTTTAGGCATAAGACCAACATCAGGTCCTAACTACAATAAGAAGAAGAAATTTTACAAAATGCTTAAGAGGGGCGTTAAATAGTGATTTTACATCAACCAACTTCGCAAAAAATGGATCCTGTATTTGGTGTATTATTGGTTTACACAAATTACTTAGATGGCGTTAATAATTTTTAAAATTGCTTCATACCTTCTAAGATTGCAACTGTTGATTAAAAGATGGCGCAACAATTCATTATTGTTATTTTGATTTCATGGTGGTGAAAAATAAAAATAAAAAATATTAAACATGATTTTGCAACTGTCATCGATCGGGAATAATTTTATTTATCTTGATATGAAAAAATAGCATCTTCACTTTTTAGATTGTGTAAATTTGTACATAAGTATCTATTGATTATGATAAATTAAATATGATTCACTATCACTAGGATAATACAAACGAGCAAAAATAAATTTTTATGCTAACCAAAAATTATTAATAAAAGTTTTGCCAAGATTGAGGGCGCTGTGCTCAATATACCCGCATTTTTTCTTAAAATGAGAATATATCTAGAAAATAGAATAGAAAATTTAACCAAGACATCAAAAAAAGTTTCATTAAACCGCTTATATTTCGCAAATGGGATAGTAGCCACATCTCAAGGTTAACCTCTCGTATGCGAACTATACCAAAACTAGGATTTTTCCGTGTGTAGGCACTAATTTATAACTTTAAAATCTAAATGCAGTAAAACTGCGTGAAATTGAAATAAAATTGTATCAAGAAAAATTATATGATTTTAAAATTGACATTATATACATATTATTTAATAATGATAATCATTATAATATGACAGTTAGTCACGCTATAATTTCGCTATAATTTATTTTTAATTTAAAAAAACGTTTACAATGTAGAGGATCCTTACATCTATATATTATGCTAATTATTATTATAATTCAAGCTTTATCCTCTCTACATATATATATATATATATATATATATACAGCTAGATATACAGAGTGGGAACTACCAATTATCTCGTAATTTGCTAGTCCGATTACTACAAAATTTGGGATAAGCCTATTTTGGGATACGAAGATTCCAGATTTGCTAGATTTGCCGTTTCTCCGATATTATTAGTCACTTTGGTTTTTTAAATACATCACCCTGTATATTCAGTCATTTTTGGAATTTTCTCTTCAATACGAGTTTAACCATATAACACTTATGATTTTATATAATCTAGAAGGTCTTAAATAAATAAAACAGAAGTCTAGCAACGCCTAATTGTCTCAACAAATTTTTAATACAAACTATTTTCAACTATTTATGAGTTAACAGTTCCCTAATCGATGGTAGAATGCGTCTACCACATTTCTACATTTATTTAAGATCTTCTAGACTACATAAAATCATAAGTGTTACACATGGTTGAACTCGTATTGAAGAGAAGATTCCAAAAATGACTGAATATACAGGGTGATGTATTTAAAAAACCAAAGTGACTAATAATATCGGAGAAACGGCAAATCTAGCAAATCTGGAATCTTCGTATCCCAAAATAGGCTTATCCCAAATTTTGTAGTAATCGGACTAGAAAATTACGAGATAATTGGTAGCTTCCAGACTTTTGGTCCACTCGATAGAATAAGATGGAGTTTTTAACCTAATATAGGTCTTTTCCCTTGTAGAAAAAATATTTGGCGTAAAAACAATACTCTGAATTTGCGTACCCCATTTGGTAAAAACAGACGACCCCCTTGTTTCATTTGTGTATCCTATTTTGGCGGAAATAGACGGACGCCTTCCCTTAATAGATTTAAGTATCCATTTGGTGAAAATAGACACTTTCCCTAAATAGATTTAAGTACCCTTTTGGTAAAAATATGCCCTGAGGAACACAAAGAATGGCAAAACACCAGGCCCAAACTGCTTGCCCGTTGAACTGTTAAAACTTCTGGAAGACGAACAAGTACAAATATACGACTCGAATGGCTGAACTAAACATTTTTGCCAATTTCCAAAAAACCAAACACAAGGAAAAGTGAAGAACATCTAACAATATCTCTTCTGAGTCACACACTTAAGGTTTTCTTAAAGATAATCCACAATAGAATCTATAAACGATTAGAAGGAAACATGTCTGATTCACAGTTTGGATTCATAAGCGGGATAGGTACCAGAGACGCTCTTTTTGCCTTCAACGTACTGATACAAAGGTGCCTGGATGTCAATAAAGAAGTGAATGCCTGCTTAGTGGACTATTAAAAGGCATTCGATAAGGTGCGCAATAGTAAACTTATTGACAGAGATGATGCTCTTTACAAAAAGGAGGAAGTTGGAGGATTTCAGAGCTCCAAAAATCTTCGGAAACCCCCTAGAGCGTACTGGGGCGGTGAAGTATCTGGGAGTCATCATAGAGGAAATACTTAGTTGGAAGTTGCACATTGACAGAATAGTTGACAAGTCGACCGCCACAATATGGCAAATACGCTGGATTATCGGAAAGACCTCAAGCCCAAGGTTCTCCACTGCTTTTACACGACTGTCATTAAGCCAAGGATTCTCTACGGATCCTTGGTCTGGTGGCCCTTGGTGGAACTGAGGTGGATCTCAGTAAACTGGCGCACGTCCAGAGGATAGCCAACTTAGGCATAACAGGGCCTATGAGAACAACCCGCTCGATAACGCTAGATGTTCTACTTGGAATGACGCCCTTGCGTTCCTTAATTTTAATGGGAGCAACGGCGACAGAGCTATGCTCTAGACAAGCACTCCACGGTATTTCAATCTGAAGTATTCGCTTTACTAAAGGCGGCAGAGGGACTAGAAGTAAAAGCGGACCTGCAGCAACACATATACATTTGCTGCGACAGTCAGGCAGCTCTAAGGGTAATCTAGGATCCCAGAAGCAGAATGGCTCTGGTTAGGAGTGTGTAGAGGCCCTAGACAAGCTAATTAATAACAGAGAGGTAACACTACTCTGGGTTCCGGGCCATATAGGTATCGTGGGAAACGAACGGGCTGATGAGCTAGCAAGGCTTGGGGCCGACAACGAGCCCTGGGGACCGGAACAATTAATGGAAATAAGTAAAGCGAAAACCTCTTCACTATATGACGAGTGGGCGCAAAAGGAGTTAAGGAGGGTCTGGGAAGACAGTGGACAAGCCAAGCAGGCAATCGATGAAGTCGTCACTGGGCATTGCAAGCTCTAAAGTCGTATGTCCTTATTTAGCGCAGTAGAGGACGCAGACTGGCAGAAATGTGGAGGGGAGGAGGAAACCTCCCTCCAATACTTGTGCAACTGTGAAGTCTACCAGCATCTAAGGAAAGAAATCTTTGGTGTCGAACAGATGGAAGTTGAAGACCTACAAGCCGTCTCATGGAACGACATCCGAACCTTGATTTTGGAAGGTCAATGCGTTTCGAGGAGGAGCAAACGTAAGGAAATAAGGAGGGGAAAGATTGGGAACGGCAAAAAGAACCTGCAACTACTAATAAATTTATTGATCTGTTAACTAAAAGGCAAATAGATAAAAAAGACCTACGCATAATTAAAACACTATATAACAAAAACAAACAGTAAAATTCAGACTAGAAGGTGAGTTTACTGAAGAGATTCATATCAAGCGAGGAGTAAGACAAGAGTGTGTTTTATACGGAATGCATTGCTCCAAAAATAGTACAAAATTATATAGGGAGAGGGCAAAAATGCATTGATCCACCCTATATTTAGGAAGCCTTTTTGAAATATCAGAAAAAAAGGTAGCAGTGAATCATTCTACATAAAACTGACTAAAGTCTTTTTAAAAAGAGTATAAAATATGAAATGTTTCAATCAATACAGTCCTGTTTGTAGATTCACTTTAAGATAGTCATATACGGGGTCCTAAGATTCAGAACAAAGTAAGTAAGTTTGTATAAATATTTCATTACTGTAAATAACAACTTAATATTTTCAGTTTCCAATTTTGCTATGTTTCCATTATTTATATTTTTCAAATATTAAGAATGAAGTAAGTTTGTACAATTATTGCATTACTGTCAATAGTAACTTACTATTTTCAGATACCTTCTCTTGCCATGTTATCATTGTTTATAATTTTTACACATCGTATCCTGTCCAAGTAGAGAACTGCTTCTCTAAGAATGAAGCAAGTTTGTATTGCTTCTCACAATAAAGTAAGTTTGTATAACTATTGTATTACATAAATAATAACTTATTATTTTCAATTTAAATTTTTGCCATGCTGTTTATATTTTTTATAGATCGTATCCTGTCCAAGTAGAGACTTACTTCTCTAAGAATGAAGTAAGTTTGTATGACGATTGCATTACTGTAAATAACATCTTGTGATAGTGAAAATGTTTAACTATTAAAATATCTTATTATGTTTAATGGTTCACCATATTCAGATATACAGGGTGGTCCTTAAGTAATTGTACATAGAAGTACAGTAGAATCCTCACTTTAAAATATTACGATTTGAACTAACTTGCTTTAATAAAATGTTGATAATAAGAGAGATACAGTGTGTTAAAAGTGAAATTTTAATTTTTGTTTTTCACAATAACTTTAACATTTCTTTACATGTATATATAAATATTTGGTGTGGGTTTTTGAGCATGAGAAATCATAATTTTGAACCTATTTCAATGTATTTTGTAGAGGGCGCCGCATAGGCACCAAACTTTTTTGCTGTTTAAGTTAGCGCTTCTTTCGTAAAAGAATATTAAAGCCACATAATTTTAACAAAAAAAAGTATACTTATTAATTAAGTTCAAAAATGTAGTATATTTTTGACAGTAATATGATAAATATTATTAAAGTATAGTAGAAGTTAAAATAAAAAATATGTATGTCACTTTAAATTGAAGTTCTAATTAGAAATGCAATAAATGTTATTTATTAAAAAAAAAACTAACCTAAATAACATTATAACTTTAATCGTAATTAAAGTAAATGTTCGATGTCCACCATTTTCTTCGGTGTATTTATCTATACGTTCCATAAAAGATCATCTCATAGTAAAGTTGTTTCATTGTACCCCATACACCGAAATCGAGAGCATTAAATTCTGGGCTATGTGGTGCCAAAGCAAAGGACTACCGCGATCAATCCAGCGTTCAGGAAAGTGAGTATTTAAATGGTTTCTGACTTCTCTCGAATAATGTGGTGGTGCACCATCTTGCATAATCCACATATTTTGCCTTAAATTTAGTAGCAATTCTTCCAACAAATCAATGAAGTCATTTTGCAATAAATGTAAGTAATTATAATCAATCAAATTATGGGGTAACTCGTATGGCCTTAATAAATACTTTCCAATGATCCCATATCATACATTTAATTTAAATTCATGTTGGAAATGCCTCTTTTTCTTTTCACGTGAGGAGTTTTAATTGCCCAAACATGATTGTTTCTTAAATTAAAAATACCACGGCATGTAAAGATAGCTTCGTCGTTAAATAATATTTTATCGACGAAAGTGTGGTTAATATTTTGCCTAATTAGGAAATTACTTGCAAATTGGTATCTTAATAGTAGATCTGCTGGCAATACATTTTGCACGGGAGTAAAATAGTATGGATGATACTTCTCAAGGTGCAGTCTTTTTACAATTGAAGTTTTAGTGATTCCAAAATCATAAGATAAACGTCGTGTACTAACCTGAGGATCATACTCAACACGAAACATTATTTCATCTTTTACATCAGCCGTAATTATTCTCGGTCGGCCTAAGTTATCATGTTTGGGAGGAAATGAACCACTTTTGCATACATTCCTAAATACATTTTTAAACGTTTGATGGTTAGGTTGCTGGCTGTTTGGATATCTTCTCAAATATTCTCGTTTCGCATCACGCCCTTTGAAATGTTGCTGACAGTAAATTATAATCAGATCTCTTATATCTGTAATAGAATGATTATTATGTCTAGGCATTTTCCTTTTTTTCTTAGTTCACGAAAAATTACAAATAATATTGGAACAATAATGTTCTGTCAAAATCATTCGTGACGTTCAGCTACTACATTAATATTTCTCAGACGCACGACTACTACGTTAACATTTTTCGAAATTAATAATTAAATAAGAATCATGCAGCTGTTCACTTAAATGAAGTTATCTCTAAAACGGTTAAGTTTTGGGGTTATTAACAAATATACCTTTTTTTGTTAAAAGGATGTGGTTTTAATATTCTTTTACAAAAGGAGGGTTAACTTAAACAGCAAAAAAGTTTGGCGCACATTTATGCCACAAGTGTGACCTATGCGGCGCCCTCTACAAAATACATTGAAATAAGTAAAAAATTATAATTTCTCATATCCAAAAATCCCTACTACCCAATATTTATGTATACGTGTTAAAAAACGTTAAAGTTATTGTGAAAAACAAAAATTAAAATTTCACTTTTAACACCCTGTATCTGTCTTATTATCAACATTTTATTAAAGCAAGTTAGTTCAAATTGTAATATTTTAAAGTGAGGATTCTACTGTACTTCTATGTACATTTATTTAAGGACCATGTACAAAAAAATTAACTGGGTATGAAACAAAATAACATCAACTATTTGTTTCCGGGGTATTTTATAAGGGAATCAAGAAGGGAATCAATTTCATGAAAAATCAATCAAAACGCATTTAAAGAGCTGGGAATGACCCTTAAGTTGCGAGAAATTAATGTGGGTTGTATAATATTTTGTTTGTATTCCCTACAAATTCTAGCGCCATCTCATGAGCAATAGCCACATTTGCCGATTTCTACCTGCCTCTACCTGTAATATTGGTTGCATAATCATTTATTAGGAATATAAATTTAAGAACATATTTGTCATTTCATATTTTTAAAATCGACTGACCAATACCAACTTAGGAATTAAGCTTTTTTGGTAGAACACAATTTGATAAATCGTCAAAAATGAGAATCTGAATATCTTTCCTACCAGACTTTTATTTTACACCAAGAAAGATCATCTTCTAGGTATAGTTATAAAAAATCAAAAATGGATAATAATATAACAAAAATTTATTTCAAAATCGAGTTTTATATCCACAAAATTTCGTATAATTTCAGTGTTGCCAACAGAACTTATGTTACTAGAATTCAATGTCGCTCTTAAACCAAGACAGTCAAAGTACATAATTTAAATTAGAACGTTTTTAATAATAGGGTTTCGCATCAAGAGGAATAACCTTATTCATATGGGTAACGAAATATAAAACATGGTGGAAAAAGAAAAGCGAAAACATCCCCAAGAGGCATAAAAAATAATTAATATTAATATTAAACAAAACTTTTTGTTTTTCTTTTTACCAGTTCTGTTTATATTTCGTTGCTCATACGAATAAGATTACATCTCTTAATAGAAAACCTGGTAATATCAATAAATTCCACTGCAAAGTGTGTAAGTATATTTCTTCTTCTTTTTGCGTCTAGCACTTGACGATAGGTCGATAGTTGAAACTAGTTTTCTGACCTTTAATATATATATATATATATATATATACAGGTTTATAAAGTATCTAGAATGACATAGGTGAATATCCCTACTTCAGGATATTAGTAATACGTTCTCTCTTTTTAATAACGTGTTCTTTATCACCTGCATGGATTCGTTTATGACCTCAAATATTCTGGCCAAATCTGTATATATATATATATATATAAATTGATGAGATAAGACTTGGGATTTTATCTCACTTGACATTTGTCCTTCACATAGAGGTGAAATCTATATTTCATTTATAATAACTAATAACTAAAATGACTGTGGTTATTTATTTGAACTGGTAGTAGTTTTTATGCCCAGAGAGTAAATATTAAGAAATATGTAACTGGCTACTTACTTCTAACAAATCTGACATAAATATGAGTTTTACTTCAACTTTGGGTGACGTAGGACGACAAGGTAATAGTGCTGTGTGATGCTGTACCACATACTGGTTTAGGATCACGGGAGAATCGTCATCAAAAAGAGATAGTTGATTTTCATCTAAAAATAAAAAGAAATAATTTTTTACAACTTTTTTAGACTTTATTTCAAATTCTTCTGTCGTCCTACAATAAAACGTATGCTATAATTTTTGGAGTAAATAAAAAATTTTAGTAGTATAATAGCATAATGACCAATTATTCAGTTTTTGACTTAACACCAACATTTTTGTTGATTGGTGAGTATTTATTACTGCAAATATTTCAGTTTGGATTTTTTGATATATAGTAACGATATTCCTAGTGGCATCAGAGATATAGATAGCTTTATTCTATATGATTTACAAATAGTACATTTTTAAGGACATTAAGAAAAATTAAAAACAATAAAACCTTTTCCAATAGTAAATAAGTAAAATTATTGTAAGACTTTTGTGTGATACGATATTGAGAGTCCTTTTTTAAAAAAACCTCATCAGATTTTGCTGAAAGAACATAAATAAGGCCATTTAAAAGAAATGAAAAACAAGGGACCATTCGCATACATTAAGTAAGTGAAAGCATCGAAAAGTTTTAATCAGCAGCTTTTTACTAAATTTGCATGCTCTCAATTATTTATAACCTGGAATGGTTATTAAGAATAAATAACTAACTCAAGATATACTTTGAGAACACGTTTCAGGACATTAACAAAAATCGAACACAAGGAGCTATTCTCAAACAGTAACTAAATGAAGCCATGGAAGATTTAGACCAATAATTTTTAAATGTATCTCATTACTTTATAATGATGAATTGTTACTAAAAATATATGTAGTAGGGATATGGTATTGCATTCTTAATATTTTACTTTGAATAATCTGTTATTGATTAATGTAAAAGTAAATTTTGCAATATATATAGCCATTCTAAATAATAGGTGATAAAAATTTTTCAACAAGTAATTTTCCAAATTTTCCAAATTTTCCAAATTGTCCATAAAAATATGAATCATAGATAATATTTTATAACTGATTAAAAAAAGCAGTGTAAATATTTTAGTTCAATATTTCTGTCTTATTTTCACAACCCTACACAAGCTTTTCAAACAATTTATAAAAAAACATAAATTTCATTTTAAATCTGATTTAATGCTTATTTTGATAATAAACTTTTCTATGACTATTATTAAGAAAGATTTTTCGATATTAACATTCGCAAAGTAGACTTAATTTACTATAAAATAATGTTTGACTAAATAACAAACTAGTGGGAGAAATATGCATTTGTACATTTATTGCAAAGTTGAAGCAAGATGAAAAGGAGGTGGAAAGTGGTCTTAAAGTTGATTATAGTTTGTAACACCTTAATTCAAAATATTCTTTTCATAAATATATTTCTAAAATATAACTTTCATTGATAATAGGATTCTTTGTCACTAGAATCTGAGCAAAAAGCCCATTTAGTTATACAAAAAGTAGCTAATTAAGGAATTAAAAACATGGAAATACGTTTGAATCTGAAAATGAATATAAGGGTCAAATAAAAGAAATAGCACATTTAAAAAATGTATTAAAAATAAATTGCACTTCCAAAAAACAGATTTTACCATTTAACAGTTTTTGGTATTTAAAATAGGAAACTTTCCGCAAAATTAACGCATAATTTTAAAAACTGCAAAATTTTTTTCAAAAATGCGGTGAAGTGGTAAACATTCTTTTAAATAGCCAACATTTTATTTTTTTAAATTAATATACTGTGCGTGTTCAATAATACGATAAAACCTTATTATCAAGAAATTCACAATACTCAAAAAGAGACATTAATATTACGTATTTCCACCTCTCGACCTAATTACGGCTTGACATCTCCTTGGCATACTCAAAATTAAGTTTCTGATAACATTTTGATCCAATTCGTTCCATATCTCAATGAGCCTTAATGACAGTTCATTTCGGGTAGCAGGAGGAGAGTGTAGAGCTCTAACTTGCTGTTCTATATTACCTGGTCTATAGGGTTGAGATCACGACTTTTGGCTGGCCAAGCCATTCTTGAAATACCCACAGCTTGAAGATAATTTTGCACCATTTGTGCAGCGTGTAGACGAACATTGTCTTGCATGAGTTGAAAATTATCCTCAATAAATGGGGCATATGGTACCACATGTTATTCTAAAATGTCTGTTATATACCGATGTACATTCAGTCGGCTCTCTTGGACAATTACCAACTCTGTACAAGCCTTCAAGCTAATGCCACCCCATACCGTAACAGATCCAACGGCCTAGGCAACTGTTCCCACAATATTGCACCAGAAATATCGCTCTCCAGAGCGTCGATAAACTCTTCTACGGCGATCATCACGAAAGAGGGAAAATCCTAGACTCAGCTCTGAACAGTACATTGTCCCGTTGATGATTATTCCAGTTGCGACGGTCGTGTGCAAACTGAAGACGTGGCCTTCGATAAGTGCGATAAGAAGTGGCCTTGAAGCGGCTCTATATGGAGTAATATCCTGTTCCATCAACTTTTTTCTTACTGTATCACGACTTATTTCAAAATTATTGTTTGTTGTAACAAAGTGCTTGTAACAAACCGACTTCGAAGGGTTTCTAATCGCAGAAATCGATCTTGACGATCTGTGGTGACCCTATTACGTCCTTGACCACGTCTTCTTTGGTTGCTACCAGTTTCTATCAATCGTGCTAAAGTTCTGAAATCGCTGATTACGAAACACCAAACCGTAAACCTAATTGGGTTTGGTCTTTTTTATTTTATCAGCCTTAATATAAACGGCGGTAGTTCGTGAGTGTAAGATTGATTTTTAATTTTAGGAGAGTTTTCCAAAATCGTCCCGGATAATTTTGTATTGAACTGTATAATATTTTCTCTATTTATTTCGTGATATAACCTTATATGATTGTCCATTATTTGATTTACTTTCTCAATGTCACACTTTTTTAGATTTTGTTTAACCTGAGGTATATCTTGGATTGGATTAATATCAACTTTAAGTTCGAATAGTATGCCTAAGTGGTTGGAGCCGAGACGTGGTCTTAAGTCAACATTGTCAATTTTGTTTTTAAGATGTTCTGCGTATAACAATACATCTGATGTGGTATCTCTCCCTCGCACTCTTAAAAAAGTATTTGGTGTTATATGTTGAATAAATTTAGTATTTTGTATAAATGTATTCATTTGTTTCTTTTTCCTAGCATTCATATTTTAAGTCTCCTATAATAATGCAATATTTGTACAAGGACGCTTTTGTGAAAATTGTGTCTTCTATGATAGATGTAGGGTGAATATATACCAAAAATATGAGTATTCTGTCGTCTTTAAATGGAATTGAAAATTGAATGGTTTCATTTAGAGAGTTGGAGGAATGGAGGATTTTTCTTTTAAAAACTAATATTATTGTCTAACTGAATCATGCTTCCTCCACGAGGCTTGTTGATGTCTTTGTTCATTAATCTTTCTACAAATAGTGTATAATTTATTTTATTTCTTTCGATGAAGTTGTTGATAACATGTTTTTTTGGTAACTATTTATGTTAGAATATAGAAATTTAAGAGCCATTCTGAATTTACTGGAAAGTTTTGTGATCGTCTATGGGTCTTGTAAGGGATTCACGCTCGGGTTCGCTTAAATCAAATATTAGTATGTACATGCGACTACCTGAGAATAATATTTGTGTATCTATATTAAAGTTATTTACAAACGTGTTTCTTATTTTTTGTATTAAGTCAGACCTATTTTCTTTCATATGTTTGTTATCGTTGAGGGTATTAGTGTAAGTTTTTATAATGAAATCCTGAGTTGTAGTTGGGTTATGGATTGTAGTCTTTCTAATTTCTTCTGTCAGTTCTGCAGATTTTTTATTCAGTGGTTTTACTGGGATATTTGGGATGCACTCTATAGGCTTTGTTGGTCTATTTAAACAGCGGATTGACCAGGCTTAGTGATTGGAGAAGCCACGAGAAAGGCATTTATATTCAAGTGTTGAGGTGTATTTATGTGTGGGGTAATTGCCAAAACACTTGCTACATTTGTATTTTTCGTTGCATTTTTCGGTTTGGTGTAGAAAGGACGAATATTTGGTGCATGGAATAGGTGCAGGATTAGGAGCTAGGCTGGGGTAAACTGGGTAATGGCAAAGTTTGAAAAAGATTCCATTAGACGTTCAGAGGTTTTTTGATTAGTAGTGATAATTCTAATCATTTTGGTGGATTTTCCTGAATTTTTAGCAACAATTCTTTTACAATATCTATGTTCTAATTTGTTTATTGTTAGATATGCACTTATAGTAGAATCTTCAACATCGTATTCTATGTTAGCTATGACGACCGAGAATAAATCTTGATGTGATTGTTTTTGTCAAAGTTTGTTTGTTTGTATTTGTTTGCTTTTAGCTTGCTGGTATATTTTTACTTTTTAGTTTTTCTAAGATTTCTAGTACCTTGTCTTTTTCATTGTTTGATTTTAACAGAAATCTATTTTTATTTTGATTATTTTATCATCGTTAGAATTCGGGGATTCTATCTGCCAGATATCTGCAAATGAAGTTCTGCTGTGATTTGTATTTGTTGTAGAAAAATAAAATAAATTATTGTATTTTTTATTTGTAATCGCCTTTATTTTGTCTGAAGTGTTGATTGTTTTATTTTTGTTGTGATTTTCAGGTTGATTAATTGTATTAGCTGTTATTTGTAGGAGCCTGTTGGTTTTTGTAGAAGTGCTTGTTTGTGTAATAGTCTGGCCGCGTGTGGGGAAACCTTTAAATCCATAGGTGATATTGTTTCTTTTTGCTGGAAGTATTTTTGGGTTACGTGATCGTTTTTGCTTTACGCTTTTTATCTAGGTTCCATTGTCGTCCAGTTCCACTTCCGAGTAAGATCCATCAGTGTCTAACGACATTGCGATTATTATTTAAGACCACTGACTATTACTATAGAATTCACAATATACGTCCGTTCTAGCAAGCCTCACAGCGACTATACTGTAATTATAAATTCAAATAGCAACGAAATACTTGACAAAAAATCCAGGTCTGTATTTAAAAGAATATAGTTAAAGATGATTCTGAAGACGCAAAATTTGGAAGGAAATATTTGGAAACATTTTATTATAGTAGCCCGTGTCAAGTCAAAGAATAAGTTAATTGTTTAATTTTTGTTCATTTTGAAAATAAACCCTTTAACTTAAGAATCGTCAGAAATATTTTAGAATTCCTTTTTTCCTTTTGTTAATTTTTTATTTGGGCAACCTTTGCCTCATTTATCTTCTACGTCCATTAGAGTTTAAAAGACAATATTAACTCAAATTCATGTTCACACCCTATGAAGATATACTCGTAATTTATTATTTCTCTACCTGGTTAAACAAATAACGAATATATATATTTTGGGATATAAAGTATATTTTGTCTCCTATTTGCGAGCTTAAAGTGTTACTATATTATACAACTTTTACAAAAAATACTTATTTTTGGTACATCATTTATCCCAAAAAGAGGAATTTTTGTATCAGTGAAACAACTAGTAATTTTTTTTATCTTACCATCGACATACAAGTAAATTCGATCGGTGTCTTCATTTTTATCGGTAATATTTTCTGCATCTTCATGGTGGCATTTATAGAAACCGACATATGGATATGTCATGTTGGTAATGTAAAGACGTAATCCATATTTAAAATTTGTACTAGGAGGCTGCTCTTCTATTGTTCTAAAAGTGGTTCCGAAAATTTCGGGTGATTTAACCTAAAATTCAAAATTAAATATATGAAATTGAAAGAGTCGAAAGATAAGTAGTAACTATGTGTATAATTTAATACTAACGAGGCGCTTTTTGTTATACCTCTATCTAACTTGTACCAATTTATTCATATTGGTTTACAAGGGGCAATAATTATTACTAAAGCAATATCTAATATGCAATATATTAAAATATACAACAAAAAAATGGATCTTTTTCCATTCTTCGGTATATGGGACAAAATAAAATGAAGAAATTGTCACTTAGTCGATGTTTCGTATTTATTTAAATACTTTCTCAGTACTATAAAACAGAATAATACATTACAAAGACAAAATGTTTTTAAAAAATACAGAATTGAAGTATCACCTTTAATTGATTTGATTAGTACTTTTAAAAAACAATGAAGAATTATCATTTTATTTCCATTAAATTAAAATTTAAAATACAATAAAATAGCATGGGTTTTTTTTCACATATACAAAACGAGTCAGAATAATAAAAATGTTGCAGTTTTACGTAGTTATACTTATAACTGGTTAATGATATGGAAACATTAGTAATAATTGTCACGTCAACAAAACCAAAACTATCCTCTGTTATCATTTAAACATCATTCTATTTCCATCTCGATGTATTCCTACTTCAAGGTATTAGTAATACATCCTTCTCTATTTCATAACGCGTTCTTTATCACTCGCATGGATTCATCTATGACCTCAAATATTCAGGCCAAATTTCTATAAGCCTGAATGTATGCAGTGTGATAGTTGTTGTATTGGGCAGACGAAACAAAAGATTAAAAACAGAAATTACTGAACGTAAGAACATTATGCAGGGCCACGAAGTATTATCCGTAACAAAAAATATTGAGTATATTTTATGTAATAAAATAATGCATGTAGTACTTAATATGTAAAATGTAATAATTGAAGAGTTATTTAGTTTCTACATCTGAAAAATCTTTTATTTTAATAAGTTTTGTCGAGCTAGACAATAACATTTTTGTTGGTTTCTATTGTCAGCTTAAAATTATACTTTTGCGTAGCCTACGGATTTCAATCTAATACTATGGTAATCGAAATAGTTCATTTTTCTAATTTGAAACAGTATGGAGACAGTTTCATCCTGTGTTATAAAAATTGTGAATTTCGCCTTATTTCATTCTTAAACAGCGGCAAAAGGTCACTCGCTGAAGATAATCAATCTCATGGTAAAAAAGCATGAATACGCTAGAAGTGATAACGAATATTTGTTGCTCCTTTAAAATTAGGCAAACAGCTGAATTAATAATATTCAATATATTAACAAACATTTTTTTAATGCTTGTTTCGGGGCATTCATCAATTTCTTCAAGAGTGACTTTTTCCACTGCTTCTGTTCTAGTTATCCAAGTATCATTCAGTGTTAACTTTATAAATTAATTTTAAAAACTCAATTTCAATTTCGTTCTTTCGGAGATGATATCTCTTTAGGGGTTAGGCTGAGAAATTTTTTTTATAGAAAGGACCCCTTGTAATTTTTAACTAATAACTTCGTACTAATTTTTTCGCATGCATTTAATTTATAAACACCCTGTATATTAAAATACTGTACTCTCTTATACATAACCGTTAAATCTCAGAATAAGTTTTAGGTAAAGAAAATCCTTAAGCGTACAGATTGTGAGAGTTTTTACAATTGTAGATTATATTAGTCATAAAAGATTTTTTTTTAATTATTTAAGAAGAAAACGCATCAAACCTTACGGTTATTAGCACTTAAACATTGATTAATAACATTGTATTTCCATTATAAAAGAAATTATAACAAATTTATGAGAATTAATAACTTAACAAATAATTATTTTTAAGCAGTAAATTAATAGAATGTAAAATGCACGTAATGTTTTTAATATTACAGTTGTTTCCAAGAATTTTTTCAAGTTCTTCTGGGATTCTGAATGTTCTTCTCTGGATTTCAAAGTTTGGACATTTCATTAAAACATGTTTAACACTTAGTTGGCAGTGGCAATCAACACAATTTGGTCGTTGAGATTGTGACATAAGATAGCCGTGTGTGAATTTTGTATGACCTATCCGGAGCCGGCATAAGAATATCTGTTCCCTTCTATTTATAAGAGACACGGTTTAACCCTTTTTTGATTTCTCTTAATTTAGTTTCTAATTGGGAACACTGATTTTGTCAAAAATTTAACAATGACACTTTAAAAAATGCTTTGGAATCGGTTACGGTTGCTCTTGAACAGTAATTGGATCATGTATGGCATTCTTGGCTTTCTTGGCTTCTGCGTCTGCTTTCTTGTTTCCAGTTATTCCACAGTATGACGGGATCCAAAGAAATTTGAATTCCCTCTGCATTTCTTGTAAACTGTGTAGTTATCTTTTTATAAAAACTAGATGCTGGATATATTTGGAAGTTTAATTCGTTTAACTAACTCAGTAGCAACAACAGCAGATCCCACGCCATCTTCCATTTTTGAAGAGTCTGTATAAATATGAATGAAAGTGTTACACAATCCGGACAAGCCGTTACCCAAGGAGAGTAATGTATGAGAGTGTGGAAAAAGGTTGGAAGGGATACTTGCAGGAGTTGTAGAGATCTGTTTATTCTTTCTTAGAGAGTGGGATCCATCCTTTTGTGCTTCTGGAATTCTGTCCTAAACCGGCTTGATTTTTGTAGGTGGAGTAGTTTGGATTTTCAAATATTTGTGCATCCTAAGAGAGGCTGAGAAGATGTCTGCGTGGATTTCGGGGAGGCTTACCGGCCTCGCAGAGTAAGCTCTCAGTGGGGCTGGCCCGAAAAGCACCTAAACTGATTCGTAATGCAGAATTTTGAATGGTATTGAAAAGATTAAGTGTTGATTCCTTGGCGGATGAATATACTCGGCATCCATAATCTAATCTGCTTCTTCTGATGGAGCGATAGATACAAATGAGAGAGGTAGTTTCGGCATCCCAATTTCTATTACTTAATTTTTGAGGATGTTCATACTATTTGATGACTTGCAGATAATGTTTTGAATATGCTGCTCTCAGGTTAATTTGTAATCAAAAGTCATTCCTAGAAATGTAATGTTTTCTACAAAATTTAAAGTGTTATTGTATAAATTAAGGTTAGATTAGTGTAATAGAGGATTTTTTGAGAAGATTACTCCCTTGGCTTTTTCGATGGAAAATTTGAATCCAGTAGATCTGGGCACATTTTAGAGATTCTGGATTTGCTTCTGCATTGTTCCTTCCATGTAATTGATGTTTTGCTCTTGATGTACAGAACTAAGTCATTTCCATACAATTTACATTTTAGCAGGTTGTCAAGTTGTTGCAGTACACTGTTAATTGCAATTAAAAAGAGTGACACTTATAACTGATCCTTGTGGAGTGCCGTTTTCTACTTCTTTTCTCCTTGACAAGTATCCATTTGTTCTAACTCGGAAATAGCGATTTTTAGAAAAGTTACGGCTAAAGGACAGAATGTTGTCATTAATACCCCAGTCAGAAAGTTGTAGGAGAATTTTCTGTTGCCAGGCAGTATCATAAGCACGTTTGATATCAAAGAATACAGCGAAAACTTTTTGTTTATTAAGAAAAGCTTCATGTTATCTAAAGACCGATTTTCTAATTCACTTTGATATATTGACAACAAAGAGTTGGAATCTAAGAACCATACTAAATGGTTGTTAGTAATTTTTTCCAATAGCTTGCATAAGCAGCATGTGATAGAAATGTGTCTATACGATCTTAGAAGATTTGCAGTTGAATTATTTTTTAGCACCGGAATAATAATAGCCTCTCCATATATCGGGGATTTTTTGTTGGAGGCAGTAATAATTAAATATGTTCAGAAGAAAGCATACAGGTTGATCAGATAACTGATTAACATTATAGGGGTGTTATCTGGTCCAGGACTGATGTTTTCTGTTGTTTTCACGGCATTGTAAATGTCTTGTTTAGATAAAGGGGCGTTTAACGGCGAATTTGGACTATTTAATAAAATAAGGGGTTGTTGAGATTTTATTCGATATTTGTATTGAAGAAATTCAGCATCACAGTTGGAGTCACTGGACTAAGATTTATATGTTTCTGCTAGCACTCCTGTAATATCTCGAGAATTATCTACATCAGCGCCATCGACAGATATGTAGTTTATATTAAAGCTTCTGAAATTTCCGTTTACTCGTCGAATTTTGTTCCAAATTTCTGTTGTTGGGATAGAAGGATTAATTGATTTTACAAAATTTATTCAAGAATCTTTTTTGCTTTTTTTAATGAGATAGCGAGTTCTTGCCCTTTGATCGCTTCTTTACATATATTATTCCACCATGGAACAGAGGGATGACTTCGTGGTAGAGATTTGCAAATAGAGGAGTTTGCTGATTAAATAATATATCAAGGTGATTTCAGCTATCAGTATCGTATAATCTGAGTTAACCTAAGGTATTGTCGACTAATTGACGGAATAGGTTCCAGTTCGCGGTATTCAAATTCCATCTGCTTGTTGGAGAGGGTTGGCTAGATGTGGAAAGAAGATTTGTAATTTCAATCGGGAAATGGTCGCTGCCATAGAGGTCAGAAAGAACATTCCATTGAATATAACAGGAGGTTACTGGGTCAGAAATACTTAAATCGATATGCGAGAGGGCACCATTATAACTATTGAAGCGAGTTGGTCTGCCATCGTTTAATAACGTAAGATTACATTCTTCGATAATATTAGAAATTAGATTATCATGTCATTAACAGGAGAACCCCATGAGAAGTGATGACCATTAAAATCTCCGACATTAATTCGAGAACGGGGCACCTGACGAATGAGATTTTTCAGGTCCTGGAATTTTACAGCAGAATTTGATGGTAGGTAAACATTACAGATGTTAAGATTACGAGTACCGTAAATTGACACAGCTAAGGTTTCTAAATTAGTGTTAAGTGGCATTAATTGTGAGCGAAGATCTTTTTTGATATAAATGGCCACACCGCCACTGGTTCTCTGTTTAGAAAAAATCCATTGTAATTTTTATGATTATACATTTTTTTTGAGAGAAATTTGTTTCTTGAATACTTAAGACTAAAGATTATATTTAGTGATAATAATTTGCAGCATTTCTAAATGGGAGAAGACGCCGTTTATATTCCATTGGATAATATTATTGAATATGTTGAGCACTTTAAAATAAAATTAATAAGGGAAGTCTTATGAGGAGTCACTATCTAATTCTGGCCGTGAATCGGTGATACCAAGGCATTTCTTTTTAATTTTAGTGCACCTGATCTTTATGCTTCGTTCTGTCAGATATGGGTAAATTTGCTCCAGCATAGTACAAAGAGATGTTAGATCGTTTGTATAGTTAGAGCAATTTGGTCTGGATATGGTGAACCATAATAGTTTTCAAATAAGTCGACTATTTTGCTGAAGTTTAGAGGGAAACGGGGAGTATGTGAGTCTATAAGCTTCTTGGCAGGAGTTAGTAATTTTTCTGTTGATTTGTTTCTTTGCTTATAGTTTTTGGTGCTCACTTTATTGGAGGAGTAAATTGAGGTTTAGAGTGTACTTCCTCTTGTTCTTGTATATCAGGGGTACTTTGGGAGTAAAGTGGTCGTTTCATTAGCTGGGTTTTGTGGAAATTGGGTTCTGCTTCCTTGCCGTTCTCAGTGTGGTTTATTTGGATGTCAGAAATATTGTTATCAGTGTTTTCTACAGCGACTTCTTCTGTATAAGCTTCTATATTTAGAGGGTTGCTTAAAGTTTGGTCTGAAGAGAGGTTAGACATCTTTAGTATGCAAATAAATACAAATGCGCTTAATTGATATTCTTGAAGCGAATATTTTTTGGTGATACAAAGGACCCAAGACCGAATATGTATTGTTTTAGTTTAATTCCGTCGATGGAAGAAAATATTATGGCTTGATCTAAATAATTGATGAGATAAAGGTATACTGATGTACCCACAGTTTTTAGATGAATCGATCAGGATGCCAGTACACACCACTCATGTATCTGTACTAAACAAAATTTTAAGAATTACTACTAATAATTTACTAAAACACAGAGAGCTGAGATATAAGCCCTCAAATTTATCCATACCAGGACCGGTCCCAGTCATAAAATTTGTTTTCTGACTTTTAATTTAATAGTGAGGAGAACCTACTTGTGTCATATTTGATCTTCAACCGTCAATAAAATCAAAAATTACTGTAACGGAACCACGACTAAAATTTTAAACATGAATGGTTGGTGATGAAAGTGTGTATGAAAGACGTCAGTAAAGCCTGTTACTTTCAAACTCCTTCGATAAAGAATCACTTAACGACTTAGAACATAAATAAGTATTATAAAAATAATTTCGACTTATAATATATATATATATATATATATATTTTAAAAGTTAATAGAAGAATAATTATTAATTAAATCAATTATCAGTGTTCAAATGTCTACCTATTACTATGGATTTTTTAATAACTATCATGTTTATATTTTCATTTATGTTACTTTAAAAAGTAATATACTTTCTACATTTTTATATTCATTTCAGATTATTTAGACCAAAATATGGCGATAGGACCAAATATACCTTAATAAAATACTGCTGTGGAATAAGATATAAGGCGTTAAAGTTGAAAATTTTTTTTCGTTTTTTTCTGATAATGACAGTATATTTATCAATTATTATCGAAATCGGCACAGAGGCATAGCTTTGGACAAGGAATATTATTGTATGTATTATTTCACATTTTGTTACAGGGGGCGCCACGTGAATGATTCCTGAAGATGAAATTAAGAGGTAGCTTTTTTGACGAAACTTTTTAGTAATTTTGATCAGAAAATATTATCATTTCTACGTAATATTGGTACTTTTATTTAAACACCATAATTTCACCCGTTTTCGAGAAAAACACAATTAAACAGTTCAGAGTCACAGAAGAAGATTTCAAATAACAGATAATAAAAAAACTTGTAACGTAAGGCTTCTATTTCAACGGTAAAGCAGATTTAAAAATAATTTAACATAAAAAGAGCAAACTTAAATTAAATGTTCTACGTGGCCTTCTCCGACTTCTATCCCTTTTCTAATTCTTGTAATAAAGGATTTTCGGATGTCAAAGAAAACATTATTCTGTCCCCTTATAAAATTAGCAGTATTTTGTATTTTCCTCCAGAGTTCGTCTCGTGAATGAATTTCATGGGCATAAACTAAGGACATAAAAATCAAAAGGGTTATAGTCAGGAATTTTTGGTGGCCTTTCAAAATCACTTCCTCAGCCAATCTATCGTTGAGGAAATATACCACTTAAATTATTTCTAACAACTAATGGGAAATGAGGTGGAGCTCCATCCTACACAAACCACAATTTCCTTCTTACATCTAGTGACACATCATCCAAAATATCACTAAAAGTATTTTGCAAAAAGAATTAATAAGAATCTCCATTTAAATTTGAAGGAAGAACATATGGCCCTAGTAGTTGGTCGCCTATAATGCCACACCAAATATTCAATTTAAATTCATGCTGTAAATGTCTTTCTTTAACAGCATGCGGGTTTTCTTTTTCCCAGTAATGACTGTTTCGCCAATTTTTTGAACATGAGTAAAGTGATAAGGGTGGAACTTTTCTTTTTTTAGAATTCTAATAATAGACGACTGACTTACTCCTGTTGTTGCTGCCAGTTGATTTCCATCTACTCTAACCAAAATTTCATCTTCTTCATTAGGTGTGATTTGTTTCAGCGACCACCCATATTTTTACTATGAAATGATCCGGTTTCACCCAAACGACGAAATAGATTTGTAAAAGTTTTGTGATTTGGTTGTCTTCTGTCTGGATATAAGAATGCATACCTTCTAGCTGCAATACGACCGCAAAAATTTTCTTGTGAGTATACACAAACCATATCCCGCAATTCTTCATTCGCAAAATGATCGCGAACGAAGCATTTCAATCGAAGAAGCTTTAAAAAATGCAACAATAGCAAAAATAATTCACTGACAAGAAATTACATTTACCAGAAACAATAATCAGACAGTCCAAAGCACACTTTTCATTAATGAAATAATATTTGAAATCCCCTTCTGTGACTCTGAACTGTTCAATTGCGTTTTTCTCGAAAACGGGTGAAATTAGTGTGTTTAAACAAAAGTACTAATATTACGTAGAAATTATGTTTACATCATATTTTCTAATCAAAATCAATTAATCAAAAAATTTCATCATCAGGAATTACTCACGTGGCGCCCCCTGTGTGTGTATATCAAAATACAGAGCTTATTTTATGTCGATTTGACGTAAATGATAGTACTCTAACATCATTTTATTTCTTATAACTTCAAAAGAGTTTTGTTTTAAGTAACATTGGAAATATTTATTTCTTGAAATGTACTCAATTAAATGGCGTTAATATGATGTTTTAATTGCAGTCATAAGTGCCTCGTTGGGTTAGTGTATTGGATAAATTTATTCATAATTTTTTTCTTTCAAAGTGTCGCCATTTTAACACGATGTTTAACAAATTTCCACATTTTTACAAAAAAATGATATTCTCATCTAAAGTCTCTACGACGAACCGTTTTCGAAAAAAGTTGATTTAAACTTTTAACGTCTCTATCCATTTCCCATTGACCAATAAATACATTTTTAAATTAACAGGAATGTTTTCATGTTATTTAAATTAAACGCAATTTTGGGTGAGGTGATTTTGCGTCAATTCGACATAAAATGTATTCTAAATTTTGCAGTTTTGTTTTTGTGAAGTGGCTTTCTATATATATCAAAAATAAAAATTATATTAATTTGCAAATATTATTAGGTACACTGTTTATTATATTTTACACAAAATTATTGTTTTATAGATAGTTCTTTGAAACTTTAAATATATTTTTTCTTAAAAAGCAATTTAGTTAAGTAAATTAGTACTTATTTATTTAAACATTTATGTGTTTAACAGTAGTAGTACTTACTGTCGATATTTCAGGTACGGTCCATTTTAGTGGCTTATTTCCTTGACAAAATACTGTATAATTGTCATTAGCTTCAATAATATCTTCTGTTCCATTCAGTAGAATATGTGGCCTCGAATAGAAATCACTGGCTAAAAAATATTTTTCAGGTTAGTGTCACAACTAAATTTGAGAAAAATTAGTGGTTACAATATGAATTATGAGGGTTTATAAAATAACTGCTAGTAATAAAAGTAATAAACGTGAGATTATATTTCATCAGTGGTAAATACTTTGAAATGAGAATATGCCGATTGCCGGTGAAAACTTGATACAAAAAAGTTATTCCAAGCTTTCGGAAATTCTCATAAAAATTAAAAAAGTAATGAAAGTGATACTTGTGAAGTGCAGTACTAGTTTAGTTATTCTAAATTTGCTTGTCGACACTTTAAAAATGCGTTTATCTATAAAACAAAGGATTGAAGTTCTTATGTTAATTGGTTGTGGCGATAAGAACTCAACTCAACAAGAGGTATGTGCTATGTTTAATAATAAATATCCAGAACAAACTATAAGTCACAACAGTGAGCAAAATTGAAAAAAAAAATTAGGGGGTTTGGTACCGTAGAAGATCTACCTAAGTCCAGCACTTGCCGAGGATACTAAATGAAACGTTTTATTGGTTATGGAAGAAAATCCACACAACAGCGTTCGGCAAGTTAGTGGAGAACATGATGTTCCTTTTACTTCTATTCTATAGTATTAAAACATGAAAAGTGGCGTCCCTTTAAGGTGCACCTGGTACAAGAACTATCAGATGACGACCCGGAAATATCGATGAAAGTTTGTGGTATCAACAAAATGGGGCGCCGGCATTTTATGCAGCCGCCATTCGAACATATCTTGACGAAGTTTTCCCCAATTAGTGGATCGGTAGACGAGAACCCATTGAGTGGCCACCAAGGTCACCGGATCTCAAGCCATTAGATTTCTTTTTGTGGGGTCATCTAAAAAATGTTGTGTATAAAAGTAACCCCGACAACATAAATGATTCAAAAGATAGAATAGGCAAGAAATAAATAACATTTCGCAGGAAACCATTAATAAAGTTCAGCAGGAATTTATTGATCGATTAGGACACTGTAAAGCATAAAGAGGAAGACAATTTGAACACTTTCTGTAATTTATTGTGTGGCAATTTATTGTTACTGTTATATTATTTTGTTATTTTAATTTAATTAAAGGTCTTCAAAAATACAGATTTTAAAATTATTGTATCTTCGAAACTATTAATTACCGAACACAAGTATGATATATTTTTGGAATCGTCTTGAAATTTGCAATCTAAAAAAAATAAAATATACTATAAATATATTTAAAAAAAATTGTCAATGAGATCGTTACTCACAAATGGTTTACCCTGTATATTTAATTGTTATGTAAAAATACATTAAATTAAAATCAAAAACCGGTTCAGGATTTTTCCTCAAAATTGTTTGTTTAGTTTAAAATGAATTTATTCCATACTTTATGTATATTTATCTGTTTCTAAGGTTCTCCGTCGCTTTTCGACACCTAACCGCGACTGTTCTTTGTCACTTGCGTCTCTCTGTAGCAGATGAGAACGGCCCGAGCGTTCACGACTGCCGCCGGGTCTACTCGGTTTTTCCAAAATGATTGGTTCTGTATTGTTCTGCGCACCTCGCTCCGCTATGCTACGCTCGGTACGCAGTATTTTATTAAAACAAAACCTTAACTTAGAGTGACCTAACCTGACCGAAGTTCATTATTCCATAAATCGTTGGTTTTCTAGTTATCTTCTTTTCCTTTTTTTCTCTTTGACAATCTCATTTTTTTTCTCAAAATCATTCTAAAATCGCTGAAAAATTGCAGCGCCGTTCATCTCCCATTTCTAGCAGAGGTGGCATGGGGAGTGGACAAGAGAGCGCTCGGGTAGACTCGGCGGCAGTCGTGAACGCTCGGGCCGTCCTCATCTGCTACAGAGAGACAAGTGTTCTTTGTCGGCCCACATATTATCTGTTAACTCTCTCCTTTTCATTTCGTTCTTTATGCCTAGGATAAAGACATAACAGTTATATTAATATAAATATATTTTAAATAGACAACCACGTAAAAATTTTTCGATTAAGAGAATTGTGTTTGTTAAAATCGATATGACATTCAGAAATATTTTTCGTTGATCTCTTTATTAAGTATTCTTTAAGCAATTGCAATTCTCATGCCCTTTTATTATTATATAATAAAGAAAATTCGATATGAATATACTATAAGAATTCATATATGTATTATTATGTATCATTATTTTTTTTATTTTTTTGGCATGGTCAAGAACCATTCAGCCGGTTACTATAACGAATTATCGCAGCAGCATATTCATATATCGCTATTATCACACAATAATCTAATCTAACCGATGAGAGATAACAAAAATCAAAAACATAATAACAAGGGTCACTCTCTTGTCTAGGGGTCCATCAAAAAAAAAACAACAGTAGACGACGGAAAGGAAGGTATATTACAATTGTTATAAAACAAACAAGCTAAGATTACATACTTTAGTTTCATGCATGAAATTAATTAAACATTCATATATTTTTTACTATTCAGAGACAAAAGATAGCAGATATTGTATGGTGGGAGAATATTTATTTTAGCTAAATTTCTAATCAAGTTCTCTACTTCATTTTGGTATTTAGCACATCCAAAAAATATGTGATTTAAGTCACCTGTGATTCTACATAATTCACATAGATCTGAATTTATTACTTTAATTTTAAATAAATGGGCTGGGTAACAAGCGTTTCCGATTCTCAGTCTCATCAATGATTTGATAAATCTTCTTGGAACATTAAAGTTGTTGGGTATATTTGGTTGGATATAGAATATAGACAGATGGTTTGATATCTTTAAAGATATTTGTAAAGCCATACCTGGAACATAAAAAGCAGAGCCAATGCCAGTTACGGATTTGGTTGCATCCGTGTGCATTATAATAGATTGATGATATTCATCTAGAAGTGATTTTAATGTAATATCATTTAATGCCGAGTTTTCGTAATACATTGGTTTAATAACAATAGCCTGATGAAATAGGCAAGTCTTCAAGTTTTAGTTGTTCATGGAAAATCATAGTGTTTCCATAATTAGCAACTATTCTAGAAGCTTCATATAGAGGAGGAGAGTTTTTATGGATCCAATATTTATTGGTAAGACCAAATTCATTTAGTTGACGAATACTTGTATTTAAAGCTGGGTTTGTGGATTGAATTTTAGTAATACATTTTTCGCTTACATATTGCACTCTGTAGTTTAGTGAAGGTTCAAAAGCTTCAACTTAAAGATATTGTATATGCGTTGATTTCATGGCACCTAAATACACTTGAAGATCAGAATTTTGGAAGAACTTTATTTTAGATAAAACACGAAGCTATAGAGTCTACAACCATAATCAATAATGGATCTTATATATGAACGATAAAACAACACCCCACCAAGTTTTAGAGACTGATTTTAGAAAATTGATACCTTTATTGCATTTATTTAATATGTAATCAATATGTAATTTCCACGTGATTTTGTTATCAAGAATCATGCTCAGAAATTTCGTTGATGGAATAACCAGGAAATTATAGCTATTTAATTGTACTAATTCAATATTAAGTACGTCGTGACGAGAGAAAATGCAGACATTAGATTTATTTGGTGATATTTAGAAGCCATTTTTTCTAAATTTTCTAGACAAAAATAAGATTTTTTAGACTCTGTATATATACATAAGACATCAGCATATTAAATTGTGCGGAAGCATAAATTGTTTATTCTGATTTTATGAAAATCTGCGGAATACATATTGAAGAGCAAAGGACTCAATACCGATCCATGGGGTAGACCTGAGTGGTTCTGTCGAGGTCCTAATAATTGGTTATTAGGTAACCTTAGGAACAATCGTCTATGTGAACAAAAGTTAATGATAGTATTAGTCAATGTTGGAGGGATTTGAAATTAATTAACCATTTTATCCTTTAATAAGGGAAGATAAACACTATCATAAGCAGCTTTAATATCCAAAAAAAGTAAAGGCAAATAGTTATTATTAGAGAAACATTTCTGAATATATAAAACTAAAGTAGTAAGAGCATCTATTGTACCAGAACTTTTGTTATACCCAAATTGTGAGTTTGGAAGTAGGTTTTGTTTATATAACCAACACTCCACTCTATTTTTTATTATACGTTCTAACCTTTTAAGTACACCGGACATCAATGAAATAGGTCGATATGATCTTGCCAAATTTGGGTTTTTACCAGGTTTCAAAAGAGGAAGGACCATTATATATTTAAATTTTTCAATATTTGAATAAGTACCTCGTTGTAAACTTCCAAAAGACAATTTTTGGCGATTTCAGGAATGTTAGTTAGCATGGGATATTTTATGCCGTCATATATCCCGGACTAGTGTCAATGCGATTACCTAAAACAACATATAATTCTATGCGTCTAGCAGCTTCTAACAGAAAATGTTTTTGATTGCATGTTGGAGTGTCTGTGTTTTGAAATATACTTTCAGTTGCCGGAGCAATTTTATTATAGAAATCCTCAATCCAGTTATCTTTAAGAGGCTTGACATTTAGTATTTTTTTCCTAAAATGTATTCTGGCTTGATTCCAAGTGATGAAGATGAAGTGTTTTTATTTAGGGATGATATCCATTAAATCCAACTAGTTTTTGCTACATTTTTGAAATATTTTATTGTTTTGGCCATTATTTTTTAAACCAGGATTCGCTGATTAGTGCTATATCTACATTTTTATTATGAAAATGTAGGATTAAACTATTTTTATTAGCCACAGCAGAACAAGCCTTCCACTGCATGCTGTTAATTTTATTTTAATAACTTAAAGTCTCCTTCAATATTTGTTCTATGCTACTATTAAGACTATATTTATAAATGGATTGTATATCATCTGCAGTACGAATTTTTTCTAATAGATTTATTAAGAGACAGTAAATGTTTTTAGTAATATTATCCTCTTTATTTTCAATACTAGAATAGTTAAGTGCGATTTTATTAAACAAAATGTGTTGGCTATGGCCAAAACAAAAAAGAAACATGGGTTTAATTGTAAATGATTGCGTAATGGGAAAGTTTATTTTTCTCTTTTTTTTTTAGTTGGAGTAACTGAGTTGCTTATATCAGGTTGTGAGAAGAAATTATTGTTATTAAGTAATGAGATTGGCTGAGTAAGAGATACTGATCTTTTATTGTTAGTGCTAGCAAAAGTAGGAAAATGTTTATCATAGTTTGATAAAGCAGCGAAAGACTCGTAATACTAGAAATTGAATTCTAGCAATACTGCTGCGTTTTGCGAAAAGATACTTTATTTTCCAACATCACATTTATATTTTTTTTTTGGTTTTTCGTAAATAGGACATTTTTTTGAGATTATATGATTATTTTTTTATAGACGATACAAACAGTTATATTGTTCTCACATTTATGATCTTTTTCCTTAATTTCACTGAATGCATCGTTCCTGAGTACTTCAACACTGCTTTGATAATTGTCCAAACCTAATGCATTTGTGCATTGTATTACACGGTCTACAAACTGTTCGACGGAAAAGAATACTCTGTTAAATGCTACGTGTGTGGATAATATATTTCCTTCATATGTTATTATATTTTTTTTAGGTACAAATTCAATTTCATCATAATTGATTACTTTGCGCATTGTTCTATATATATTTACCACATTCGGGGAGGATTCAATATTTTTCTTTAAGTAATTATTATCAAATTGAGTGTCAACATCTCCAATTAGACCAAGGTGATTTGGAATAAATGCTTTTAGATTCTCGGTCTTGAGTAAAGGATTTTTTACCAAATGGTTTGCTTTTTATGTAAAAATGTAATAATACTTTAATTCGATTCTTTCGAATACTTTTAATTTTCAATATGTTAATAAGTTTCATTTTTTAAAAAGTATATGATTAATAGTCATAGGATGTGATTTACCAATATTACAGTCTTCAATTTTTTCAATGTAAACCCAAATATTGTATGTACTTATCTGATAACAAGTTGAAAAGTTTTACTTCATATCGTTTTTCTTTAGATGCAGAAGCACTACCGGTTTCGTTATTTGTAACACTTTCTGATCTCACGTCGTTAGGGGTACTATCTACCATTATTACATCATTATCTTGCGTCAAAGAAGATGTCCATAATATGTTTTTGTCCCCCTTTCGGGGACTATATTTTATTTAACACTCTGCCACATATTAATAATAATATTACAATTATATGTTTAACCCGATGTTTCTAGTGCATCTCGTTACTCTTTTATGATTATATACAATACGCTAAGTACTTCACAGGAACCAAATACATATTTACTGTTAAAGCTATCCATACAGATTACCCGCACACTTGTACAGATACGTATGTCAAGTCATTTTAAGACCAAGTTCACATTAAACGAAATTGTATATCTGATTGACCCAGAAGTAATATGCGCGGTTTACAAAAACGAAAAGGAAACCTTATTCCAGATTATTTTTGATTGCCCGATTTACACTGTCATGAAACGAAATACATCCTACCTTCAGAATTTGGAAACTCTCAGCAACGTTTCAGAAAGAATACTCAAATCAAAGATATTTGAATATATTTGGGACATTCTTAGGTTATATACAGTATGGTCCAAATGAAAGAAATAAATTCATTATTTTGTAAATCGACGATTTTAGGGGAAAATCCTGAAACCCGTCGATTTTTATCATTCTGTGAGCATGATGACGTCATCAATAAGAAAAGTGGGTTTTGTAATACATCAATTGAAAGTTCTTTTAAATATCTCTTCACCCATATCAATATGTCTAAGTAATTAATTTTTGTATGTTGTCAAAAAATAATTTATTAAATTTTTAATGTTACATTAAATATTATAATGAATAATGATATAAAATACAATGCAAAAGACGAGCAGGGAACTATTCTCGAACTTTCGCTATAACTTCCGGAGTTATTTTTGCAATCTCAATACGTATCCGTTCTTTGAGTTCATTAATAGTTTGTGGTCTATTTATGTACACTTTACTTTTCAAGTATCCCCATAGGATTAACTTCAAAGGCTAGCAGAACATCTAGTTTCTTGTTTTTAAATATTTGATTTCTACTACCTTTAGGCTGGTCTTTTACATGACCCGTTTCTCTATTTGTTTCCTCAATTTTGCTTACTGTCGACTGTGTAATTGGTTCTCGGTTGGGATATTTATTATTGAATAACGTACATACTTCTTTCTGCGTACGTGTTTTATCTCCACAACCAATTAATATTAGAATTTCAATTCTTTCCGTTTCACTCAACTTCATGTTGACAAATAAAAATTGATTTCGTCTACTACAGTATCATTAACTATTTAACAATAACAATTATGTTGAATGTCAATAAAGGAATTTTGATAAGGTAACTAGTTTTTTTTAAAAAGGTAAAAAGTAGTTTAGCATTGTTTTTTTCATTATTATGTTTAATTGAATTACAGCAATAGAATCCCAATTATCCTAATCCATCTTTTAGTTGGACTTAATTCTATAGCTGGCTAAAAATCAGCGCTTAATTCGTTGCCCTCGAACGTGCGTGATATGACTAAAGCTGGATGGAGGAAGGTTCAGAATATATACAGAGATATATTATTAAAATTTTATGAAATGTACATACAATATCGAAAATAACAATTTGATATAAACTAGTGACAAAGATTGCAATCAATTTTCCTTGGTGGCGGCCCATCATTCACGTTTATATCTGGCTCTTCAATATGTAATATAGATACCGTTGAATTTCGGAATCTTCTTTTAAACAATTAGGCAATTTATCCCAAACCAAATTTTTTTCTTGGCATGTATTTTAACTCTTTGCTTCGTAACAAATTTAATCTCTCAAACTACCCTTATTAAATTCCAACTATAAAAAAACCCTAAAAGGAGAGAGCAACAACGATTATTTCGTTGAAGGACAGAGAGCTATAAACTAATTTTTTTCCTGAGGTTTTTCTCTTATTTTCCTACTAGCCATCCTTCGGAGGGAGGTGACAGGATGCCCGTTGTCCAGAACAGGAACCCAAAATGCGGCGTAACCCCAATTTCACAAACTACACGTGGTAGATCAGCTGGAACCAGCCAAAATCCTTCCTAATGAAGGATACTCGTAATCACCAACAACAACGTCACTAACTATTGTTTATGAAGTAAATTAAATACCGGAAAATATTATCCCACAACTAGTGGAAGCCAAAAACAACTTTTGTAGAATTTCCAATATTAAGCGCAGTTACCAAACTGCCAAATCACCGGTGCAAAACCACCTTCTTCTCAAATTCCGACGCAGTACAAATAGTTCGACCAATCACATTACACTGTCCAAACAAAATACTCTACAAACTAAAACGATGGCTTCTAATACATACTCGTGATTCTAAGAGGTGGAATTAAGAGTTTAATAACTCTTCGATGTAAAGTTTTCGAAGAAAAACTCGAAAATTATAGAAGTACGATAACCGCTGACAGAATAACCCCATAGACGAGACCCACCGTGTCAAGAGATGAGACAGAAGGACAGCTATTTTAAATAAAAGTCTTTAACCTGAATGAAATAAGTAGACAAATGATGAAAGATTAGAATAACAAGCCAGGCTTGATTTTGAAATGCAAACATTATTCCCTTATTATTTAAGAGTTTTAACAAAAAGGTATGTAAAAATTAAGCGTAAAATTCACACGTTACATCTTCTTTGGTCATCCCAAGTAATGTTCGATTTTTTTAATAGGCTCTCAGTGCTTTTGGCGCTTGTTTAATTCCAAACTTTTCCATTTTATGTCTCGTCTAAGCTGAGAATATACGCCTGCGAATGGGAAAAGCATAACTCTCCTATAAAGGAAAATCCAACAATAAAAAAAAATAGCAACAAACACAAATTATACATGGTAATCACGGTATCTAAAGTCGCGATACATTTTTTAAAATATTTAAAAATATCCGTAAACTAGAAATGAAATTTCGTAAAAATAAAAAATAGATTGTGGCTACCAATCATCATTTATGACAAATGATCTATGTAAAATAGGGATCGAACCACAGGATGTCGAGTTAAAGCTTATCGGAATAGGTAATAAGTTATCGACAATTAAAAATACATCTGAAGTAAATATTTTTGCGATAAACATTTCTCGTATCGACATTGATGTAAGCACCAAAAATTACGTGTAGTGCAGTGGACTTTCATTAAATAATATTCAATGTGTTTGTTCTTCCATTCAACAAGATTTATTCTGTATTTTAACGTGATTTCGAAAGCATACTTATGTTATATCGGCTGATATAACAAAAATGTATCGGCACATATCGATATCATCACAAAAAATAGTTTGGAGAACAAATTCCTCTGAACCTTTGCAATATTATAACCTAACTATAGTTACTTATGCTCAAGCATCTTCTAGATTTTAGCTGTTCGTTGTATTTTCGAGTTAGCTAATAAAATTGAGTCATTTTAACCGGAGATAGCAAAAATATTATGCTGCAATTTTTAAGTAGACGATATGCTAACAGGAGCCGATTCAAAAGATCAGGTAGTGTTTATTTGTAAGGAAGTTTCACGTATACTACTAACCGGTTGTTTTCCTTTACGAAAATGGATATCCAATAATCTGCTAATTTTAGAAAATGTAGACAATCAAGATGATAACTTAAGAGTCTTGAAATTCTCCATAGACGAAACCACAAAAACTTTAGAGGTCTGATTTGGTCATGTCAACGCGACGTGCTATTATATAACGTACAGAGCAATACTACTCAAGTAAGTTGCACTAAACCAGAGGTTAGTTCAGTAATTGCAAAGATATACGATCCTACCTATTTCTCTGTTAAATACATGGTTTAGATTTAAGAATGATTTAATTAACTTAAAATCTTTAGAAATATCTCGTCACGAATTATGTAAGGATGCTCAAATAATAGAGATACATGGATTCGCTGGCGCATCTCAATAAGCTTATGGTCCTTGTATATTTCTTCGACTTACTAACATTCAAGGGGATTATACACGTACTACTTTTTTGTGCTAAATCCAAGGTAGCACCAATAAAGACTATAACCATTCCGCGTTTAGAACGTTGCGCAACATTATTATTAGCTCGTCTTATGAATAAAGTGATTGGAACTATAGATATTAGTTTTAGTGATTATTATCTTTGGTCAGATTCTGCGATAGTCCTTGGATCAATACACGCCCCAATAATCTTCGAACCTTTGTTGCTAATCGGATCTCTGAGATCCAAACTTTAACTAAAACCTACAGTTGGAGATAAGTACCTACTCACGATAATCTTGCTGATTGTCTATCTAGAGGGTTACTTCCCCATCAGATTTAAAATTTTTCATGCTTTTCGACAGCATTAACTCCAAAAATAGATAATCTGCCAGAATTAAAATCACAATCAAGTATCAGATTGCAATCTTTTTCAAATTAGGGATGATAGATTCTCACATTTATATTTAGTTATTTATTTAGTTCCTAACCAACAGCCACTAGGCCAATTACAGGGAGGAACACACATAAGAACAAGAAATAAATGTAATAAAGTAAACATTAAAATATACATAAAAAAATGAAACTAGCACAAAAGATTTAAAATCATTGTATACATGTAGAAAAAAAAACCTAAAAAGTTAGGAGAAAAAATAACATGTATACATTGTCAGAACATTTAAAATGTTGTTCATCTCTCATCAACAATTATCATTTCTTGTACAGTCCAACTATTTCAACCAATTACATCGACCTGTGAGGAAAAATTTTTCGAGGAGAAAGACTACAATTAAAGGCAGTAAAGATTTATGGCAGCGTGATTTAGCTGAATATGCAAAAACATGATAATACTAATTCATATTGGCGGTAACTAATTGCTAATTAAAATATATTTGCGCAATTCCGCTAGAAGACAAAACAGCGGCATCTGTCTCCGATCCAATGAAACATGAAACATGTTTGTAATATACCAATTAGGACTATACATAAGAAAATATCTGTATGACTACATTTAAAAAATCGTAAATCGTATTCAGGCCATTTAATTGGGCACATTCTAAGAAATAAATATATCAAATATTGTCAATCAAAAAGAAGCCGTTTTGAAGTTATTTGAATTAAACAGATATTATTTTTGGATAAGATCATTTGCATCAAATGGACATAAAATAAGCTCTACACATTCGGCATTTTTTTTCTGTGAAGTAACAAATATACAAAAAATCTCAAAACAAAGATTATGAAAACGTTTCCATGACTACTTCAGATAGAAAAGACGTAGGCATATGGATAGCAAGCAACAAGGTGTTATTTCGAGTTTCTTTTAAGGAATCCAGTTCAATAATGTCAATAATGCGACCATCTCATGCACCATTAAAAAACTGGTTTTGAGAGCTTAACATATATGCAACCACTTTTCATTTTTGAAATTATCCTACCATTTAAAAATAAAAAAAATAATATGTAATATTTTATAATAGCATAAAAAAATGCTTTTTAATTTTCAAAACTATATATGGTTCAGTAATTAGTATTACTTTTTAAAAATATTGATAATTAAATGTAACATTATTTAAATACTAATTTTAACCATATTTAATTAATAAAAATCTGTCTTTTTTTACAATAATTAATAAAAATTTTGGTCAAATTCTACTTTCTACGAAATAAATGATAATTATTTTAACTAGTTATCTCAAAAACACATTCCGTGAAAGTTTTGCTAACCGTCACTGTTTATCTGCTACATCCTGGAAACCTGTGATAGATATTCAATCGTTATCAGTAAAATTATTACTTGAAACACAAATTCAGTTTTTCTCCTAAAACAATGGTTTATATAAATTTTACATTGACATATATTTATAACGGGAAAAAGATCTCGGAGAAGAAGTACTTACAAACTATTATATTTATATAATTCCATTTTAGAATCTAGAGTATTCTAATGCAGTTCTTTTTAAAGAAATTTCCGGTTTGGTATCCACGGTTTACCTCTCTCTAAGTTTGTTTTATTTAATTTTGATTATCAACTTACAGCCGTTAAATACCTCATGGCAATTTTGAGAAATCAGTAAGAGTAAGAGATTATTTAAAATAGGGGTTTTTATCTCGAACTATTTAGTCCGCCGAATCGAAAAGTAAAATATATACTTAACTGAACGGTTTAAAATAAACAATATTTTTTGGTTATATTTGTCAAAAAGTATAACAACGAAAAGTAAAACTCAAAAATTTCACAATGTGGTCGTTAATTAATTTAATTTTTTTTAAATTTACCCAAAATATTATTACGTATGACAAAACATTTAGGCAAAAATATTATATTAGATACATATTAATATACCCATTACAAAAATTGTTTGGTAGTATAACAGACACATTTTATACAATTTATTTGTTTTAATTTTTTTGTTTGAAATATGGCCACTAGATTTTTCAAATTTTTAAATTTGTTTCTAACTTCTTTTCTTTTATTTGATATGATATGCGTAGACTCTGTATTTTAACATAGGTATCTGTCTGAAATTCTATTAATTTTTCTATAAAAATATGTATAGAGGGGTGTGCCCTCTAAAACGAGGAATTAAATCTTAAGTAAAAAGATTCACAAGCATTAATAGTTCTATGTATAGACTCACTTTCTTGAGCACAATACTAGGCGTTTACTTGAATATACTCTACATATTGATCCAAAAGTAAATTTTGTGGTTTGTATGAAATTAAATCAAGCACAAAGCAGTCCTCAATTTTACTAACATTTAGAAAAGTTAGACCAAATGTATGTTTGCCCCATTGTGTTACTTCAAAATCATTGTCTTTATACTCTGATACCAATCCTAAGGATTGAATTTTTCTAAACCAAACCTGGTGCAAATGAAAACGACAACCACTTATTTTTACAGTAGGCCAACTTTTAAGAAATGCATTATGGATTAAAATCGATAAAAGTTTCTTTAGGAATAAAATGACTATTAAATCGTTTCATTATTTCTAATTTTATTAAATTAAATAAATGTATAACGTTTCATTCATTTTTGAAACCCATAAATGGTAAATAACTGAGCAAAATAATTGGTCTAATAGGAAAATGAACCATATTTCCATATATATATATATATATATATGTATATATATAAACTTGAAAAAAATATTTAATACGGTCCTGAATATTATTCAAAATGATACTAACGATGTGTTTGTAGCAATAAAAGCTTATCTTATACTTATTTTATCCAAAATATTAGCAAATAACAATGTTTGTTTTAAATTTATACTGTACTGTGTGCTATGTGATGGTGGCTTTTTATTGTCACATACACTTAAAAATAATTTATTACAATTTAAAAAATCGCATACAGTGTGGACTTTTTGATCCTTCCAAATTAATTTTTCTGAAACCAATCCTGGAATTTCTAACATTTGGAAATCTAATCCATTGCTAGCCAACAGAGTTTAATCAAAAAGTTAGACAAATCAAATTTTCCGTCTAGATACTACAGTTAAATGAATTTTTCCTTCCAAATTCACAATTACATTTTCATAAACCTATTTAAAATGCCTTTGCTCTTTCAGATTTAACGCTGGAATTCAAAAAACTACAAATGTAGAAAGCCAGTAGGCCAAATATTTTTTTAGATCACGTTTTAATTTTTTATTTTGTACAGAGTGGTCAAAAATGTATTTCATTTTTCAAAAATTTCTAGGAAAGTATTACTATTCATCAACGAATGGCGAATTGTATACCCGTAGAGTATTGTTGTGTGAAAGGGGTGGGATATTAAAAGTAATATTTTGTAGGAATGTACTAGTGACTATAGAGTATCTTAAAATTCCATTAAAAAAATATTAAGTGATATGCCTACTTTACTGTTGGACCACCCTATATACATGAAAATAATTTTAGAGTATTTGGTTTTGACCTCCATTGACAGATATTCTTCAAATAAATCGTTAAATTTTGCATAGTAGGAGTTATAGTACAATGACAGAGGTTTTTCGGACCCTCTATGATCAATGTCGAACGAACAGGATGGTTGAAACGTGTGTAGAGCAGTCTAGAAACAGAATAATCCAGCAGATCTTTGATCTAATACAAATGAAGGGAACAAAAGGAAGACTTTAAATAAGTTAGGTAGAGAAAGAAAAGCTAGGAATCCTCAGACAGTGAGAAAGCGAACAACTATATATAATGGTAATTTGAAAAACTATTAATCAAGCTGGGGAAAAATGTTAAGACGGATTTGGCTTGATTTTGAAAAACTTCCAATAAAGCTATCCAATAGATTTTTAATCAACATTAATTTGATAAGTTATGTTAAACGTGTAAAAATTCATCATTTTCTACGTGTTTTTTTATACGAGACATTTTACTTAAATTCGGTTCTTTACCAAGAATATGTCATCATAAATTTAGATATATTAAAGAACCCTTGAGTAGCATACCAAAAGAAAAATACTATTTATATGGTCATCTGAAGCCGTCAAAAAATTATTTATTTCAAAACAACAACAAAATTTTCGTTTAAATTTTTTATACGAAAATGGATTGTAATAAATTGCACGATATCATTAAAATTGTCATGGTAAAGACAACTGGAAATTATTATTTTTTACAACAAATTTGATATGCAGTTCCTGATATTCAACGACAGGTATGGCTTGACGTATATGGAATTTATGTGAACACATTGTATTTTTTGCAACATTAAATATAAATTTAAATGATTTTATAACTGCATATAAATTAAATCATTGTACAGTCACCATATCGCAAAGAGTAACCAGTACTAACCACATATTTTCTAAAACCTCATATGCCAGTCATTTTGAATCCGAAAAGATTATAAATTATCACTTAGATTGTTTCATTTCTATAGTTTCATACCAAACATTGAAGCTAAAAAAAGTTTTATTATTTTAATGGAAATAATAATCTAAATACTTACTCACCGGGTGCTACGAAAATTATATCAATTTATATCGAGAAATTTATACAAACCAAAATGAATCTTGAGAATGTCGTTATTTCTGACTAGTAATTTTTGCTAAATTTATCATACACTGGGAAAGTTTTTTTTATAATAAATTGCTGTGAAATACTCCATTATACAGGTGTTAGATAGATTTGTTCAAGGTGTACATATAGTTAAAATTAAAATAAAAGTTATCTATACTTGAGATATATTAGTTTGTCGATGAAGATTAACTTGAAGGTGTCATTTTAAAAATAGTTTAATAGAAATTTGTTTGTTTTATGTTTAACTGCACTTGGTAATTTTCCTCAAGAAACGTTGTGCAGTGGTCAAATGTTTTTAAAAATTTGTGTTGAGTTTGAGATATTGGCAATAATTTCAATAAATTAGAGATTTGGGGAAATTTTTTCTGTTTAATATTTATTTCAATTTTGAACACCAACGATGCTGTTAAGTAGAACATTTTAAAGGCATTAACGGATGAATGCTGATATCTTTAAGAAAATTTTAAATTAACTGCCTCCCATTACGCCCAATGCATAAAGAGTCATTTGGAAGTTAAAATGAGTGTATCTATCGAGAGATCTCGTTATAATATTATATTTTTCCAAACCCCAAAATAAAGATGTTGCCGATGCCGTCCCCATTCGACAATAGCCACTATAGCGAAACTCATTTTGACTATTTGGAATTATATCCGAGTTCTTCTTGGTAATTTAACGTAATTGGAGTACAATTTGCCCTTGGAAAGTTTCACCGTTTTGTAAAAGGACTGCTATTTCTGCAATATTGTTTTTTTTGATAGGGTCATAATGAGGCCTAGCAACAAATGTGATGTGACTATAATTTCTCTCAAGGTTTGCGTGGGCATCCACTTTTTCATTTTCTTTAATAAGACTGTGTTCTTGGATTCAACCAATTCGCATATCATTGTATTGATTTTTTAAATCTTATTAGAAACTATTTATTTTTAGGGAGAGGGGCTTGGAGGAAAAGGAGAAGAAAGCCCTTAAGATAAGGAATTAGTAAAAAAAACATGATATCATGCACCATTGATATAAAGTTGACCATTGAAGCTGATACTGAATTTCTCAACAATATCAACGCATATTGTATAATTAATTACACATCATTCTTTGATGGAGCGGAACTAACTCAGTGAAGTTATTAAAAACATATAAAATTACTGCATGTCCTATCGAACATTTTTAAGCATCCATTCCAAAATGTCAGTCACGACGAAAGTAGATCACCTGCATCAATAGATTTTAAATGTTAAATTGCCTAGATAGAAATATATGTTTTACTAATAAATAGTGTTAATGTAGTTGTCCACTTCTCTTTAGGTTGGTTGAAAAATAAAGTAACGAAATTATTATTATCGATTACAACATTAAAAATGATGGTAGATAGCGAAAAGTCAAGATGGCAGTGTAGCATTCATACAATGGCAAGCGGCACGGAGATACTGATACACCAAAATACTAGAAACATTTTACACGCCACATTTCTTAAAATATATTGTGATTCCAACACATCATCTTACAGAAGGCGACATTTAGCGGCAAATAGCGAATTAGTAATATAATATGGCAAAATACAAATTACTACACAATCTTCATCTGTGAAATACTCACTTACTTCCTTTCTCTCTCTAACACACTCTTTTCTTTATGCTGGTAGCTACTATTACAATTTATAAGAAATAAAAATTACCGGAAAGGTAAAGTCTTCCCCCTGTATAAAAAGTTTCGATCAGCAGAGAGTTTGCCGAAAAAATACCCACACCAAACTTGGACTTTATTCCTCTTAGCTTTTTATAAAATTTAATTATTTTTATTTAAAAAAAGGTAATCTAAAAACTTAGCCATCGCGCCAATTAAGTGAAATAAAAGCTGTTCATCTTGAAGATGAAATATACTACACTGGTATACCCCACATATTATTAAATATGGAAATCATAATAAAATTAAGTTACTTGATACATCCTAGTAATGTAATAACACGTGTGACAAATATATCAATAAACTATTAAAACAAAGCACTCCCTTCATTTTGAAATATTTAATATAATGCACTTGAGCCACAAGGGATATAATAAACATATTAGTAGCCATTAATATCACATTTCGAAAGATCATATTTTTCTTAGATATAGGAATGCATCAAGTAACCGAGTCATGTGTCAAAAGCTGAAATTACAAAATTCATCTAAGGTGAAACGCCCTCGTTCACATAAAAAGCCAAAGTTAGCATGAGGTCTACTTCATTTACTTAAAATTTTCGAAATTCAAACTATTCCTTTTGTAAGATTTATTGTGAGTTAGTGATTAAATAAAAAACTTGTGAACATCAAATCCTACAATTCTACAACAAGAGGTCTCCAACAATAAAAAATAAAAGTAAAAATACAACTAATCTGACATAAGGATAATACTTTTAAAACGTATTCCTTTATTTGATAACAGGAACTTTTTAATATAAGTTGGCCGCCTATTATTTAAAATTAGTTGCTGTACTCTAAAAACACTTATAAACAGAGTGGCGCATTAATGTGGCAAAGCTTAATGTGTCCGGTATTATTGAAGTTATCAAAAAAACATAGGCAGTCTTAAGTTTCACGTTTAAAAATTAGTTACAAATATTCAAGGTGTCCCAGAACGTAGAACCAGACAAAAATTTACTACTACTACTAGTGTTTTATAAGATATATGAATTTTGCTGACTTTTTCAAGTCCTCAAATATAGGGTTTATTAGGTCCATTCCAGTTGATTTAAAAATTATGAACAGTTTTATATCAAAATACATAGATGTATAATATTTAGCGCCCCGTATGTGAAAAGTACAAAATTATTTGGAATTATTTTTACCGCTACTACTTTGTCCTATAAAAAAAGTTCACTAAAAATCATAAATTATATGCAGGGTAAGACAAAACCCGGAACCAATATTTTTTCGTTTGATTTGATAGGAACACCCTATATATTTGACATTTGCATAGACATTTAATAGCTCTTTCCATTCCCTATACCTAAATTTAAGCGGCAAAAAAGAAAATGTTCCTTTTTTATGTTTTTTTAAATTAACAGGTTAACCATGGAAAAAGTACAGATTAGTTTTGATAAGTAACTTAGGATTACAAATTAAAGTTTAAGTTTAAAGTTTTAATGCAACTTTTTTTAATGTCAACCGCTTAACAGTAAAATTACATTTTAAATACTGAGAAAAGTTAGGCAGTTGATTGTGCCTATACCCAATAAATATACAAATCTATAATTTGACAAGAGTGTTGAAAGGTTTTGACAGATTATGCTTCTTCGCCTGACGTTTATCGTGGCCTAGTACACGTTATCGGTAAAATTTGAGTAAATATCTGTACCGTACCGTTTGCGGAAATTGTAAACGACCTAAGTTAAAATTGAGTAATCATGGAGTGTGTGAATAAAACTACTTGCACTAAGGATGATAAAATAAATAAAATCAATATATTTTTTTAAATACTGTATATGTTTTAATGCCCTATATGTAATTATTCAAAATGTATCTAAAAAATATCAATATATTCGCGAATTAAAAAACTTAATTTTTTCGGAAGTAAATACACAAGAGGTTAATTTCTCGGTAAAATTTCAATTAACAAGGAAACTTTGTTTTCCTGAAAATGTATCAAACAATATTGAGACGGAATAATTGGTCCTACGCGCTCGTGATTTTGTCGCAAAAATTGATTCATGTATTTTTAGGAAACCATGTTTTCATTTTTAATTGAAATTTGACTGAAAAAATCTGGCAAATATTTGTTGCATCTTTTAAATTTTTATTACCAATAACGTTGTGATTATTAATATATTCTTCTCAATAAATCATTTTCAATCCACCACCTCTCCAAAATTTAATGCACCGCAAACATATTTTATACCCCATCCATTCATATGTGTGACAAAAGAAATGAATCATTTACTATTAGAACCGGGACTGTGCAATACTCTAGTGGATATGTAAATAACATAAGCAAAATTACCAGAGTAGTTTTGATGAGATCGCATTCGTTTCTCTTTTTCTTTCATGTAATCAAATCGGAAGAAAGGAGATGTGTTTATAGTTAGCACATTTGTAGGTCTATATGGTCTACAAGGAAGCAAGTATTTTTAGTCGGAAAAAGTCACGTAATGACGTTGGCTCTTAAGACGATTACGAATTTTTCCAATGTGATGTATTGGAGCTGCATTGTGTAAAAACCACATTCTTCGAAGTATGCAAACATATTCGATCATTCACTAGTCCTTCAAAAAATGTGGTCCATAACGTGATTTCCAACTATACCATCCCAAACAACTAAAACCACCTAGTTTAACTATACGTTGTTATAACCAAGGTATTGTTTGTGGAATAACAATAAAAGTTATGCCTTTCGCAAAAAGCAACCCTACGGGGATAGTAACCATTCATTAATTCTTGGTGCAACTGAATAAGGAATTTATGCAAATCTTACTATTTTATTTAACATTTCTTATAAACGCTTACAGTTAAGTATTGGGAATAGTTTACAAAAATGAAAGAGTTATTAAATGCCTATTCAAATCAAATTAAAAAATGTTGGTTACGAATTTTCAGTCACTCTGCATATAATTTATGACTTTTTCGATAACTTTTTAAATAGGGGAAAGAAACTAGTAGCGGCGAAAAAATTACAAATAATTTTACCCTCTTCAGATAAGGAGCATTAAATATATCGAAATTGACATAAAAATGATCATAAGTTTTAAAACACTCGGAAAGGATCTAGCAAACCCTTTATTAAACGAAGAAATAGTAAGCAGAATTCATATTGTTACGATAGTATATACAAGGATTTAGTTAAATATCGCCCTGTACATAAAACTTATTTTTTATTTTCCAAATTATATTATTTACTATTTATTTAATATTACGTAAGCGAGAGTTATAGGACAAGGCCGGGAACGAATGTTAAATAAATATTTTTAGTAGAATCATCAAAATTAATAAACATTAGGGTCTTCTTGGTTAGTGCCTATCCCTGCTATTAAGTTTATTAATTATTTAATGCGTAAGTTGGCCTCATAATTTAGTTGTTTTCATTAGATAAATAAATTGTTACTGTTTTTACTCAGCCTCTTTAATTTCCCTTAACCAAGTTACGGAATGGATAAAAAAAATTAACATTTAAATTCTTTTCGTATATTTATTATTCAGAAAAAACAAACCAATACGTAACAATATATTCAATAAAATAACATGACATTGTATTTAAAAATATAAAACTTTCGTCGTATATTTGGTTGTATACTTATGATTAATTTTAAAATGTGAATCTTAAGTCTGCCTACGCTCTCTGTTTTTTGGTAACTTCAATAATATTTCACATATCAGACTTTACCACAATAATGAATCATCCTATATATTATGGATAAATGCATAAATAATGATCAAAGATTGTCAAAATGTCAATATCGTAAATGCTTTATCAGCACTTTCGAAAGAGTTCATCTCGAGACTATATGCTGCAGCACAACGAAATCTGGAGCATAATAAAAATGTAATAATATTAATAAATAATTATTTTTTCTAAATTGTTACTAAATTGAATATGTACTTTTAATATATTATTGGTAGTCACATTGTAACTTTATAATTTTTTGGGTAGTTTGGTAAATTCTCGCGAGTGCAAATTAGGTCTGATTTTTATTCAGAGAACGCCTTTGCATAAAAGGATGTAAGTATAAATATAAAAAACTAAAACACATATAAAAATCTAATATTTGTTATCTTTATTGAAATAACTTTTTAATCGCTCTTATTTTGTGATAAACATTTTCACGAAAGTAGATTAGAATCTTATACGAAATTGAATATTTCTATAGATGCCGAATAAATATTGAAGCAGTGATTACTTACAATGCATTTTCATCATTATTTAGAATATATACAATATGTTTAAAAAAACGAGGCTTAATGACATGGTTGGTAAAATACTTAACAATAAGTGGGGTTTGCTTAATAAACAAATATGTATATTAAAGTTCCCCTTTTGTGTGTTTTAGTTCTATTTTTAAATTTAGCAATGTTTTTGACGTAAATTATAAATATTCTTGTTTCACTTCTTTGATATTTTTAGAGTTATTCGTACATAAAGAATGGGGTTTACCTTAATACAAAATGAGATGTAAAAATAAGGTAGCCCCGAAGATCAACGAATCTTATCGCTTCCGACTTATTTCTACGGGGCAATCTCAAATAAAAAGTTTTCGTGGAATAGTCCCGTGATTTAGAGCGACTAAAGGATTATATTCGTTGGCAAATATTGAGGATATGACAGAAAACTCTAAATAAAATATTAGAAAATTCTCTTAAAAAATCACTTATTTCTAAACGCGATAGACGAAATCATTTTACGAATATCATTTTTTGTAAATAACTTAAATGAAACTCCAAGAAGTATATTTTATATGACATATTTTAAAAGCGCTTTTTTAAATATTTTTGTTATTTTTTTATTAATTAAAATCATAAAGGACCAATGTGTATCAGTAAAACATTTAAAAAAATGTATATTAAATTCATGCTTTTGGTAAATAATCATTTTTTAATTTTTGACTCGAAAGTTATTTAAATTTTCACAAACAGAGTGTGTTTAAAGATCAGATATTATTTAAAAGGGATAATGATGCAGAAATTTAATGAGCCTGTATAGTATAATATAACAAGATTATTCAACCTTATCTTAACTATTCCTTATCAATTATATTCTTATTCCTACTTAACAAACTCCTTAGTTTTACTATAAACTAAGATCTATTACTATTAATTACAAAAAATAAAATTAAATTCTATAAAAATTACTTTCAACATAAAAAATAAAAAAATATCTCTATCTTACATTAAAATAACCCTTACCTACAAATTTTATATACAAACTATCTATTTTATACCAAACTATTTGTTATTTTTTAATTACAGAATATTTGTGATTTTGAACCGAAAGATGTGGCCCATTTTGGCCATGAAACCGGTAGTTCTCCTCTATTTTCTATGAAAAAATAAAATCTTAGAGACTGTGAGATTATAAGACTTATTTCCCTCAATTTCCTTTTGTTAGCTTAATTTTAATTCCGTCCTTGCGGGGTGATATCTCTTTAGAGGTTGGGCTGAGAATATTTTTTTTATAGGAAAATATATATTTAACGAGGAACTCCTACTGAATTTATTCGCATTAATTTAGAAACATCCTGTATATAAATGAGTCTTAAATCTTTTTGATAAAAACCATCATGTCAATATCCTACAGCCCTGGGTACATTCTTCATTATAATACTGAAATCTTCGTCGAAGCTTCCGGGAAGTAGTCTAGATAGGGAGCTGATAAAATAGAACTTGATTTTTCCAGTCAAAATTATTTACATATTGTTAACACTGATTGCACATGGTATGTGTGGTTCTTTATAATTTTATACAGACTACTGCTTCCTTTTTTCTTTTGAAATTTGTGTATATTTTATTGGTCTAACAAAAATTTTGTCTTCATACAAATATAGTCCGCTAATATAGTGTGTTCAAAATAAGACTGATGGATTTTAAAGTAAATCCTGAGCTTCGTACTACTCTGAATTGGGCTAATCAAAATACTTTTATTTTAATTTACAGTGCATTTTCCTCATTTCTAAACACAAAATCTTACATGAGAACAGGCATCTAATCTCTTAAATGTTTTAAGGAATGTGCATAATTTGTACTCAATTAAATGCAAAACATTTAGTTTAATTAAATTTTCTTAAATTCAAAACGAATTACCAGTACATTTGGCTATAAATTTTTTCGGCTACTTCAAACGTCCTTCCGTTATATACAAGGGGTTACGGAGATACAAAGTGTACTTATCTAAATTTTAAATTAGCTAAATCCTGAAATCAACTCTATAAAAAATTTTTGTAAATATGTTTACATTTTTATAAGTAATTGAAACAGTTGTTTTGGATTAAAGTTTTCTTAAATTTACAGATGTCGCTATGGAATAATTCGTTAGTTGTAAAAAATGTCTGCTCCCGAATTTAAATAAATTTTTATGTTTTATATGTGTACGTTTATTTTCTCTATTAAAAAACATTTACCAGCGTGAAATCCTATTTCAAAATAGATTACGTAGATGCAGTTACTTTGGCACTGCGAAAATATTTTACAAATACAATAATTATAAGAAATTCACTAGAAAAATTAACAAAAACCCCCAAAATGCTCATAAATTATTATACTTTGAAGGTAAAATTTTGCTAGTACAATTGTCTGCTGAAAAAAAAATATTCTGCTCCTTCGAATTATAAAAAATAATTTAAAAACATTCGATGTATATGTTGTTTTTTGGAAAGACGAATTTTTCAATTTTTTGTTAAGCCGATCCTGGGTATTGTTTTTGGTAACGCCTTGGTAGATTTTCCAGACAATGTCTATTACACGTACAAAATATTAAAATAATATACAAAGTAATTCAGAAGTTATGAGCTCGGAAAGAAATAGGCTAAATTTATAAAAGTACCTTGTATCTCTGTTATAAAGAGTGGAAGATCATTAAATATAGGTTATTTGAAATAACCAAAGTTATACCCATCTACAGTTAAAGTTAGGCCCTTTCCTAACGAAACACTATGTTTGCCATCTCATTTTTAATCATTCTGTATTAAATATTTTTTTATGCCATAGCATAGGACTTGAAAAGTTAGGATAGGGACATGTAAACCGTTTTTATTGATTTTCACCGGTTTTACTGCTACAGACATCTGGATTCAAATGTGATATTCAGGTTGATGTAGATCCTTTATTAAACATAATTGACATGAAGTATGATACATCGTTGAAATTGGCCCGGCAAGAGGTTTATAAAAATGTAAAAATATTTAAAAAAACAACATTTTTGTCTGGCACTGCGTTCCTGAACACACTGTATATTTGGAACTAATTTTAAAATGTGAATCTCAAGACTACCTACACTTTTTGTAAATAACTTTTTTTGACATCTCCTTTAATAACTGATATATCGTACATCGATGCACTAATGCCGCACCCTGTATATAATTATAGTTAATAATAATAATAATAATAATAATAATAATAATAATAATAATAATAATAATAATAATAATAATAGGGGATAGCTGTCCGTGAAGGAGATGTTTGAAACAAAAAAAATGTCTAATAAAGAGAGGTAAGCAGATGTATCTCAAAAAAATGTTATTCAATTTTACCTTAAAAATATCAAATAATTATACATTAAATCAAGAGATACAGTACTGTAACGCGTATAAAGGATAGTTTATTTAACCACAAATGGCTCCAGAAGTCAGGCAAAGGTGTAGGGGGGTTATTTACCATCTTAATTACCAGAACTTTACATATTTTTTAGCCATTAAAAACAAATGGATTCTTCAACGTTGCTTGGTGGGGTCTGGGTAAAAATGATTTAAAATTAATTCATCTCTCGTGTTTTGAAATATTCCCTGGGTTATGTAGACTCCAACTTATAAATTATTAGATAGATCAAAATCAGCAGCAGCTAGCATATTTTGAAATTTGATCAATTTAATATAACATAAACATGGAAATGTAGGCATTGGACCCCACAGAGATGTCATAGTAGAACAGACCCCTGAGTCTCTATTAAAAAATATCCCCAACTTAATAGGTAGCATATACTGCAAAGAATCTCTAGAGAGGCAGTCTATTCATGCTACAAGCACTCTTAAAAATTTAATAATGATCAATCCAGCTGGTGATATGTTTGTGTTTGCTCTGTTCACAGGTATTTTTTTATATAAACTTAAAGTAGCTTTATTAACATAGACCATTTTTTTACAACCTATTTTGTAAAAAGATTATGGATGGAAGTAAATTTAATTACGTTTTAGAGAGAAAAAATAAGTATGGCCAAATAATGAAAGGCGATGTGATACTTGCTGGTGTTGTGGATATTCGAAATAACACGAGCATAAATTTAAATATTCCTGCTTTTAAAATAAGTGAAACGCAATTTTCACCTTTAAGAAAAAGAAAAGATGACTAGAATTACTTTTTTTTCTATTAAATTTTTTCTTTATAATTCTTGTATTTTTAGAGCAATTAAAAATATGTTATAGCTGCAGCATTACATGATGATTTCTATATTTTTTTATTATGATTAATAAAAAAGTATAATGGTATTGAAAAAAGTATTGAATACAATATTCATTTATTAAAACTTTATTTTAAAACTGGGTCAATATTGAAATTATAATGCTAATAACATATCTAGTGAAAATTATTCAAGTATTGCTCATATTTTTCAGTTAACTTATCATACATTTCTATATAAAAATTGTCAACCAAAATAATGTCCTACAAAAAAATTATAAAATAAACAAAAAAATCTCAGCAATTTAAACTGCTGAATAAAAGCTGGTTCTGAATTTGTTAGAAAAAATTATATTTTACATTTAATTTTTGTTTGTTATTTTCATATTTGGTTAATTTTTATGTAAGCTTTTAATATGTGCGTTTAATTTTCAAAAGACCAAATTCTTTGAAACTGGGATCATATATCAACCCATATGGGATATGGGCTTTGTTTTCATTTTACATAATCCTTTGGCTTCTTTTTCTTTTTTCTTTACTATGATAAATGGCTAGTAAATATGCCAAATAGTCATCCTTCCACAATTTCTTAAAAAAACCTGGACACTAACTATAATTCATGAATATTTAACAAAACAATAGAATATTTACCCAATGTCACAACTGCAGAAATATTCTTTTAATAATATTACAAGTACAATGGAAGAAAAAAATCAATGTACATAACGCTCAGTGGTACCCTTCGCTCAGACAGTTTTGTTTACTAAAATAACTAATAAAAATCACTTTATCTTAATTATTTTATAGAAGTTTATTTCCCTAGTTCAGAAACACCCTGTACGTTTGAAATATTTTATTCTTGAACTTTACACAAATATCCATCTCTTAAATCTAATTTATCTTTTGTACCTCAGATGGGTTTTCCAAATACCAATTTAGACAGTAATACTTATCTCTCGTGTCACCACCTGTTTATATAGTAGCCACGGAAATCGGCCAGAATGTGTAAAGATTATACTTTTATAGATATGTACAACTAATTCAGTTGAGGTATGTCAGGAGCGGACTTAAATAATTTTTTGACTAATTTTACAGTTTTTAACTTATACATTTTTTAATGATATTTTTTATTTTCTTATTATCATCTTCTAATACTATGTATCTATATATATATATATATATATATATATATATATATAAATTTTGATACTATATAACTATTAAACATCTTACGAGTATAAATTCGGTTGGTTGATAAATACAATATTTTTGGAATTTTAGACTATATTCTAAATGTGTCTATCACAATCTCGATTTACGTATTACATTGGTTAAGTATTTTATGTGTTCTTTCTTGTTCTTAACTTTGAATAATAATTATACCTAGAAAAGTATTATAATTGTTTTTTTTGAAATGGTTTCTTGCATTTTCTTTAATCGTCTTAACTCATGATTTTCTACAAATCATCAATAATTATTATAATTTTATACCTGTTAGGTATACTGTCACTCTCACTTTTGTTTAAAATGTTATAGCGTGTGGTATCTAGTTTCAATTTGCTGTAAAAAAATTTAAAACTAAATATTACATATTAGTAAAATGTGGCGCAATTGGGGAAATAATAATACTCACGAAGGAAGAAAATTCTAACCAATTAGACAATTTGCAAGAGAGTCATGTGAAAAATAAGAGAAATAACATATCTCTCTGAAGATGCAAAAATGATAGTGAGAAATGGTTATGAAGAACTGTGCTCTGAACTTTCTATACCAGAGGACATTACTGAAACTGTGTTTTTAACAAAAGTTCCCAAACAGTTGATGAAATTGATTGAACCCATTGCCAATACAGTGAATATTTTTCCAACAATTAAAACTCTTCGACGTGAATTAATTCTAAACGATATTGTTTCTTGTTCGGTAACACTTCGACTATTCCTTAAAGCCAATAATTTTAAATATAAAACCATAAATAAAGGCTAGACCCTCATGAAGAGTAGTCGAATAATTTCTTTGAGGAACGATTATATAAGAAATATAAAGGAGTATAGAAAAATGAAATGAAATATTGTATATTTGGACGAGACATAGTTCGATACTTACGATACCGTGAAAAATGGCTGGCAAAATAATAATAAAAAATGTTCAACTACAGTACCATGTAATAAATAGAAAAGAATAATAATATCTGCCAAAAATATTAAAGACACTTCTTTAGACTAACATGACGATATGGAAAGTGTTCATGGATCGAAAAAACTCATCCCTCAAAATTATCAAAAGATAGTGTAATTATCATGGACAAAATCTCCTATCATTCGAGGCTGATTAGAAAAATCCTTAGTTCTAGTTGGCATAAATCACAAATCCAAGAATTTTTGTATGAAGATTTATGTTTTGAAGAAAACTATACCAAAAATAAATTATTGCAGGTTGTTGTGTGCTTAGAGTATCTCCTTATTTTTGTATTTTACACCCAATAGAGTCGATAAGGACACAATTAAAAGGAAACATAAGAAAAAATAACGGTTGTGTTTCAATTAATAAGCGAAGAAGTGGCAAAAATTACAGGGACAAGTTGAAAAAAAATTATTGAACATGTAATTGTCTTCTACTAACAAAATTAACTACACTGATTATAAATGTAAATAATTCGGATGACAGTGATTTATTAGCTTAAAATGAATAATCTAAGTAAGAAATAACATTTATTTAACTGTTAATTTGCATAAAATTATAGCATAAGTTAGTACCTAATAAAATAAAATAATGTTCACCAATTATGTTCCAATTTCAAAGTAGGTTCCTATTTTATAATCTCCGGCAAAACCACAAATATCTAGTTTTATTATTATCCGTCAAGAATATCTGCAACCGCGAGATGCGCAGTGACTTAAAGAAGAATTTGTAGCACCAAGAGTGATTTGTTATCTATGTATGTTGCCATATTTTGTAAAATGTTCAAATTTTAAGTAACCATATTGTCTATAAACTTAATCTGGAGCAGATCAACATTTATTTTTAACTATCGTTTAAAAAATTTAATTTGGAATTACATTTACTGTTTAATGAAAATAATAATAATAATATCCTGTCAGTCTAATGACTTTCTAAAAATAGATTATTTCCCTTATACTTATAAAGCAATTACACCTAGCAACCTGTTTAATCCATTTGTACTAAAACATTTTGCCAGTCATTACTAATATATAGTGGAACGAACTTCTCGTGGTAATCAGCAGTAGCAAATCACAAGCGTCTTAACGACACAGTCAGAAAATGCGACGCTGAAATACATTCAGTGCAACAAGTTTTCAGATTTATTTCTTATTCGCTCGCCTGTAATTCTGTTGTGTACTACTGAATCTTTGTAATTAATTGTTATTTTAACATTTTTAAAAATCTGTTCTTTTGAGAACTGCCAACTCAGTATTGAAAAATGGAATTTAAAAGTAATTGAAAGCAATAAACAGTCAATCAAGGAAAATTGTGGCCAATATTCTAGAGTGTATGACGAAAGAAAAGGAAATTGGTGAACGTTAATACAACTTTCAGATATTGGAGGACGTGTTGCAGCAGTGACCGGAATTTCCAAAAGAACTGTTTCCAGACAAGAGAAAAAAACATTGACAACAAACATGTCACTCAATTTTCTTCACCAAGAAAGCATATAAGGAAACCCGAAATTGTCAACGAGATAGATGAATGTGATAAGGGGATTTTAAAAAAGATAATTTTATTTATGTTAACGGCGCAAAATATAATTCCAACAGTTAAAACCATTTTATCGGAGTTTAAAGAAGCTACAGGTTACAAAGGAGGTCTTGACAGTTTAAGGAAACATTCAGGATATTGGATTTCGATGGAGGAAAACGAAAACTAATCGAAAAGTTATGATGGAAAGACATGATATTCAAAAATTTCATTTAGTCTAAATTCTTATTAATAATTATCGACGAGAAGGGCGGCCTATTGTTTATATGGACGAAACAGATATACATTCGCCTCATACAAACCAAAAAGGCTGGAGTGACCACTCTAGAGAATAATTTCAAAAATTAATAAACAAGGTAGACATACTGATAAATGTACATGCAGGAGGTAATAAATCTGGAATAAAAAGTAGAGACTTTCACGATCAAATGAATTTTTCTAATTATTGCAAATGGTTTAAAAAAAACTTCTTCCAAATCTTCCTACAAGAAGCATAATTGTTATCGATAACGCCCTTACCATAATGTTCAAATTGATAAGGCACCGACTTCCAATTCTAAGAAGAGTGATATGCAAGATTGGTTGAGGGTCAAAATAAATATTTTTATAGCCTTTGGAAGTATAAATTTATATCTGGTAAACTGCTCTTGTTATCTACAAATGTAGCAAGTGCACAGATTCCAAATATCCTTATACAGGATGTTCAAAACATTCGAAATATATTGAATGATTATGTCCTAAGTATGGTCCTGTAGCCACATTTTCAGTGAACTGTATTTGTAAAAATACAAACTCAATTCAATTTTTGGGATACTTATGTAGATAAGTTAAGTAATTTTTTTTTCAACCGAAAAATTAACAAAAATCTCTCCAATGCCATTTCGTAACCCCCAAAACGCGCATAAGTGATACTGTGAAGGTAAAATTTTGGTAGTACAATTGTCTGCGAAAAAATCAAAAGTAGATAAGTATATTGAGTCTTTTCTGCTCTTTCGAATTAAACATAGCAATTTAAAAAAAGTCGATACACGGGGTATTGTTTTTTGGAAAGATGAATTTTTAAAGGTTTTGTTAAGCTGGTCCTGGATTTTCTTTTTGGTCATATTTTAGTAGATTTTCCAGATAACGGTAATTATGCATACCAAATATCAAAACAATGTACAGAGTAATTTGGAAGTTATGAGCTCCGAAAGAAATAGACCAAATTGATAAAACACCCTATATCTCAGTTATAAAGGGTGGAAGACACATTAAATATAGGTTATTTGGAATCACTAAAGTGAACGTCCATCTACAGTTAAAGTTAGGTTCTTTCCCAATGAAACACCCTCTATATCTTGCTCTAAGCGAATCCTTAAAACTAAATTTCTATCATGTACTTACAAAATCCCAATTATTTTCAAAATACATTCGATTATTTCCAAATTACGGCGAAAAGCAAAACTATTAGTCAACATCCAGAATGTACTCACATGGAATGAGTTAAAATTTAAGTATATTAACTCAAAATTTTGCGGATCAATACGATGAATCTTGTCTCAACAGAGAGACCTGGTAATGTTGAGACATGGTCTAAACGAAAAAGCGCTACAGTTCTTTGACAGAGTTGTTAATATTTTGAATCTCCTTTGTAGCTACCTAGATATTCATAGAAATACGAAAGAAGCTAAAATTTTAAAACGTAACTTATACCAAGATCTTGTTTTAAAAATGTTCCTTTCTGGTTTAAAATAACCACTAGGTACAACAATACGTTGTATGAAGCCTATTAATTTAAACAAACCATTAGAAAATATTACTGGAGAAGGCAATATTTCTTATTTTGTAAAAGGATAAAAAGGCAAGAGATCTCTTGGACCAGGGCTTGACCATTTTTCCATTTCTCCGTGTAGTACCGTAGTGCCGAAATTGTCCAGTCAAGTCATTTTGAATGTTGTTCAAAGAGTAAGAAAATATTTTATTTTTTTTATAGTACCGGGAATTTTTGGTGCTTTTTGATTCTACGCGAAATCAAATTAAAAAATTTAGGAATGAAGATAATCCAATAATATATCTAGATGGTACGAGACTCATAAAAATGTGAAGAAGGGGTGGTGTGACGAAAGCAATAAAAGTGTTTTAGATATACCGCTTTCACGTGAGAAACGAATCATCATTCTACATGCGGGTCAAAAGATAGCTGGGTGGAAAATGCTTTATTTTGATCTTCCAAGAATATGAAGTATTCGTGTGTGGACTAACACGAAAATATGAGAAGCGAAATATTTGAAAATTAGTTTGAAAATAGAGTTTTATCAAAATTGCCAGCCAATTCAATTATTGTATTAGATAATGAGTCATACCATTCGGCGCAAACAAAAAGATTCTAAATATTTATTCAACTAAAACAGCAATTAAAGATTTTCTTTTAAATAATGATTTGTACTTAGAAAAATGCTATGCGAAAATGAACTGTTTGAGATGTAAAAAATATATATAGTGTTCTTTTATACGTTAATCTGATTATCCTTAAATTATAGGGATTGCAGTTTTGCCTTTTGTTTATTTCAGATTTAACGTCATTTATACTTTATTGCTTTTGCAATTAGATATTATTCAACTTTTGAACTATAAAGATCGTCAATAATGATTTTCTCAATTTTGTATTTTATTTTTCAATAAAGTTTTTTTTTAAATTATTTATTTATTTATACAATGTTCAACAGGGCAAGCCCATTTACAGAACAGGAGAGTAAATAATACCAAAATAAAATACTAAGTTATTTTAAATACATATTGTTAGACGAAGTACAACAAACAAGAAAAAAGAAAAATGTGTATAAAGATACGTTATACAGGTCCAGTTTTAACAACACAATGTAACGTACAACATACTTTATAATATTTGGCGTTTTATATCTTTTACATTACAATAAAATATTTCTAGCTCATAACTAATTTTATCATAGGAATGACACATATTGCACAATGATGAGTATTTTAATACGTTTGCATGAGTAGTATGCAGATAGAACAAGTCGGTGCATCTAGAGACTTGACGAGGAACTTTAAATTTCAACATATGTAATAATTGCTCACATTGTATTTTATTGCTTATGATCTTATACAGCGCAACCACAAAAAGTATTCTCACCTAACCAGGAGACTTTTAAAATGATATTTTTTAAGCAAGAGGTCATGAGGTACTCCTATAGGTGGATAAATGTGTTCACTTCAAAAATTCAAAAAATTGAGGAATCGTCTTTGCATCGCCTCTAAGCGATACGCTTTCACTTGATAAACAGGACTCCATATGATTGCAACATATTAAAGTTTAGCTCAAATAACAGTATAATAGAGATATTTTATAGTCTCAATACGCTCAAAGTCCCGACTATACTCTGAAGAATTATTGAAGAGGGCAATAAATCCGCGTAGGCAAATTGTAATAAAACATGCATTATACGAGGTAACGGCCAAATGCATATTTTACCAACGTTAAACTGTACAGGTCACTAATCGTATCTTTGAAAGTTTGCCGCAGTAAGCCGGAAGCAGGCAAATGCAGCAAACATTACTTGGTTAAATTATCATGCGTTACATTATGAATACTTTACTGATTTACTTAAATTTCATCTAAAGAATATTCCCTAGGTTATATCAGTGGTATACGAATTTTGTTAAATAATTTAATTTAATAAACATGCTAATACTATCTGTTGAGTCGTCCAGATCTACAGAATTTAGATTTATTATAACCGGATCACTAATATCGTCCCATCTAGCCTCCATATATTGTCTTCTTCTTTTACGGCGTGAGGAATAAATAGCATTCTGCCAATCTGTTGCCAGTATCGCTGTCGATCTAAGCGACATTTAAACGCTGTCCTTTACCTGTTGGTGCTCCCAACTCGGTCGACAACCCTTCAACAAATGCTTGGCGAAAACTCGGTCTTGCCAATTTTTGGAGTCTGTATGTTCGGCATTAACCCATGTAATAAATTTTTCTCTTTGCAGTGCGATATTCTTTAATAGAACGAATATATTTTCGCAACCATGATACTATCTCCTCCTTATCAATTAATATAGATTTTCGAGATCGTTAAACATAACGAAAATTGAGTTCATATAGTATTTTCCATAATGTGTCTCGACTCATTTGGGGAATAACATCATCCTCCCTTAATTTAATCCACACATCTTTAACTGTTATGGATAGCGACTTTTTTCAATTTTTACATTTTTTAAAATTTAGGTAACCTCAAAAGTAATTTTTAAAATTGAAGAAGAACTTTACTAATTGTGACGCCGCTGCATACTGGACTTAATTTTATCACGCGCTCACGGGGTGATTTCTTATAGTTTTTGCAAAGACTCGCACGTGATTAACCTCTTGAATTATTATTTTTACTATAGCACGAACTACGAATCCAAATATTCGATTAGCTGAAGTAACAATTGTGTCGATATGATCATTGAATGAAAGCGATGAATCAAAAACTACACCCAGATGTCTGTATAAATAGCATCCGTTTGGATCTGTTTATCAATATTTTCTGCTATATATTGGGTAATAACTGATAGATTTGTGACTGTTGAGAGAGCACTCACAAAACAGTGTTGTTGAGTAGATATGAATCCACTAATATGCTGATAAATTAATTATTGCATCAAAATCTCAAACACTACAAAATTACAGATAACAAAAATTGGACGAAAATTTCCAAATTTAGTTCTCTCACCCTTCTTGAAAACGGGACATACCATAAAACATTTTTACATCGACAGAACATCATTAGATCTAATACAGATATTTATGAATACCGTAAAAAGGCTGGGCACAATCTCTTAAAATAAACGCAAGAATATGATAGGGCCCTGTGGTGCATTTGGGCTTTATAGACTTCAAAGTATTTAAAACGTGACTTTCATCTAAACTGTTTATAATTAAGTGAAAAAATTGAACATCGCTTATCGTAATATATGTAGCTGTTGATTGTCTATAAGACTTGCTAAAAAACTCAGCAAAACTATTTAAAATATCAGCTGGAGAGTTGCATTCCTTATTTCCTAAATCACAGTATTCGGAACTTTCCTGGAACGTAAATCCAGAATATGTTTGAATTCGTGGATATTTCTGATTCAACTGGTTGGATATACCGTTTATGACAACTATCTATCGCAATTTTAACAGGATATTAATGTTTTTAAATTGTACATTGAGTCTTGGTTATGCAAGCTATATTTCTTTTAAAAATGCGAATAAAAATTAGTCTTTTAAGTATCACGATTTAATGGTTTGTTTTTAGTAACTTTACAAACCTTTTAGAGGGCGGTGCAGAAAAATAGTAAATATTTTAACCGCATTTCGCTAAATAACACAATATGATCCACTGTTATCTCTGAATAAACTACAGTGTGTTTAAATAAAATATTTTTTATTAGAGAAACAAACTGTCGTAAACGGTGAATACAATTTTAAAATGCCATAAAATGAAGAAAAATCTTACGTTAAAATATTTTTGATGGTCGCATGTTAAAAGTTTATAATAAGAAGGAGTATCATGTAAAATTTTGGTATTTGAAAATGGTAAATTAAGTATAAAGTTTCAAAAAATAACTAGTAATTTCTTCTACTCTTAACATAAAGACAAGTACCAATTTTCGTGAACAATATCAATAAAGTGCTATAAAACTCTTATTTTTGAAATTTAATATTTGTATTTTTATACAAAATACATACATAATTAACTGTTTATAGTATTTTATATGTTTTGTAAGACTTGTCCATAAAATTAGTAGTTATTGCATGTTGTTAAATATACAGGGTGATTCATAACTATTGGGACATAGGCTAAGGGCAGGTTATTTGGACCAAAATATGGCGATAGGATCAAATATACCTTAATAAAATATTGCTGTGGAATAAGACATAGGGCGTTAAAGATGAATTTTTTTTTTCGTTTTTTGTTTGATAATGACACAGTATATTAATCAAGTGTTATCGAAATCGGCACAGAGGCATAGCTTTGGACATAGAATATTATTTTATATATTATTTCACAGTTTGTTACAGGGGGCGCCACGTGGATGATTCCCGATGATGAAATTAAGTGGTAGCTTTTTTTGACGAAACTTTTTAGTGATTTTGATTCGAAAATATGATGTAAACATAATTTCTACGTACTATTGCTATTTTTGTTTCAACACGATAATTTCATCCGTTTTGGAGAAAAACGCAATTGAACAGTTGAGAGTCACAGAAGGGGATTTCAAATAACAGACAATAAAAAAAATTGTAACGTAGAGTTTCTATTTCAACGGTAAAACAGATTTAAAAATAATTTAACATAAAAAGAGCAAACTTAAATTAAATGTTCTACGTGGCCTCCTCCGACTTCTATGTCTTTTCTAATTCTTGTAATAAAGGACTTTCGGATTTAACAGAAATAATTATTCTGTCCCCTTGTAAAATTAGCCGCATTTTGTATTTTTCTCCAGAATTCGTCTCGTTAATTAATTTCATGGGTATAAACTAAGGACTTTATATGTCTCCAAATATACAAATCAAGAGGGTTATAGTCAGAACTTCTTGGTGAACATTCAAAATCACTTCCTCTGCCAATCTTTCACTTAGATGATTTCTAACAATTAATGGGAAATGAGGTGGAGCTCCATCCTGCATAAACCACAATTTCCTTCTTACATCTAGTGACACATCATCAAAAATATCACTAAAACTATTTTGCAAAAAGAATAAATAAAAATCTCCATTTAAATTTGGGGGAAGAACATATGATCCTAGTAGTTGGTCGCCTATAATGCCACACCAAATATTCAATTTAAACTCATGCTGAAAATGTCTTTCTTTAACAGCATGCGGGTTTTCTTTTTCCCAGTAATGACTGTTTCGCCAATTTTTTGAACATGAGTAAAGTGATAAGGGTGGAACTTTTCTTTTTTTAGAATTCTAATAATAGACGACTGACTTACTCCTGTTGTTGCTGCCAGTTGATTTCCATCTACTCTAACCAAAATTTCATCTTCTTCATTAGGTGTGATTTGTTTCAGCGACCACCCATATTTTTACTATGAAATGATCCGGTTTCACCCAAACGACGAAATAGATTTGTAAAAGTTTTGTGATTTGGTTGTCTTCTGTCTGGATATAAGAATGCATACCTTCTAGCTGCAATACGACCGCAAAAATTTTCTTGTGAGTATACACAAACCATATCCCGCAATTCTTCATTCGCAAAATGATCGCGAACGAAGCATTTCAATCGAAGAAGCTTTAACTGCATGCGGGTTTTCTTCTTCCCAGTAATAACTGTTTCGCCAAGTAAAAACCCCTCGTCTGGTAAAAGTCGCTCCATTGGTGAACATAATATTCTTAATAAAATTTCGGTCATCATTATGCTTGTTGAGAGTACGTTGGCAGAACTGTAACAATCATGGGAGATCTCTTGGAAGCAAATTTTGAACAGGAGTGAAGTGATAAGGGTGGAACTTTTCTTTTTTTAGAATTCTAATAATAGACAGCTGACTTACTCCTGTTGTTGCTGCCAGTTGACGTGAACTTATTTCAGGATTTTCATCTACTCGAACCAAAATTTCATGTTCTTCATTAGGTGTGATTTGTTTCGGACGACCACCCAGATTTTTACTATGAAATGACCCGGTTTCACCCAAACGACGAAATGGATTTTTTGGTGATTTGGTTGCCTTCTGTCTGGATATAACAATTCATATCTTCTGGCTGCAATGCGACCGCAAAAATTTTCTTGTGCTTATACACAAACGATATCCCGCAATTCTTCATTCGTAAAATGATGGCGACGAAGCATTTCAATCGAAAAAGCTTTAAAAATGCAACAATAGACTATAATCTCACAGCAAAAATAATTCACTGACAAGAAATGACATTTACCAGAAATATTTATTTGACAGTCAAAAGCACACTTTTCATAAATTAAATAATATTTGAAATCTCCTTCTGTGACTCTGAACTGTTCAATTGCGTTTTTCTCGAAAACGGGTGAAATTATCGTATTTAAACAAAAGTACCAATATTACGTAGAAATGATGTTTACATAATATTTTCTGATCAAAATTACTAAAAAGTTTCGTCAAAAAAGCTACCACTTAATTTCATCATCAGGAATCATTCACGTGGGCCCCCTGTAACAAAATGTGTAATAATACATAAAATAATATTCCATGTCCAAAGCTGTACCTCTGTGCCGATTTCAATAACACTTGATTAATATACTGTGTCTTATTCCACAGCAATATTTTGTAAAGGTATATTTGGTCCTACCGCCATATTTTGATCCAAATAACCTGCCCTTAGGCTATGTCCCAATAGTTATGAATCACCATATATATGAATATTTAACTAATATAAAGAATACTTAATGACGCATTCTGTATTCTTTAGTTATCAAAACTTGAGGCTATATTTTTAACGTAACCAGACGTTATCCTTGGGATTAAAAACTTAAACAGGGTTCGGAAACTATAAATATAATTTAAACTGCAAAATGTTATCATTTTTTGAGTAAACGTCTTTATTTGTATTTCCATTCTGTCTTACGTCAAAAACATTTAAACCATGCAAATTTTTAATCAAATGAACTTACCACAAGAAAAGTCAATCCACTCACACACAATAAAGAAAAATAAAACTTTATAAGCCATTATTGTACATTATTTTAGAAAATAGAAATTATTTCATTTAGAATAAATATATTTCGCGCGACGTGTTCAATACTACTGATATATAAACGCTTAGGCGGCCGCGATACTTCAAAAATTTTAGAAAGTGAAGATATGCTTCTGGCAGGCTATGACAGTGCGCCAAAATGATGACAACCAGTTTCACATTAATTCCAATTTACTAATAATATATTCACCTTGAATGGGTATTTCCAAGTTTTTATTTAAGAATTCTTAATACGTAAACCATTTTATAACGGACGTAACAATATTCTATTGAATAAAAATTTGTCTGTATAGGGTGGACCATTGACTAAGCATAATTTTCTTTAGGTATTGAAATAAACCTGAACAAAAAATTATACCAGAGAAAAAGGCACTGTTTCTTTAAATAATTATTTTTTTCCAAAAACACATTTTTCCAGTTTAGATACAATTTAAAAAAATATGGATCATACATAAAAAAACAAGTAACAAGCAAACTCTTCTTACGACACAGTTTTTAATAAAATAAAAATACAGAGTTTTGGCATAAAAAAGATAATTATTGTTACAATAGTAAATAAAACCAGTTTTCTTATTGCCCGCTGAAGACGGTTATGCTCATTACTTTTAATACTATAATATTATAAACAATGTACCCAATTAGTACTATTTAAAATTGGTTTTAAGAAAAGTGTGTATTAATCGCTAGTTTACTGAGGCTAATATAGGGTAGTATTTAAACTGTATTGCATTATATTTATTTTCGTTCTTCCTTTTTGACAGAAAATATGCGATAGTCAAAGCAAAATTGAGAAATAAAAGTACGGTTAGGAGCTTTTCAGAAAACATCCTAATTGTTTATTTTAATAATAGAGCTCAAATATCGAAATCCATAAGTTTATTTACACATTATTCCAAATATCCTAAATTGCACGCCTTATTGAAAAGAAAATCTAACCGGTATAAACCCACAAAATCTTTAACATTTTCTACAAACGAAATAAAGTAATTTATTAGAGAAGTCCTAGATGTTAGATATTTATTATCGAATATAAGAACAGCATAGTTTTCAATGTAATGTGTGCATGAAAAACTGTTTTTCAAAGGTGGCATGAATCTTTGGTATTATCGGAGTTTGTAGAAGAAGGAAAGTACTATAAAATTTGTAAGAAGTACATGAATCTATGTCCAAAGAATTGTACAACTCCATCGGTTTTTATCAATAACGCAAACGAAAAATGCACCGTACAAAACGTCAGAATAAACAAATTGAGAAACATGAGAAAATAAATTTTTACTTAAATCTTTCGAAACCCAGATTATATACAGGGCACTACTTTCACCGCAGTGCTGTCCTAATATTAGAGTATACTGGTGGTGACATCATCTTACTAAAAGTCATGGCGGATGGAAATCTTTGGCAATAGCCAAACAAATTTTGAATTAAATTCAATGTAGCCAATTCAACAATTTAATAAACACTACTCCATCAACATCAAGAATGGCATCCACCGATATTGTTACAAAACTGTCAGAGGTAATTCTAAAATTGCCTTTATTTGCTAATCCTTGATTTTCTAATTTTTATGTATTTTGTTATTTAATTAGTAACGAAACCTAATTTCATTATAAGTTTAATAAATATTGAAAATAAAATTCCTATTTTTTATTATTGGGATTACATATAAGGAAAATAGTGCATGCAATTCACATACATACATATGTATAATCGTTATAAGGCACTCATACTCGTGTCATTAAATGCTCATTGCATAATATATTATTATATGTTTTACAAACATATTTTCAATAATTTAATCGATCTTAATTATTTTAAATAATTCAGTATAATAATAAAGTACAGTAAAAATTTTGTGTACTTCTAAAATTTTAGTTAATTTCTTACATTAAATAACACCTTTAAGAGAAGATGCAATACTAACAAGCTTATTAAAATAATCCATAAATGCTAAAAGAAATTACAATATTGAAATAATGTGTAAATTGTTACAGATGTCGTAAACTGAAATAAATACTCACACTCTGCGTTTGGTCCTCAGACTTTAATCGTAGAAGCTAATAAGATGTAATACTACCTCCAGCCCACATCCGATGGACATATGTAGGTACAAACTTTAAAAAATAACTAATAACTAATAACTTTTTGATTAAAAAAGAGTTCAGAAGGGAAGGTTATGTATCTATATTCCTCAATGTTTACTTACTTCGAGAGGTATTGTGAAAAATATGGATCTCTATGACACCTGAAGAAATAATGCAAGAAATATCTTTTCAAAACAAAAAGCGGTTGGTATGAGAAGACATAATAGCAGAATAACCAAAGATGAAATCTTTAGAGTATGTTCTTTTCAGAACTGTTCTAATACTTTTGATTACCAGTCCTGGCCCAGAGACATACATTTTTTTTATTCTTCGTAGAGAACGAAATAGCTACTCTAACACAATGCAAAAATTCTCTAAAATTTGATCATTTTGTCAAAAGATGTCCCAGATGTGGAACAATACATTCTGGTGCTTGTTAAAGCTCTATGGAATATTACTATTTTTCTGGACTACCAGTTGATAGTAGTTTCAAAGAATTTTCAAGACAAAGAAACAATGGGTTTTCATGATTACTCATATTTCGAGGTTTCTCCAAGACACCTTTCCACATTTCAAAGGCCCACTGTTTCTCTTTTGTAGTTGCAAACATCGTCCTTCTCCCGTACACAAACAGATGCAAAGAAAGTGGCACAAATTTCTTCTTCTATTATTACATACTTTGCCCCTAAATGTAGATGACCACATACATAGTAGAAAAAGACCAGGGTTCGATAAAAATGTTTACAATGCAACCCTAATTTCTCTTACATGTAAAAATATATATCAGTCCCTCGTAATTCAAAATACTTTATAATAATTTAGAATACTATTAGTACTCAAGTACTTCTTCTATATCAATGGAAGAATGTGTTATGAATATACTATGGTATACTTTCACAGACTGATAATACACGACAGTCAACTTCTAATTTTATCCAAAATCTTAAGACCTTATTTTTTCTACTCTAGGTATCACTGAAAGTTGTCCGTCCGGGCATCACAATTACCTCATCAGCCTTAGCTCCTAATAGCATATGAAGAGCGGTCCAGGAATCATGTTACAGGGATCATTTCTGCACTCTTTGCTCAATACAACTTTTATTTCAACGAACTGCAACAATCTAAAATATAAGATCAATAAAAGTAACTGGTCCGTTTTCCAAATATATATTGAAGGTAATATTAACCATAGTGATGTGGGCTCTTCTTCATTTATGTATTCCATTCCCTTGTACATTTGTCTTAAAAATTATCTTTTACTATCCCAAAGCCCTCTCTTCCCTGGTGACATAAGGCATGTTCCGAAATGGTCAAACATAAAAAGATACCTTTAAACTTTACATAAGGTTTTAAAAAATAAGAGCCAAAACACGGTTATTCTTAAAAATCAAAATATTTGAGGGTTTTTGTAAATTCACGAAAGATCTCCATCCTAGTGCACCTATTCAAAAGTATTTAAGTAAACTATTCCTATACAATTTTATCTCTGAACATTTTATAATAAAAGTATTAATCTATATTTTGCCAAGCAAAAATAACACTTGCCATGGTTTTAATCCCATTACCATGATCAAAATTCCTCCCAGTAAAGCTAAAAACCTCAATGTTCTATTTCTCGGTATTAAAGATACATACTTACGACAACTTATTTTGTTCTCTATTTACTCCTTTCATGCTCTAAACTTTTTCAAGACATTTGTGACCTTAAATTTTCCTTCTTGACCCAAACATTTTTATAAAACCTCTTCACAGCACCGAATTTTTAGGCCCTGACGTACTCTACAGTTTTTTTTTATTTAACATCTCTTGCTATTTTTGTAGTCCTTGTTTCTTCCCTCCAGTAGCTATTGTCACGACTTGGGACGTTTGTGGTCACAAATACATGATTCGGGAAAAATCTCAACAATAAACAATCAATACCCTGGTGTAAGGGAACTTAAAACTAGTTAAAATTTTAGTAGGGCTAGAAAAAAAATACCAAAAATTTAAAACTATTGTAGAGGTGGTTAACATTATTTAGCAGGGATTAACCCACCTGTGACAGACAAAAAAAAGGCTGGGTTGACAAGCACTCCGCCAACAAAAAGTCGATCATCAGTCAAAATATCAACAATAACAATCAATACTCTGGTATCAGGAGGGATCAATATACTGAAGAGACCATTTGACGGAGTTTTGAGTTGGTGTATGCTCCGACTGGGATATTCTAAACGGCTGTCTTCAGTCGGGTCCAAAAGTCAAGTACTAAACCACAATACAAGTACCAAACCCAAAATACAAGCTCGAACACCTAAACAATTCCATATCAAAGTTCAAACCAAAACTCCACGGTATTAGTAAAAGACATATATGAAAAAGTGATCAATTGACAGAGTTTTACCGTTCTGGTTGGCGTTTGCCCCGACTTAAATATTCTAAACGGCTGTCCCCAATTCGGACCCAAAAAAAACATGCTACGGGATCAAAAGGATCAGGATTCAAATCCTTAACACTCCAAATATCTAAACTCTTACCAGAATCGTCACGAACTTATATATATTTCAGCCCTTGCCTTTTTTGGCACCTTCGAAAACTGTTTTACTGCAAAAATGACAATAAAAATGCGTTAAAACTGTCTGGTCGACTTAAGTTTCCTTTTGAATCTTTCTTCCACACTAGCAAACCGTACTCATCATCTATAGCTTTAACCACAGCTTTATTTTTATTGGAATAAACCTTTCTATAAGGATTTGATGTTTGTATGCGGGTGTTGTTTAAAGCATCGAAAAGGTTATTCATTTTGTCTACAATTAATGCAGTGTCTTTTGCCGTATTTGACTTTAACTGGTCCGTCTTAGCTGCTACTGCAATGGCAGCTGGAACACAGTGGCTTAATAATTGTGTATTTAATTTTATGCTCATTTCTTGAAAAACGTTAAGGTTAAAATGTTTCTCTGTCAGTTTCATTCGTGCTTTTCCGACGTTGCTTTCTTTATCATAAGTGATTATTACATCCTGAAAATTAATTTTCCGTTTAGTAAAAGGTTTCCTTTAATAAAACGATTTCTGATGAACTTAATAATTGAGGTACATCATAAAAAGTACAAAGATCACAACAAGATTTTGATGTTAAGACTTGAATTACAAATAAAATTTGAAATCCAGCTTTTAATAGTAGGAACCACGCCTTTTGTCCTTAGGAACTTGGGCTTTTGTAAAATAAAGATAAGGCTATCTTTTTTCACAAGGTAACCAAGTCGAGTTACTTTTGTGCCGTAATTCATCAACATTTTCTTTAAAGTTGCGTTGTAGGTTTTCAAAATTTTCATTTTTTATTTGATAATTTTAGTATGTCACGCAGCCGCTTCATTTCTTTATTGGGATCAATTATTTTGAAAACCTGCATTATATGAAAGGGGATGTCGTATCTTCCAAAAAAGTTTGATCTGCGTTATTACCATTATTAAATAGCTGACCAGAAGTTGTCGGTTTATGGTAACTAGACATATTTACACTAGAATGTTCATTGTTGGTTAAAATCTCTTCAGATTCTGAAAATTTGTGAGGAATTATTGTTTTGCAAAAATATCTATTCACAATAAATATATCTTCACAGTGAAGACTACACAACAATTTATTTTTTAAGAGGCAACGATACCGCATGAAATCGTATATTCCAAATATTTCGAAAACGGATTGAGATAATGAGATGGTTCAAAAACTGAGAGATGCAGATTTTTACACCAAAGGGGAGGACGTATTCCTATTTTTAAAAATATTTTTTAAAACTGGAGAAAATGGCAAAAGCTATCAAAACAAAAAAAGGAATACTTCTTTCCCCCCGTGCATGCAGACCTTTTAAATTTAAATTAATAATGCAACTTTTTTTTAATTTCAACCGCTGAGGAGTAAAACTAAGTTTCAAATACTGGAAAAAATTAGTCAGTATATTACGCCTATACGCTAGAAATAGAGAAATCTATAATCTGGCATGCTATTAATACTAAGCGCTTTTTATATAATAGTTGCTAAAAAGTAATACGTAGTTTTAATTAATGCCGTTTCAAATTTTTATTGCTAATTTAGTTATGTACAGTGAGAATTTAAAGTCGTTAATAAGAATATAAATTTTTAGGTTGCTGTATATTATCGAAATTTTTATTTTGATAAATTCAATTTTTATTTGTTATCATTAAATAAGTTGTTAAAAAATGCATCAATCAAAAATATTGAAATTGCAACAGCAATAGCTATGTTTTATAAAAAAACTTTATAGGAAAAGTTTTGTAAAGAACATTAGCTTTTTTTTTTTATAATAAATGTTTTATGGTTTTGTATATTTATCTCATGTTTCACGTTCTGTATTTGTTAGTAACTTAACTTATACAAAAGAGTTTAATTTGTTTCAGTAATATTTCAAACAATGAAACTTTGTTTTCATGAATATGTATGAAACTATTTTCAGACGAAATCACTCGTCCTCCACGCTCGTGATTTTATCACAAAAATTAATTCATGCATTTTTATGAAACCATATTTTAATTTAATTAATTAATGTTGCGATCATTGATTCATTCTTGGGAAATGTCTCTTTAAATAATTTTCAGTCAACTGCTTTAAATAAATTTAACCAATCGCAAACATATATTATACCCAACCATTCGTACGTGCGCCAAAAAAATTAAATGTATTTTCTATTAGATCCGGGCCTGTGCGTATTTTAGTGGAAAAGTTAGTGTGTTTGCAGGTGGTCTATGTGAACTATGTGGTCTATAGGGAGGCAAACGTTTTTAGTCACGTGCTAATGTTGGCTCTTAATTCTTCTTCATCCAATGTTACTAGGCTTGCATTATTTAAAAAAACTATAATTATATAATACATTAAATGCTTGTTGATGAGAGTACCAGAAAATATTAAATATGAGAGGTGAAAATATTTGTTCGAAGGCAGTTTTATATCAAATAGTACAGATTGACCGGGTTTACATTCAAACTTAATATCGAGATTCTGATGTTTAGTCACACGTGAATTATCTGAGAACAGCGCTTTCCCATGTTCGGTAAGTAAAGCATAAATGAATACTTAATAATAAAATATTTACTTTAAAAAAGCGATACCGGTACTTAGATTTGACTGTCGATCTGTATTTAGAGAAAATTTGCGGAAATGCTGTATACATAATCATTAAAGAGTTTTTTACCTGAATGCAAAAACCATTGTTTACAAATATTTGGGATTTTTATTGGAAATTTAAATATCCTCTAAGAAGGGTCATTCAGGTAGTCATTCCACAATTATAATAAACACATTTACGTCCTGACATCTAAAATACGTATCGATATTAAAAGTTGGAAAATTGCAACAGCACTATAATAGAACCGTATTGCTAATCTAACGTGATCTGAAGCAATAGATATTTGGCTTATTTTAAATTAGACCGATAAATTTATAGACAGGAATTAACTTTCAAGGTAATTGTAGAACGTTTTTAAAAACGAAATTTATTTTTATTTATTTCTATAAGATACAAAAACTTGACAAATACAACTATTTAGTACAGATACAAAATTCTAACTACTGCTCGCCGGCTAATTGTTCTCCAAGAAACATCGCATCGGGTAAACTGTGGGTACAGCAGTTTTATTACGATGTCATCAGATAGTGGTGACATAATTCCTCCCCCTGTAGATTCAACTCACGAGGGCAAGTGAGGGAGTTGAACAAGAGGTGAAGCAGGCATTGGTTGTTGCTCCTCTTGACGGTGGTGGCATCGCTTATAGATGATCATGGCTACTGCTAATATTGCTAAGATGTACACGATTATGGTCCAGATGCTTGGAATGTGAGATATAATAGTTGTGTTCAGCAAGGATTGCTCTTCCGCGACCTTGTCGAGGAGTTCCTGATAATGATCTAAGCTTACATCTTCCAAGGATACGGTAGGATTTAATTTCGGTAATGGTTCGTTTGTAAACTGGATGTCTGGGAAGAGCATTGGTTGGCTATGAGTGACAGATTTTTGGTTGGAAATTTCTTCTTTGGTAGATTTTATTTGACACCCAATTGGAATATTGATCAAAAATGTACCTTTCAACATTTTCACTTCTTGTTGGTCCAAACAGCTGATTTTCAAGGGTTCACCGGTGGGGAATACTCCTAGCCAAAGGTTCGTGTTATCGAATTGGTTGAATTTTGGTCTTGATAACGTAAAATGAATTTATTTACATTGGGAAGAATTTTTCATGTCGAAAATCAGTAGTTCGCAAGGTAGGTGACCATCTATTTCTTGTAATGGCTCTTTATGACAAACGAAATTTTGTTGTGGAATTTCTGTGCAAATGTCGTTTCGAAAACCATAGTGCAATTGACCCTTGAGTAAAAATTTCTTTCGCGGAATGATAGCCTTGAACTGACCCTTGTAAGGGACGGGGGATGAATAAAGATGATACATATAAAAATTTTCAGGATAAGTTATGGGGACATTAAGAATGTAAGTTATTTTATTTTTATAAATATAGCATTCGATATTTATTATTGTTTCATAAAAATAGATGCTTTTAGGGGTTACGGTAAACAGGAGTTGTGAACTTTGGAATTTGCTTTCTAAATTTTTTAGTTCAGAGTACAGATCTGTTGTTTTTATAATGCTAGGATGCATAATTTTTAATTTAGCAAAGGAGATAGAGTTTTCTAAATCTTGTAATATAGATATTATGATTTCGAACATATTAATAATTTGATTTATTACGTCTTTTATAAAAAATGAATTTTCTCTGTAAAGAACTGAGTTAACCATCATTCCCACTTGCATTAGTTTTGACTCTAATAATTTTTCGTTATGACTTATTTTTGAATCGTATTATTAAAGCTTTTGATAGTGTTAACAGAAAGTGAAATCTGAGATTTTAATGTGGAAGCTATTTTTTCTTGGTTTTCCTGAATATTGTTTATTAAATTTTCATATTTTTCTCCATCAGCGGCGTCAAGGTTACCAGTAATGCATTTGAAAATTGAACCTAGGCCATCGACTAGGCCTCTTTTAGTTCGTTGTGGGTGAGGCAAGAGGTTTCTTAATTTTAAATGTACTTTTTCTTGTGTGAATTCTAAAATTTTTAAATAATTTGATATATCCCAGGAATAATTACTTGTGCTTACGACAGTTAATATATTTGTGGATTTTATATCTAGCTTATCGATTTCTAACATTATCGGGTTTAGATCATAGAAATGTATTATTTTGTAGGGGTACTCCTCTACTTTGGCCATGCCTAGCTTAAGGGGTATTAATCCTAAATTATTGTCCAGATTTTGGAAGGAGACTCGTTCCCGCAGGCCTAGCGCGATAGGGAACCTGAAAAATTAATATTTATTTATTCTTTTATTTTTTCGAATTCGTACGTCTTTTTCCGCGGTCTTTTAAGGTTGTCCATATGAACTTTTTCTTGCGAGCTCGTACTAACTATTTTCCCGCTTTCATTTATATTAGTTATTTCGGTAGGTTTATTAAATTTGTTCGCGGTTTTTTGCCTTAGAAAACTTTTTACATAGGTTTCATCGCCTACTTTGAATAAATTTGGTGGGTCTGTATTTTTATTTATTTGATTTATAATTTTTTCCTTTTGGTTGGCCAGCGTTTCATTAATTTTGGAATACATTTCTTTAACCAAATCTTTATGTTCGCTTACGTAATTGCTTGTTAAAATCATTTCTAAATTTAAGTCGAACGGGTTTTCATTATTTAAGTGGCCATTAATAATATCGATGGGTTTTAGTTTAGTTGATGAATGTATAGCGAAATTATAAGCTAATACGGCATATTTTATTTTCATTTGGGTAGGCGTTTTGGTGAAGCCACGCGTATTAAGTATTCTAATGTGTTCGTTTAGGGTAGAATGTAGTCTTTCCACAGGCGAATTCGATTGTGGGTGATTTGGAGAGCAAAAATGAATTTTTATGTTGTGTAGGCCTAATAATTCCGTAATAACAGAATTTTTGAATTCTGTCCCGTTGTCCGCTACTATTAAATTTGGAATTCCGTGGTGACAGAAAAATGTTATAAGATGATTTGCAATTTTCGTTGAATCTGCAACTGTTAAGTAATAGGCCTGTGCGTATTTGGAAAAGGTATCAATTAAAGTTAAAAATTTTGAGTTTTCAATCGTGTAGACATCAATATGAATAATTTCGAACGGTTTACTAGCTGTTGGTGTAATATTCATTTCCACTTTAACAGGGTTCCTATCATATTTACATCTTTGACAAATTTTGCAATTATTTATATACGTTTGAACAGATTCTTTTAAATTGGGCCAGTAGTAAATCGGTTTTATTCGGTTTGTGGTTTCCTCGATTCCTCTATGGTTACTTTTACCTTCGTGATAACACTTAATTGTCTCTATAATATCTGATTTATTAGTTACATCGATTAGCTTACCGTTGCATTTTCTAAATTTTAAGGAGGGCCATTTGAAATTTTTTCTAATTACCTCGCAGTAAGGTTCATACATGTCGGCCTTTACAAAATATAAATAATAAGGTATATTTGGTGCGACATAGTCCTTAACAAAATTTATTATGTCCTGTTCAAAGTTATTATCCGAAATTTGTACTGTTATTCTTTGTTTTCGTTCAAATAGTATCGTAATTGTCGGTTTTGCGGGGGAATGAAAGACTGATTCAAAAATTATCTGATTTTGACCGTAGTTCATGGGAGTATCGCTTATTGGGATTCCCACGATAGGGTCTTCGTCAGCATTTGAGTGAACTGTATGACCGTCGTCGGGTTGCAGTAGGTCTGGATCTGGGTTAGCTAGAATTGAAATATTGTCCAGGTCAGGACTGCTGCATCTTGATATAGGAAGTGAGGTGGGAGGTAAATGTAAGTCATTAAAGTCTGGTGTAGTCAATTCTTGCCTAGAGTTTTCAACGTCGTGTATTATTTTGTCAATGTCATCCCAAATTTTTTCTGTTATTTTAGTGTGAATTTCGATTCGGCTTAGGGCGTCCGCGTTTGTATTTAAAGATCCTTTTTTATAAATAACCGTATAATCAAATTCTTCCAATTTTATCCTCCACCTTAACAATTTAGAAGAGGGGTCTTTTAAGGAGAATAACCATTGTAAAGGGGCGTGGTCCGTTATAATATGGAAGCGCCGTCCATACAGGTACGGCCTGAAATATTTGGTAGCCCAAACGATACATAACAGTTCTTTTTCGATTGTAGAATAATTGCGCTCTGAGTCATTTAGCGTTCGCGATGCATACGCCACTGGTAAGTCCGAGCCAATTGTTCCTTGCGACAAAACCTCTCCCAAAGCTACGTTACTGGCATCGGTAGTTAAATTAAATGGTTTGGAAAAATCCGGGTACTGCAATATCGGTTCGTTTACTAATAAATTTTTACAAGTTTCAAAACAATCTATAAATTCAAAATTGTGTTCGATTTTAGCGCCCTTTTTTAAGCACTTAGTAAGGGGTTTTGTAATTTTTGCGAAATTATTTATAAACCGTCTATAGTAACCTAATAATCCTAAGAATCCCTTGATTTGTTTAGTGGTTTTCGGTATCGGATAATTTTTTATTGCTTTGATTTTATCGGGATTTGGTCGAACTCCGTCGGGGGTTACGATGTGGCCGAGATAGGCCACTTCTTTTCTGAGGAATTCTGATTTTTCTAATTGTATTTTAAAGTTTGAATCTCTAAGTCTCTGGAATACCGATTTTAAATTTTCTAAATGTTCTTGAAGTGATGTCGAAAAAATTATTATATCGTCTAAATAAACTAAACATTTTTCGTTCTGAATTCCCCTAAGAATGTTATCCATTATTCTTTGAAATGTTGCCGGAGCATTTTTTAATCCAAACGGCATTCTTAGGAACTCATAATGCCCATTTTCCGTGTTAAACGCTGTTTTTTCGATATCACTCTCATTCATTTCGATTTGGTGAAAACCACTCGCTAAATCTAAGGTTGTAAAGTACTGACATTTGCCTAACTTATCTAAGAGGTCAGTAATATTGGGTAGTGGATATTTATCGTCAATTGTCTTTTCATTAAGCTTACGATAATCCACGACAACCCTCCATTTCTGACCACGCTTAGGCACTACCCAAAGAGGGCTCGACCAGGCGCTGTTACTTGGTCGAATAATATTTTCGCCTAACATTTTTTTTATTTGATTGTTTACCTCTTGCCTATGGATAAATGGATACCTATACGATTTAGTATAGATAGGTACCTCATCAGTAGTTCTAATGCTATGTTTTATTTTATTAGTAAAACTTAATGGTATGTTTTCCTGATGAAATATATCAGAATATTCATTACATAATTTTAGAATTAAATTCTTTTCCTCACTATTTAAATGATCAGTGCGGATCTGTCTTAAATCTAGTTTATTAGTTTTAATAGAGTCATCAAAATTATTTACGTTGTATTCTGGTACAAGAGTCATGTCGAACTTATCTACTAACAACAGTTCGGAGAGGTCTAGTGATAAGAACTCTGTAGTGTTATTTAATATTGTTGTTAAAGCACGTCCGTTTTTTGCGATCGTTAAACTTTCTGGAATCTCACAATTATGTATTTTTTGATATGGAATTATTATTTCGCCATTTTTTATTGAGGTTTTTATTTGTATGACCTTTTGCATGCGGGGCTCTAAATTGATAATATTGGTATTATTGTTATTAATTATTTGTTGAAAATTTAGTTTAATTTTTGCATTTGGCGTAATTAGAAGTCCATTGTCAAAGTTTAGAGTAGCCTTAAGGGCTTTAAGGTTATCTATTCCAATAAGGCCATTAAAAATATTGTGAAAATTAAACAAATAAAATTTTAAGCATTTTTCCTCGTCAAGTTGAAATATTTTCGAAGCGGGAATTTGAACACTGTATTTATGAGATGATTTTTGAAAAACTGTAGATACAATAAATGGATCAAATTTTATTAATTTGGGAAATAACTTCTGAGCAATATTTGGGTCTAAAAATGACTTTGTAGAACCAGAATCAACGAGAAGCTTAATATTATATTCGGGGAAAACTATATAAGGTAATTCGCTACAGTCTACGTTATTAAAAGAAATAGTCAATGGGCTCATGTTCCCTTATCTTGACCGGCCGGCATATGAAAATTTAATTTTTCTTCTTCATTATCAAAAGAATATTGGTTTTGTACAAACAATTCACTTTCTGGTAAAACACTATTATAATTTGCGTTTTCAGTTTCTGTATTATAAATTTCTTCAACAATGAAATTTGGTTGTGGTCTATAATTTGAAGGACCGGTTTGGGGGTAATTATTATTTTTATTATTACTAAAGTTATTGGTTACCGGTTTTCCGGTAAATCGTGTCGAGGTACTCATCGGTGTCGGGTTTGGGAATGATCTATTGGGATTTGGCTTAAAAACATTTTCTCTAGGAGGCTGTCGAAAAACTTGAGAGTTAGTGAAGAATTTTTGTGGTGGGATGTTCTGCCTCGGTTGGACCGGAATTGGTTGTGAAGGAAATGAATTGTGAGATTTTTCAAAGTTAAAATTTTGTCTGAAATTATTGTATTGAGCTGGATTGGGATTTTGTCCAAACCCATTGTTTTGGTTACCTCTATTCTGTGAATGATTAGGTTTTTGAAAATTTCTGGAGTTATTGTTTTGGAAGTAATGTGTATTTTCTTCTGTTATTACAAATTGTAACGCTTCTGACAGAGAATTGGGTCTCATACAGCGTATAGTTGTTCCTAAGGGTTCTTTAAGACCACAGAGAAACGTTTTCAAAGCTAAATTATATAAATTTTTCTTCAAGTTTTTCGATTCCTGATTAATTTCATGAATTTCAACGTAACTACAAAGTAAATTTAAAATGTTTAAAATTCTGTCATAGAACCCATGAGGTTTTTCATTTGGCAGTTGTCTAAGCATAACTAAATCGCGATTCAAGCAAGTTTCGTCTCTTTGGTCGGCGAAATTGCGTCTTAAAACTTCCTTTAGATCATCCCAAGTTACGACACTTTGGATATTAACTACAGTTCTAGCATTACCAACTAATTTACTAACAATAGATTGAATGAGATAAACATTATGGAAACTATTTATATTTGCTCTATCGAAAAAATTAGCAACAAGGCTATCGCATACTGCTTAGAAACGATTTAGATCATTTGGGTTTCCATCAAACTGAGGGATACAATTCAAATATTCTGGTGTGAAATTCGCGGCCATATTGCTATTAGAGCTAGTACTTAATATAAGATTATTACTATTTATAGAGTCAGTTAAAGGCAATTCTAAAATTAAATCTTGAAAAACTTCGATTAAATTCTCAATTGATGGGTCAGACATAAATTGCACTTGCAGTATATAAACAACTCGTAGCATCCCAATTTATGAGGAGAAAGTCCGATTCGGCGATTTTAGTCTTCTTCGAAACTTGTCCTCCTCGCAGAAATGGATAATGTCGATCCAGTTCCCAAATCTTATCCTCAAGTGGTGACCACCAGTCACAGTAAAATGATCACTAAGGTTCGATATCCGGTTAGTCGTAGATACGATAATTGATCTGTTCGATACAAATCAATCCCGAATATCCTACTGACTGCGCCAATTAACTTTCAAGGTAATTGTAGAACGTTTTTTAAAAAACGAAATTTACTTTTATTTATTTCTATAAGATACAAAAACTTGACAAATACAACTATTTAGTACAGATACAAAATTCTAACTACCGCTCGCCGGCTAGTTGTTCTCCAAGAAACATCGCATCGGGTAAACTGTGGGTACAGCAGTTTTATTACAATGTCATCAGATAGTGGTGACATAATTCAGGTGAACAGTTACTCGATTCATTTTATTACTAATAACATTCAGAAATATTCGGTAATAAAAAATTAATCGAGTTGCTAGGTGTTAAAATATTTTATACGCTTTATAAATACGCTAACCGAAAAGAATAATTAAAAGTCAAAGAATATAGTGAAAACCGCATGTCGATAACATTAATTAATCCTTCTCAAATTATTGTTAAAATAACATAATATACGTGTTAAAATTTAAGAAAAATGATGAAAATATATTTATAAATATTACTTATCTTTGTCTAAACAAATTTCAGTAAAATAAAAAACTCAAACTCAAACTCATCCTACTATATTGCAAGATATGATCGATGAAATTAAAAATAAGTATAGAGCTAAAATGAAAGTCATACCACATTAAAAAAAGTTTTATTTGTTATTAAATATAAAAGTGACTACTAGTTTTGATTAAAAAATACCATCGTGAAGCCCTAATACGAAAATAAAGAAAATTAAAATTTATATAAAATAATTCAAAAAATATATAGATATTTTTATAAATTGATTGAACAAAATGAATAATGTCTTATGTGACAACAAATGTCAACTTAGTTAATTGTAGAAAGTTATTTACTGAATGTGAATATTTTTTTCAGTTATCGTTAAAAATAATACTGATTCATTTAATTATTTTACGAAAATTTAAAAATATGCACACTGTCCCTGCAGGACCTTTCATTTTATTATCTACAGATTTTCAAAAACCATTCTTTTACATTCGACTGAGTCAGATATTTTATCATTTGAATAGAGTTCAACAGCAGTATGATGTTTTAAATATTTGATGTACGGTTTCATTTTATTTCAAAAATAGCGAAAAAAACATTTGATTATTACGAAACAGTTAGCTTTTTTTGACGAATGTGGTTATTGGCTTTTACCCACGAATAGCACACACTATTTTTTCTGCTACGTAAGTATTACAGATATTTTATTGTATAAAGTAAATTACTTTAAGCACTTATATGTAAAGCAAATTCGACGGGATTGCACGGTGTACTACTAGTTTAACAGTATTTAGAATCCAAAATAATTTACTTTACGCACGATAGTAGAAACAAGTAGATGAAATTAGATCTAGTACTTTATGACAATTATTTTTACAATTTTTAAAATACTTATAGAATAAGATACTTACCTTACTTTTTAGCCACATTAACTACTAAATATTAATACTGAGATAAAATCACTAATCACTATCCACAACCTTTTCTGTAAACATACAATAGTAAAATGATATTTGTCCAGTGCGTTCTTATTTAAAAATAATTTTCTCTTTTGATCGGTTTCCAAAAAAGTGTAAGTAAAATTTAAAAAAATGAAAACAGAATTCCACTACTTGATATAACATACATATTTGTTTTAACTCTACCGTCTTAATTCTTAATACCACCTGTGAATTTCTTTTAGTTTGTCGGTTTTACCGTGTTATTTGCCACCCATCGCCTTGCATATCTACGAATTCATAGTCATAGTGGTCAATTAGTGTAGCCCGCATCTTGATGTCTTGATTTGTTTTGAAGTGATAGGTCAGTGATTTGCAATCACTATGCCGATTCTTGAAGTTTTCCGCTAAGTAGGGGCATTTTCCGAAATGAAAATTTTATATTTTTTTTATTGTTGAGTGCCGTAAAAAGTTTAAATTATTAAAAGTGTACCGTAACGAAAAAAAGGTTGAGAATTACTCTTGATAGGTTGAGCAACTGTGTCAGAATTTAAATAATCATAGTGTACACTATTTTAAAAACACAAGATTATTATCAAAATGGATGCTTTTGAAGAAATATTTTGTTTTTCTTTAATCAGTTTGAGAAATAACTCACGATGGTTTAATTAATATTTATCAAACCACCCAGGTAAATTTTACCTTAAATAAGTACATTATGAATATTTATGCCTTAAAGATGGCCGATCCGCGATGGATTTGGACGCTCGCTGCGTATCACCATCTAGATCGAGCGCCCATTTTCTTCAAACTATTTCGTATATCTGACTGGTCAACAATGTCTGTATTATTAAACAATGATAATAATATATGCCTTAAATATAATCGACCAGAAGAATTCTAAAATGAATGCAGTATCATTTTCATAATCCTAGATGACGCCGTTGAATGATCGGCTTGTATAAATCAAAAATGTATGAAGATTCATTTTCGCCAGCTAACATTACATGGAGGAGCGTTCTGCTTCGAGGCGACAAATTTTAGTATTACGTAATTTGTAATTGATTTCTGTCTTTGATGTAAGATAAATAACTTTAACTCAGAAATTCTTTTTTAAAAATTATTATTTTCAAAATTAATATTTTATTTAAAAATTTACAAAATATTTAATAAGTTGTTTCATGTACAAATATCAGAACAAGAATACATAAAAAATGAATTTGCACGATAATGTGAAGAATGCAACGTTAGCTTTAACCTGAGCCGTTCTTAATGTTTATATAATGGTGAGCTTATTTCTTCATATAACTCCTCCCTCTTTAGGAGAAAACAATACCGATGAGGGGTTGTTTTCAAGTTGTACTCTTGGTGTTGTGAGATTTTCGTGTTTCTTGGATCTTTTCTTACAGGGCCTTATGCAAATGATGATTGTAATTATTACTATAGATGTTAGGCTTGGCATGTTCAATATTACAGGGTGGATCTCCTCTTCTTGTACTGGTTGGCTTGATTCTATTTCCTTTCTTAGTTCTTGAATCGATTTGAAGTCAATAGAATGTAATTTCAGAGGCAAATTTTTATTTTTTATCGGATTGGCCGTCGACAGGGTCCACTCTAATTTCGGTAATATCAGAGGATTTATACGAATTTTATCTTCCGTGTTTTCATATAGATTATTTTTTATTTCTACGCTGCAACCATTTGGGATTTTGAAAATTGTGTTGGCATTGATTACGATTATCCTTTTTCTTTCGCAATCTATACTGGCTTTAAGGGGATTCTCTGCTGGCAATACTAACAGAAATTGTGTGTTGATTTGTTCTATCATAGTATGATGCAAAACAGCGTTCTCTGCTTTACAAATTGGTTTTTCGGCTCGAATCAGAGGTATGATGCAAGTGTCGTTGGCAATCTCTTCACGTTGTTCGCACAGGTATGTATCTTCAAGTTTGGGACATGGATTTTCTTGATATTGGTGGAGTGTCGTACTGAGTACAAGGAATTGGTTCGGTGGAATGAGACTGGAATTTTTGAAGGGTAAGGCAATTATTTGGTAGGTCAGGAAGTCGCTATCAATCAGAATAGGAATATGAATAGCAAATATTATTTCTGACAATTCGAATTTTACTTGGATTCCTGCTAATTCATAATAATTATATGGGTTCTTGAATTTAATGATTTTGTTTTCGCCATGAATCGATGAAACATAATTCACTAAATCCATTAATTGTTTTAGCGGTATAATTGAAGTATGTAAGCTACCTAGATGTGCAAACATAATAGCATTTTCTAAATTATCTACAAGGTTTATTAAGTTTTGGCAATTTAATATTATTTGATCGAGAGCATTCGGTAACCGTATATACATGAACATTTGGTCGGTGAAATTTTTTGACATATTGTAAATATCATTCAATCGTTTTTCTAACAATAGCTGATTTTGGTACAGGTTACTTATTGATTTGTTATAATGATCAATAAGCTGTATATTAAGAGAGTATTGCAATTTCAATTGGTATGTAATTGAATTTTTATTTTCGATTAAATTTTGAATTTGCGAATTATACTTAATTTCGTCATCATGATCTAAAGTTCCAAAAAGCCATTTACTTACAGTTCCAAACCCGTCAAATAATCCCCTTTTAGTTCTATTTGTATTTTTAACATTGTAAAAGGCAAGATTATTTAGTTTTACTCTAGTGGTATTTAATAAATATTTTGCATGTTCAAATAGATTATATACTAATTCTACGTCTTCAAATTTTGTAAAATTTAATGAAGTTTCTAACTTAATGTAAAATTTTTCAGCATTTGCCAACTGGAAGATTAATAAACTGCTGTCGACAAAATGTAGAAAAATATGTTTAGTTTGTATTAATTTTGTTTTTCCTATTTCTAAGGGTAGTAAAGGAGAATCTAATTCTTAAATTTTTACATCGCTACTTTTGATTAGTGGTAGAACTGGAAGGGCCAGGATCAAGAATATTATTGTCCAAATGATTGTCATTCTGTAAATAAATTCGAACATTAGTGAGAGGTTTTTTAACTTTTGATTTATGAATCGTGCGATTTTTTGACGTTAAAATCTTTTTTAATGAATCTTCTTTCTTTACTAATGATTTTATAAAACGAGGTTTTGATTTATTTCTAATTGCTTCTCTATTTTTTATAAATATGTCCTGTCCTTCTTTATATTGTATAGGGTTTCCTCTAGTTTGGTTACGTTTTTCTGTGATTTTGGTTTTTTGTTTTAAGGTTTTATTGTAAATAGTTTCGTATAGAGTTTGGAGTCGTAATTTTCGTTCGTTCAAGTATTCGTTTATTATATGTTCATCTGTCAAGTCGAAGAAGTCAAGAGCTTTCGTATTACCTAGAATTATATCGTAGGATCGGTGTCCTGTAACACTATGAGTAGAGGAGTTATATCCGATAACAGCAAATTGTACAATCTGTTTTATATTCATGTTAGGATGCTGCATTTTTAATACTTTTCTAAAAGAGATAAATGAAATCTTTCGACTGGGCTATTGCTGTTTGAATTTTGAGGTGTTGTAAAATGTAATTTTATTTTATGCAATTTACAGAATTCCTTTAGTAATTCGCATGTAAACTCGGTTCCGCTATCACAAATTATCGAATGTGGTACGCCAAAATGGGACACAAACATACTTAAACATTCTATAATTGTAGCCGATTAAGAACAGGTTCTACAATGTAAGCCTGACCATATTTTGAAAATGAATCAAGTATCGTTAAAAATTTAGTTTTCATTATTTGGAAAACGTCTATATGGATAGTTTCGAAAGGTTTAGTAGGGGTGACAGTTAATGAAAATTTAACTTGTGGAGGATGTCTATCGTATTTTGCTTCTGGAAAGTAGAGTTCATTACATTTCATCTCTGGTACAATTATCTCACAATCCAGGTGACTGACCGGTACTTGTAATGCGACTACCTCGTAGGCGTCGACCGATATATTATAGTTTGCTCTATTTATTTTATATAAAATGGGAATTTCTGTCGTTTTATTTTTTAATAAATTATTACTTAAATCTACAGAAAATTTTAAATTGCGTAATTCATTTAAACCTAATAATCCATTAAAATGGTTGTGGAACTTAAATACTATGAAATTTAAAGTAACATTAGAATTAAATTCAGCGAAGGCAGGAATCTTAGCTTTATGTTGGGTGTGTTTTTTACCTATAGCAGTTATAATTAAAGTTGGGTCGTTGTAAATACTTTCTGAGAAATATTTTTCAACAATAGCTGGGCTTAACATACTGGATATGCTTCCTGTATCGATAAGAAGTTTTAAAGGCGGGTTTTGTATAGTAATATATGGCAGATCTGTTGAATATGAATTTGAGAAAATTTCGTTTATGTTTTGGGTTCCGGCAGGCCGGTTATCCAAAATTTTTTACCTTTAATGTATTCATTATTATTGGAATTTGGGGCAGTTTGATTATCTTCAAAATATGATTGATTATTCGACACGTGATTTTCAAGCTCGTAGTTGCCTGAATTAAGCGGATTTTCGAATGGATTTTCGAAATCCATATTGTTAGTTTGATACAAAATTAGGTTGATTATTTTGTCTGGGTTTGAATGCGTTTTGGTACGAAGTTGACATGGGTTGTGAAAATTGTTGATATTGTCTGGGTCTAAAAGTATTTCTAGACGTAGTCGACATAGGTTCTGGATTTCCGGAAGGTTTTTGACCTGTTGGGGCAAATACATTATTAGGGGGTCCAAATACTTGTCTGTTTGTCGGATAATGTCGGTTTATTATACGAGGTTGTATCGGAATCGGTTGACTGGGAAATGTATTGGGATTTCTTTGAAAATTTATAGGAATTTGATTGTCTGGAGCCTGATTTCTCTGAGGAATATTATTAATGGGATTTCTATTATTCTGGAAAGAGGATTGATTGTTTGGAGCTGTAACGGGAAAGTTTTGTCGAATATTATTAAAATTTTGATTACTATTTCTGTTTTTATTTAGGTTAAAATTGAGTTTTGCCTGTGTAGGCTCGTAAAATTTTAGATTAGTTTGTGAGTATCGGAAGTTTTATTCTTCGGTAATAAATGCAATGGCTTGTTCAATGTTAATTGGATTCTTAAGTCTAATAATAGTTTGTAAAGTGCCTGATAGATTTCTTAATAAAGTACGAAGGGTCATTTGATCATATTGTCTTCTATATGATTCTTTTAAAGCAAGTGGTAATTCTGTCTCTGTAGAATTATTTACTTTGCAAACCAAATGGCTTCTTAAAACTTGTAATCTTCTAGCAAAATCTATTGGTTGTTCATTTCTTTGTGGATGTGCCATTAAAAGATCTTGCTCGAGACATTTGAGAGATCTTCGATCTCCGAAACATTGTTGCAGAGCTCCCTTAATAGCATTCCACGAATCTAATTCATTTACTACTCTATTAAAGTTTTCAACTAATTTTACTATATCTGCAGTACTCATATATAAGTACCTTTTCTAATAAGCTAAAAATCTATAATTTTTTTTTATAGAGGTATTTAAATATTTGCTTTCACTTTAACCTATTCTAAAAAATGCGTGTACGATATAAGTATAGATATAAAAGGATATTTAAAGGAGTACCCAGCACTTACCTCGGGACTTCTTCTTCCAGTGATTCTAGTTCAATAGACCTCTAGCCAGGAGTAGATTCCAAAAGGGAGGTTCTCGACGTCAAAGAGTTGAAACTCACGTAAATTTCGGAAAATCGGACTCGGTGCCGTGGCTTTTCGCGAAATTTGTACGCCAAATCCTACTGACTGCGCCAGATAAATAACTTTAACTGAGAAATTCTTTTTTAAAAATTATTATTTTCAAAATTAATCTTTTATTTAAAAATTTACAAAATATTTAATAAGTTGTTTCATGTACAAAGATCAGAACAAGAATACATAAAAAATAAATTTGCACGATAATGTGAAGAATGCAACGTTAGCTTTAACCTGAGCCGTTCTTAGTATTTATGTAATGGTGAGCTTATTTCTTCATATAACTTGTACTTGATTTACGTAATTGGTTAATTTTATCTTAACCAGAGTCTTAGTTGCATCCGAGAATTCTTATATAATAATTTAATTAAATGCACAAAACCTGAGCCAAACCTATAATAATTTTCCAATCACATGAATTATGCAATATTGATAAATGTTATGTTTATATGTAAAAGGTTTTTGAGAATTTTTCTCCCTGAAAATAATATAATCACCGACTGTTTTATGAAAAAAAAAATAAATAAATAAATAGTCAACGTAACGGGATTACTATTTAAGGTCGCAAAAATCTACTTTTGCAGTTGTAATTCTTTCAATCGGTGAGTTCCCTGTCTAAGACAAAGAATATTAATGAACAGTGAGTTATCATTTTTATTTATTCTAGTTAGTATGTCTCTTATTTTTATCAACCAGTACCATAAGGTGTTTTGAATTTTGGCTTTTTTCTTTGGTTTTTGAGGCCCCAGCATTACAAATTTTCTATAAGTTATAAATAGAGTTTTCTTTTTTTAATGAACCAGTATTATAAGAGTTTTTTGTATTTTGGCTTTTTTCTTTGATTCTTGAGTCTCCAGCGTGCCATAATATCTACAATTAGGCATAAATAGATAATAGGTCTATTTCCTTTCAAATGGATCTTAATCTTAATTGCGTTTCGTTCGTTTCAATTTCAAATAATTCTACCATTGTGAACCCGATCCTGAATCGAACACTCATAATTCGGTAAGAATTTATTTCCTTTTCTGTTATTTTTGTTTTATTATTTAAAATTTTGAGAGTGGTAAAACTATACAATAAAGCTGTTATTCCTATGACATCTACGCCTGTTGTTACCTATAAACGCCAATAGATTTTTCGATTCCCCCACATGGAGTTTACGGTCGCATTATTCCACGATCTGGTTTAACTCTTTCGAAAGAAGTTTTTACCGATGTAATTGATTCAGATTACAAAGGAATAATGATTTTTTTAATTATTTCTTTAAAAAAGTCAAGTTTAAAAGAAGAGAAAAAATCGCCAAATTAAAATGTGAAAAATGTAGCATTCCTCTCATAGAACAGGTTAATATTTGGACTTCTGACTCTAAGGGTAAAAAGAATTTGGTTCTTCTTTTTGACATAAAAGTAAAAGTCTTTTTTTAATTGAACTGGTTAATAATTCAATGTTTTGAGTTTAGTTTAACAAGGATGAGGAAAATTGGGACGATAAATATTGTGGAACTTACGTTCCATTTTTAAAAGATAAAAATATCAGAAAACCATCGTCAAAATTGAGCGAAAAAGAAAGAAGCAAAAAATTATACATTAGCGAAAGATTGCGATTGTCAAACTTTCAAAATCTAACATATTTTTGTGACTTGTAATTCATATTGTACTAGTCAATTTCATCTTCTTCGCATGTGTTTATATGTGATTTATGCCTAACTATTTTGGTATAAGATTTATAATAGTCAATTCGACTAATTTTACAACATCGGTAAGTTTCTTTATTTTATTTCCTACTAAACTACTTAAAAAACTAAGGTACTAAAAACTAAACTCTATAACTGAAAATAACTCCTATCAACTACAAGAAATTAAATTAAATTATATACAAAAATTATTTTGAACGTAAAAATAAAATGTATAAACCCTTACCTACAAAACATATACATGGTGCGGCATTAGTCGATAAATCCGTTATTATTGAAGTTACGAAAAAAAAGTTTTTTACAAAAAGTGTAGGTCGTCTTGAAATTCACATTTTAAAATTAGTTCCAAATATACAGTGTGTTCAGGAACGCAGTGCCAGACAAAAATTTTGGTTTTTTAAATGGAACACCCCATATATTTTTACATTTTTATAAACCTCTTGCCGAGCTAATTTTAACGATGTACACACTTATATATATTATGTTTAATTAAGAATCTACACCTAAAAGTCACATATTTTTTATTTTAGATGTATGTAGCAGCCAAAACGTTGAAAATCAATAATAAAAGTTCTATGCTAGGTTATTAAAAAATATTTGATACAGAGTGATCAAAAATTTGAAATACGATCTGATTTTTAATAGCGGACTAATTGAGCACACTAATGTATATAAACTATTTTACACCAAATTATTTTGTTTTTTAATTACAGAATTTTTGTGATTTGGACCTGAAGATGTGGCCCATTATGCCACGAAACCGGTAGTTATTTTTCTATGATAAATAAAACTTAGAGACTGTGAGACTAAAGGACTTATTTTCCACATTTTCCTTTTGTTAATGTACACTCACAGATATAGACAACCACTCATTTAAGATTCCAGAAACAAAGTTGACAACTTTTAATCATAAACTTCCAAATCATTGCTGCTTATAACATTTTTTAAGATACTTATAAAATAACTAATTAAACGGTGACTTAGAAAGATAAAGGTCTCAGCAATAATCAAAATGTTTCCATACGTAGTGTTAAAAGATATGTTTTTGGAGAATGTCGATTTCCTTCAAACCCTGAAAAATATTTGGAGAGTGTTTGCTTTTCCGTACACTTAGAATATGCTACTTATGATATAATTTTTGGAAATAAATACAGTTATCTTTAATGTATACAAAAAAACTTTTAGGGACCTATTACTATACTACTTATGATGTAACTTTAAATGCCTTGGTAGATTTTAGTTCAGTTTAAGTAGCTACCGTTTTCTAATAAGGCGGGAATTTATAATATTGATTCCAGTGTTTGTTTAAGTTAGGAATTTATTGAAAAATTGTGAAGCTTGGGATCCATCGTTCAGTTCCGAATGGACATCAAGGACTTGCAGAAGTTGTTGATATTTTGTGAAATCAAAGAAAGGAGAATATGATCAATTATCCTCTGAATACATTAGATACAATAAAAATTCTTAATCTCGAGATGTAAAATTTTATTTTGGAAGTTAGAGTTGCTTTTTAGAGAATATCAAACATTTTCAAAACTGACTTTGATTTTTTTTTTGTTCTTGACGATAGCCTTTCACTTTTCTAATTTAATAAGTATAAAATTGAAGGTTTCTCAGGTAGTGTAAAGTGAACTTAGAATGGAGTGGAGACATTCTCTTAATGTTTTTGTTAGAAATGTTGCATTCAATTGGTAATAAATTGTACTGGAAGTAATCAGTTTGGATACTGTGCTCCAAATATCCAATTGTGATGAGCCAAGTTACAAACCTGTAATAGAAGCAGAAAACAGTAAAGGAAATGGAATACATTCGGGAATTTCATATACTAAACATGAAATAAGATCCTCAATAAATATGGATTTGATAGCATATCCCATAAAAGTACCTACTCTTCTAAGGAACAATATTAAAAGAATAACAGAAAACAATAATGTAGTGACAACCACCTTACTTGTGACTGAAAAGGGATTAACGATTTATCCTGTTTTATATGAAGAAGGTTATACGTGCGCAAATATTTTATATTTCTGAATCAACTCCAAAAAATCTCAGAATTTGAATATTCAATATTTCTTAAAAAAATAAAAATGGTATTTAGCAATTGTTAGTGGATTTATTTTAACATAAAATACATTTACGTAATATCATTTTTATTAATTGAGGAATTATGTGATTCATCACCACTTAAATGACTTTTGACAAATTATTCGTTCCACTAAATACGCATCAAACAAAGATTAAATCTTTCGTAATTCTTCTACATAAAACCCTCCTAGGATCTCCTGTTTTTTATCTCAAAATATACGTTGTAAGATTGGTTAATTTTGCTTTTTTAATTCTTAAGACTTCATTAGGGGTAAAAGTCTACGAGATGATCCCTTGAGGTAAGATGATCCTTTTAAGTGCAGCGAACCTGCTAACGCTATCCAATTGTTTTGTTTAGTAAAATGTAGTTCTCGGTACACCCTCACATCACTGAATTCGTAATCGCAGCGTGAATAATGACTAGATTTTTGTGGCTAAAATAAAATTGTGTGACTGTGATCTTAGGTTCGGTTGATTTTAAGTTTAGGCAACTATTGTTATAGGCAATTAATTGTAAAGATTATTGTATCAGTATCTTTGTAAAATGCTTTACTTAAAAGTTTAAGTTCGTACAAGATGATTATATTGTAGCTGCACGAGATGATCCGAGCGGATCGACTCATACCATATACACGTTACTTTTTAATTTACATAAAGTATATAGCCTGAATATTTGAGGTCATACACGAATCCATGCGAGTGATAAAGAACGCTTTATGAAAAAAAGAGAACGTATTATTAATATCTTTCTATTGTTCTAGTTAATTCGATAGTAACGTACCGGCAGTCGTGGTCGTACCTCTAGTTCGATTGAGAGGGGCCACATCACTACAAGCTGCTTAAAATTTATTCTAAACCTGTATGTATTTTCTAAGAAAATCCCTTAATTAAATGGCTCGCAGTAGGGATAATAATAGACTTGTTTTCGTTCATTTTATAGAATAAATAAATAAATAAATAAAAACGATAAAAGAATAAAATAAGTTTTAGATTATGCCGCGTAATTTTAATAGAAAAACAAATCGTGGTGGGTGGTCATAGGACTCATTATTAAAGCACTGGATGCTGTAAAAAATGGCATGCCATATAGATCGACACGTAAACAGCTTGTAGTGCCCCTTATATCATTAAAAAATGGACCCAAGGCAAAAATACAGAGGTTGTTGGCGTCAAATATTTAAGTGAAAAAAGATAATTTTTAGAGCAGAACAGGAAATTGAGCTCGTAAACCACATTAAAGATATGGGGGCGAGGATGTATGGGCTAACGTGACAAGATATTTTATCTTTGACATACCAACTACCTATAAAAAACTATATCATTCACCCAAAGTAAGTTTTTTTTCGCAATACGGCTGCCGTAAGAGAATTTAATTTTCATTTAATTTATTTAGTCAAAAATTCAAGTGATAGTCCTGGTAAGGGCATCAGCAAGCAATACCGGCTCCGCCAAGTTTTTCTATTGAAAGTAAAGTAGTGAAGCAAAGTATGTTCTGCGGGACTTACAGAAACTGCCACCAGAGGCGCTGGTGTCGCCGACGTTTTGCGCGGTAAATTCGAATTTCGAGAGCAGCCATTTTTAGTCCAATCGAATTGCGGAAAAGACAGGTATGATCTATAAGTGACGTAGATGTCAAATTTAAAGAAAAGCATGCGCAATGAACGTTGCCGTAAGGGCATTAGCGTTTAATTTCGTTATTATTGGTCCAATTGAATTGCGAAAAAGACAGGTATGATCTAGAAGTGACGTAGATGTTAAATTTAAAGAAAAGCATGCGCAATGAACGTTGCCGTAAGGGCATTAGCGCTTAACTTCGTTATTATTGGTCCAATTGAATTGCGGAAAAGACAGGTATGATCCAGATGTTGCGTAGATGAAAAAGACATATTTTTTTATGTGCCGCAGCGCTCGCGGACCCGCCGAATTTGAATAAATTATAGATAATATTCATATGCAACATTGTAACTTAGTTTTATGAAGAATGCAAGTTTGTTATTTTGCGTTTCATTTAAACGACTAATTAAAATTCAATATATGTAATTTGCAAGTTAATTATTATAAAAAATGCAAGCAAGTAATTTTATGCTTCATTTATCCTTGATAAAACCACATTTGCATGAAACGAATTTAGCTATAAAAGTCGAAGCACATCAACCAACAATCGAGTCGTAAAAGTCGCTTCACCAGTGCCAGTTAGTATTCAGCGAGCAGTTTCCAGTTGTTTGTTATTGTGCTACCAGTTAGTGTTCAGTGAACAGTTTCCAATTGTTTTTATTGTAAGTACCTTTTTTTCCAAAATTATTTTCCCAAAATTTTTTTCCAAAATTTTTTTTCAAATTTTTTTTCAAATTTTTTTTCCAAAATTTTTTTTTGTTTTTCTCGAAAAATTAAACCAATTTACCTCATCTACAGATACTGAAATCAACCCGATAATTAAGCTAAAGGACCTGCAACCCTACGTTCCAAATAAAATTTGGGGAATCCATTCTTAGAATTAGAGGAGAACGTCACCTTTCTGCCCAAAAGGTCTACTACAATCTACAAGAATCACATTGTCGATCTGAACAAAGGGGGCTTCAGTTTAATTTTTATTGGCCTGCACGAGATATCCAAAAGTTGCGCTCCAAGGACCTTTTTAAATTAGTGAAAAATTAGGTTAGAACCATCATGAATTTCGCACTCGCTTTTCAAAAAATTGAAGAAATTCTTAAAACTCAGCACAATATTTCTACATATTCAGATAAAAACAAATGGCTATCACTAATTAGTAATCACCTTAGGAAATGTTCTTTAGCGATAAAAAAATGTAATTTCACGGTAGGGGAAAAAAGAAAAATTTACACCAAAATGGGGCAGTTAAAAAGGTTGCGGTGTGTCATAAAATTAACACCTCCCCATGTAGTAGGGGGAGGTATTAGAGAGGGGCGGGGTATTAAAGGGGGTGTTAAATGGGAAGATGTAAACGCGATTTTTAACAATAGAATTAGAACTGGGGTAATTATAAATTTAAAGCATAAAGAAATAAAAGATTTTTTGAAGGCAGCTTTTAATTTATTTAAATCAAAAATTTGTAAAATTTTAAATGATACACCGTCACTCAAAGTAAATGTGACATTTTGTGGTGATTTTTTGAAAAATGCTAGCGATGGCGGGGAAGTAATTGACATTAAATACTTTGGATCCCCAAATTTCGTTGTTGATTTGGGGACGGATTTAGCGCAAGAGTATAAAAGTGTTGTAGATTGTATTTTAAATAAACTTTCAGAATTTCAAGAAAAAGACAGTGTGTGGGCGTTGTCAAAAATAAATCTATTAGAAGTAGCTATTAATAAATTTGAAATTGGGAACGGTTCATCCTTCATTCCACTACCAAAAGAAATATTAACGAAAAAGGCATGCATAAACGTTAAAAATGCAGACCGAGCGTGTTTTTACTGGGCCGTAACGAGTTTTTTGTTTCCTGCTAAAAATGACTCTGCATATACATCTACTTACCCCCATTATAGTACAGTTTTTAATACAGACGGTTTAGAATTGCCTATGAAGTTAGCACAAATATCAAAATTTGAAAAGTTAAATGATATATCTGTAAACGTTTACGCTTTAGAACTAAATCAAACTAAAAAAAGGTCATTTTACGTAGTGGTACCTGCACGTTTAACTAAAAATAAACTGCCGCGTCATGTAAATTTACTTTTAATTCAAGATGAATATTTTCCAAAATTAAACGACTACGAGGCTCCTCCCGTCAACAATGAGCACACTACGGTCACAACCATTAAATACCATTATTGTTGGATTAAAAATATGTCTAGGCTAGTTTCAAGTCAACTTAGCAAGAGTACACCTAAAAAGTTTATTTGCGATAGATGTTTAAATTATTTTCAAAGCGAAAAAAAACTAACGGACCACGAAATTTTGTGTAAAAATACCAATGATTGTAAAATATCTTTCCCCTCATATGATAACGTTGAATTTAAAAATCATGTATACAAACAGAAATGTCCTTTTGTCGTTTATGCCGATTTCGAGTCAATTTTAGAAAAGTGTGATAAAAAGATATCTCATACAGGCTTCTACTTAAAATGCAGCTACGATAATCAGATTTCCTACTACAATAGTTATAGAGGTGAAGATTGCATGGACTGGTTTGCGAATCAAATGTTAGAAGTCGCCAAATTTATTGAATCAAAATTATTGAATATTGTTCCTATTCATATGCCTTCACTTGTTAACGGTGTCTGCTGTCACATTTGTGAGAATAAGTTTAAAGAAAAAGACATCATTGTTAAAGATCACGATCATTTTACTGGGCTGTTTAGAGGGTTCGCACATCAATCATGCAATTTAAACTTTAAAAAACTATTTGTAGTACCAATAGTTTTCCATAATCTTAGTGGATACGACAGCCATTTTATAATAAGAGATCTTGCTAAACGTGGACCTTTGAGTGTACTACCTGTGAATATGGAAAAATATATTTCTTTTACACAGTATGAACCAAAAACTAAAATTAAATTTCGATATATAGACTCCTTTAGATTTTTGGGTACCAGTCTCGATGAGTTGGTGTCTACATTAAAAATAGAGGAGTTGGTTACATTAAAAAGGGAATTTGGTAACTTGAATAATGAAATGTTCAAACTGTTGACGAGGAAAGGTGTTTTTCCATACGATTACATTGATAGTATTGATAAACTAAATGATACCACTAGTCTTCCAGCAATTGAGAGTTTTTACAACAAATTAAATGATTGTCATATTTCTACAGATGATTACACTCATGCGCAAAACGTTTGGCAAGCTTTCCAAATTCAAAATTTAGGCGAATATGCAGATTTGTATATGCGAACCGACATTCTCCTTCTTTGTGACGTTATGGAAAACTTTCGAACAACTGCCCTGGAAACTTACCAGCTAGATCCGGCATGGTACTATACTATGCCCGGATATACTTGGGACTGTATGCTCAAGTACACTAAATGTAAATTACAAATTTTAAAAGATGTCGACATGTTGCTGTTTGTTGAGTCATCAATACGTGGAGGAATATCTGTTTGTTCAAACAGATACTCTGAAGCTAACAATAAATACATGCCCGAATATGATTCTTCTAAACCGTCCAAGTATCTTATGTACTTTGACGTAAACAATTTATATGGGTGGGCTATGTCGCAGTTCCTCCCCTATGGGGGGTTTGAATGGGAGCCCAATACAAACATCGACATTACTCAGATTCCCGACGATTCACCCGTCGGATATATTTTACAAGTAGATTTGGAGTATCCGGAAAGTTTACATGATGAGCACAAGGATTTCCCATTTTGTCCAGAACACCGCAAACCTCCAGGTTCCAAATTGTCCAAATTAATGACCACCCTTTACCCAAAAAAAGAATATACTCTGCATTATCGCAATTTGAAGCAAGCTCTCGAACATGGGTTAAAATTGACCAAAATTCACAAAGTATTAAAATTTAAACAATCGGCTTGGCTAAAGTCCTATATCGAGCTGAATACTCGTTTAAGGACTGTGGCCACAAGTAATTTTAAGAAAAATCAATTTAAACTTGCTAACAACGCTGTCTTCGGTAAGACTATGGAAAACATTAGGCTTCATAGGGTAGTGAAATTACTTACTTCTTACGAGGGTCGTTATGGTGCAAAAAATTTGATAGCCAGCCCCCGATTTCATAGTCGAAGAGTTTTTGATGACAAACTGATGGCTATCGAATTAAAAAAGGCCGAACTACTCTTTAACAAACCCCTGTATATCGGCATGGCTATTCTGGACATTTCTAAAACCTGTATGTATGACTTTCACTACAATTTCATGTTATCAACTATGGGGGTGGAAAATTTAAAATTAATGTATACAGACACCGATAGTTTTATTTATGAATTAAATTGCGATGACGTTTACAAAAGTCTTATTAGAGATCATTTAGAAAAATTTGACACTTCAGATTACCCCTCCAATAACGCATATATGATTCCTTTAGTTAACAAAAAAATACCAGGCTTAATGAAGGATGAATGTAACGGTAAAATCATGACACATTTTGTAGGCTTGCGCTCGAAAATGTACAGCTATAAAGTTCAAGACGGTAAAGTTGTGAAGAAATCAAAGGGGGTTAAATTCAATGTGGTCAAAAATAAAATTACATTTGACGATTATCTAAATTGTTTACAAAATTATACTAAAAAATATATTACTCAACATACCATTCGATCTTATTTACACGATGTTTACAGCATCAGTCAGACTAAAATTGGACTTAGCCCCTATGACGATAAGCGTCAATTACTCCCCCAGTCACATGATACCCTTCCGTGGGGGTATAAAAGTTAATTTTTCTTTTTTGTCTTACCGTGAAATTACAGAGCATTTTCTGAGGTGATTAGTTTAGAAATATTGTGCTGGGTTTTTGTTTGCAAAATTTATTGTACCAAAGTAGAATTCCATGAAAATAAACGAGTGTGATTTTCAGACTGAAATATGTGTACCTATTGAATTATTTATGTATTATTTGAGGGACAATAAAAAATAAATATAAGAAAGAGGTGTTTTATTAAAAAAAACTTGATACATTTTTTTAATTTGAACTATAATATGTCATTAATAACATCATTTTTATAGTAATACATGTACTGTTGTAGAGCATTTTTATCCAAACAATTTGGCATAATAGTACAAATTAAAATTAAAGTATTAAATCTACTAGTGTCACAAATACTATTGAAATTAACAGCAAAATAAGCTCGTGTAGAATCTATTAAATTACGGTAAAATGTATTAAAGTTCAAGTCTTCCAACAGCGAAATGTAGTTGTTCACCAAATTGCAATTTGCTTCAAGGATATCGAAAACATCATTCTCATCCAGATAGAACTCGACTCCATGTTTGTTTACAAGTAGAAACTTGGTATCGTCATACACTAATTGAGTAACTTTGCAAAAGTCTCCACAAGGGAAAACTACAGGATCGTATTCGTCAGGAGGTGATGATAGATTCTTGTGAAAAAAGTTATCATATCTCTGACGTAACAATTCAATAAAAGTACTCCACTCAAATGTACCAAACGAAATTCTTCCAGGTCGAAGTAAAGGTGTTAGCGTTATTGTGGGATTAAAGGTTCTGGTTGGACTTATTCCACACAAAAGTGTGTAATTTCTTAGGGAAAAGTTCGTTTCTAGCAGATGGTATCGCTCCAATTTAGCAGCATACTCGTATGAAATTAAAGCTTGGTCGATTTCCTCAACACAATCATTAAGCAACACTGCAGAAGGTGAAGAAGGTGTTGGCGACGATGATAACGATGATGAGTCACTTTCAAAAACAATTTCACAAGAACTATAACCACTATCTTGACTACTCATGTTGGTTGATTAAATTGTAGGTTCACACAGACACGACTGGATAAAATGTAGGTTCACACACTTGTATTTATATACCCCCACTATGAGGGGGGAACGATAAGTTTGAAGGTTATTCAAAAAAGGCCCCTTGAATTGCTAAATTTGTTCGTATTTTCCATATGATTCTATACAAAATCAGTGTTTTCAATCCAACTGTTATGCTTGTTATCAAGACCTAGCCATTTAACGTACACCTTCTTCCCCTTTCTTCTAAGCACCTTTTCTACGAGGTAGACATCGGGTGCTTTCGTCTTTTGCAATTCCTCCTCGTAGAAAGCCCCGTTGATTGGTGTACTCAACATGTCTTCAAGCAGATAAGTCACGGGATTGGTTATTTTGACTTTAGTAATTTTAAAGAGCTCGGTACTCCAATTAGGGGTATCCCTTTTGAAAAATATGCTTGGCTTTGCTTAAGCGCACAATGTCGCCAACGTTAAGTTTGCGTGGTCCAGCAATCTTCAAATGTGAGTAAAATTTTCGAGAAATTTCCTCCTCGTTTGACTTGTTGACCTCCGAAGGCTTACATCGTATTTTCGAATGTTTCGTGTTATTGTACTCTTCCACAATTTTCGGTAAAATGTCGATCCATCAGTAGGTGCCTTGCAAACTAAAGTACTTGTATAGTTTTGTCTTTAAAGTTCTAATACATCTCTCAGCTATCGCAGCCTTTTTAACGCTAAACGTATTGTAATGATTAATGTTGCATTGCGTCATTAATTTTTGGAAATTTGTATTGAAAAACTCTGTACCTTGATCGGTTTGAAGATTTTTAGGATGCCGTCGGCTGTGTTTTAATATGTTGGAGAAAGCTTTGGTAATTTCAACTCCAGTCTTTGTCTTTAGAGGCATCGTCCACACGTACTTTGAGAAACAATCAATAACAACCATAATCATTTTGTAACCTTTATTTTGGTGTGCATATGGTCGCATTTCAGCCAAGTCCATTTGCCATAAATTATCGAGGCCTTTAATGATTGTTCTACGTCGCGGATAATTCCTACGTGCTGGAGCATGGAGTTCATTAACAACTTGAATTTTTTCTTTAGACATCTTGAAGAGCTCTAAAGCGAGTGCAAGTGTGTTGAAGTATTTAAGGAGTATTTCGCTTCAATTTTTTTTTTCCATCATCTTCCAGATTTTTTATATCCAGTCCCAGTTCAAATATGTGATGATACTGTAGCAGTATTACGAAATTGGTTTAGTTCTCTTTCCAAATTCTTTGTTAACTCGGCGGTTTCGTGGTTAGATTTAATTAAATCTCTCAAAACATATTCATTAACAGTCATTTCTTTTTTCAAATTATTTGTTAACTCGGCCGTTTCTTGGTGAGCTTTAACCAAATCTTTCACAATACCTTCATCAACAGTTATTTTTCGCTCGATTTCAGCAAACTGGGTGCCTATCACACTAGCAATTTCTTTGGGTATATCTATTTTTAAATTAGTTCCCATTAGTTTTTTATCTAAAACTTTCACAGTATTCGCCAATTGATTTTCAACGCTAGTTTGAGCGTTTTTTATATCACCCCGTAGATGCTGTTTAGCAGTTACAATGCTGGTATCTACATATTTTTTTGTTGCAATATCCCCGGCGTATACAGGAGGATCCTTAGTTACGAACGCATCAATTTCCCCAGTTTTAGCTTGTAAAGCTACAAGTGCGTTTTTATATTGGTTAAACAAATTATCGACTCTTATATTTAACTGTGAGTCAACGTATTCTTTACTGGCAGCATCAGAACTAGCTGAAGGTGGTAACACATTGCTTATCCTCACATTGCCAATATCAACGTTACCTTCAGCAGTTTGTGGAAACTTTAATAACGTATTACGGAGCAGAGATTGAGGAGGTCTATTTGACATCGTTGTCGACCTACGTCCGAATTTGTCGAGACTCATCTTGCAAATAACATTAAAACGATGTGTTACATTAGTATATAACGTTGGCTTCTCTCAGCTCATTAATGATTGCAACTATTTCGTTGTTGTGTGATGTATTTCCAGCGTGTTTGGAAGCTACTAGCAGTTTAAGCCGTTCCACAAGTTCATTGACATCATCCCAGTACACGTAATCAATAGGGTTCTCATTGTAGACCATTGCAAGTCCAACTCCAGATCTCGATATACTGCTAGTCGATTTCGATGGCTTTCTCGGTGGGGGAGGAAACATAGGTTTAATAATATCTAGATATTTTGATCTCGATGTACCTTTTAGACGTCCAGCTGTGTTTCTGTGAGCGTTAGTTAAATTTAAAATCGTCTTGTATGCCAATTTATCATCATCGGTATAATCTTCAGGCTCATCATAAAATATCAGTTGGTAGAGACCAGGTGTCCTTTTAACATAACCCCCTTCTGTTATAATAGCTCCAGTATTCCGATCAAAATCGATATTTTTCCCTCCGAGAAGCCATTTAGAGTGAGTCGAATCGTAAACTGGACCGTAAACTAGGTCTATATTTGGACTCTTATTCCAGTAATCAAGCATATACTTATGTGATATTTCGGGATATTGCTCCAGATACTCTCTGAAGACCTCATCCGAAATATGTTCTGGTGCTGACTCTGAAGCGTGGGAATATACATCATCACCCTCATCATCATCATCATCATCATCATCATCATCATCGCCCCCAGTCTGAGCTACATCTTCCATCGGAATAAAATTAGTGGGATGGCTTGTATATTCTGTTTTTAATGGTTCTTCTACTTCGGGTTCTTCCTCTTTGGATTCTTCTTCTTTCTTTATATTTTTTAAAACTTGCGCAGATTCATGAGACGTTGTAACAATTTCTTTTAGAGGTTTTATTAGAGGTTTAAATAATGTATTTAATGTCCGATCCTGCTCAGATCTACCCAACTTGAGAGCCAGATATTTTCGACGTATATCACGTGAGAGTTGTAGAACTTTACGTTTACGAACATCCTGCTGGTTTAACATCTTGCTGCATATTAATCATACACCACATGGAATTACATTTTTATATACAAGTCGAATCCTTTACGATACCTTCCATTGTTGAGAGCAAAATCTTTTACAACAACAATAGAACCATATTGATAACTCCAACATTCAGAACAGAGTTTTTTAAAGCGATCAAAACTCATGTCAGGTGACACATGCTCATCGAATACGTGCCTCAGGTTTATTTCATCCTGCTTGAAGAGTACAATTAAATTACAATTGTCTCGAATCAGTTGTTTGGGTATTTTTGAGTACGTTTGACATAGATAAGCAGCATCAATGTCCTTATGACGACCCATTGAGTAATATTCCCGAATTTTCTGTTGCCCATCGCAAGCCACATCGTCAAATATGAATATGGAATTTGATTTAGCTTCAGCGGGACTTATTATTTCCTCATTATCTTTGAACGGGAAATAACCTACTCCTTTCGTCTTACTTAGCACCTCTTGAAGCAACTCGTATTTTGGTTGATATAAAGATTTGGAGTAAACGTAAACGTTTTTAAATTTCGCGCCATTCGGATGAAACAGTAATGACAGCATTACGTTTGTTTTACCACACCCACTCGGTCCACATATGATTGCACGAAACGAGTTTGGTAATAATTCACCATGTTTACTTTTCTCATGCTTGGAGGTAAAGTCCAAGTTTTCAATCGGAAGCGTTTGTTTCTGTTGACGTGACGTGTGTGACGTGCGAGACGTTTTACGTGACGTGCGTGACGTTTACGCGACGTGCGTGACGTTTACGCGACGTTTACGTGACGTGCGAGACGTTTACGTGACGTGCGAGACGTTTTTCGACGTTTACGTCACGTTTACGTGTGTGTGTGTGTGTGTGTGACAAGCTTGAGGAGCAAGTTGTTGTGTATATAAATATATATAACGTGATGATATGTCATCAGTTCAAATGAGTCTTTACTTAGGTAAAGGTGTCTTAAATTCGCTCATAAACAATCTGCCCTTTGAGCTCCACATTCCGACCTACCAATACTGTGGTCCGGGCACAAAGCTACAAAAACGCTTAGCACGCGGTGATTCGGGCAATAATCCCTTAGATGCTGCCTGTAAGGAGCACGACATTGCATACGCTCAACACAAGTCCTTGAACGATCGACATAAGGCAGATCAAATACTCGAAAACAAAGCTTGGACACGTGTCAAATCAAAGGACGCAACGCTTGGAGAAAGAGCAGCTGCTTTGGCGGTGACCGGGGGCATGAAGATCAAACGTAAACTTGGAATGGGGGTTGGGCAGCAGAAGAAGAGTTCCTTTAGAAATCACGTAATCAGCAAGGTTAAAAAGGCTATGAAAAATAGTCCTTCCACAACTCTACAGAAGGCCGCCTCGCAAGCTTTGAGAGCCGCGAAAGTCGCCGTAAGGAAAGCTGGTGGTAAAAAGCGAATTCGACTGCCCAGAACGATACCTTTTGAAGGAAAATCTGGAGGATTTCTACCATTGATTCCTCTGTTTGCGGGCCTTTCGGCACTTGGAGCCCTTAGTGGTGGGGCAGCAGGAATAGCTAAAACCGTAATCGATGCTAAGAATGCGCAAAAGAAATTGGAAGAAGATCAACGTCACAATAAAGCTATGGAAGTTATTGGGGCAAAAGGATCCGGTCTGTATATGAAAAAGAACGCTCGCGGAGGCTTTGGATTGTACATGAAGAAACAAAAAAACTATCAATAAAGCTACCCAATAGACCGTTATATGATGTGGACCTTTTGCGATATGTCAAACGTTTAAAAATTCCTCATTTTAGAGGGGTTTTCATGCGCGACTCTCTACCACATCAGCAGATGAGATACCAACATGTTTATTTTGTGGAATTACTTATAAATAAATTTATTTTTTTGAAGCAGTTTTTTTTTTATTTAAGTACTACCTCCCATTGATATGCATTAGTCATGTCTTTGCTTTTGACGCTAACGAGTCACACTCACGTGTTTTCGTTCACGCCTCCGACCCCAATTGTGCTCGATTCTGAAAAAAGATATTTCCTAGCAGTACTTGGCTTCCACTCATACAACTCGATACCCAATATTGACGGTGAGAAATTTTTCTACTACGAAAACAACGATAGAGGAAAGTTGAGAGAAGTCGCGATTCCTACCGGTTGCTACGAAATAACTGACAATGAGAAGCTAATTCAAAATTCTATTGCTCCAAATACGGGTGATACACTATTTTCGTTGAAGCCAAACAACAACACCCTCAAGTGTGAAATATACAGCAAACGTCACGCAATTACTTTTGAGAATCACCCCAATAGTCTTGGGCAGATTTTGGGATTTTCCAACAAGGTACTGGCCCCCGGTGTTGTACACTCTTCAGATCTCCCCGTCAACATTATAAAAGTATCAAACATTCGCTTTGAGTCCAACATTACCGAAGGTGCCTTCTACGGAAACAGGCCTGTCCACACCATCTTTGAATTTCCGATTACAGTTGACGCCGGCTACGCAATTGTGGAAAGACCTAATAACCCAATATATCTACCTGTTACGAATACCGGGGAAATTAGCAACATCACAGTGCTGGCTGTAGACCAAAACTTTAAGCCCATAAATTTTCGAGGAGAACAAAGTGTCCTTCATCTAGAGTTAGTAAGACGATAATAAATGGGTTTGGTGATAGATTATAAGAACAATGCGGTCAGTTCAATAACACCATTCGCTGCTAGACCTCCTCCGAGTCAACGAGAGCTAACGCCTGCAAATAAATTGTTTCTTCAATCGCTTGGATTAACCATAAAAAAATATGGTAAATCGTCAAAACGTACAAATGGGGGACTACGGTAAACGTTCACGTACTGAAAGCATTGATCCGAGTTTTAACCTCTACCAACAACCCCGTTATGATGAGTCTATTAGAAGGATGGAATATCGAACGTGCTCACCGTTCATCAAATCCTTCAACAACAATGATGTGGTGGAATTTGTTGTCAATCAAGTGGATTCATTTTTTGCCATGAACGAGTCATTGCTCGAAATCAAGGGAAAATTGGAGGTAACAGGAGGAGGAGACGTTTCTCTGGTACCCAACTTTTGTGCCTTTCTCTTTGACTCATGCACGTACAGCGAGAGTGCAAGAGAGATTGAAACGGTTCGTGATCCTGGAGTAGTGAGCGCTGTACGAGCTCTTCTCAACTACAGCGCATTAGATACAAATCACATGGCTATCGCTGGTTGGAATGGTACTTCCAACCCTCCTATGGACGCTTCCACAAAATCGTTTAGTTTTTTAATGCCGCTCAAGCATATTTTCAACATATTCAACGATTACCCAATGATCACTTGTGGAAGGCAAACAATTCGATTGGTTCGCGCTCGTGATGATAGTGATTGTCTTATGATTAAAGAAAAAACTACTTCTACTGGTACAACAAACACTTCTGCAACAATTAAGATCGAAACCATTGATTTGAAAATCAAACATATATATCCCAATGATGAAATTAAAATAAAATTGATGGAGGCCATTAGAAGCGATACACCTATACTGATACCGTTCCGAAAATGGGAACTTAATGAGTTGCCTGCAGTTACGAGCGGTTCGCGAAGAGAAATTTGGGCTGTTAAAACTACTATGGCCGTTGAACGCCCAAGATTTGTTATTGTATGCTTCCAAACCAATAAACGAAACAATACTGCACAAGATCCAATGGCTTTCGACAATGTCAATGTAACCAACATTAGAATGTCACTGAACGGAGAGTATTGGCCTAATGAAAGAAACATGTTGGACTTTGTCAAAAACGACTACGCCATGGCTTACCATAATTATGCTGAATTTTACCCCAGCTATATGCATGGCTCAGCCGAAAAACATCCTATACTGACCTACAAGGAGTTCAAAAACAGAGCCCTATTTATCATAGATTGCTCAAAACAGGAAGAAACCATGAAGTCCTCCACTGTGGACGTGAGACTCGAGCTCGAAACGGATATTGGATTTCCAGCAGACAGCAAAGCCTACTGCATCATAATTCACGACTGTCTAATGGAGCACCGTCCACTAAGTGAAGTGGTTAAAAGTTTAAATTAAAAAATATAATTTGTTTATTTTTTTTTTATGTTAATAAATGAAATGAAATGAAAAATTTTGAGTTTTAATAAAACACCTTTTGTATATTTTTAGTTGTTTATTGCAACATGACATGAGGATCGAATTTTTCTTTGAATACATTTATAAAGAAATTTTAGTAATAAAATACATATAGCAGATAATGAGATGCACGATATTGTAAATGTCTTGTTAATTTGACCATTTAATTGTCCATCCTTGTCGTTGGAACTGATGTTGGTTGTATTCGTCTTAAGGGTTAACATGTTTTTTTCGGTATTCTTATATTGTCCAAATTTAAATTTCCCAACTGTTTTATAACGTTTTCTTTGTCTTCGTACAGTTTAATATCTTTACGAAGTTGCTTAAGTCTTTCTTCAAATTTAATGACTTTTTCCCAAATATGTTTGTCTTGGCGCATGCCTTAAAGCACTAAACCTCAAGTGTTATATCTGAATATGTACAAATATTGTGTCGAGTTTTAAGAATTTCTTCAATTTTTCTCTATTTTAAAAAGGGTCCTTGGAGCGCAACTCTTGGATATCTCGTGCAGACCAATAAAAATTAAACTGAAGTCCCCTTTGTTTAGATCTGCAATGTGATTCTTGTATATTGTAGTAGACCTTTTGGGCAGAAAGGTGACGTTCTCCTCCAATTCCACTAGAATGGATTCCCCTCCAAATTTGGATTTGACAAGCTGAACACGATGAATTTTATTTGGAACGTTGGGTTGCAGGTCCTTTAGCTTAATTATCGGTTTGATTTCAGTATCTGCAGATGAGGTAAATTCGTTTAATTTTTCCAGGAAACTCATCTAAAATAATAATAAAAAAATTTAAAAAAATTTGAAAAAAAAAATTTTTGAGAAAAAAATTGAAAAAAAATTTTGAAAAAAAAAAAAATTTGGAAAAAATTTTTCAAAAAAAAAATTTTGAAAAAAAAAAAATTTGAAAAAGAATTAAAAAAAAAAAAAAAAAATTGAAAATAAAAAAATTATTAAAGGTACTTACAATAAAAACAACTGGAAACTGCTCGCTGAATACTAACTGGCACTGGTGAAGCGACTTTTACGACTGGATTGTTGGTTGATGTGCTTCGACTTTTATAGCTAAATTCGTTTCATGCAAATGTGGTTTTATCAAGGATAAATGAAGCATAAAATTACTTGCTTGCATTTTTTATAATAATTAACTTGCAAATTACATATATTGAATTTTAATTAGTCGTTTAAATGAAACGCAAAATAACAAACTTACATTCTTCATAAAACTAAGTTACAATGTTGCATATGAATATTATCTATAATTTATTCAAATTCGGCGGGTCCGCGAGCGCTGCAGCAATAAAAAAATATGTCTTTTTCATCTACGCAACATCTGGATCATACCTGTCTTTTCCGCAATTCAATTGGACCGATAATAACGAAGTTAAACGCTAATGCCCTTAAGGCAACGTCCTTTGCGCATGTTTTTGTTTAAATTTGACATCTACGTCACTTCTAGATCATACCTGTCTTTTTCGCAATTCGATTGGACTAATAATAACGAAGTTAAGCGCTAATGCCCTTACGGCAACGTCCTTTGCGCATGCTTTTCTTTAAATTTAACATCTACGTCACTTATAGATAATACCTGTCTTTTTCGCAATTAAATTGAACCAATAATAACGAAGTTAAGCGCTAATGCCCTTACGACAACGTTCACTGTGCATGCTATTCTTTAAATTTGACATCTACGTCACTTATAGATAATACCAGTCTTTTTCGCAATTAAATTGAACCAATAATAACGGCGCGTCTGTGAGCGCTACAGCAGCGCCACCAACACCATCTAGTGACAGTTTCTGGAACTTTTATTTGGAACATACTTTGCTCCACTACTAAGTAAGAACCACTTTTTATCTAGTTTTTTGTAATTCCGATATTCTAGTATACCGATTGTCCCACGTTTTTTTTTCAGTTTGTATACATTTGCGGATTTCTTGAGGATGTTTTCGTCTAACTTGAGAGTTCGAGCTAGGAACATATTCTCCCGTGTACTTTTTCTTCAATTTCGTATACCGGTTGTCCCTTTCTCCATGTATTGGTTGTTTTCCAATTTTTCGGATTTCTAGAAGGTACATTCGCTAGACTTGAAAGTTCGAGCAGGTGGACATACCTTCCCGTTAGTTTCTATAGTATACCCGATGTCACACACCCTAAATGGTACAGCCTCGCTTATTCAGAGTGTTTAGTTATACTGTTAACCTCACCCCGTGACGTTCTAGTAAATCGAATGTTTCCAGACATTCTTTCTGTGTTATTTTTTTTCTCACTGGACTGAACAGTAGATCACATCGCTATAAAGTTAGAGTAGAGAGTGTATAACCCGTACCTGCTTAAGTCCTGCACTGCCATCCGTAGTGGGAAATTAATTTAGGGGAGGGCTATATTTTCTGCATTCTAACAATCGAACATTTTGTAGTAGTTTGAGTATTAATATAGGTAAATACCTTTAAACATCTTTTATTGGAAAGGAAGTGGAGACAACCACTTAAATAAACTGGCGCCCGAGGTAAATCACATCTCTTTACCGCATACCGCCACTACGTAACCAACGTTTTCCGGAAACCGCTGGAAAGCACGTTACAAATTTGGCGCCCAAGCAGAGGCAGTCTGTGGAAAGAAACGAGTGTGTTTAATGCCCAATTCCGAAAACTCGGATAGTGAGGTTTCCGACGATATTCGAGTTGGATGGATTTATAAATTTAATCAAGAATAATTGACCATTGCTTTGAAAAAGCAGAAGCTCGTAACCACTAGCACCGTACAAGAGAAGAAAAAAAGACTATCAACATTAATAAAAGCCGGAGGAAGAATCCAAAAGACCTGTACGTCACATATCGCGACGTTGAAGTTGGATCCGATTGCCGAGGAAAAAACAACACAAGAAGAAAGCAAAATGGCTACTGTTGAAACACCAGTAGGTAAACACAGGGGGTTTCAGAACCAAAACCGGTTTTCCAAGGGGTTAACCACCCTTCCAAGGCGAAGGCTAAGGCTAAGGCTACGACTACGGCCAAGGCCAAGGTCAGGGTCATGATGTGCTAAATACATTCTAAATACAAGGTCCTTCCAAGATAAAAAGATTAAAATCCGACAGTGCGGTTCAGTTCACAATGCTTTGTATGTACGAACAGAGATTAGATAGATTTTTAAAAAAAGTATTTAAACTAAAACAAGACATAATGAAATACGAGCAAATGCAAAATCTTATAGTGTTTTGAAAAATTGAAAATAAGTGAAGTAGAGGGGGATTCATTATAAATATAGTTGACCAAAACATCATATAGTATTGTACTCGACAACTTCAAAATGGATCTACAAAAAGTTAACGAACAGCTAATGTTAGATGTAGAGCATAAAGAAATTATAAAATTAAACCAGCTACAACCCAATATTCCACACAAATTAAAATCAATAAAAATGGTAACCACAAAATTTGGAGAAGCAGTGTTGGTGGAACTTGCCCAGCACAGAATATATTTACCGGGGAGATCAACTGTATTTTTGAAACCGCACCTAAGTGAATTTGGGAATGGTGATTATTCCATAATCTATGCTGGAGAGAAAAGTTTGTCAATGGGGAAATCAACATCTCTATTCAAATTTGAAAAATGTTCATTTATTGAAAAATAAAAAATATAAATTAATATGTATTTTACTATAAAAAAACATCCGAACAAAATCTAGACAGTCTACAATGAGTTTTAGCGAGGTATTTCCAAATTCAGTTCCAGACAGTCCACCTGAGGTAGATCGCTGGATTGGTACATGTTATATTTGTAAAGAGAAGCCAATACAAGTATTATTCCTTCCTTGTAGTCATAGGATTTGTTGTGTAGAATGTGGAACAAGAGTAAAGTATTGTACTTTTTGTCATGTCAAACTAGTAGCAATTGTTCGAGATGAGCAAAGAAGGTGTACCAGCCAAGTGTTATCATGCGGACATAATGTGTGTAAAGGATATGTAAGATTTTGTTCGATATGTGGTTTAAAAAATAAATAAATTTTACTTAAACAGATTTTTTTTTTACACCTCTAAAGTTGTACAAATTTGGTGAAAATTATTCTAAATAGCTAATGCACACGAAATACATTGTGTGTTTCCCAAGGCTATGTTGTAGAAGGTCAACCGATAAATATAAAGACATGTGAAATTGAAACGAGAACTCAAACCATGTCTTCGATTACTAAAGAACGTTGGGCAGTACAAAATTTTGAAAATTTAAAATTTGAAGATTTTGAAGATGGGATTCCGATTATATTATATAGTGATAGTGAACGTCCGATTACACCAGATCGAGACATAACAACACTGATGGAAATATATAATAAACATCCTAAGGATCCCAGACAAGTACCACTACCCATTTGGAGACCAATAGAATTGAAGGTTATTTCATCTTATCCCCACCATCCATAAAATGTATATAACCAAGTCTAAAGGTGATCAGTTCATCAAAATGTGGCGAGCCTACACAACCCAAGTTAAGGTAGTAGATTTAAAATCTGCAATTACCTACTTTGCAAAAATTTATGGAGAAGACAACTTTGAATGGGAACATGAAGCAATCTATGGTAGAAATAGATGGTACTCTGTAGAAGAATGTAGGGAAAAAGCTATACAACATGAAAAAGCCGCTTCAGCCTGTAATGACTATCTTGATGGTGAGCTTCATCTTTGCTGTTTACTAAATATTTTGGACAGTCTAAATTTAAATACAAGACTAGAAATTTCCAAATACCTACCAATTTATTTGAGGGATTCTAACTATATAGAAGAAAATGATGATGATACAGACGAAGAAATGAAACCGTTGGATACTTTATCATATGAAGAAGCTGAAAAATTGGTAACACAGTCAAGTCCATTGTAAATATTTAAAAAAAAATAAAACACATATTAATAAATAGTTTTTTTATTTCATTAAAAAATTGTTGTATAAAAAATATACGTTTGCTAAAGCGCAAATACATTTGTCCTTTGTGTGGTAAAGACATGCAGGTTCCTTTAGTTGAAGTTTGGGTAGCTCGTCAAAAGAAAACACAGGAGTCTTGGAAAATGTTTTTAAATAATTTGTTTTTTCTAATCCTTTAACATAAATAAAGTCTGCATCTTTGGTAGCATCTTGGTAAATTTTGGAAAACTGATGGAGTGGTGTAAAGCCGGAATCCCATTCAATACAATGATGGTTATGAATTAACCAAGATGCCTGCTTATACAAATCAGGAGACAGCATTCTAAAAGGAAATGGCGGTTTAAACACATAATGGCAAATTTGAGAACCATTATAAGCAGCAAACTCCTTTACGATAAATTTATTATTTTCAATTTTAAAACATTGTACATCTACCACTAGCTGCATATTGCTAATAATCACTGAATTAACAAAACGTTACAACCAGACATTTATATTAAATAAGGAGCATGCGTGTTAAACCTGTCGTACAATTTTTGTTAGAGGATTGTACATAAATTCCTTTTCATGTAAAATAAGACAATAAGCAGAAACATTTTTACCCACATTTTTACTGGTTTCAAATTCTATTCTTAGCACAACCGACCCCCCTTGAATAATTTCTCTTTGACGTGAACAATCGATATGAAATATTGGAGCATTATTTTTAAATTCTTCCGGTGAAAAAATTGGTTGATTTGTTGGTAAATGATAGTAGGATTCTTGAAAATTAGCAAACATTTCATAAGCAGTAGCAAAACGATTAGAGTCAAAATCTAAATTTAAATCATGATACGGATATCGTTCCGAGTTGAGAAAGATACGAATATTTGTTAGATTACAGTGATTAAAGTGACTCATATTTTTTAACAATTTTCCTTTACAATCATCCTGAAAGGCGACTATAATATGTCTAGGACTTTCTAATTTTGTGGAAGTTTTAACATTCCAAGTATGACGTGTGGAATCGTTTAATGTGGGATATTCTATTAGTTCCCAACTTCTAAATTTAATTGGCAAGTCTATATTACTCTGAATTATTTTATTTAATCGAAGTTGTTGACTTATACTAGGACTTATATGAGGAATATTCCAATATATCTTGTTAATTTCAATTTTTGGTTTTTCTGTCTCATCTGTTGCAATAACACAATCCACATCATCTTTTTCGCGAATGAGAATTAATTCCTGCTTCATATTTAAGACAATTTTACGAAAATCTTCAAAAAAGCCAGAAAAAAGTTTTAATGGTATGTAAACATTAAAATTACCGTGATTATCAATTAAAAGTTTATTCGTTGATGCAATTGTCTTTCCCGCAGAATCTTTTAAATCCTCTTTAGGGAACCAGGCCGCATTTTGAAGTAATTTACTCTCATTTTCATTGATTGAGAGATAGTTTTTCAGGGTAGACGCTAAGCCAACACCTCTAACCGAATCAATTATTACGCCATTCATTTCATATCTTATTTCCCTAAAGAGATGTGCTATACCATTGTTTATAAAATGAAATTTTGTTGGTGTCTTATTTTGTTCTGTTAAAAATTTGCCCTCTAAATAAAGGTAACTATTACATGGGAGAGTATAAGCATCAATATCTTGAACGGCAATTCTAATTTCATCATTATAGTTAACAGCGGTTAGGGTATGGGGTTGATAGGTGTGAAATTGATAATCCTCAATGGTCGTATCAGTAAACGGTTGTCCGGTTACGTTTAGGAGATCCATTACAAACTTTAAATCCAAGAGATTGTAAAAATTTACGGTTTTGCGATGTTAACGGCTTAGTGGTTCTCAAAACACTGTTTTTCTTATTGCTATATGGTCTTTTATAATGGGGGTGACAACGTGGAAACAACCAAACCATTATTCAATTTTTCTAAGATGTAAGCGAATAGTAATTGTCTCGTTATTGAAATTTATAAGTTCACACGTTTGCTGAAACACCTTAACTGTTATGTTGTTTATTGTCTTGACGCTTACAGGATAATACAAAATAGTTTGTGGTTGTTCCACTATTTTATAGCCATTGGGAACCTGAGGGAAAAATTCGTGAATAATGTGAACCGGACGTCCATTAAGGAAAGAGCCGATCGCAATGTTACAATCAACGCAAATAGTGTTTACACTCAAAATATTTACTTTGTCGGAGGTATGAGCAACATTTGGAGAGAGTCTAGTGGAAAAACCTAAAAGTTTTCCAATTGAATTTGGTACATTGAAATTAATGGGAGCAGTACTTTTGAGAGTGACTGTATTAGTTTTTGAATCTGCTGTTATATGAATTGTTACGCCAGTAAGAAAAATATCTTTTTCAATAATTTTTATCAAATCATTAATCTCATATGCACCGGTTGGTATAGCAATGGTAAATTCATCTTTGTCACCCCACACCAAGACGTTATTATGTACATGAACATTTGGAATGCTATTGAAAGTGTCAAAATTAACCAAACCAATTTCATAATCAACATTTTCATTGAGATAAATGGGTGGATTAAAGTCAGCACTCAAAATGGATGAGTTACCATTTAGAGTGAACGTATACGACATGATGGTTAACAATCTAATGAATTTCATAAATGATTAAACTGATTAAATAGAAATCTTAAACCGTGCTGTCCACATTGATATGAATTGAATGATTGCAAAACATTATAATTATATCTTATTCTTACGTTCCCACTACTTTTGAAATATTTGGTAACCTCGAGTGGTGGTGGTATGTTGCCATAACTATCAAAATACTTAATATCATCATTATTTTTAAAGTATGCAGTCCAATGAGTACCAGGACCACTATTTACATCAAGATTAATTATACCAGTTTCAAATTTCTTAATCTTTTGCGGTAACGAATCTCGCATAAAAACCCCTCGAAAATATGGAATGTGTCTCGCAAATTTTTTCAACTCAACATTGGTTAACGCATGTTGAGGTAATTTTATTTTCTTCTTTTTATCCCATATCCCTTGTATGGTCGTAGGTAAAACCCCCGACCTCGTTTCATTCCAGCACCTTGTTTAGTTTCCATTGCTAAATTATGACGTTTCTGTTCCTCCAGCTGTTGACGATTAGCTTTAGCATCATTCACAGCTTTAGCATCATTCACAGCTTTAGCGATTCCAGCTGCACCACCCCCAACAGCTCCTAAAGCTCCTAGCAAGGGTAACAGAAAAGGTAAAAAACCACCCTTTTTCGGTGATCGAATGACACGTTTCCCCTTTCCCCGTTTTTTCTTCAAACCCATTCCCATCTTTCGTTTACCCTTCATAGCAGTAGTTACAAACCAAGCGGCTGTTTTTTCACCAAAATTTGCGTCCTTTGACTTTACTCGCTCCCAAGCTTTATTTTCCAAAACTTTATCAGCTACGTGTCTTTGTTTTAAATCACTACTTTGAGAGTATGCAATATCGTGTTCTCTACACGCTTGGTCTAGGGGATTAATACCTTGATCCCCTCTTTCTAATCGATTCCTGAGCCTGGTACCCGGGCCACAAAAAGAATAACCCGGAATGTGAATTTCCCCTGGGAGATTATTGATTAAAGTATTTAGTAATCCACGACCTTTCACCTTTCGCATCATTCTAAACCTTTATATAGGCGTGTGCACCTTATATAGGCACTAGTAGCCATGGAGATTCAAAAACAAAGAGTCACTTTACCAGTTAAAAATTATGATATTGAAGAAGCTAAGAAAATAGGTAAACATGGTATAGTTTTTGGAGGTGACTCGAAACGAGGTTTAATCATAGGTCCCAGTGGATCTGGTAAAACCAACGTTATGTTGTCACTTCTAGAACATCCGAACGGTTTAAGATTTGAAAATGTATATGTATGCTCCAAAAGTTTACATCAATCAAAATATTCATACTTGCGAAATTTGCTTCAACCTATTAAAGAGATTGGTTATAAGGAGTATGACAAAATTGAGGAAGTGATTGTACCTGAGTTAATCAAAAAGAATTCTATTATAATATTTGATGACATTGCTACATGTGATCAAAGTATTATACAAAATTATTTTTGTTGTGGGCGACATAAATCTACAGACTGTTTTTATCTTTGTCAGACATACGCAGCTATTCCCAAACATTTAATTCGAGATAATTCAAACCTTTTAATTATATTTCAACAAGACATGACCAACCTCAAACATGTGTATGATGATCATGTTAATATTGACATGTCATTTCAAAATTTTAAGGATTTGTGTGCATATTGTTGGAAAGACAAATTCGGTTTTATGACAATAGATAAAGATTGTAATTTAGGGTCAGGTCGATACCGACAAGGATTTGATTCTTATATAAAGCCAAACAGTAAGATTTTGATTGGTAAAGATGGATGAACAGTTGGGAAGAGAACTACTCGAAACACGAAAGGATATTAAACGTAAATATAAAAGTTTAAAAAATGAACAAACTGCAACGGAAAATCGTTTCAAACAACAATGGAAGCCACTCGTTGAACCTATTCAACAACTTATTACCACCACTAAACCGGAAATTAAACAGGAGTCACCGAAAACATCACCAAAAAAGTATTACTCTATCGTACCAGATCTAACCTTCAATCAAACAATGCAAGATGACTTTGGTGCGAGTTATATAGATGATGACATAGTTACAGATACTTCACAAGCGAGAGATGAGACCCTAGAGTTTTTAGAAAAGTATGATCCTTTGCCCAGAGGATATATTGAAAATAAAATTATGGATACTGAGAATCAGTTTGATAGCACGTTTGGAGTTTATTTTAACCCTGAAAATCAACAATGGGCTATTGGTGATTCTCCTTTAACATTTGACGGAAAAGATGTAGTGATTCAAAATCTCAAGTATAAAGGCACTCCTGGTCTTTATGAATTTTTATTCAAAAAATATCCTGCTGGATACAAAACTCAAGACCTTGACTCATATATTGAAATTGTTAGAAGAACAAATGCACAATATTTAGGTTATAATCCAAAAAAAGGATTATCCACTTCAAATGCTTCTAAATTTATTGATCTAATTAAACCTCGTGTTACCAATTTGCATTCTCTAGCCTTGGAGAAATTTGAGAAAAAAAGAAGAGCAATCGAGCAGGAAGGTATGTCAGGACAATTTCGCCCGAGACTCAGCTCCGATTCCAATGTAAGAAAAAGTCTGCTTCCTCTAACCCGAAGTAAAACTAAACAAACTCTTGGAAGTGGATTAAATTCTAAAGTTTTAATAGATTTAACTGATAAAGTAGATTATAAATATTTTGATGATTTTAATGAATTGGTTGATAGACTTCGATTACTTGTAGCATCACAAAAAGCTGGTAATACTGGGGTCAACAATGAAATTGTTTCCATTATAGAAGAACTACGTGAAGGTGGAATAATCTTATAAGCATCAGTTTTCCAAAATACTTTTTAGTATTCAAGATGCCTCTTAACAAGTTCAACCAACACTTTCTTACTTCCTACACATGTCCGGAAGAGGAGATAGTGTCCTCCCCAACTCCAACACCCTTCTACATTTGTAAACCTTCCGAATTTCACAGTAAATGTATATTAACTATTCGAGGTATTAAAGATTTTAATGTAAGTAAAACAGTCTACCTATTAGAAGATGGTACATTTATGTATACCTTTCCTATAAGTGGAAAAGTTGTTTTCCGGAAAATCTTTATATTTCATATAAAACAAAATATGATAAAATTAATCAACTACTAGAAAATAATATTATTAACAAGGGTGATGTTATTGAATTTCATATGCATTCACAAAGTCTTATAAAAGATAAAATTTTTATTCAATTTGTAATTCAATGTCAGCTCGAAAAAAGTGATTATATATAATGCAACTTTTTTATTTTGTATTTCATTTTTAATAATGCCTTTGAATCGTTTTAATCAACACTTTCTTCTTTCAAGCTGCGCTGAAGATGAAGAAAAAGTTGGTTCTATTCAAACAAATACTTCATTTAATGCTCCATTTTATATTTGTGACAATTTCGACTATCACGTTAAATGTCTGATTCGTTTAAGAGGAGAAAAAACAAATTTGAGTAAGGATTATTATGTTCTTGATAATGGAAATTCAGGATTCAAGTTTCCATTGTCAGCAAAAATTGAAGGTATTTCTCATTATCAGGCAGATTGTGAAGTAATATTAAAACAGAAAACTTACAAACTTCATGAACTGTCAGGTGTAAATATTGTTAAAGGGGATGTAATTGTATTTAAGCTGGGATCAAAACAGAAAATTTGTATTGAATTATTACTTCAGTGTCCGTTAGTCAAAAATGTCTAAATTGCAAGTCGTTAATGAACTTCATAAACCAGCTCGAATTAATTTTAAACGACGTCATGTTTTAGTTAAAGGCTTGCATGATTTAATTCAAGCTGATCTGGCTATCATGTCATCGTATGCTAAAGAGAACAAGGGATACAATTATATTTTGGTTGTAATCAATGCATTCAGTAAATTCGTTTGGACTGCACCTATCAAAAGAAAAACTGGTAAAGATATTGTTAATGCCATGAAAGTCATTCTAACACAAATGATTCCTCCCAAAAATCTTCAGACAGATAATGGGACAGAGTTTTACAATAAAGATTTTCAAGATCTTATGCAAAAATATAAAATAAATCATTATAGTTCCTATTCGAATCTCAAGGCTAGCATTGCGGAACGGGTAATTAGAACTCTTAAGTTGGCTTTATGGAAACATTTTAGTTTACGGGGATCGTACAAGTGGATAGATGCTCTACCAACTATTGTTGCTAAATATAATAATACTAGACACTCGACTACTGGAGCCATACCCAGCAAAGTTAACAATAGAAATGCAAAGTATATTATTGCATTTAGTCGAGCAAAAATAGTAGATCCTCGAAAACCTAAATTTAACGTTGGTGATTATGTACGTATCAGCAAATATAGACATGTCTTTAAGAAAGGCTACACTCCCAACTGGACGACGGAGGTTTTTAAAGTGAAAAAAATTCAGCTGACCAATCCTAGAACCTACATTTTGGAGGATGAAAAAAATGAAGAGATTCAAGGTGGATTCTATGCGGAAGAGTTGCAAAAGGTGAAATATCCCGATGTTTTCTTAATTGAAAAAATCTTGAAACGAAAAGGAGATCAAATTTTAGTAAAGTGGTTGGGAATGAATGTACAATCTTGGATAAATAAAAATTCAATAGTATAATATGTACTTTTTTAATAAAATATTTTGCATACAATGTGTTTTATTTATACAATGATCTCAATAAACAAGGGTTTATAATTTTTGCGATTTCTTCTATGTGACGTTGAAATCTTAGACGGTCACGAGCAGCTTCCTCCCAACATCCTCCTTTTCTGGCTTCCTTGTAAGCAAAACACCATTTGTATAGGGTATGAAATTTGTTCATCGATTCGTTAAAGATAACCTTCTTCATAGTAGTTCTGGATATTGATATAGAACTTCCAACGCTAAACCATAAGTAGTTGGATTGATGTCTTTTATAGGTTCGAGAACTTTGAGCGCTGTCTGCACCATATTGGAGCTGCCTGCGACACTCATTCGTAAAATTGTTAGACAATATGCAAATTTTTGTTCTCGATATAGATCAATGAAATGTTGTATTAACGGTAGCTCGTGTAACGTTAAGCCCATTATGTTGATAATGGTCGCCCACTCCTCTTCGTTGTATATTGCTTTATGTCCTTTGTTGTCGCATATTTTAATACACGGCGCAAAATTCAAATCACGTGATAGACTCACTGCTACATACTTTAGGTTTGATTTTGTATAAAATCGCTTTTCACCCAAAAAAGTGCCTTGTATCATATTTTAGAAAACTAAAAATGTCAGGTTAAACTGTAATGACCCCAGGGTAATGTATCATAGGAATTTTGTATTAAATATCTTTTGTCGTCTGACGAATTTAGACCAATTTTGGTTTGTTTTATGCTGTAGACGTTGTGAGCATAAGAACGAATTGTAGATTGAGAGATAATTTTGTTCGTATTTTTATTTAAACAATCAACATAGTCGTCAAATGTAATTTTAGTTTGTAGGACTCTATTTTTCACACCTTTTGACTTTTTAACTAATTTTTGATTTCCAATTTTATAGCTATACATTTTTGATCTTAGACCTACAAAATGTGTAATAATGTTACCGTTCGCTTCATCTTTCATTAAACCCGGCACTTTTTTATTACAAAGTGGTATATTATATGGATTTGTAGGTGAGTAATCACTTGTATCAAAATTGTTAATGTTCTGTTTAATAATTTCATCGTATATATCATGACTATTAATTTGATAAATAAAAGAATCGGTGTCGGTATATAAAATTTTCAATCTGTTATTTATTTTAGGCAACATATAATCATAATGAAAATGGTACATACATGTTTTTGATATATCCAACACAGCCATTCCTATATACAATGGTTTGTTAAAATAAAGTTCCGCTTTCCGTAATTCAATAGCCATTAAATCATCATCAAAGATTGTTCGACTTTGAAATCTAGGACTAGCTATTAAATTTTTAGCTCCATATCTCCCCTCCCAACGAGAGACTAATTTTACATTACGATGTTTTCTAACATTTTCCATACATTTACCGTATATTGAATTTACTTTAAGTTTAAAATGATCTTTCTCAAAATTATTTTTAGCTTGAGCTCGAAAATGTGTATTAAGATCTATATAGGGCTTTAACCAAGCAGATTGCTCAAACTGGAGGACTCTATGGATTTTTTTAATTTTTAAACCGTGTGCTACTGCTTGTTTAAGAGCCCTATAATGAATGATATATTTTGATTTATTATACAATGTTGTTAATAGTTTAGGCAACTTTGATCCTGGAGGAACTAAATGTTGGGCGCAAAATGGATAATCTTTATGTAAATCATGTAGTTCAATAGGATATTCAAGGTCCACTTCCAAAATGTAACCTTGGAGAGAATCATCTGGTATTCCAGTAATGTCAATATTTGAATCGACCCATTTAAATTTCCCTTTGGGCAGGGGTTGTGACATTGCCCACCCATATAAATTGTTCACATCTACGTAAAATAAATAGTTGTCTGGTTTTGAAGAATCATAATTAAGCATATATTTATTATTTGCTTCTGAATACCTACATGAACATTGGCTGATACCGCCACGTATTCCGGATTCAACAAATAATATCATGTCAACGTCATTTAAAAGTTCCAATTCACATTTGGTATATTTTAACATACTATCCCAGGAGTAAGAAGGGATTGTAACGTACCAAACTAGGTCTAATCCGCTAGTATTATATCCTATATTACGAAAATTTTCAAACACATCTGCAAGTAATAAAATATCCGTTTTCAAATACAAATCTGAATATTGTCCTAAATTTTGTATGGCAAACTTTTCCCAAATAGTTTGAGCGTGTTGGTATCGATCTTCAGTAATGTATTCATCATTTAATTTATTATAAAAATGAGAGGGGTCGGGTAATTTAGTTTCTTTTAGTCTCTCAAAACTATCAATATAATCATAACAAAATACACCTTTTCGAGTTAGCAAATCAAATTGTTCATCAGTGCAGAATCTAAATTGTTCCCTTAAATTGGTTAAATTTACTTTATCTAAAGTTGATGCCAATGTATCTAAAGAGGTGGCCATGAACCTAATTGAATCAATGAATCGAAATTTAATGACATTACTGAAGTGTTGAGTAAAAGATATATATTTTTCCTTATTGATTGGAATGAGAGTAATTTTACCTAATTTAGCGAGATCTCGAATTATGAAATGACTGTCGTATCCACTTAAATTATGAAAAATAACGGGTACGACAAATTGTTTACGAAATTTTAAGTTGCATGATTCATGAGCAAATCCCCTAAAGTCCCCTGTAAAATGATTATGATCACGAACTATTATATCCTCATTTCTAAACACCTCCTCACAAATATGACATGAATGTGCATTGACTTTTGAAAGTCTTTCTTTCATGGGAACAATATGTTTAAATTTTGATTCAATCACTTCCGAACAATGTGACATTTGATTGGCAAACCATTGCATACAGTTTTCACCGCGGTAACTATTAAAATATGACAAATTATTATCATAATCACACTTAACGTAATACCCACAACTAAATGCTTTATGCTGTTGATATTTTATTGTACTTTTCTCTAAATTATCCTCAAACGGTTCCAATATTGATTCAAAATCTGCATATATAACAAATGGTGCTCGCTGTTTATTTACAAAATTTTTAAATTTAACTATAGGATATTTAGGAAGAGATATTTTATAATCATTGATTTTTTCACAAAGTTCTGCATGTGTAAGAAGTCGTCCTTCAGAACTAAAATAATTGAGACACCTATCACAAATAAATTTTTTATTTTTATTTTTATTCAATTGAGAACCTATTAACCGCGATAAATTTTTAATACAACAATAGTGATATAGTATATCAACATCTTCCTCTTCAGGTAGATGATCAAAGTCATTAATTTTTGGAAAATATTTATTTTGAATCAATAATAGATTTACATGTCTATTTTGTTTGCATTGAGTTAGATGTAAAGTAATTACGTTAAATCTCTTTTCAATCAATTCTAATCCGTATGCATTCACTGATATTGAATTTAGTTTTTCAAATTTATTAATTTTATCAAACTGCATCGGAGTATCAAGTCCTTCTAAATTTAAAACGTTTGCATAATACGGATATGAAGAAATCCTTTGTGGTAAACCTGACGGTTGGTATAAGGCAGCAATAATACTCCAATAAAAACAAGATTTATCAAAATTTTTGATATTAATACAAGCTAGTTTTTTTTCTATAGCTAGAGGTAGTTTAATGTAAGAACTCCCATTACCAATTTCTAGTTTATTAACATTAACCTCCAACGATATTATTTGATTTAAAGCCCAACCAGAGTCCTTTTCTTGGAACTCGGAGAGCTTATTTGTTAAAAAATCAAAAACATGATTTATAAACCATTCCTTGAAATCTGTTGTCCTATCAATAACATTATTTTTGGTTTGAAAATATTTCAATTCAACAATTTCCTTGTCACCCGATTTTTTTACAAATTCCGCACAAAAATTCGTATTTACTTTAACCATTGATAAGTATCCTAGGATACACACAATTTTGGTTGAAAATATGGTAAAAGCATCACGTAAAAACGGTACGACATCTTTGTGCTTTCGATTCATTATTACACCTGTTGTAACCCTATTTTTAAAAATAGATAAGACTTCTTCCCAACAAATAGAATTATCGTCGTCGCCCCCATAAAGTTTATTATAAATTAACTTTAAATGACCTAATTTTGATGTCCAAGCTCTTTTTTTCCCAACATTTAAATTTTTCTTTGACATAACCTGTGTCACTAAATTAATTGCAACTTTAATATGCTTAAGCCAATTAAGTCTCTCTTCCTCAGTAAAATTAGGATACTTTTCAAAAAATTTAGAAGTCAATTTTGTCACGTCTGGGCAAAGTTTGTCTGACATTTTTAACTAACTAGATAAATACCTTGTGCACTATTGATGAAACCATTAACAACAACTGAACTGTGTAAAGTCTGCTCGGATATTTATATTTTAAGAATTATATCTATTCGCGAAATAACTATCGGGTGCAATCGAAATGTTTCCGATTCAAATCAACAAATATATTAAAATAAATTGAGATAAAAAATAATTATTGCGAAAAAATAATTATTGCGAAAAAATAATTTTTATAGATCAAAAATAGTATAATTAAAATAATGTTCAATAAATAAAATAGAATTTGTTAGACTATGACTTCAATTATTTATTATTGTTCGATTTATGTGGAAATTGACTATACTATAAGCCGACTCTCACTTTCTTAACGTGGTGTTGTTTCTTCCGTACCGGGTGCAATCAAATTATTCCCGTTTCGTTTTTTAACGTATTAATAATTACATACTTTAAAATTCCTAGGCTGAATTTTTTATACTAAAACCATAAATTTTTAAAATCTTGTTTTTTATTTTAAAATATTGTATTTTAATAATTTATGTCTTTCGTTTTTTAACGTATTAATAATTACATATTTTAAAATTCCTAGGCTGAATTTTTTGTACTCTATATAAAACTATTTCCTACTATGAATTCTAATATTCTGTTTTTGTTTTAAATATTGCAAAATTTTTATATTTTCAACCTTTTGATAATTACTATCCTAAAAATTTTCTGAATTTTTTTTGTACTTTCCAAAAAAATAACATAAAATTTCCTAATGAATTCTTTTATTCTGTTTTATTGATAAATATTTGAAAATTTCCTAAGTATTTTTTTTTACAGATATAAGTTAATAATTTCAAATTGTTTTAAAATGAATTTCCTTTCAGAAAATAAAATTTCCTTTCAGAAAATAAAATTTCTAGATTGTTAATTTCATTATACTATATTTAAAAGGATATCTGAAAAACTTAGATTTTAACATATTCGTCTTCTGTAAATGCAAAACGTCACTTTACAAAAAAATAACATAAAATTTCCTAATGAATTCTTATAGTCTGTTTTATTTTAAATAATGTATCATATTTTCGAGGTTTTTTACCTGTTTGATAAATATTTGAAAATTTCCTAAGTATTTTTTTACAGATATAATTTAATAATTTCAAATTGTATTAAAATAAATTTTCTTTCAGAAAAATAAAATTTCTAGATTGTTAATTTCATTATACTATATTTAAAAATTCTCTATCAGAAAATTTTTCTAATTTTCTGTGAATTCAGCTATACTATAAGATTTAAAAGGATACCAGATATTTAACCTCGTATTCGATCTTCGGTAAATGTACAGGTGAATGTATTCTGGTTCGTTATTTATTGTCTGTTTCCTTGTTGTCAAATTATAATTTAAATACTTAAGATTAGTTCTTGAATTTTTATTGTGTTCTAAAATATAGTGAAAATTTCCTAAAACCATGATTCTTATTTTTATTTTAATTGTTAATTTCATACCTAAAAGTTCTTAATTACTTCTACTACTTTGTAGGATTAATTTTGTCATTTTTTATTAAAATAAATTCTGTTTTGACGTTATTTTTTAATTTAAAATAAAATTTCTAGCGTCATGTGGAATTTTGTAACGAAAATATTTTAAATAATTACTAATTCTATGAAACTATATTTTTATAATATGAAAGTATCTCTGTTTTTATTTTAAATAATGTATAATTTATTTTTACTTGTTTGATACATATTTGAAAATTTCCTAAGCATTTTTTACAAATATTTTACAGATTTTAAAACGTTAAAAAATAATTTAAAATAAAATTTCTAGCGTCATGTGGAATTTTGTAACGAAAATATTTTAAATAATTACTAATTCTATGAAACTATATTTTTATAATATGAAAGTATCTCTGTTTTTATTTTAAATAATGTATAATTTATTTTTACTTGTTTGATACATATTTGAAAATTTCCTAAGCATTTTTTACAAATATTTTACAGATTTTAAAACGCTAAAAAATAATTTAAAATAAAATTTCTAGCGTCATGTGGAATTTTGTAACGAAAATATTTTAAATAATTACTAATTCTATGAAACTATATTTTTATAATATGAAAGTATCTCTGTTTTTATTTTAAATAATGTATAATTTATTTTTACTTGTTTGATACATATTTGAAAATTTCCTAAGCATTTTTTTTACAAATATTTTACAGTTTTTAAAATTTCAAATTATTTGTATTAAAATTCTCCTTCAGAAAATTACTAAAGTTGACTATACTATAGATTTAAAAGGATACCTATAATTTTGACCGACTTTAACCTCGCATTCGAAAGATCGTTGAATACCTGTCGTAAAAATCTGGTTTCGTTTTATTCTGACATCCTTATTGCCAAATTATACTTAAGATTAATTCTTGAATTTTTTTTTGTGCTCTAAAATGAATTAAAAATTTCCTAAAACCATGATTCTTATATTTTATTTTAATTGTTAATTTCACACCTAAAAGTTCTTAATTGCTTCTACTATTTTATAGGAATAATTTTGTAATTTTTTATTAAAATAAATTCTATTTTGATGTTAAAAAATAATTTCAAATAAAATTTCTAGCTAAAATTAGAGGTTAAAAAATATAATAAAATTTGCATCATATGGAATTTTGTAACGAAATATTTAGAATTACTAATTCTATGAAACTGTGGTGTATATTTTTTAAAACAAAGTGTCTCTGTTTTTATTTTAAATGTGTTTATTTTTACCTGATATTTGAAAATTTCCTAAGCATTTTTTTACACATATAATTTTGCCATTTCAAATTTATTATATTAAAATTCTCTTTCAGAAAAAATAGTGTTAATTTCATACTATAAAATTTAAAGGATATCTGAAAAACTTTTAACTTTGCATTCGAAACGTCTTGTCTGTAAATATGAATACATACCTTCAGGTTTTTTTACCTGATTTCCTTTTAAGCATTTTTTAAATATTTTACAAATTTCAAATTATATTAAAATTCTCTTTCAGAAAATTTCTAGATTTCTTGTTAATTCGACTATACTATAAGATTTAAAAAGATATCTGGATTTTGACCTGCTTTAACCTTGCATTCGATCTTCTGTCGGTAAATGTGAAAAAAGAATAAAATTTGATTAGGCCTTTGTTAAATTTGAAAAATACATGTTTAAGACCTTGTACTCCCTCTTTGCAAACCACTCTTTGAAAAAAAAAATAACTGGGTATATCAACTGAAGAAGCAGGCTTGTTATTATCAGTACAATGCCAAAAGCCAAAATACTTAGCAATTTTATCATTAGGGGTGCTAAGAAACCCAAAATTGAACATCCTCCGGTAAGTTATTTTTGTTTTAATTTTCATAATCCTATTTTCTATTATTTTTTAATTTTTTAATATTTTACTTATTACATTAATTTTTGTTTCAGTCGTTGGACTTAACTAGTGAAATTCCTGATGATGATGGCTTTGACTTAATGGTCAAAGATATCATCATCAATACCTGTGCCTCCAGTTCTGCAGTTCCAAAGTCGGAGCTGCAGGATAACTTAACGAAAGCAACCAATAGGGTCCACCTTTTAATGGATCAAGAAGAAAAATTATTGCGGAGGAGGATGGAGATTGAAAAGAAAAGGATAGAAGTAGAAAAAGAAGCAATAGATGTAGAAGCAAGCTTAAATGTCATCCAGATGGATTTAAAAAAATTGAATAGCCATCTGTGTGACATGTGTAATTAGTTTTTTTGTTTTAATTTTAAGTTTCATATTTAATAAAATAAAAATTTAATATTATTTGTTTATTTTTATTTAAATGTCATCCTTACCAAGAAAGAAAAATTATTGTGGAGAAGAATTGAGGTCGAAAAAGCTCTCATATAGAAGCTAAATGTCATTCAGATGAGTATTAAAAAATTGGGGTCATTCAATGCCATATTAATGTAGTATTTATTTTAGTTTATTTTTTAATTTTAAGGTTTATATTTTCTAGAATAAAAATTTAATATTATTTGTTTATTTTTATCTAAATGTCATTCAGATGGGTATTAAAAAATTGGATGACATGTAGTTTATTTTTATGTCATTCCGGTGACCATTAAAAAATTGGGATGACATAGTAGTATTTTAGTTTAATTTTTAATTTTAAGGTTTATAGAATAAAAATATTTGCTTATTTTTATATACCCTTAAAACAAAAGGTTAAGAATCACTAGTTGTTTAAGACTACTTTTCAACTGTCTGTTGAATTTTTGGAACAATAAGGTAGAAATTTGATATAGAAAAATGGGCAAAAATTTGAAGTTTTATTTTTCAATTTAATTTTAAGGTTTATATTTTATAGAAAAATCAAAATCTATTTTTATGAAACGGAAATTCAATTCAATTTCGTAATACCTTTTTTAAAACACTATTTAAGGATAGATTTTAATAAAAATTTACATAATTACATCATCGTACCTTATTAAAATTAGTTATAAAAAATAATAAGTAAATACATTTTCAAAGAAATGGGAAACTGGTTTACAATGTATGTCTTGTTTTTTATCTAATCTCTGTAATGTATAAAACATCGTGAACCGCGCTTTAACCTTTTTTTTTTGGCAGGGTGTTGTATTTGAAATATTAGTAAATTTAACACATCATGACCCTGGCCTTGGCCTTGGCCTTGGCCTTGGCCGTAGTCGTAGTCTTAGCCTTAGCCTTCGCCTTGGAAGGGTGGTTAACCCCTTGGAAAACCGGTTTTGGTTCTGAAACCCCCTGTGTTTACCTACTAACACCCATCGATATAACCAGCTGCAGGGTTTCTTTTGGCGATAAAGATGATCCTGCCGCGTTCTTAGAAAGGTTGACTGAGATTTGTACCTCCAGAGGAATAAATCGGGATAAGTTACTACCTGTCTTGCCAGAACTTTTAAGAGGGGAGCCAGCGTTGTGGTTCCGAAATAATCGGAGTGCATGAAAAACATCTCGCATCAGCCGGAGACGCCGAAAGTCTAGGTCATCGAAAAGCAAAGCACATGGAAGGATGTAGGAGCAGAAGATGCCGATACTTTTGTTCCTAAGAAAGTTGTACGAAGTCCGCCTTTACCGAATAATCTAGAAAGACGTATCATACACCAAGTCAGTCGTCAAGAAAATCCTGTTGTACCGTTAGAAACAGAAGGCTCCATGATAAAAAGATCTGACATTGTGGAAATAAAAACTGTAATCTTGTAAATCGTAAAGACTTTCTACCACTAGAATTTGATGAATCCGATGAGGACGATGACTGGGAAGTCTATGGTAGTACCCAGAGATGTGAACCGGCGACAGTTATACCGGGAACTACAAAAAGTTTGACAGGGTCCCAACAACAACAGTTAGATGTATTTTTGAAACATGAACTGCCAGCGGTCAACTGCATACAGGGTCCTACGGATTTAGTAGAGCACGAAATCCATCTGACGAACCCCGAACCTATTTAGTAACGGTACCGACCGCAGAATCCAAAAATGCAAGAGGTTATAAATAGAGAGGTAGATGAAATATTGAAAGCCGGGGCGATAGAACCGTCAAACAGTCCTTGGACTTCTCCTATCGTTATAGTGAGGAAGCAAGATGGGAAATATCCGTTTTGTATTGATTTCAGTAAAGTAAATGAGGTTACCATGAAGGACGCTTATCCGTTACCATGCATCAACGCCATCCTGGATAAACTGTTGAAAGCTAGGTATATTTCGAGTTTAGATCTCAAGAGTGGCTATTAGCAAATCCCGTTATCCATGACCAGCAAACCAATCACTTCTTTTACCGTGCCCGGCAGAGGTTTGTTTCAATTCCGGATGATGCCGTTTGGACTACATTCGGTCCCAGCCACCTTCCAATGGGTAGTAGACCGCATCATTGATCCAGAACTGGAGAACGATGCATTTGCCTATTTAGACATCATTGTCCTTGGAGAAACTTTTGAAGATCACCTGCGAAACCTTACCGAAGTGTTTAGACGCTTAAGGGACGCCAAGCTCCGTCTCAACCCTGAAAAGTGTCATTTTTGTCTATCATTGATGAAAAACCTAGGACATGTTATAACCGGCGAAGGTATCACTACCCATCCCGAAAAAGTGAAGGTTATCGTTGAATTTAGCAACCCAAAGAACATCCGAGAACTTTGCAGATTTCTGGGAGTGGCCTCCTGGTATAGAAGATTTGTTCCATTCTTCTCTCAAGTCGTACCACCGCTTACCAAACTGTTGAGGAAATCCCGCCGTTGGGACTGGACGTAAGAACAAGAGGATGCTTTCCAGGATTTAGACTGGTCTTTCCGATGCACCTGTACTCAGCTGTACAGATTTCTCCTTACTATTTTTGTTACAGACCGATGCCTCTGAATTCGAATTGGGGTAGCCTTATCTCAAAAGAAAGAAGGGGTTGACCACATTATAGAATACGCTAGCTGAACGTTGAGCCCTGCCGAAAGGAACTACTCCGTTATGGAAAAGGAATGTCTCGATATCGTGTGGAGAATCGAAAAGATGAGAGCTTATCTCGAAGGATACCATTTTACCGTCCTGACCGATCATCAATCTTTGCGATGGTTACATTCTATCACCATCCGTCCGGACGCTTGGCCAGGAATGTTTCCAGACATCAACCGATATGTCCGTGGCTGCTTACAGTTTCAACAATAAAAGTGCTCGCAACAACAGACACCTGAGAAAATGCGACCGTCTCCAAATAACAAGCCGTGGGATGTAGTTAGTACCGACTTGATAAGGCCGCTAGCTCGCAGGAAGAAAGGAAATTATTATGTCATAATGTTTCAAGACCGATTTACAAAGTGGATTGAGTGTAAGGCCCTGAGAGTGGCCAAAGCTAGTACCGTAGCCACCGCCCTTTACGCAGAAGTTATTTCCGTATTCGGGTGTCCCCGAATGATTTTAACCGACAACGCAAACATTTCCGGACTCTCCTGGGAGAATTGAATATCATTCACCGGTTCACATCACCTTATACACTTCAAGCAAATCCAGTGAAACGGGCTAACAGCACAATCAAGACCATGGCTGCTCAGTTTTGTGAAGAGGATCAACGTAACTGGGATGTCCACCTAGCAGATTGGCTATCAATAATTCAAAAGATGAATCTATGGGTTTTTCTCCAGCGTTCCTAAACTTCGGAAGAGACCTGGAACTAGCAGAAACGTTATATGGAGAAGTTCAAGCCAATAACCCTGAAACCCAAGATCACATTCCAGAAATTCCGATCCCACAAATCAGCTCCAACGTCTAGAAAAGTTAAAGGAATGTTTTCAGTTAGCTCTTCTGAATTTGTCCCGTGCTTTTACCAGGTAGCCTAGTGATTTGATGTAAATATGAAAATAACGCCAAAAGAGTTTTCTCTTTTTTATTTTAGCACAAGAGCATATAACAGTCAAAGAATTCTTTAGATATATATTAACTTGTTTTGATACATCAATTAATATAAGCATTTATAAATATTGTGTCCTATATTTTTTATAGGATGTGTGTATTGGTTATGAGTAGTATAATTAGCTGGGTTCAGGGACCGGAAGTAATGTCTCAGAACTCCGCTAGTTTTTAAGAAATATGACGGATATCATTAACGAATCCTGTAATTTTAAATTACATTATCTATGGCAAGGACTTCTGTATTCTACTGTCAAATGACTATGATCTAAATATTTAGGATCAAAACTGGGGAAGGATTTTTAAACACGCATAATACTTTGTTTCAGATGAATAATTTTGATATTCAACTCCAGTTAGAGGTTCTACGGGTATTATATTCAAAAATATAGCATGTAGTTCGGTACTTTTTTTTAATTCATAGACAAACCATGTTATACAATCCTTCCCTGTATATAATTTAAATTGAGACAGTATTTATCACACCTACTGCTATGTTAGCAGTAATATTTGTATATTTAACCAAAAGACATTCTATATCAGCATAAATGGCAAATAGACTGTTCATTTTATGTTTTAAATTATAACATTTTAAAATTTGTTTATTTGATGGTGCAATGACTAACTTTGTTCATTTGTAAAATGAGTTGGATATCGATTACAAATTCATTTTTTATTTTAAATATTTTGTAACTGAGTACTTACTAAACTTTATAAATTTCGTATACAAACAAAATTATATATTTGAGGTTTAGATATATAATTGTTTGTTTATCTATAAGTTTAATGTTAATTCTACTATACTTGCATTGAACAGATTAACATATTAATCTGTTTTGTAAAATTAAACAAATCGGTACAATCTCTCCTTCATTTTGGATACACTAATTCATTGCTTCAAATATTGACGTCTTTCATTTTTACGGAAAATTTAATGTCAGAATATTTTAAAACACTAGTATACTGTGGATAAGAAGGTATTCTATTTTTATTTTTTTCTATTATCAAGAGGATATAAGGCTACAACTACAGACCATAAAAAAGAAAAATAATTTGTCTTGTAGTTAATACAAGATTTTGTATTTTTAATAAATCTACATATGTACAAATATCAACTAGAATTGGCTTGTACTGATTTATATTTATTTTCAAATTTAATATTTCATATATGGCAAAACAAGAGTCCTTTTCTTGAAAGTATTCAAGTTTTGCTAATATCTTATCAACTATAAAATCTTGGTACCATTTCTTTAAATTTGTTGTATGATCAATTATTTGGTTCTGAGTATTAAAATATTTAATGTCAGTTTCTAATGTTTGTGGTTTAACAAAATTACTAGAAAATATTGTATTTACTTTAATGAGAGATACTTTTAAGACTTTATTTGAGAAAATTCTAAAAACTGCATTTAAACATAATTTAGGATCTTTGAAAGTTAAATTAATTTTATTACCTTTCCTAATCTGTCCATTAAATCCGGACTCTAAATCTTTCCAAATGAAATTTTGAGTTTTTGTTGATGTATTAAATTTTGTTTATGCTATTTTAAAAGCCCCAATTCGATTATAGTTTTTAATAGAATGTGTGTTATTTTGAATAGTGTGACATACTTTACCCAGATATCATTTAATTTTTAATTTTTCATACATTTTATTCGATTTTTTCCACCACCCGGTTAATAAAACATAATATTCATTTTTAAATTAAATTTGAGAAAATCTCAATTACCTTATCAAAACTTTCTTTGGCCTAAACTCAAATTCTACGTCTTGTGCATCCATTCGTAGACCTGATACCACTATATTATTTGTGGACTATACCAGAGAGGACTACAGGAGGCACGCAAGGCTCAGAAAGCAGATAGAAGAGGACGAAGTGGAACAGGACCAAGACCAACAATAAGAGATAAGTAAACCCAACCAAGAGGACCAAAAGAAGAGGCACCAAACACACACCGACAAGAAGAGGATAAAACCACAGAAGCTAAAAACGAACGCGAGGCAACAACGTAGGAGGACCAAGGGAGAAAAGCGCTGGCCGCTACCCCAAGACATCGAAAGGTAGGACAGGTTGTATCACCCCACCCAGCCCTAGGGGTGATATCTCGAGGGAAGAATGTGGACAAATGAATCTAAGAATGAATGTAAGAGGTCCTGTCTGGAGACAGGGGGTGGTGGAATGGGTTCCCCATCTTTCATATCAGTAAACCCGATATGGACGATAGGAGACCCGGGCTCAGATTGCATGTGTGTGTGTGTGTTCCAATTAAGATATGTTTCGCCTGTGGCTACGTTCAGTTGTTGAGTTACCGTGAATACACCTCCTCTCCTGAAGAAGCCGCTTATAACAGTTGGCGACACATTGAGAAATATTTCATAAAATGACGCGTTCCTCTGGAAGCAGTAATCCTTAGTTTCAATTAGTTATATAGCAATGATCAAACTCGCCATTATTAGCTTACCGATTATTTTCATGATTTGATTCAAAAGCAATAATTATGAAATGGGGGAAATTCAATTTGTTTTACCACCATAATTAGTCATCTGTAACTCTTTGTTTTGGAATAACTGGTAACTTTTGTAAATACCAATTTCTAAATGCTATTTGCAAATCACGATTCACTTCTACTTTTTTTAATAGATTTAACTTTTGTTCATGTTGATACAGATATGTGTGAAAATTTCCATGGTATTCTAGAACAGTAACCTTTGGGGCATCATTAATAGCATATGTATGTAGTATATGTTGCATCATAATCTGTAGAACTCCTAAGAAGAACTTGTTCCTGATGTAAATTAATAATAATCTCCTTAAAATCTTCGACGTATCCCAAGATTTTTTTAAAGGTATGCAGACTATAAAAAGGACATTCGATTCTTGTATAATATTAGGAAAATGTATAGGAGAACAACCAGCAGTTTATAATATAACGCTCTATCATTTGTGCTATAAGAAAAAAGTTCTTTTAATGTTGAAGTTATACTAGGGTCTCTAGATCGTGCAATGGTATTTCCACAAATCTCATAACGAGAGTCATCAAATAAATAAAGATGTCCATTATTTATGAAGTATATCTTAGAAATGAATTAGTATTCTTATTTCATCATTAATACATAGTGATATATTTCAATAAGATAAATAAGTATGATACTGTGAATTTTATTATTTCTTGTTAAAGGTATACTTCTACGTTTGAACTAAAATATTTTAGTTCTTTTCTTTCTTTTATATTACTTTTATAAATTATACTTGAATACACGTTATACAAGTCCATAATTATAAGACTTCCTTTAAATGTAGTCTTGTCGTGATGACTTAACCTTTAAAATTAACCATGTCCCCATCTTTGTCAAATATTTTAAGATTTATTTCTTCTACAATACGTGTGTTGATCGGTTTGCGGAAATGTCTATAAATTTTTGACCCAGTGGTACACTTAGGTAAAACATGTGAATCATATATGAATTGTTTTCATTGTTATATGTATTAATACATATCGCATTTATTTTTAAAATACCAATCGTTTTTTCAGATATCATTTTATTAAGTTTCTGGTGTAGCTTTGGCTTAAAACCTAATAGGCTGCCAATATTTTAAGGTTTTGAAAAATCTACGGATTTACTACATTTTATTTCACATTTCAAAATATTTTTATTTCCAATTAGAGTGAACCAAGTTTTGTCAGCGCTGCTACCCTCTTTTGCTGCTATTTGATCTTTAAGATATTTTGAAATATCTTCGACTTCATAAGGTCCATCAGGAATTTCTATTGCCAACTATTCGTTGTTTAAGTGTAGATCAATTTAATTGTAGTAAAGCGAATTTAATGATAAGCCTTCTTGAACATAAAAATGGATTAAAATTCGAAAATAATTATTTAACCTAAATATGCATATTTATACCATTTACTGAAACCTATGAATGGTGTTAAATATTTCGCTTTCAATAATAATAATGAGATAGTACCAACATCTAAGGCAAAGCCTAATTCCATATTTATTTTTGATGATGTTGTATGTGAAAATCAGAAAGTATTCAAGAATATTTCAGTATGGGCCTACAAAGAAGTGTAGACTGTTTCAATCTGTCAAACTTATGCCAAAAACCCCTAAAAATCTCATACGTGACAATGCAAATTGTATATTAATTTTTCGTCATGATGAAACAAATCTCAGGCATATTTATAATGATGATGTAAGTCCTAACACGACTTTTGAAGAATTAAAAAAGTTTTCTTCTTTATGTTGGCAACCTGCGTAACGATTTTTAGCAATTTTTAAGGACAACCTCATAAATAATGGTAGATATCGTACCCCTTTATTCAATTATATAATTAACAGATATTAACATGAATTTTATCAGTACTAGTTTAAAACCAGTTCATAACGGATGAAAAAAAAATGAAGTTAGCTGATCAATTACTAAAAAGGAAATTATTGTCAAATGTAAAATTATTAAAAACAAACTTTGTTTATTAAAACATGGAGAATTTATTCAAGAAATTCACCTGTTACAAGACATCTAAAACTCTATTAAAACTTAAATAGGGAATCCAGTTACAGCTCAAAGAAAAACATCACACAAACCAGAAGACACTACCGATGAAATTAACCAGATAATATCTATTGAGGACAAAAATAAAAAAATTGAAAATTATGAAATTAATCATTTAATACTTACCCTAAGGTTAATGATTCGAATTACACTGATATTGAAAGTTATCATACATTACCAAAAATACTTAAGCAATATGCTTAAATATTTATAATAATAAAGAGTTTGACCACAAATACGTTGTACGCATTAAAGATAACATTTTTTATATTGAAGAATTATTATTAAAAAATGACACCCTCGATGAAACGCAGTTATATAAAAACATTGTTTTAAAAATATACTATCAAGCATCAAAACAGATAGAAGGTAGTAAATTAGAAAAGTATTGGAATATTATTAGACTTATTGTTAAGGTTTCATAATTTACCCTATTACAGCGTAAATTCCTTAAAACCTAACTTTATTCAAACGTGACCCTGCAAATTAGCAGGTTTCCTCTCTTACGCCCAAGAAAAGGTTCGGGAATGAACCAGTTGTTATTTGACTAGCAAAAAACGCGGATGCATCTTGCTTTTAGCGCATAGAGTTTAACAAATATTATTTAACCTTAATATGGTTTTTATCAGTGCATCAACTCTTGATTTATTTTAACATGTACATATATATATATAGGATTTTTAATACAAATCCCGTTGCACGTCATGTATCAATTATGAGATCACGACCCTGCAGTGTTGTCGGCTTGTCTAAATTGTCGAGGAATGTAGGAAGTTTCAAAAATGTAAGGTTAGGTTATGTTGTTTAGCTTTATTATTATGAAATATTATATTATCAAAATAATTACGATTACTTTTTCGGTTTTTTAGTACTGTGACTACGTTCATGAATCCTCGTGAATTTTCGTGATGTTTCGTATGATTTGTCTTAGTTAGGGAAATTTTAATTAGTTGGCAGTACTATGACGAAAGAGGTACGTCACTCCTGATGTGCAACGGTATTTGTACTAAAAATCCTATATAGGATAATTTTAGAATTATTTCAATTATATTGGCTTATATACGTCTCATTCTTTATAATATAAAGTTTATAAATCATTATTATATGTTTAGTACTCAAAAAACCATAATTTACATTAAATAATTTTGAAATTTTCTACGCCCATGAGACTCGTATTTATGATGAAGAAATGACATTGTCGCGATTGGCATGCCTTGATGCGACGTTGTCGAGTATTTAGATTGAAATATTTCAACGATTTCTGACGTCCGGCCGTCAACCAGTTGTGTGTTTTCACCACGTTTTCGGTAATACAAAAATGGTATGAAAGAGAGAGAGTTTTTGATAGACTAGAAATTAATCCCATTATTATTAATCCTAACAGCGATGACAGTGATTCAAGTGATTCAGATTTGAATTAGGAGAAAGGATTTACCTTTTGTAGGAATTCGAATATTGTAGTTGAATTGTTTCTTATAAGAAAAATATATATTTTTTTAAACAAAACATTGTCTTATTTTAATAACAATAAATAGTTTGCTATCTTTTTTATATGTCTCTATTTTATTTATTTAATAAAAATATAGTACAAATAAACAACATAATATAACGATTTTTATAACAGATTATTGAATATTAAAAGTAGATAATACAGCAAGAAGAAGAAGAATATCACAGTTGTAGATAGCTAATGAATCAACTGAGAAAAACATTTTTCAAATGTACTTTAAAACTGGCAGGATGAAGTGTCTTGAGTGTGAGGATCATATATTGTTCATATACGCTTCAATAAATTAATTTTTCATAATAATAAAGCTAAACAACATAACCTAACCTTACATTTTTGAAACTTCCTACATTCCTCGACAATTTAGACAAGCCGACAACACTGCAGGGTCGTGATCTCATAATTGATATATGACGTGCAACGGGATTTGTATTAAAAATCCTATATAGGAAATTTTTTGGCATTTTGTAGAAATAAACGTCAATAATCAGCTTATTCACACTATGTTTGTTTTGAAAAAAACAGTTTTTTTTATAAGTTAACTATCTAGCAAAGCAAAAAAATAAAGACAATATTATAAAATTACCGAAAACGTGGTGAAAACACACAACTCGCATCAAGGCGTTGTCGAGTATTTAGATTGAAATATTTCAACGATTTCTGACGTCCGGCCGTCAACCAGTTGTGTGTTTTCACCACGTTTTCGGTAATTTTATAATATTGTCTTTATTTTTTTGCTTTGCTAGATAGTTAACTTATAAAAAAAACTGTTTTTTTCAAAACAAACATAGGGTGAATAAGCTGATTATTGACGTTTATTTCTACAAAATGCCAAAAAATTTAGACAAGCCGACAACACTGCAGGGTCGTGATCTCATAATTGATATATGACGTGCAACGGGATTTGTATTAAAAATCCTATATTATCTTTTTTTGCATTGCAACTGCTTTACATTAATATTGAGAAATACAGACCATTTATTTTATGATTTGTGTCACTCATTGTTCATTTTTATAATGAACGCATTTTAACACCTGTGCTTGGATTAGGTATGTTTATGGAAACGAGTAATACTTCCAATAGAATATATATATTTTGACGATCCCAACGAAATTGTGGAAAGATTACAGTTACCTATTAATTGCATCAGAACAGGCAGGCCATAACCTCCGTACCAATGAAATAAATTCGATGTTAGAAGAACTGCGAGAAAAAACAATTGAATTATAATTGATAAGAAACAAGTAGTTAATGAGTTACATAAACCAGCAAGAATTAATTTTCAACGTCGAAGAGTCATTTTAAAGTCCCTTAAAGTATTTAGTTAATCATTATTATACCTATAGTGAAAAAAAGGCTTCCCTAGTTGAAAGAGTAATAAGAACAATCAAAACAAATATTTGGAAAAAAATTAGTTATCAAAGAAATTATAAGTGGATTGATATTTTACAAGATATTGTTGTCAAATATAACAACATAAAACACAGGAAAATAAAAATGAAGAAAATCGATGAAAAATATCAATTACAGACAGTCTACAGTAGTATTAAAGTAGCCAATCAGAAAAACAAATTTAAAATTGGAGACCCATAGGGATTATTGATAAGGGATATTTACCAAACTGGTCAACGGAAATCTTTACAATCAGATAAGTGCAACTTATCAACCCAACTACATATATTTTACGTGAGTATAAAAATGATGACATTGTAGGAGGATTCTATGAACATCAATTACAAAAAGTTAAATTTAATTATGTATATCTAGTTGAAAAAATGTTAAAAATAAAAGGACAAAAAGTGTTCGTCAAATGGCTAGAATTTTCAAATTTACACAATAGCTAGAGTAGTGTAAATAAGAATATATAATAAAACATTATTTTAGGAGATGTTTTTTATTACTTCCCCCAATTCAACCAATACACATGTGTTAATTACATGGATATATAAATTGCAAATATGAGAAATATCATTATTAGCAATAAATGTGCCATAAATTCACAGTCATGTTGTTTTTACCACTTAATGCCTTTCTAACACCAGTATTGTGTAGTAGTATGCTATACCACATTTGCAACGGTTTGGTTACATCGATAATATTACCAATAATTCTATTACTAATAATACTAAACCTTTAGTAGATTATCTAGAACGTTATAATTTACTAGTAGATGGAAAATTAAATGAAGAAACAGTGCATCTAATTGAAAGACCTCGATGTTCGATAAATGAAAATTCTTTTACAATTCAAACCAAATGGAATAAAACCCATCTAAGATGGTACTTTCCACAAGCCTTATCTTATCAAGCAACAGCAGCTAAAATGGCATTTACGTATGGGAAAAAGATTCTCTTTTTAACATTTTCAATGGTTACTGTACCTATACCAAAACCTGATATAACTATGACCGTAGTATCAAATAAACACGGTTTTCGAAAAACTTGTGCTAGAATTAATAATTGTCCAAATAATTTTGACGGACCAGGAAAAATATTAGCCCATGCATATTTCCTGAAGTTGATCAGAGATGAATAGAAATCCATATGAATGCTAATGAAAATGGAAATATGATACAAACTATACACATTACCTCAAAATAAAACTAGTTTTTTTATAATAAATATGGAAAGATAAATAATACTTATCTTGAATTTCCATAGTCTTCGAAAGCGTCTAAATTTGTATTTAAGTCTACCTAGGTTTCGGTATCTGACAATACCATTTTAGAAGATAGAAAGAAGTTTGACAGATCTTTTTTAAAAACGTAAATAAATTTCATGTCATAAACCTGACAACAAAGCAGTATTAAGAAATATTCTTCTTTTTAATAAAAGTATATTTGGTTATTAATAGTAGTCTAAGATAATTGAACTTCCCAGGTTTAGTTGTTCATTCAATACTACATATATATTGAGGATATTTTAGCTGTTTCTATATTTTATATTTCTCCAAAAAATCAAGTTCTTCTTTCTTGTAACTTATATAAAGTACTTCCACTGTTGTTTTGCGTAATGTGACTTATCTGATTGTATTAATCTATATGCTATTAAGTGCTCACAGTAGCAAATGTTAAATTTCTTAATGTCTCGTCAAGATAGATGGCGTTACAATCTGGACGATTTAGTTTGTAAATACCTGATTTTGAAAATCTATTAATTTTAGGTTTTACATTTAATAAAAATGAACCTACATTATTTATTATTTTAAAATATATTGTAGAAGATGTTGTACGAGATATAATTTTTGATATTTTGTTTGAAGCATCTGCAAAATATGTAATTCTTCTGTATGACTCGTCATCTTTAGGTTGATTCGGAAAGATCAGGTTAACGGCAACCTTCTGTTGGTGTTCATTCCGTAACTTGTCAGTGCAATTCAGTACCCAGCATGACAATGTTCTCGGAGGACGAATTTTTGATAATTGCTCTGGTTTTGGATGAAGAAGAGGAAGAATGAGCAGTAAAGAAACAACAGGTATGGGTTCATCAAGCATGGAAATGCAAAGAAACAGAACGTGAATAAATCACGGCCGTGATAACCAAAAAATAACTTTGGGGGAAAAATAACAATCACTGTACGGTAACAGACGGAGCACTGTCATGTATGTATGAACATGGCCATTTGTGAAATATTATATTATAATTTGTAGGTATATTATTAGTGTTCTGGATAGCATGTAAGAATTGTTTTTCGGACCTAATGCAATACAATTTATTTGTTATAGCTTTTAGGTTATTTCTATATTGTGTTATTGGCAAATAATAAATTATTATTATTTAAAACACCTAAAATAAGCATTTTCATTTTGCCGGTCACGGCACTGAGACGTCAGTGTTGTGTATGAAACGACCTTAACTCGTATAAGAGTACAACACTCGTGTACGATTTCATATACAAGGTGGCCAAACAAAAAGAAAACAGTGCCATTATCAGGAACTGCGTTAACGTTTTAAAAAAAACGCAGAGACCCGTCGATTTTTGATCAAAGGGGGACACTTTTTTCCGGTATTTTCGACTTCGCTGCTTACACCTCCAAGCGATGCTGTATACGCCTTTGGATGTACCACAGCTGTATTTTTTAATCATTTTACGGCACCAATCGACACAAGCCTTTTTTTGAGCCTCTGTCAACAAATGTGGAATCCAAGGCGCAGACAGCTTCCGAACACCCAAATGTTCGTGCAAAAGCTTATGTATGCTGGCCATTCTAATGCTTAAACATGCCTCGATTTCACGGTATGTCTCATGACAATCTTTTTCAATTAGTTTTCGCATAGCATCGCTGTTTTCCGGCACAACGACTGGATTTGAACTACCTTCTTTAACTTCGTTCGTAAGCGAACTACAACCACGTTTGAATTCAGTGTACCAGCGATATACACTGGCTTTGGATGGTACTTCATCGCCCAAAGTTGAATTAAGTTGATTGATGTACTGTTCTTGAGTTACACCACGTCAAAAGTCATAATAAATCATAGCTCGAAAATGTTCGCGAGTTAATTCCATTTTTTGGCCGAGATGAGATTTTCAACTTACTGTAAACAACACAAATAGTACTCGCACGTCAAAAGGTTCTGAGTAGGTTTAGTGGCATTGACAGATTTCACCTGGCAACACTGGTGTTGCCAGTTCTCAAAACATAAATAGCAACCCTCGTAATACACATAAAATGGAATATATAGCGTACAAAAACAATTTAATAAGAAAAGCAAAGCAGGACTATGTAAGATGAGAGATTGATAAAAACATAAACACCTCTAAAGTATTATGGGAATGCATCGACGAAATCTGTTACAAAAAGAAAAGTAAGAAACAAACAAGTGAATATAACAAAAAATGATGAGACAATAACTAACTTACCTGAAATTACGGAAGCTTTCAATAGACACTATAGTGAAAGAGGCAAAATACTGGCTGAGCGAATTCAAAACACCGACGATTTTTCAGATCCCATTGAAAATACACCACAAACCATGTTTCTCCATCTTACGGATTGTGTTAAAGTTCTGCAACAAATAAATATTTTTAAATCGAAAAAATCTCCAGGTAATGAAAATCTACGCTCTGAAATACTAAAGAACATTGCAACCGAAATCGTTAATCCATTAACATGCTTGGTAAATAAGTGTTTTGAGATGGGTAGATTTTCGGCAATTTTTAAAAGTGGAAAAGTATATAAAAATGGAAATAAATTAAAAATTTAAAATTATAGGCCTGTCACTTTAATATCCAATATTGCTAAGATCATAGAAAAGGTTATCAAAATTAGAATAGTCAATTACTTTTCAAAGTTTCACCTTATTTTGGTTTAGAGAGGGGAGATCAACGGAAGACACTATACAAAAATTAACAACCTATTTATATGAAAAGTTGGATGATGGCACACCATCACTGTCCATTTTTGTCGATCTATCTAAGGCATTTGACACCATATCTCATGGAAAATTATTGGAAAAATTAGAGCCATATGGAATACGTGGAAATACCTTTGATTTGATAAAAGATTATCTCTCTGGGAGAAATCAAACGGTGGAGATAGATGGTGTTAGTAGTTTTTAGAAATGTTCAACTTGGTGTACCACAGAATATGGTTTTGGATCCAGTTCTCTTTACAATTTATATCAATAGTTTACTACAAATTAAATCGCAGAAGACTCTACTTAGCTTCGCTAATGACACAGCTGTGCTTTACATTGATAAGACATAGAATGGACTAAAAACAAAAGTAGAAGTGGATTTTGAAAATATCGTAAAATGGCTTAATAATAATTTTTAACGTTAAACTGTGAAAAAACTAGATATTTTACTTTCACATCGTATGAAAACATACAACCACATATGGGGATCATTGAATATTAACGAATACGTAACCATTCCAAATGTTGCAAATGATGATATCATGATCGACAATCACTTAAGATGGGATCAATCTATGTCTAATCTAGCCCGTAGATTAAGAGGGTTTCTACCATGCTAAAATTACTTAAAGAATGTATGGACATTAAATACCTAAATATTTGGATGGGGAGGTATAAACTTACACAAAATAAATGTACTCCAGAGGTTTATATTGAAGATTATATATGGAAGAAAACAGAGGTACCTAACATCTCAATTATGAGGCTTCTATCTTCGATATTCGCCAACTTTATTCTAACTAAATTCTAAAATGTATAAATAATCGAAAAATTACATTAACGTCTTTTAAAACATCCTTACCCAACAAGAAGTAAAGAAAAGAAAATAAATTTACCTAGACGCAGGAAGGCCATTGGTCAAAACATTGAAGTTATTTAGCACCTAAAATATATAAGATGTTACCTGAAGAAATATAACAAGTAAGGGTGTAAAGGGAAAAATTAGAGAATGGTTACTTAATACACAAATACACTTATAGGATTTTTAATACAAATCCCGTTGCACGTCATATATCAATTATGAGATCACGACCCTGCAGTGTTGTCGGCTTGTCTAAATTTTTTGGCATTTTGTAGAAATAAACGTCAATAATTAGCTTATTCACACTATGTTTGTTTTGAAAAAAACAGCTTTTTTATAAGTTAACTATCTAGCAAAGCAAAAAAATAAAGACAATATTATAAAATTACCGAAAACGTGGTGAAAACACACAACTGGTTGACGGCCGGACGTCAGAAATCGTTGAAATATTTCAATCTAAATACTCGACAACGCCTTGATGCGTTTTTGTTTTAAGAGTGTCCTATTATTTTTAAATTGAAGGAAACTGCAATAAACTGAAAAATAAATCAATTTCCAGTCGTTTATAGATTGAGTGTCATATTGAATAATCACTTACTAGTTAATCTGAAATTATTTCATTCTTAATTCATATTTTGAGTTTAAAAACTTAATAAAATCCTGTTAATTTGTATCATTTTATAAATAAACAGATTTGCTTAATTTTTCTAAGTACCTGAGAGACCTACATAGGACAAGACATTATTTTATTTGAAGAATATATTACGTGACTGCTTCTCAATACTCCTATTGAGGTCTCCCAGCATGTCAATTTATTATTAAGAAATTTACAAGCTGGAAGACTTCAATCAGATTTGAGCTTCAAGGTCAATAAAATCAGGAATTATTTTTACATTGGTCTGGTATAGGAGTGATACGGAGCTGATTTAACACCGTTTCGACTTTTGTTATATGGTTGTTATGGTATCCTCTGCTAATTGCTGAACGAGAAAAAAAACGATTCTCTAATAAAGGCGCCGTAATCTTAATTTTTTTTTAATAAAGGTGGGTCATGTGAAACCTTGTCTATGAAATATATTTTAATGCAATAGTCTGCGCCATTTTGTGCCTGGTTGCCAAATCCCCAACTATAATCTATTAATGACCATTGACAAAGATTAAGTTACATTGAATTATTTATGAGACTTATTAGTTTTCGTCCGGAGTCGATAAAGTTTTTGGTTCAGCAGTTGGCAACTGGTAACCAAATAAAGAAATTATGGTAGAAAATTCACTGAAACCTGTTTTTCCAGAAGAAAAAATGAATTAAATGTACGAAATTACTGCATCACCGGTTATTTAGAGATACACTTATAAAAACTGTCATCGTCTTAATTAATCGTATTTTTTTGACAACTTAAGTTATATACTGAATAACGTTTTTTTTTTTCATGACAAAATGTATTTACAATTTATTTTTCACTTTTGTAGCATGCAAAAATGATTTGAATAACTTAGAAATACATGAATAGTTTGCCGTTTGCCTTCGATAACTCATTTCCTAATGCGGAAAAACTTCAAATTCGTCAATGTACCCTTTTATGCAGTGTTACAGTCCATGTTTAAGTGATTACAAAAAAAATATTAGAGAAAAATATTTGAAAAATGTCATAGACAATTACTTAATATCAAAATACAATTATAGAACATTACTTTTCCGTGAAAGACCTGAAGCAAATCGTTTGTAAATTAAGTAATATCAATAATCAAACCTCTTCTGAAAATTTTGAAACAATTCAAGTAATTGGAATTGGATAAGTATATTTAAATACTGGCTCAGTCCCAACTATGTATCTATGTATTCAACTTGTTTTTGATCCATGAAATAGACTTGTATCCTACCTACCCCTGGGTACTAGTTAATTTGAAAAAAACAAAGAAATTTTAATAATTAAACCCATCCCGCTCCCCTTTTTCCCGATATTTCTGTACTTACCTTTATTTGCCTTTCGCCTCCGGTAGTGATCGTCTAGTTAAAAGTTTTGTTTGTATTTATATGCCCCACGTTGTATAAAAATAACCCAAAATCTTTTTTGCAAAGTTTGGTGCAAATTTGAGAATGAAATCAAACACAAGAAGCCATTTAACTTGATTTATTTAATACTTAAGACGAGTAACCCTTATGTTCAGGCCCACCTAGGCAGGGAAATTATTCTAGGTAATCCTACTGAGGTAGGGCCGGATCAGTACCAGCAAACTACCCCTCATGTTCAGAGTTACCTAATGTTGCAGATTTTGAGAGAGTTAAGAGAGTCCAAACCTGTAGTAACATCGACCATATTTATGTGAATAAGTGCAAACAGAACTTAGCCAACCGCCGTGTCGTTCACCCCTAATCAGCTGGTAATTTATTATAGGTCGAGGGTAAACTAACACTGCGGTCGCACCAAATTCGTAGTGTCTTTATGTTGGTACAATTTAAAGGCAAATGTTTCCTGTGTCCCATTCAACGGGCAGGACACAAGTGAAAAGCCCAATGTTTGTCTATATGTACATTTATTGTTACATTGCTACTAATTGCTAGGTTACTTTGGATAATTCACTCACCGTGAATTATTAGCCCACCATCAGATACACAGACCATAGGGAGTATGTCTTCAGTTAGTGGTTCCGACATGTCAAGGGCGTCGCAATGTAATTGAGACGTCGTTTGAGTTTGAAAGAAAAAGAGGTGCCGGTCAGAGTACCGGCAAATAAAGGGGTGTCCAAATTTGGCAGAAAATATGTTCGTCAGAACGATGCGATGGGCGTCGGTCTTGTACGAGTTTTCAAGCGTTGTCAGAGCGTCGGGACGGCTGGAACGTTGTTGACGATATATAGTACTAATGATTTGAAGTTTAAAATTGAACTGTCTTGAGCTCTTTTTTAGCTCGGCCTTTTATACTGATTTTAATTACCGACGAATATTCCCAGTGTCGCCAGACTCATTAATTATAATTATCTACTAATAAATTCGTGTCATTTTTATAGTTATGATTGTTATGCCTGGAATAGAATTTTGTATGAAACTAAAATTAATTTTTATGCGTTTTATGGTTATGATGTCTGGGGGTACATGTAATGTTTAGAAATCGAGTTTGTTTTATAAACATCTAAAAGAATACTGAAATTCGTGGGAATAATTCTTCCTAAGAAAAACGGATTTGAATGTAAATAATTTAAATTTTCTTTATAAAATGGGTATTTTAGAAAATTATGACGCTACCTGGGTCAGGTTGGTCACACACACCCCCTAGATGTTAATTGCGTAGTAACATTGAAGATGTTTAGTAATTAACATGTGATAATGGTTGATCGGTCTGTATATTCGTGGTGGGCCAAATAATCTGTTACCCAAAGTGATCTTATTGAAACACAAAAGAAAACATAAAAAATTATCTAAAGACAAATAGAATTTATCAGAATAAAATTTAAAGTAAAAAAATTGGAACTTACACTATAAAATTTGGGGATATTAACAAAAAAATTAATATATAATTGCGATAAATTTGAAATAATGATATAAATAACACAGCTTACGATCATTACAATTTACACTCCGCTTTTATGTGTCATTTGTACCACACTCGCGTGGCAGGGACATACGCACTCACAACACTTGCACCTGTTGCGTTGTGTTTCTTCATACCTTGGCACTTCCAGCTACAGGATATCTCGACTTCGTCCATAGGGTCTAGGTCTACGTGGGTCTTTCGGTGTTTCCTGGTACTTCGACACAACCTCCTGGTACTGGGACAAAATTTCCTGGACATCACGTCCAGGGGTCAATGGGCGTCCAGTCTCTCCATACCTCACTTCCATTGTACCGTCTGCTTGTTTTTCGAATGTGAGCTCATTTATATGTTTTCGAGCCCACATTCTGTTTTTAAATTTTCGACTGACTTCATTCCGTGTAAGTTTACTTGCCATGCTTAATTCTTACGAGATGTTTGAGAGTTTAAACGGCAATGGGTAATTTTACCCTTTGGATGGAACACTTTGGTTTAAATAAATTTCCCCTTCTCACAGGTTTATACATTAATATGCCATCGATCTATCGTTTACATTTCCTTTTGGTCATTTTGAGTTATATTGTATATATTTCTTTTATGGAACTTTCATCCTAGTCGGAGTGGTACCGTACCAGATTGTCTGTATTATACGTTCCCCTTTTCTTCTTTCCGTCCAGTGTACTAATCTCGTACACGTTATCATGGGGAATACGTGTAATTTTATAAGGGCCTTCATATAATAATGCGAATTTTTCTACAACACCCCTTTCAGCGTCTGACATCGTACGCGTTTTTAATAAGACAACTTCCCCTACTTTGTAGATGACACAGTTACCCTTTTGTTGGCGAACTCTCTTTTCGGACATTTTCGTCAAATATTTATGCACGTTTAATTTTAATTGGTCAAGAGGGGTTGGCGGATCTTCTTTCCGATATTTGCTTATCACGTTATTGAGTTGGAATCTGGGACGTTTTCCTTTTACTAGCTCCATGGGACTACATCCTGTACTAGAGTGTGGTATGCTGTTTAGACACTCTTTAAAGTCTGGGAGATACTGGGCCCATCTGGAATGTTTGTCATGGCAGAATGTGCGAAATAAACGTCCTAGTTCTTTCATATATCTTTCTGCGGGATTCGATTTTGCGTTCTTGATTGATGCATAGGTAATCCATTTTCGATTAATTTATTTTTCCAAAGTTTCGAGGTAAATTGTGTTCCATGATCACTAAGAATTCTTCATTTTCTTAACAGTTGCTGCAGCATTAGCTCTTTTTAAGGCAAATAGTTGTATATATTTAGAGAAGATATTAACTGCAACTAAAACGTAGGTTACACCCCCTCGTCCTCTGGGCAATGGCCCATAAAAATCTACAGCAACTAGCTCGCCAACTTCTTTTGCATGGATTGGTCTTAATGGTCCATGTGGTAGTTTATTTGGTCGTTTCGCCTTTTGGCATATGTTACAGCATTGGATGGACCGATTTATGTGTCTACGTATATTCTTCCAATAGAAATATAGTTGGATTATGGCAAATACTTTCCCTCCAGCAAAGTTACCCATTTCCTGATGGTACTGATTGATGATTTTCTCTTGTAGTGAGCTTGGTACTACTCTGGTTTTAATTTTATTGAAATGGTCTATATGTAATAAGATACCCTCTTCGATAACATAATTATCCGCCACTCGTCTTATTGCTTCGTCATTTACTGATTTACCCTGTATATGTGCTATCATTCTTGACGTAAAATGATCATTTTCTTGTAAGTGTTTTAGGTTTTTCAAATCGTTAATCAGTGACTTTGTTCCTTCGACTGTAAAACTTGCTAATATTGGTTCTACATTTTCATTCTTGATTTCTTCGGTATCTGTTGGATAGCGGGACAAGATATCTGCTATTATGTTCTCGGACCCCTTTATGTGTACTATAGCAAATTCAAACTGTTGTAGAAAAAGGAGCTATCTAGTTATTCTCTCATTTAGGAAGCGGCACTGTTTCAGGAATACAAGGGCATGATGATCCGTCTTAATGACGAAGGGGACTCCTTGTAGGTACAAACGGAATCTACCAATTGCATATACGATTGCTAAAAGTTCTTTTTCTGTAGTTGTATAATTTAGCTCAAGACCTCTCAGACTTCTACTGAGAAAACTCACTACTCCTTTCTCATTTGGTTTCAGTTCTTGGTATAGCACTGCACCTATACCATAGTGGGAACTGTCGGTTTCTAGATAATAGGTCTGTTTGTTATCTGGATGGATTAATGTTACAGATCGCAAAAATTGTTCCTTGACTTGGTTAACTTGGCTCTCTTCTTTGTCTTTCCATACCCACATAGCGCCTTTTTTTAATGGGAATATAATCCAGTAGTAGTTACTAAACCTGGGGCAAAACCTCCTGTAGTAATTGCAGAGTCCCAGAAAAGATCTTAGGTGTTTCTGTTTAGTTGGTTTAGGGAAGTTTTGTATTGTATTGACCTTTTCAGGATCCGTTTTAATACCATCTGGAGTTAGTATGTGGCCCAGAAATTTTACCTCATTTCGTACAAAATATGACTTCTTCAAATTAATTGTCATATTAGCTGCCTCCAATTTCTTTAGTACCATCTTAACATGTTCTAGGTGTGTCTCGTAAGTCGGTGAAGCAATTAATCGATCGTCAATATAGTTATGGGTAAAATCTCGAACTTCTGTACCCAAAAGTTGGTCTATACATCGAGAAAAGCTACCAACAGCAGTTTTCAGTCCAAAAGGTAAAACTTTAAAACAATAGCTCCTACCGTTATAAAGGAAAGCAGTGTATTTCCTGCTTCTTTCATGGAGAGGAATTTGCCAAAATGAAGAAACGAGATCAATATTTGTTAGATAACTTCGTCCATGGAACTGTTGTAGAATTTCATCGATTGCAGGTGGACATTCGTTATCTGCAACCATCTGTGAATTTAGCGTTCTAGCATCTAGACAGATCCTGATTGTATTATCCTTTTTCTTAACAACAGTTATAGGATTTGAGTATGGTGAGTCAGTTCTTTCTATCACTCCCTGGACTAACATTTCTTCTAATTTTTCATCTACAGCGGGACGTAAGGAATAGGGCACTGGATAGCTCTTCTTGACGAAAGGTGTCTCGTTTGTCATCTTAATTTCATGTTTATATACATAAGTCAGACCCGGTTTATCTGAGAATAAGTGGCTGAATTGTGATAAGAGCGGGTCTTCAACTTCCCGTGTCAATCATGGCTCTTGTTGAGATATGACCGAGGTTTATCGAAATCTCAGGAAGTAGGCTAATTTGTTCTTCATCGTTCTTCTTCCATTGGATATAGGAGATCGTAGTTCGGCGTTTTTTATTTGCCAAATTTCCACAGATTTCGGGGAGGTCAAATCTTCTTTTATGTATTATGTTAACGGGCATTATTCTACCTTGTCCATATTTTTCAAGGCCCGTACCTGGGGTCCACCCCTTTTGTGAATTAAATTCCACCCAATATGAGGGTCTAGAGGTGTCTGGCGGGGAGCATTGGCGATTGTCGAAATATCAATGCTCTTTCTGATGGTCGTAGTGGATGGCCGGCTGGTTAGCTGTACGGTCGAACATATTGGCCTCTTTAGTTCGACCTTGTCTCGTTTCCTGACACCTTATTGGGCTGATTTCCGTTTACAGTGTCAAGTCCAGTTCTGATCTTCTTGTAAGGGTTGCGATTTCCAGTAAAATAGCCTGTCTCGTACCGACTGGGACTTGCAGCGGAAATATTGTCTTGTTGACGGAGGAATTGTGCTGCTTTGGCAATTGTTCTATTTTCTTTTAACATCCAGAGGGACTGGATATGTGGTGGAAAATGTCTCATTATTTCTGAGAGCAGAACATCTTCGGGAATCGGTTTCGTTAGTAGGCGTGCCAAACCAACATATTTAGCGAAATGGTTTTCCATCGAGTATCGGCCGTTAGCGGTCCATTTGTGTGAACTTATCTGGTGTCTAACTTTGTTTTGTTCGATATCAGACCAGTAAGTGTTGAGGAAATCTTCTTTAAAATCGCCAAAGTTTGTCCAAGAGATTCTGTATATATTCGACCAATCTTCCGAATTTCCGGCGAGTGCTTCGAAGATGGTATCTAATTGTTTGTCGTAAGGAATTTCCATTTTTCTTATATATGCTTCAAGTTCCCCTATAAATCTTACAGGGTGTTTACTGCCATCTCCCTTGAACTTGGGAATTATTGGAGGTGAGCAAACGTACACTGGTCGATCACTTCTAGTTTCTGTGCTCACGAGTGATTCCATGCTGTTTGTATTATTTTGATGGGAGACTATTGCTTCAGTTCTTCTTATTGACTGTTCCATCGCTTCCAAGTTTTCTTTATGCACGGCAATCATACTTTTTCCCATTTGTGTCTGGAATTTCTGTTGGGCCGCTAGGACTTCTTTTATTACAGCCTGAAGTTTGTCCATGGATATATTGATATCCTCCATGAGCTCCTTTAATGTCCCTGTTGCGGGAGTGGGTACTGGTTCGAGCATGCTGTTGTGGCTTGTTTTTGCTTCTAATAAGTCGGAGTTCCTCTGCTCAAAGTTCGCTGGATCTTCTGCACATTAATAATAATAAAAAAAAAGAGCATTCGTTCAAAAAAAATAATAAGTTTGTGTAAGGTTTCAAGGATTTCATTCACTTTGCATCAATTTAAATAACTCTGCATCCTGGTCACGGCACCAGTGTAACCTACCTACCCCTGGGTACTAGTTAATTTTAAAAAAACAAAGAAATTTTAATAATTAAACCCATCCCGCTCCCCTTTTTCCCGATATTTCTATACTTACCTTTATTTGCCTTTCGCCCTCGGTAGTGATTGTCTAGTTTGTATTTATATGCCCCACGTTGTATAAAAATAACCCAAAATCCTTTTTGCAAAGTTTGGTGCAAATTTGCGAATGAAATCAAACACAAGAAGCCATTTAACTTGATTTATTTAATACTTGCTTAAATAGAATAGACATCGGAAATTTGAATGCCTCATTGGGACCTCTTAGGGGTCCCGCTCAGTAAAATCGGCAACAGGACATTTGCCATCAAATATGTACAATTTCAGATATTTGTTCTTTGATATACAGCAGATATACTCAAGTTTGAGCCCTCTTTTAAAGTACTAGAGATAATTTCTAGGTGCCCCTACTGAGATACGGCCGGATCAATACCGACGAGTAACCCTTATGTTCAGGCCCACCTAGGCAGGGAAATTATTCTAGGTAATCCTACTGAGGTAGGGCCGGATCAGTACCAGCAAACTACCCCTCATGTTCAGAGTTACCTAATGTTGCAGATTTTGAGAGAGTTAAGAGAGTCCAAACCTGTAGTAACATCGACCATATTTATGTGAATAATTGCAAACAGAACTTAGCCAACCGCCGTGTCGTTCACCCTTAATCAGCTGGTAATTTACTATAGGTCGAGGGTAAACTAACACTGCGGTCGCACCAAATTCGTAGTGTCTTTATGTTGGTACAATTTAAAGGCAAATATTTCCTGTGTCCCATTCAACGGGCAGGACACAAGTGAAAAGCCCAATGTTTGTCTATATGTACATTTATTGTTACATTGCTACTAATTGCTAGGTTACTTTGGATAATTCACTCACCGTGAATTATTAGCCCACCATCAGATACACAGACCATAGGGAGTATGTCTTCAGTTAGTGGTTCCGACATGTCAAGGGCGTCGCAATGTAATTGAGACGTCGTTTGAGTTTGAAAGAAAAAGAGGTGCCGGTCAGAGTACCGGCAAATAAAGGGGCGTCCAAATTTGGCAGAAAATATGTTCGTCAGAACGATGCGATGGGCGTCGGTCTTGTACGAGTTTTCAAGCGTTGTCAGAGCGTCGGGACGGCTGGAACGTTGTTGACGATATATAGTACTAATGATTTGAAGTTTAAAATTGAACTGTCTTGAGCTCTTTTTTAGCTCGGCCTTTTATACTGATTTTAATTACCGACGAATATTCCCAGTGTCGCCAGACTCATTAATTATAATTATCTACTAATAAATTCGTGTCATTTTTATAGTTATGATTGTTATGCCTGGAATAGAATTTTGTATGAAACTAAAATGAATTTTTATGCGTTTTATGGTTATGATGCCTGGGGGTACATGTAATGTTTAGAAATCGAGTTTGTTTTATAAACATCTAAAAGAATACTGAAATTCGTGGGAATAATTCTTCCTAAGAAAAACGGATTTGAATGTAAATAATTTAAATTTTCTTTATAAAATGGGTATTTTAGAAAATTATGACGCTACCTGGATCAGGTTGGTCACAGACTCACTCCTCCTTCTCCTTATATTTGTAATAGAGTTTTATTAAAAATTGTTTTCAATTGGCTGTTTATAATATTTATATGCATGCAATTTGTACGACAGAAGATTGAGACTCTAGAACATATTCTTGACTGTCCTGTTTATGTGGGGACTGGAAGATAGAAACTTATTTTTACGTAACTGGCCTTAATAATATTAAATTATATTAAATTATGGAAAGACAAAAACCTGGTTAAAGTAGCCCACAGTCTAACGTCAATATTAAAATGACGTTCCCTCAACATTGATTAATATATTTATTGCTCTCCACTTAAACTCAACAAAGTTTAGTTACATATAAATAATTTTCTTTAATTATTTCATTTTTTTCATATTGTTATTTAACACTTAAGGAATTTATTATTTTTGTTCAGTTGCTCCATCTTAATTAAATAAATTAAACTTTTGTTATGAAAAATGTACAGTTTTTTTTAAATAATAAATAATACAAATTAAATATATAAAAATAAAAAAATCACTGTTCTTTAAAGTTTGAAACAAGATTTTATTTTATTTGATTGCCAAGATATTAAACAAAATAAAATTTTATAAAGGAACAAATAAAACTACTGGCCACTCACTACTATACAACAGTTAAAAACTTAAAACTACATTTTTCTAAATCACAATATATTAATAAATCTAAAAGTATTAAACAATGAACTACATTCTCGCTAGGTCAGTTATGACCAAGTAAAAGTCTTATTTTCACTAGTAAACTTTAAACATTCTATGCAAGTTACATAATTTTTATTGGGGGCACAAAAATGTTTAAGCACTTTGGGCAACAGTCCACAATCTGACAAATTCTCCTTACCAAATACTACACTTCCTCCGTTTTCAATTACAGACTTCTTTTCAGCGTTTTTAAGTTTACTAAAGCACTCTGTATTCTTTATATTATTAAATGTTGCTGTTAAACTTTGTTCCGGAGGATTTAAAGCAAATAAATTATGTAACATGCTTGGTAAAATAGGCCCCAAGAGTTCTAAGGAGTAATAGTCAGTATTGTCCATGTACACCTTACTTTCCTTGACTTTTAATGAGTTGAGAGTTGCTCCTAGAAACGCCACAGGAGCTAAAAGTGTAGGTGGTATTCCTGCCAAAGGCCCGGTGAGTGCCGTAGCACTTTTACAATTTAGAAGGAAATTGAAGAAACCATGGACTTCAGCACCTTGAATCATGACTAGACTTTGATCACTATTGTCTACTTCACATCTTGCCTTGTAAATTAGTTTTTCCTATAAATTTGAATACAAGCGAATTGACATTATTTTTTTGATTAACTATTAGCCCTAGAAAGTTGGGTCAGGTCTTTATGAAACACCTTATGTACATTTTTAATGTTTGAATATCAATTTTTTTATATTTAACTAGATTTTAATTTTTAATAAGGTATTAAAAAGGCTGTTAATTATTTTATTTATTATAATTCTGTGTATATGAATAAATATAATTGTAACTCAAAAACGCCCTTTTAGTTTTCACAAATGTTGTAGAAAATTTAGTTTTCTTTTGACTAGTAAAGAAAATTTTTTAATAAAAAATGGCAAACACCCTTTCCATAACCAATTTGTTTCTGAACGACTAACTAAAACATTATCGAAATATCGTTCCCTTTATTGTTTCTTAGTTTAAAAAAATTACTTTCTAGTTTTTACGAATATAAAAAAATAGTTTTCTTTCCACTGGCGAAGAATTTTTTTGGTAAAAAATAGCAAAACATACAAGTTAGAAATTTAAAAAAAAAATACGTTTATTTCATTTTCACAAATGTTGTGGAAAATTTAGTTTTCTTCTGATTGCCGAGGAATTCTTTTTATTAAAAATTAACAGTGATCGTTCATATTTTAAACAATGTCCACGATGTTTTTTTACCGTTTTGTTGAAGTAACAAGTAACAGCTTTTATATAAATATCTAAACACGTACTTGTATAGGTATATGTGAAAATAATTGTTTATGGAAATCAACCATTGAGCCGGTTTGGAGATGTATCAAGACACTTTTTTGACATTTTCTAAACACGAACTAGTAAATGTGTACATGTCAATGTGAAAGTAATTGTTTATGGAAATCAACAATTGAGCCAGATTAAATAATTTTATAACGGATTCTTGTTTAATGATGTTCTTAGATGCTTCTCCTAAAATTTCATAAATTTTGAAGATGTAGCAAGACACTTTTTATGACATTTTCTAAACACGTACTAGTATATGCATATAAATCAATGTCAATGTTTTTTCAATTAAAATGTATAAATCTTCATTTAAAATTTTCTTTTAAATATAAAAAATGACAAAGCTATGTATTTCTGAAATTTAATTTTTTTTTAATCGTAATTAACCTTAGAAGGTTGCTGTTCACATTTTTCAAAAATATATGTAGCTGTATAAACAGGTGTACAAGTAAAGCATGTAGTTTTGGATCAAATAGAATAAAACAAGTCGAAAGTTGAGCAAGCACAATACAAACATAATTTAGAAAGATTTTCGGAATGATTGATTTTGCGAATGTTTTCTATACAGTAAGCATCAAAATGATCATCCTACTGCCAATTATTCAAAAGCACTTGGGCATAGTAAATAATATACACGCCACAATTAAAAAAGTAATTTTGTAGTGGATATTTAATATTATTATCAGAGGGTCTTATGGGAGATTTACCCTTGACTATGTTCTTCCAGGAAATCAGACAACTATCTTAAATTCTGTTGAAGTGCAGGAATAATTTGGTTATTCAGTAAATCTGAATACTTGTCACCATTCAATGCCTTGAGTTATGGCGGTTAACTGTTCCATTTAAAGAAAAAGTTGCCTCATCACACTTCTTCATGAGTTCTAAAATCACCATAACCGATCATCATTAATATTTCAATACGATCTTTTTCACTTAAATGAACCATTTTTAAGCGTACAATTTCTTTCCGTAAATTACAATTTGACAGTTTAGCAACAGTTACCTACTAGATAGTATTCGTTTATTTTTTAGTATAAATACAAACAATATCAATTTGTTTATCTAAATGGCTTTTACTCTAATGTATAAAAACTTAAAAGTGGTTTATTAAAGTGTTGCATTCCTCGGTTTTACAGATTATTTTTCACTAAACCCAGTATGTACGAATTCGAAATAACAAGATCTTTCAAAATCTGCAAAAATATACAGGGTGTCCCATTTAAATTAAAAAAGTTGAGGGTTAAACCAGAACTATATTATTAATAAAAAATGTACATCAGCTGCATTTTGCCCCGTTGCACTTCTTGCAAAATTTCATAAATATCGTCCGTTTTGTTTTAAAGATATTTACTTGGTTCCATACTTTATCCCAACCCAGTATAGAAGTATTGTGCGTTGCGATTTATAGTAGAAAGCGCAAAGATCTGGCAACCGCTTGAAACGTTCGCCAATATGCTGATCAGAATCGGCTTAGGTTGTAGTTGTCATTTGGTGCTCAAAAAATGGGTTACTTGGAAGATTTTAGGGTAGTTTTAAAGATTGGTATTTTTATAGATCTCGAGGTTTAGATTTCGAGAATTTGATTTTTTGTATTTGTTTTAGTCGAGGTTTTAGTAGTAGTTTTAATAAAAATTAATAGAATTTTTACTAAAAAGTGAGTTTTAGGTAGAATTTTTTTTAAAGAAAAAAATATTTCCTATTAAATTTTTACTAACTATTTAATGACCAAACTCTGACCTACACAGTAATATTTAATTGAAACTATAAAAAAATAAATAAGATTTCCATTGGTATGAAAGTATACATTTCAAAAAGATTAATATTATAGACATGTTTAGCTAACAAAAATATTCAAACTAATTAAGTATTATTAATAAAAAAATAATAACTCGATTTATTTGGTAGAAATACCTATACCTAAATGTCTACATTTCTAAATCACTTTCACAGTCACTAGGTTCCGAAATATCACTTTCGTCTGTATCGTCCAAATTTATTATAATTTTTTCAATGGTATTATTAAATGTCATATATTTGTCTTCAATTTTTTTAACATGTTGGATTGCGTTTTTCCAATTGTCAACAGTTATATCGTTAAATGCATTTCTTATTACATTGATGACACAAGAAGTGGACTTAGGAGAAGAGTTATTTGATCGAGAAATATTTTTTAACTGTGCCCATAACAATTCTATAGGATTGAGTATGCAGTGGTAGGGTGGTAAACGTAAAATTTTAAATCCTTGATTTATTGCGATGTTGTCAACAACAAATTCTGGTTTAAAATCAACTAACTGTAAAAGTTCCAACAACTGTTTTTTCGTGTAATCTTGTTCAAAAAATATATCATTCTCCATCAGAAAGTCTTGAATGACGGATTTAGTAGAATTGCTATTTGGTTTTTTTCGAACCAACCGGGAATGATACGGGGCGTTGTCTAAAACTATTACACTGTTAGTTTTCAGTTTTGGTAATAATGTAGTCTCCCACCACTTTTCAAATAGAGTACTTTCTATGTCCTGGTGATAGTCTAAACTACTATCCCGTACATCCTTTGCAGACAACAAGAGAGCTCCTTCTACCCAACCTGATTTTCCACCACAATGCAAAATACATATTCTTTTTCCTCGAGATGGAGGAGTGTCTACATTACATTTTGAGCTTCCATCAGTCCAACATTTTTTTTGGATATCGTGAGTGTCGAACCAGGTTTCATCTAAAAAATAAATGTCCCTGCCTTCTCGCCGATACTGAGTAATAGAATTAAGATACTCTATTCTCCATTTTACTAAACGGCTGGATTCCATGATGGTTTGTCTTTTGTCAATGGTTTTAAATTTAAAACCGTTGGATTTTAAAAATCTCCATAATGTCGTTTTATGACAGTCTTCTATTATCATTTTTTGTTTTAGACGTAAAAATAATGTGTTTAAAGTAGGAAAACTATTTACAGAGAACATATTATAAATCGTTTCTCTAATCGGTTCTAAAAGAACCTGTGGAATAGAATGAGATGACCCAGAATCCTTTCGCCTTTTTCTAGGTTGAACCCCTTCATGAATAATTTTGTATACAGTTGACTGTGGCACTTTTGTTAAAAAAACAGTTTCTTTTAGGGCTTCGGAGGAAGACAATTCATTTTTTAGCCCTGTAAATAAGACTTGTGTCAAAATCAAATATATTTTTATATTACATACGTAATATGTTTTACAGGTAAGTATAATTACAATTACTCACCAGAATAAACGTTTAGAACTATTTCCTTGGCATCACTAGAAAGATGACTACGCTTTCGCTTTTCGAATTCCTGTTTGTCCAAATTTATTTCGGAAGAACACTGATCACAATTCACTAACTCATTCATTTTCTATAATTATTTAAAATAGTACCGAACCACATAAACTTCAAAACTAAACTAAAGCGACCATGGTAAATTCGATCCTAAGACTACCTGTTCCCTTAATCCGGTAGATAAATTTCACTTTAAATTTGAATGCCTTAATCGTAATTGAATGCCTTAATCCATTTATTACAGTGTTATTAAGACAATTTGTGTTTCTAAATGACAGAAGAGAAAGCGACTTGACTCGGGGTTTTTCTGAAAACTTATCGCTGTCTAAGTTAATGACTATTCAAGTTCAAGAAAAACATCGAGTAAATAATCTCCTGATCATGAATTTGTAATACAGTTGTTCGTCAAGTCTTTAGTATTAAGAGAGGTAGATCAAATCCTGAATTTAACGTCATCAATTATTTTTCCCCTATACCTAATAGTCATTAACTTACGGATCGACACCAACAAAATCTGATAAACATTTTTACCTAATATTAATGTTATTACTATTTGTTCCCTGAACAACTATAAAACGGGATTTGACATTAATAAATTTTCGTAACCCATCTGGGCGCACCCTCCCTGTTTAGGCCAACGTACAAGCTTGCTTCATCTGTAAATCGAAACGATTTTCTACTATAAATCGCAATAGGCAATACGTGTTTAGAAAATGGTATAAAAGCTGTATTACTTTAACTAAACGATAAAAAAAAGCATCATAAAGATTGTCTAAATGATAAACAATCACTTTTTGATCTCATAAACAGAATTTTTTTTGAATCGGTGGATGTGCCGAGTTATGGATGAAAATCTATGGGTAACTTCACGTCGGTTCAAAAAGTACCTTTTACATTTAAACAGAATCTATTCTCTAGAATTATTATTTTACTACACTCTTCAAGTCATTGACTAGATTTTAAAATTGATTTTTTATATACTTACTTGGCTATAATTAATTTGTTTAATATCTGCATCGTTAATGCCCATGCTTTTCATCCATAGATCATCAGGTACATCTTCTTCTGTTTCTACCAGTTGCTGAGAGCTTGTGGAGTCACAATGTTGAACACACCTATCAATTTGTTTCAGTGGCATAGTAAATTCTATTTCCTCTTGTTTTAACAAATGTCTGAAGCCCCAAGTAGTTGGAGTAATCAAAACATGAATGTCCATAAAGCCGTTGATTCCAGCTGCACGAAATAGCACAGTAAATGTATTGGAACATGCATAGAAGTATGGGCACTGTTTAGTTCTTATTAATTGAAAAAGTGACCTTAAACTATCTGACCAAGCTTGATGCAAACTTTCTTTTACAGTAGGATTTATAATCATACCATTAGTACTTTGAATTTTGCAAGAAGTTCGAGGGAAAACTTGAGTCCATGCTAAATTGGGCTGGATAAAATATAGACAACATTGGTAAAATTTTGCATTAGGAGAAGAATCCAAATTATTTTTAGTTTCATTATTTAAACATCTCGTAAATGCTGTAATTCCACTAGCTTCTTCACTTACTTTCAATTTTTGACCCCAGGGTATAGGTTTTGTCGAAATCAACCTAACTTTATCCTTTAACGACCAGTCAATAGGCAACCAAGTTTCACCTTGAACTTTAACTATTTCTGTTGTTTCTCCCTTAACATTACTATCTAATGTGTTCAATATACCGTTAAATGAAGTGCAAGAATTGTTTGACACAGTTTCTTTTTGATGAAAAAATTTAAATAAAGTTTGATCAGTTGATTCATCTAAACAAAAACTGGAGTCATTTTTAGGCTTCTTAGATTCACTGCATTTCAGAAAAGGATTAGTACGCTTATTATTTGTAAATATATTTTCAAAGGATTGGAGCTCACTATCGTTTGAGAATTTTTGTTCATTTGGAGAATCTCCTTTAATTCTAGCTTGTAAAGCCTTCTTTTTCTGTTTTATTTTATGTAATTTCATTGCTTCTGAGGGATGAAGCCATTTTAAATCTAATCTTTTGTCAGAAGATTCAGACATTTTAATTAAATATATTTTCCATTCACTAAATCTTAAACTTGTTACAGGTTATTAACTCACGAGTTATTAAAATTTTGTACCATTTACTTCCAGTTTAATTCTCATTCTTAGAATTTAATAAATAGTCATATATTTAAATATATGTTAAATCATTTCATGAAGAAACACATAACCTCTTATTTCTAATTATCGAAATTAAACCAAAACGGTTTCATCCAAAATTGTCGTATCTGATGTCAGTGTCATTCTTTTTCTTCTTCTTTCTCACTTTATTTCATCTTCTTCCTTAGTTTTTATGGTGTCAGCCTCTAAGGACTATTTACCTACCCGGTACAATATTTTTATATCTCGTAACCAAATTACTTCAACACGGTTCCAATGAAGGAATTCTGGTTGTTGCACTCATCCTTATTGAGAGAGTTCGATGATACTCATATTTTTTATTAATTTTCTTAACTCGATTTAGTAACTTCTCCTGAATTAATTTTTTTTTTCTCGGATGTCCTGGCTTACAAATATTACTTCAATTGAATAATCACAACTTAAATTTCACATATATACAAATGTTTCATAATTTGAAACTATTTGAATTGTAAAAATCGTTTGAATTCGCCTTGTAACGACCAAATGTAAGCCAATAAGGAGGAGGCCAAAGTTTTATCGTAAAGAAGCAAAGATTGTATTATTCTCCAGATTTAAGGTTTGTGGTTATCCATTTACAAAATCCACATCAATTAAATTTTGCATTTGGTACACCTATACATAATGGATAGTAAGGCTATAGCCAGTTATGTAAATGAAACATGTGTACGGCATGGAATTTTAATTCTTTTATGGTTGGAATTTTTATGGGAAACTTATCTTTCAATCAGACAGGTAAGACTAATTAAAATAACTATTGTAAAAAACTTTAAAATGTTCAAACATAAAGGGTCAAAATACAAATTTAAGAATATACCAAATCTCTTGTATGTCAATCTGTAAGAAATAATTGCTATTTAGAAAAGTGCAGTTTGATCAGATGATTAAAACTATTAAATGTGCTTTTGTTATACTAAAGTAATTATTTGGCTGATGAAAACATATATGACAAACTAAATTTGATTCATTCTAGTAATACGGTCTTCCGGTTTCGGGAGCCAGTTGTGATATAGTATCTTAGTCACAGCTTTATAGGTAAAATTATTAGCCAATAGATTAAACTCGACTACAATGGTAGATATGTTAGATAGTAGTGTACACTTCACCCTTTAGCATATATATCTAAAATATTACAACCCTAGACTAGTACCATGTTTTTTGTTCTACATAATTAATATTGTGGGGTGTAGAAATGCCCCATTTTAGAAAATTTCATTTATGTATTAAAATACAAGTGGGTGCAAAACATAAAACTGCAAAAATACAATTCACAAATCAATGTTTACAACTGTTAAAATAAAACACTAAAAGTTTACATTTCACAAAAAATAGTCAATCGTTAAAACATTTAAACCAAAATTTGCCTAAGGTTACATTTAAAAATAAGAAATGAATTGAAAAATATGTCTAAATTAAATTATCATTATAATTTGAATGTTAACAATCTGTTTTTTTCTGAATATCATATGTTTTCCATCTTATACAATTACATATAAAAAGTAACAACTTGTTTGTGAAAAAAAATAAATTGACTTTTAGTAAAAAGAAATGTTTACAATAAATTACAAACTTCTTTAAAAAATCACAATACGACTTAACAAAAAGGAGATGTTTTAGCATTACTAGAAATTAACAGGGACCGTTTTAGGCCCAACTTGGTAATAAATAAATTTATATTTAATTATTTTTATGTTTAGATAATATTTAAATGTATTATGTAGATGTATAATTAGTATTATACAGAGTGTTCCATTGGGCTAGAACAACGGTGGATTGAGGTCCCCCAGATGATTTCAAATAACCCATGTATAATGGGTCTTTCACCCTTATAATTGAGACACGGGGTGTTTGATCAATTCTTCCTATTTTGTTCATGGCTAATAACTTTTGAACAACTCTGTATATTTTGTTGATATTTGGCACAATTAATCTCCATTATCTGGGGTATCAAGTTATGTATTAAAGAGAAAGGAAATCCAGGTCCAACTTACCAAAAATGTGTGCACTCAAAACAACACCCTGTAGTCGAAATTTTTCATTTCTAAATAGACATCTAGGTAAAATCCTTTCATTTTTTAAAAGTTAATCATGGAATTTCATCTTCAGCTTGAAGCCTCTGTACTTCGTGCACATGAAACGGGTACAAATGATGTTTTTTTAAACTTTACCAATATGATGTATATTTAGGACATAACTACTCCTATATTGGTATTCTGGTTCATTGTTGACATAATTCCATAAATAAATGTTTCCTGATGTTCATTTAACTTTACCATGATGAATCTACATGTTCTATTAGGTCATTAAAAATTCGTGTTTTGCACTTGTTACATTACCATTACAAAACCACAAACAAACCATAAACTCCATATTCCCAATTGAAAAATTAATAAGGCAACTTTAATCCTGAATAAATCGACAAAAACACTTTGAAAGCATAACAAGAAGCCCAGATCTTATAGGACACTGTTTCACAGAAACTAAAAATATGTTAATTAATGACACAAACGCATCATATAAACTGTCAAAGTGGTTTGGAAACAAATCATTTTTTCACGTTTAATAGTATTAATCAGATTAAGCAGTAGATTAATTTCTCGTATTTACATATCTAGAAAATGGGTAATTCCTAAATACCCTTAGACAGGATGTTTGAAATAAAAGTAATTATTTATAACGTTTTTTCTTGTGTATGGATCTGTAGATACATTTTCTAATAGCCTACATATGCATATAAGTATGAACACAATATGACTGTTTTTGACGCTTTGAAAAGTTGAATAAATTCCATTTTAATTAAAAAAAAAATCAAAATTCATTTTGCAGTCCTAAAAACCCAAATTATATTTTTAAGATTAAAATTCTAGTAGTGAAATTGTCTGAGGGGAATACAGAATTGATAAACCATACTATGTCTCGGTAGAATACCCATTATATATGGGGTATTTGAAACCACCCTGTATATTTATAATTGGATATCTGCATTGTAATGAGAGTTATTTTCTACAGTATCGAAAATATGGAGAGACAACTAATTTTATTTTTACTTATACTACTGGCTTGGCAACTAATTGATGTCGTTAATAAAATAAGGAAAATTAAAAATCTTATTTGAAAATATAGCTTTAGTAAATTAAGTATTTTGAATTGAATTGAATCTAATGGGATTTTACATGATCAGAGTCATTAAAACTTTTACCTTTTAAGAAGTTCTGAATGGAACGAAATAAATGGAAATCTGAAGGCGCGATGTCAGGACTGTATGGTGAATGAATATCAGATCATCCCAACCTAGTGACAACCATTTTTAGCGAGTGACCAAAAATGTACGGGGTTTTGCATTATCATGGTGGAAAAACTTTCTTACGGTTTGCCAATTCTGGCCCATTTTCTTAGACTGCATCGCCCAGTTTCGTGAGTTGTTGAATGTAAACGTTTAAATTAATCGTGAGGTTCTTGGTAAAAGTTTAAAATCCAGAATACCTTTATAATCCCCCGAAATTGACAACATTGTATTTTTTGGTGAATCTCAGTTTTTGATGTGTCTGGGCTGGTTCATTCTGCTTCACTCACGATCTTTTTCTGTTAACATTGTTGCCTTTCAGAAGCGAATGGAAGATGCTAATGACTTACATCAAATGAATTTCCTTAAGCTGATGAGGGACACATAAACCGAATTTCTTAACATAGCCATAGTTTTATTTTATTTATTTATTTTTTAGAATATATGCGACACATGGAAGTTCTCTGCAATCTTACATGTTTTTCTATCACTCTCTAAATCTGTAATTGCCTTGATATGGCTTTAATAAATTTTAATTGGACAACCAAATCGTTGCGCATTTTTGAGTGAAAAATCACCAGAACGAAAATTGGCAAACCAACTTTGACGCTGCCTTTCTTTCAAGGCTTCATTCGCATATACGGCACATAACTTCTTGTATTCTCAATGCGCTCTTACCTTTTCGAAGATAATACAATAAAATATGTCTGAAGTGCGCGTTTTGTTCTTCTATTTTAAAATTGGGACAAAAATTAAACTAAATAACTAAAGTACGTCCCAGTTAAGTATGCAGTGGTGAGTGTGTCTAAGCATGTTAATGCCTCAAACGCTGGCTGGTGCTTGTAGTTTTCTGTGTTACCGACCAAAATAAAATGAATGAACTTTTCTAAATAATATTTAACACACTTTTACAAAATGAACCAAAACCTTAGTTGGTCATTGGATGCAAAATTAATTAATATTGTCAAATGTAATCTAAAATAGTTTTAATTTCAGTTGACTTTAACCTAAGTTTTTCATTTTTCAATTCACCACTTACAAATCAACACAGTATCGCCATATATTTTTTGAGGGTTTTTAAATTTACGGCAAAATTGTGGCGAAGAAATGTAAAAAAGGGTATAAATTGATAAGAAATTATTTATTTGTTAAAAATTTATTAAAACGAAATATTTTTATCGTCTGATAAAGATAATATGACCAGTCAGACGACGAGTTTATGCGTACCTCAAATTGTAGTTGTATGTTTTCTATCGCATTGTGCAGAGTATACATTTTCTCCTCTTCTTGAATTACGTGACGAACGCAGCAGTCCACTTCTCTTGAGTGACCAAGTTTATCCCATCTTTGAATACTTTTTTCACGTCGGCCATTTTGAACGTCTTAATTTTTGCCGCTACATTATCCTTAATTTGCGCCCATACCAATTCGATCGGATTTAATTCGCAATGGTAAAGCGGTAACCTCAACCTTTTTCGCCCTGCTTGTTCTACCAAGTTATTAATGATAAAACTAACTGGGTGTGGATGGACATAATCTTTCACGGCAGCCAATAACTCTACCTTCAATGCGTGTCTATCAATGTCAATTCGTTCATAACCATTGTAGCGTTTGGCTCCAATTTGAGCAAAACACTTTCCATTCATAGTTTAAATATTTCATGGTCCATTTCTTCATAATAATCCCCAGTTTTATTCGATGTAAACAATAATAATCCCCCCTTCCACGAATCCGTTTTCGTTCCCAATGTGGACGATTAAAAGACGGCCTCCCTTTACCTGGGGGTATGCTTGAGGCCGACCGAAAGCGCTTCATTAAAGGCTTGCTTAGCTGTTAAGAAGGCCTTATCCCTCCATACTTTTCTAACAGTATGGCCTGCGTTTACCATGTTTCGTCCAGATAGGTTTGCCCTCCTGCCGAAATTTATTTATTTGGTTGATATATATTCTTCGCCATAACATTATATCAAGTCGACCAATAAGTAAAGATTTTGCGAGAATTGGTGATTCAGTTTTCAAAAAAAAAACCATTGCACTTAATGGACCTTATCCAGTTTGTCAAACACAGACTTCCTTTCTCGGTGTTTTCGTGATGAAGTGATGCAACCAGTAATCTCTATTTCGGAAATTATAAATTTATTATGAATAATATTTTTGTTAATTTATTTTTATTAGCCACGTTTTCCGTTCCGAAATTATTAGCCACGTTTTCCGTATTCCAGTATCATGAACAGCTAATTTGATACTGTGGGTTTTTGATTTGCCTTCCGTAACATATTTTTGATAAACATTATACAGGGTCCGGCAACCTCTGTCGTTGTTCGATAACTCCTACTATGCAAAATTTAACGATAAATTTGAAAGATATCTGTCAATGGGGGTCAAAACCAAATATTCTAAAATTATTTTCATGTATACAGGTTGGTCCAACAGTAAAATAGACACATCACTTTTTTTTAATGGAATGACCCATTTTTTTACATTTTTAGATACTCTTTAAGTCACTAGTACATACCTACAAAATATTATTTTTAATACCCTATCCCTTTCGAAGAAAAAAAAATTTAACCAAAAATATTGCATTATCATACTCCTATTTAAAAAACTACAAATGTAGAAAGCCAATAGACCAAAGTTTTTTTAGATCAAGTTTTAATTTTTTATTTTATACTGGGTGGCCAATAATGTATTTCATTTTTCAAAAATTTCCAGGAAGGTTTTCTCAAATTTAAAAAGTAAATTCAAAAAAGGCCTTTTTTGATTTTACATTTTAACGACGACAGATTGGTATAGGAAAGTATGTGCGAAAGTCGAAGGATATAAAATTTACCATTAGTTGATGAATAGTAATACAGGGTGTTCCATTTGAAAAATTTGAGAAAACTTTCCTAGAAATCCAAGCGCGGCTCGAACGAAATAACCACTTTTCCTTGACTAAAATCACCCGCCAAATTTTTAAACACTTAACTAGCGACTTCCGATGGGATAACGGTTTACAATTACGTTATTAAATACTGTTTTAGCGCTTAGACTCAAAACCAAGAAACATTTGTAGATTTGTAATTTAGCCACCCCCCTACCTAATACATTATTTAACTTTTTCCACATTATAATGGCAATCGTCATCGCTATATTATTTATTTATAACAATGGCGACCATAACGACACTTATTTCGACTCTGTCGTTACAGCTTCTAAAGAGATTTACATACCGTGTTGAAATCAAGGCATTTATTCCCCGATTTCACTCAATACATGGACAATATACAACCTTTTATAAAAATTGAGATAAATTGTGAATTAAAATTTAAAAAAACTATAATTGGACATTCTGGCCCTCCACTGGACATTCACCCCGGACTTCCCACGAAGTCATTGAATTATTATAGTTATTATAATATTTTATTACTTTTCGTTAGCGGATGGGTTGAGGCTTTGTTTACCTGTCAGCACGTTTTGAATTTCCGTGGTTCGGGCCGCAGCCTCTTTTTTTACACTTTACCTATATGTGGGCCGCGCCTCTTTTATTTGTTTATATTGTTTTTTGTGTTGTCAATAATAATACGGCGTACCTACGAAGATCTTCCAACTAAGATATGATATATTTTAGGATTTATCCGACCGACGAAGAAACAACCAACTAACAGTGCAAAGCTAAAACAGCTGTTATTGGCTTTTCTTTTTCTTAAACTGTCAAGTGGCTCTCCGTTGTCTAGATAACGTGTGTTATAAGAAGTTACCATTCTAGACAAGCGATCCCCAGGAATGTGCCGGGAACAAACGTCTCTCAGGTCAGAATGTTGTTAAATATTCGCTATTTGACACTCACTAGATATTATACTCGATATTACCAGATCGGCCATATCTGGTTGAATTTAAAAGGGAAAATACTGAGACGGGAATATCAGTTGTAAGGGCGCCGGGACGTCCATGATTGTCGGCCGAAATCAGATGCGAATAGGCGTGTCTTGTCGTCGAAATGTGTATACGAAGATGTCTTTACCCAGGGGATTAATAGATTTTTTTATTGAATTTTACGAAATTTAAATCGGTTCCGACTATTTAATGTGTAATAAAGGTCAACTATATGTAACTTGATTCCTATGTTATCCTGAGATGCTAGTCTGCAATCATATGTTTTTTAAAATAGTCCAGAGCAAAGTAAAAGTAACTCTGTTTACTATATAAATAATTGTTGTACCTTCTTCTATAAGGCAAAGGGGAAGAGAAAGAAAAGGGACACTTGGCTTTGATGACGGGAGTCATTAAATAATGTGCTTAATATGGGACGTATCGATATGATCAGGTGGCAATTCACCTGTATTATATAGTTAACGTAATTGGCTGTTGACGTGCCGAAATGAATTGAGCGATAAATATTTTTACTGTACGGTAATGACACTACCACACTAAATGTTCCGATCTGGGATGTCATTTATATTGTATTATGGTTAATTATATTATTTTATTAGAATTATTATTTTATTATAGTCTTATTGTTATTATATTATTTTTTATATTTATATATTGGCATCTATTAGTATTGTTTTATTATTATTTTATTGGGTATTATTTATTAATCCTTTTTGACAAGGCTAAGGAGACAAAGAGAGAGAATGAGTAGAGAGGAGATAAGGAATATCAACAAAACTAGCTGAAGTCTATTACTTTACGACTTACAAGCCTCTTTACACTTCGCTGTAATATTTACTTTAATATAAAAAAAAGGAATATATCTATTAAAGAACCTATCAATATTAAGAGAACAGGAACATGCCTATTAAAGACCCTATCAATATTAAGAGAACAGGAACATGCCTATTAAAGAACCTATCAATCTTAAGAACTTGATGGGAGAAGGAGAGGTATTTACAGATTTACATGTCGAAGACACCTATATTGAAAGTCAGCCTTGATTGTGGGGCTAGATATAACCGTTCAAAGCATGAAACTCAAACAAGGGTCTTACTTCCTGATTTGCCTATGGCTAAGCGGGATGTACTTGGAGAAATTCTCCAAACACAGAAGTGTTTTTTGAAGTATAATTAATATAAGTTGGCCTACCTTTAAGTATGAAAACCTAAGAGGCATTAAATTCAATAAAATAAATGAATTTAGTTCCGGTTCAGATTTCAAAATTGATCTGAACTCATGTACTATTCCGTGAGAAGTGACAGAGGAAGAGAAGAGAGAAAGAGAAAAAAAAGAAATGCCGTCAAGTTTTAATAACCTTCGACTTTCACTATTTTGCTCTAATACGTAATAAAAAAATGCTTTAGTAATTGACACTACGCTTAACTGCGAATTGAGCTCTAGTATTGATTTTTTCTTTTTTATTGAAAGAGAAAGAAGACACTAATTTCCACTATTTACGATTCGTTTTTTCGACGGCAACTGATTTCTACAAATATTGTCTCTCTTTTATTTAAAAAAAAACTAAATATGATTATGTAATGAGTAATTTGGACCTCTAAAATTATCTATAGTATCTCAAAATTAATCTCACTTTGTAACTGAACTACTTAGAGACAGAAAAAATATACTAATTTATCCATAATTTCTCATTCACATGAAATATATTACTGACACCTTGTATTTATGTCTCTCTTTTACTGTATTGGCGATTTCAAGTACCGATGAGGGCGCTCGCTAATGTATACAAATATGCGTTTACGAGTACTCTGTGTGGCATCGTTATTGGCATTATTTAGTGAAAATCTTATTTTTTGTTTTGTATTTGTGCTTTTAGTGTTTTTAACTATTTTATAAATTTGTTTAGACAATTTTAACGATGAGTGACTTTTTTGTTTCGTTGGCTCCGGTTTTTTCGTACCTTCAATGCAGTACAGATTCTAGATGCATTGTAGAAGGGGAAGACATTTTGAAGGCTAAGCATATAATTTTAATTGGTAAAATATCCGGAACAGAAGCTTTTGTCGAGGTACTAGCCTTATGTTTACAAACAAGTACTCTTAAAGATCCTCCCTATGAAATAAAGGGAACTCTTGTTAGATTATACAATATTGCTTTTGATTTTTATTTGTGCTTTAAATATATAAAATTAAAAGATATTTCATATCAATTATCTAAAGTAAAAAAGTAAATAATGGCTATAATACTTTATATTTTTTATTAACTTACTTTCTGCACATTAATCTTCATTTCTAAAATGTTTTGAACATACACGCATACGTTTTGTAGTTGGTTTTCCCATCAATAAAGCCTTTTTTATCTACTTTCTCCTCCTTTGTAAATATATTTAATAGTTCCACTATTATCTTTGGGAAAATAGTGAAAATGTATATTTCTGTCCTAATTTTTTTTGGGTGACAACAATTGGTGTTATGTTTTGAAACCTTGGAAATGGATGGTCTAACCGACATTTTTATGAACACAAACCCTCACAGCCAAACAAAGTTTATGATACACACAAAAAAACATCTTCAAAGCAACCAAATATACAACAAGAATCTAACAGACCTAAAATTACAAGTAATTAAAGCAACGGGTGTAACGAGTACATGGTTTTCTAGTCTGTTGTGATGGTTTGTGCTATGGGTAATAATTATGATCTGTATGACCTAATAACGGTTGTTTTCGCACTAATAATCATAACTCCAAAGACTCCAAAAAAATGACAATGACTTAATTAATACCGGTTACCATCGCTGGGTCTACTTAACAATCTAAAGCTGTGAGAGAACCCTCTATTAAAAATTTTGAACAAGGAAAGCTATATAACTGAGTTTACTCAAGATTATTTGACTGATGACATTGAGACAAAATTCAGTTGGGGTTATTTACTCAATGACATTTATCTCACCCTAAATTCGGACGGTGGTTGACAAAATAGTTTCTTTTTCGAGTGGGAGTCCACGTGGTGGACGTATATTCCTATGCGGGATGGAATCTAAGGGCGGCTCGAACGAAATCACCATTTTCCCTTGGCTTAATCACCACTAAATTTTTAAACACTTAACGAACGACTTCCGACGGGATAACGGTTTATCCCTTTTTACCCCCAAATTATTTAAAAGAAAAACTAAGACAATTCAACCACGAACCGACCTTGTTAATTTAGTTTCGAGAACACCGTGAGTGGACTAATTTTTTTTAACAAAATTTTTACTAATTTTTAGTTTCCGTCTGCAAAAATCCCTCTCCTAGTATTGATGGGAAATTACTTTAATTAGGAGTGACCAATAGTAATTTTTTCCGATTGAGTTTCATCATTTCGTGTCAACCTCTTTCCATTATGACCGCCGTGTTGATTTTTGCAAAATTTAGGTTTTTGCAACAATGTCGCGTTAAGTCCGTTTCCTCCTTTTTTTTAACAATTTTTTTGAGTATTCAGCACAGTGGTGTACTTTTTTATTTTGAAAATCATTGCATAAATTAAGAGTTTTGATTACATTTAAACCAAAAGGTCCACTGAAATGATTATGAAATTGAAATAAAACTAATTGTATGGTACTGGGTGATTTTAATTCAGGGGATGCTGGTATGTCCGCTTTAAATTTGGCTTCTTTTTGATCTACTGCTGTTTTGATTGGAGTAGTCTCTTGATAGATCGTATAAGGATAGTATTTTTCTGCGATATGGGGATTTAATATTGATTGCATACTACCAGTATCAATTAAAAGTTTTAGTGCGTGGTTTGGTATTTTTATATATGGTAATTGGGTATTTTTTATATCAAAAAATATTTCGTTTACGTTAATGACTGGTCTGGGCCGGCTTCCAAAAATGTACGTCTTTGTCATAATATTGAGTTTCATTATTAGTACTGTAATTGTCTGAGATTTGTTCGAAATTTTCATAAGTAAGATTTTCGGTTTTCGAGTCATTATAGTCTTCATTACTATATAGGTTTGAGTTTTGCGAATTTTGGGAATTATTACATTGACTTGTACCGGAATTTCTATCAATCTAGTGCAATTCTTGCGATATAAAATGTCTTGGACCTTGTGACCTAAAATAGTTATTGTTTTGTTGATTAGATCTAAAAGTATTACATGAAGTTGTTGACGTTGGTTCTGGTTGAGTTTCAGGAATTTTTCCTGTGGGTGCAAATATGTTTTTCGGTATCCCGAACACTTATTTTTCTGTTAGTAGGATATTGTTTAATTGCCGTTGTTGTACTGTAATAGGTTGACTGGAAAACTGATTTTAATTTTGTATATAATTACTTCTAAAATTCGGGGGAATTGATGCTGAGGCATACTATAATAATTTTGTTTATGTAATTGGGTTTCATTTAACGAAAATTGAGGGTTAGCAGGATAACCCATATTGTGATTATTAGTAGGTATAATTAGAATTTTACTATTAAAATGGCGTCGTGTAACGGGGTTATTGTATAGATTTTGATTTTTCCAGTTATCATCATTTTGACCTTTAAAATTATTTAGTGCGTAGTAAAAATGATTTTCCTCTGTAATAAAAGAAATAGCAGTTTCAATCAAATCAGGATTTTTAATTGTAATAGTATGTTGTAAAATTCTTGACAAGTTTCTAATCAGTGTTCTAATACCCATTTGGTCGTATTGCCTACGATAATTTTCTTTAGTGTTAGCATTCATTTCTGTATCTGGAAAACTATTCATTCTTTGAACCTGTAGTCTTTTTGCATATTCTAAAGTAAAGCATTTTTAAATGGACGGGTCATTAGTAGGTCCTGTTCTAAACAGTCCAAAAAAGATTGCTCTAGCAACTAACTTTGAATGAATTACTTTAAGAATATGTATAGTTATGTAAAATAGGATCTGCAACATTATCGTAAATATCTACTAAAAATTTAAAATTTTCGATAAACTGCGCTAAAGTATTACTATTGCGAAATTAAATCTACACTTAAGCATTTGCATATTTAATTGTTCGTTGTTATTAGCCATATTGTTACATTCTATATTACGTCCGATAGAGTAATCGTTAATATTAATTATTCTGTTAAAATTATTAATCAAATCTTCTATTTCAAGATTCATTCTATATAAAAACTAAATTAATGATTTTCGAACCGGGAAAATCGTGGATATAAAATAGTCTAATGTTAAAATAAAATGAATTAATCGTGAAAAAAAAAATTAAAATCTAAGGCACTATTACCTATTAAATGATATTTCCAACCGGGAAAATGTACCTATCTTGGCAAGGAAAATGTATGCAATAAAAAAACTCGGTACTTACTCGTACTTTGAAGCTCTCCCAGCGGTGATTTTGCTGCTGGACTTCTAACAAACGCTCTTTTGAACCAAGGTTAGTAGGTTCTGATCGCCAAAGAGACGAAACTCACGTTCAATTTAGGAATCGGAACCGGTGGCTTCAAAAAATCGAACTGCGATCAATCTAACGTGACTACGCCAGTTAAATTAGTTTAAATTTAAAATAACTTTTTAAAAACAATTTTATTTTTCTACAATTACAAAAATGCCTACTTAATGGTTAAAATTACAAGTTAACTATATCGTAGTTAGAGCAAATATGCCGGGTCCCTGTCCTCCAGCTAAGTACCTTCCGCGACGCAAACACTTAGTAAATCATTTTTTTTAAGAGTTGGCATTTTGTCTTTACATAACTAGCACGATACAATTTAAATTCTTAGTACATGAATTTATACCTGATTGCACCGTAATCTGAGTTTTAAATTTAATATGGAAGTTTCATTTATTTTATCTATTTGTTTTGTCTAGGTACAATATGGGACGGTATGATTTTTATTTAAATTAGTGTTTGTATTTTGAATATTAGATGTATGAGGTTTATTATTACTAGAGATTCAAACATACCACAGCGTTCTTCAATTTTAAGAAATTATCAAGGTTAGGTCGTTCTTTCTTGGACTTTTAACTTCCCAAGCTTTGCGCATTTCAAACTAATTTTTGTAGGTAACATATCAACAATAAGGGTGTCCCAATAATCTACAGCCTCATTTAATGCTTTTAGTGCTTTCAGAATACATTATGAATTGTTGTTAAGAGCATTAAGTGTAATTCTTCATCTTTAAACATTAAAGATTCGATTTTAAAATGAACATTGTTAAATTCGTCTAAAGTTTGTATGGCAACATTTTAACGGCATTCTAACAAACCTAAATCTGTTTTTTTATATTAATGACATTGAGAAAGTTTTCAAATTGGGTGAGATTTCTTTTTATGGTTTTTCTGGTGTTTTTTTTTTAGCTTAGTGAATTCAGTCATTTTGATTTAGTATAGTTTTTATGTATGAAGTATGACTGTCTCAGTATTAAGAATTGTTAATACAAGTTTTTTCACACCACAGCTTTAGGATAGGAAATAAATAATTAAAAAGGAATGTGCAATAATTTTTTTTTTTTTTTCATAACTAAAATGTAACTTTTTTCCATTATTCGCTCGTAAAGACCATATATGTATATGTGTTTCATTGTGTAATAATGATTTTAAGTCTTTTAACATTAAGTTTCTTTGTATGTATAACACACAGTGAAATAAAAACTGATAATATTGAAATGCGTCTGATTTCTCTCGCTTCTCTTCTTGTTCTGGGTTGAGTTCGACGCGGGGAGAAAAGAAGTGTTGCCGCGTTATTATAAAATAAAAATGCCAGTTATTTTAGTAGATTTTAAATACCAGCATCTAATTAGTAAGCCGGTTTTCCAAAACTGTTGTTGCGTCATAGCTACAAACTTGTTTTATATAAAATACCCATGGAAATTGAAGAAAAAACTCTAGTTCTTTAAATTTCAGGCTTCTATGAAGTGGTAATTTTATCAGTATTATTTTTGATGTCATTTTTTAGGGGAGCGCGGTCTTAATGCTTGAAATTGAGTCGTTGCAACTATAAAGTGAATATTTTTATTGTAATTTTTTTTAGCGTGCATAATTTGGTTCATGTACACTATTATTTTTGTATTTCATTTAGTTCAAAATATAACAATGATTGTATTATTTTAGCTAAATAAAGCAAAAGCCGCCAAAGATGTTCCAGATGTACTTAGAAATGTGATAAGCAGAGAAGAATTTGAAAAAGCCAGGGAGTATTCGTTAGCGAAACTAAGATTTGGATTTTTTAAGGATACACATGGAATACTACTTACATCCCTTATAATATATTATGGCTTCCTTGCGTATGTATGGGACTATGCAGAATCAATAAATCCATTTAGTGGAGAAGTTACTAGCAGTTGTATATGGTTATTTATCATATCACTTATTTCAACATTTATTGATATGCCATTGACAATTTATCACACATTTGTGTTGGAAGAAAAATTTGGTTTCAACAAGCAAACGGCAGGCTTCTTTGTTTGGGACAAAATAAAAGCTTTTCTAGTTAATCAAATTATAACTTTAACGATCTCTTCAGTTATCATAGTTATAATTAAAAGTGGAGGACCTTATTTCTTCATATGGTTATGGTTAGTTGTATGTATAATTTCCATTATTCTCTTAACCATATATCCTTCTGTAATAGCCCCCCTCTTTGATAAATATACACCCTTACCTGAAGGTGAACTTAGAACTGATATAGGAGCTCTAGCTTCTCAACTTAAATTTCCTTTGACTCAGCTATATGTAGTAGAAGGATCAAAAAGGTCTTCTCATAGTAATGCATATTTTTATGGTCTATTCAAATCTAAAAGGATTGTTTTGTTTGATACTCTACTAGCAAAAGATGATGGGAGTGGTTGTAAAAATGACGAAATTTTAGCTGTATTATCTCATGAATTAGGACATTGGAGCCACAATCATATTATAAAAAACTTAGTCGTGATGCAAGTTAATTTATTTTTACTGTTTCTAGGATTTTCAGTTATATTTAAATATCCTCCACTTTACGAAGCTTTAGGATTCCACTCCGTTCAACCCGTACTAGTTGGGCTCTTTGTAGTTTTACAATATGTTATGATGCCTTATAATACTTTGCTTAGCTTTCTGATGACTTGTTTGTCGAGACGTTTTGAATTCCAGGCTGATAATTTTGCTGTACAGTTAGGTAAAGCCGAGCCTCTTGAAAGGGCTCTTTTACAGTTGAACAAAGATAACTTGGGATTCCCAATTAATGACAATTTGTACTCAGCCTGGCATCACTCCCACCCTCCACTTCTGGAAAGAATTTCCGTATTGAGGGAAAATGCCAGTAAAACGAAATAGACTGATACATAACATCACAGTACTAATATTTAGCTACACAAATTTATGTAAAAGTTTTCAAAAACATTGTATATTTCATCCATTTTGTTTAGAGTTCTAAGAAACTATAACCATCCCATGGTTATAATCACGGCGTTTTAACGGCCTTATTTATCACTTTCAGCTTCATAGTTTAATAGCTACCACATGAAAACGCTTTACAGTCTTACAACAATAACAAATTATTATTTTATTATTGTATTTCGAGAATAGAATCGACTATCGGCGGATTAGCAAAATGAAAAAATAATATATAATTGCTCTTTTGTGAAAAATATCTACTTCATGTGGATTTACAATTCTTTTTAGAAATAACCGATTTAACGTTAACAGGCTGATAAGAACTTTATTCTCAGTTCCTGACTTGATCATTAGTTCTTAGTTTATTTTTAACAATTACTTTAAAGGTTCCCTCTCAATTTTTACACCATTAAAATAAACAATTTTATTTAATACAACACGAAATTTGATATAGTGTTTTTTGATAATTTACCTATAGAATGTAGGAAATATTGTGGACTAAAAATTTTGAAACTTCTATATTAAAAACAATTATAATGCACATTTAAGCTACCTTTTGCAAATACTTTAGAATACATAGAGTTCTTCAATTTTTGAAATAGAACAATTGCTATATTATTAAAATTCTGAATTTACCTCATTGAACAGATGATAAAACGACACACGCTTCGGTTCTAAGATGAAAAAAATTGAATGTCATTCTTCAATTATTAGTACCTACTTCTTTGTTATGTGGAAAATATTTATACAAGGGGATCAAAAAGTTAAAACTGTAAACTCCTCTATATACAAATGTCATTAAGGGAGAAAGGAATTAATTAAAATTTAAAGATAAATTTTATGGTTTTCCTAAAATTCGCATAAATGAGTTATTTATTCACTAATTAGGTCACGTCAAATTACTTGCTTTGTCATTATTGATTCGTTATCTATTAAATGATCCTCAAAATATTTGAAGCATTATTAACGAGCTTTCTATCTAGTTATTGTAAAGGGCTAAAATAAATGGATGAAATAACATTTTATGTTTGGCAATAGTACTAACGTCATACATTTAGAATTTTATGTTAATAAAAAACTCTTAGAAAATGGATGTTCTTTTATTGAAATTAATATAACATATACAGTATCAATGAATTTTAATTTGGAAAGACTTTAATTAACCCACCGCAAACACACATACCCCATCCATTCCTATGTGCGTCAAAAAAAATTATTTTCTACTAGAACCGGACCTGTGCAGTATTCTAGTGGAAAAGCTATGTGGCCAAAGCAGTTTTGTTGAAATTGTATCCGTTTCTCTTTTTGTTTCATGTAAGTAATCAAATCGGAAGAAAGGAGATGTGTTTATAGTTAGCATATTTGTAGGTCTATATGGTCTATAAGGAGGCAAATGTTTTTAGTCGGAAAAAGTCATGTGATGATATCTCTTAAAAGCCAAAGATACCGAATGAAATCGTAAATTCCAAATATTTCGAAAACGGATTGAGATGAGACGATTCAAAAACTGAGAGATGCAGATTTTTACACCAATGGGGGCTGTATCTTTTTTAAATAGTTTTAAGTGCCGGAGAAAATTATCAAAACAAAAAAAGGAATACGTCCCCCCACTTCATGCAGATTTTTTAAATTTAAAATTTTAATTTAATTTTTTTTTTCATTTCAATTGCCTAGCAGAAATAAGACATTTTAAATAATGGAAAAAATTAGTCCATAGATTACGCCTATATACTATAAGTATACAAATCTATAATTTGGCAACCGTATTGATACATTTTGACAGATTATGCTTTCACATCTGACGTTGACTGCAGCCTAGTTCAAGTTTTCGAGAAAAATTTTTAAGTACCTTTTGCGGAAACTGTAAAAGACTTGAGTCAGACTTAAGAAATAATGGTGCATACTTGTACCGAGAATGATAAAAGTCACAATAGACGGAAAAATATTTTAATATATACCCAATTATTCAAAATTTTTCTAAAAAATAATATATTAGTGAATTTAAAAACTTAATATGATATTTTCGGAGGTATAACATAATATGTTAATTTTTTTCGATAAAATTTCAAACAATGAAATTTTATTTTCATGAAAATGCATGAAACAATTTTCAGACAAAATCACTCGTTCTATGCGCATTTTTATGAAACCATGTATTGATTGTTATTTGAAATTTGTCTGGAAAAAGCCGGCAAATATTTGTTGTATCTTTAAATATTTATTACCATTAATGTTGTCATTACTGATTCATTTTTGGAAACTTTCTCTTTAATCATTTTCAGTGCACCACTTCTCCATAAATTTAACCCACCGTAAATATATATTATAGCCCATCCATTTGTATGGGCGCCAAAAAAATTAAATATATTTTCTATTAGAACCGGGTCTGTGCAGTATAATCCGAAACATCTGCAGACTAACACACTTTTATGATTGTTGAGGTAGGTATTCCTTCAGTACATGACACATTTTTATTAAAAGTATGTGGTTTTGTCACGTATAAATTTTCGAATAAATGTTTGTGTAAAATAATGATAGAAAAAAAATTGAATATTTTGTTGCAAATGACACGTTCTACATACCATTTAAAAATACGCATTATTTTGGCGGTATAATATGACTTGCCATATATAAATTTTAATTTTCAGTTTTGTAATTTAAAAAATGGAAATATTTTTCATAAAATCAAAGCAAATTTTGATTTTCTTAGACTTACTTGGATAATATTTTGATGTTTATGGATCAATATGTGATGTATTTTATTTTCGTCTTTAGTGTGTTCTTTATCAGCATTACTTTTCTAATTTTTAAAAAATTAAAAGATGGTATACTCATAAGATATTTTATTGTACTTTAACTGACAGTTATTGTTACTATTTTTATTAAAAAATAAATAGTTTACATAATAGGTTTTGGTGGGGCAGCTGGTGCAAATGGTTCGTCGGGATCTTGTCCTCTGTAGATACCATATGTCCAAGGTTTGAATTCCCATGGCATCTGGTTTTCAACTGTTGTAAGATTAATTCCTAAATCTTCCAAAGTGGGAATATCACATTTTACCTCATCTGAGAGATGTTCCCGTTCAAGTTTTTCCCAATGGAGATGTCCAATTGGCCAGTTTAGAGAAAGCTTTTCTGTTAGAGTTACTTTTAGCTTAAAAATTGGATCCCAACGCATGTCACACCGCTTGTATCCCCATTCATCGTCTTTTCTCATAATTCTGTAGAAGAAGTCTACTAGTTCAGAAAGTAGATAACGTTTTGGACTGAAAAGTAAGTATAAATTTAAAAAAAAACATGTAACTGTATCTTATGTACAGTTCTTTCAATGGATCTTTGCCCATGCGTCAAAATTAATATGCAATATCTAATTTGAGAAGTTACTACTCGGCAGAACATGATTATTACTTACAATGTAACATAAAGTGACAATTTAAGTACATAGTCGTCTCATAGTGAATTTAAATAAATCTGTCTCTCAAATAAAATCTTGCCAACAATTTTTATAAATAGATAGGTACCCCTCTAATCGGAGTAAAGTAAATTCAGCGAATTATAAACAGAAAAAATATTCAATAAAATTTCATAACATGTCAATTTCACTAAAATATCGATAACGCCACATCCAGTATCAAAGAAACCTCCTCTTAACAACTAAAATAAACAAAAATATTGCTATTTTGTTTTTCTATAAATATATGCTTCTCATAAATTAACACCTGCTGCTGCATAGTAATATTTTTTTAATACGCAATAAACATTATATGGCATAGTTGTATTCTTTCGGTAAAAATCAAAAGCCCACCCCCTTTCGGTTAATTGCCCAAACCATTATATTGTCGAAAAACATTCAACTATTAAAAGTAAATATACCTACAAACCACTTAAACATAACAAAAACGGCCTTTGAAACTGAAAGAAATCTCGTACTTAATATCATGTTGGAGGTCTAAAATTGTTAACAAAAAAGACACATTCAGATACAGATATTCGATATTAGCTACTAACCTTAAAAACACACTAAGTAATTATACCAGGAAGTTAAATTCTAAAGCGTAAAGATTTTACCTGTAAATCTAAAAAAATAGCAACAAAATTAATTACCTAACATTCTTAATAGAAAATAATAAGTGTGAAGTGAAAGTACCAGTGAAATATTAAACTTTAACATAATTTTCATCGTTTTCCGATGCCATTAGCGAATAGGAGCGGTATAGAATTATTTGACAAACTGTAAATTTGTATGGACTTTCTTTTATAGTTGAATATATTTAGTAAACCAAGGGTGATTTAGAACTGGTAGTCATTATTTACAAATCCCTCATTGCTAAAACTACAATAGAACCAGTAGCTGAAGCAGTTCATTTTCTGTCAAACTTAATTTGGAAACCCGATTTCGTGTAACCCCTCTGTATTATAACAAACCCATTTAGATTATAACTTTCTGGCATTATATATACTGGGAGTTCACTAAGCCTTGTCACAAGAATTATTTCTTGTATACTAAATTTTCTATTTTTAGTCCCAACTATTTCTTACATTTCTATATTAATCCATTAAAATATTCTTGACGTTATCATAACTAACAAAATAAGTAGACAGGCGACCTGATATTACGAGCTTATCACAATAAAAATTATTGGATAACATACTATTCAATTTACAGATTACCTAATATGTACAATCTTAGAGTCACCGATTCATTTCAAATTGACAAAAGTTTTCAAAAATGTTGTACGGCCTCGCCGATTGTCTACCGTTTCAACTAACATTGTTAAGTGCAGTTTATAAGATCATGTAGGCATCAGAAATTTTTTCACTGACTAGGGATGCAATGTCAGCCTATGAGACAGTTGTGATACTCTGAAAGTGTTTCTCGGTATGTTTAGTTACAAATAAAAAACGGTAAAATCAACTATACATATATAATATAAAATAAGACTAATATATACGAATGACATGGAAAATGCAACAAATAGTAATACTTGAAAAAAATTGTTCTCACTCTATACATCGTACTCACCTCTAAAAAAGACAACCTATAAAAAACAAGCCCGTTTCGACCATCAGTTTTTTTTGCTGTATTTTTTTCTTTTTATGAAACAGGCCTTAAATTTAAAACAATATTTAGTACGTTCTGTCATTTCACCTAGGCACTTTATGTTTATTCCGAAAGATAAACATCGAGTAAATGCTTGTTGTGCGTAGAAGGCAAAATTTCTCTCAGCTTAGTGAGTTTGATAGGGGTCGAGTTATCGGTCAGTTGTCATACCGAACCCATTTTGTGCTCCCTTTGACTTTAAACTATCATCAACAAGGTCTTCAATGGTGTAGGGAAAGAGCAAATTGGGATGTCGTATTCAGTGATGAATCACGATTCACCATGGGCGTACCAAACGGTCGAGGAAGGGTAAGAAGAAGGCGCGGGGAAAGACGAGATCTGCAATACTGTGGAGAGGCACGTGGGCGTTATTACACCTCTGGTCTTCGTTAGAGGTAATATGACAGCTCGCCATTATATCGAAGAAATTGTACAGCCATATGTTTTACCCTACATAAGAACTTTACCTAACGCACTTTTTCAGCAAGATAATGCCCGCCCACATGTAGCACGTTTTTCCTTAGATTACTTTAAACGCGCCGGTGTAAATCTTCTTCCTTGGCCAGCTCGATCTTCTGACCTATCGCCTATTTACCATGTATGGGATATCATAGGAATACGGCTGAATAATTTAGCCAATACTTTGCAGATCCTACGAGCCCTTCAGAACGAAATTGAACTTGCTTGGGAAGAGATACCTCAAGATGAAATTTAATTAGATCTATGTAAAGCAAAGAACAATTATATTGCTGAATTACCCGTAACATTACCTTTTCAGTGATTATCATACTTAGTAATTTCCCTATTTAAATTGTATTGGTTAACGTATTGATAAGAGAGGAATGACATATGGCAGTTAAAGATATGTTAGAAAAATGTCCCCCTTGATATAAAATTCGAGGTATTTTTTATTTCTCTTAAATTTACATCAAATCAAAAGTTATTACGACTGGCTGATTTTGAAATGAAAATACTGTATTATTTAAAGAACATATCGTAGGTTTACAAGCAAAATCCACTAATATGATTTATTGATACTATGGTAAGTACATTATCACCATCTGTATCGAAAATTAACCACATTATGTCGTATTTATCCTTTGTATCCTAAAATTAATACTTATTTTTAACAACTGTCCTGATACCGTAATTTTACTAGGTTAAATATATAATTTTACCTTCAAAGTATAATTTATAAGCGTTTGGGGGGTTATGAAATAGTATCTATTGTAGAGATTTTTGTTAATTTTTCGGTTGAAATAAAATAATTTACATATCTAGAGAAACATTCCAAAAATTGAATTGAGTTTATATTTTTACAAATGCAGGCCACCGGAAAATGTGACTACAGGGTCGTACTTAGGACATAATCATTCAATATGTTTCGAACATCCTGAATAAGGTTATTTGAAACTATGCACTTGCTATATTTGAAGATAACAAGAGTAGTTTACAAGAAATATATTTCTGCTCTCAAAGGCTATACAAGTACTTATTTCCACCCTAGATTGAGTATATACATTTCTAGTAGTCTATGGACTAGATATATTGAAATTTCTTTGCAAATTTCTAGTGTCTGTCAGTGTTTGGTAATTTAAGGTTTCTACAGTGTTTTAGTATATTTTCTTTTGTATAGTCACTATAAAATATGCCTTATAAATTTGCTAGTCGAGAATACGCAGATATTGTATTTGATTATGGCTTTTGTTATGGTAATGCTACAGCTGCAAAAACTAAATATGGAAGGTTCCCTAGCCGAAGGTTTCCAAATCGTAAAACATTTATTCGTGTTTTTAATAATTTAGGGAAACACGGCAGGTTCCCAAAGGTTACGTTAAATAGACATAAAGAAAGAGTGCATTTAAACATGGAACAAAATATTTTGAGTATTGTTAATAATAATCCAGAGATTAGTACAAGAATTGAACATGCTATAAATGTACCTCGCATTACATTTATGGAATAAAAAGCATAATCTTTATCCAATTCATATATAAGAAGTACAGAAACTACAAGCAAGGCACCAAATTCCATGAATTGCTTTTAGTAATTGGATCATTCGAAATCAAACATTTTAAGTAGTTTTTTCACGGATGAGGCTCAGTTCACACAAGACGGCGTTTATAATTTACGAAACTCCCACATTTGGACAGAAAAAAATTCGTTTGCTACAAAAAGGCCCATTCAAATCGCAAATTTTCTGTTAACGTTTGGTGTTGCGCCATTGATAATAAATATGACCACACACCTTTCCACAGATATTGAATTTATCTGGATTTTCTGCAGAATATTTTGCCAGTGCGTTTAAATGATGTTTGTGTAAACGTAGCTGGAATGTATTTTCAGCTTGACGGTGCTTCGGTGTATTATAGGCCCATAATAAGAAATTTTGTAAATGTACATACCCCATGTAGGGTGGAAATAAGTACTTTTATCGCCTTCGGAATCAGAGATTTATTTCTTGTATACTACTCTTGTAATCTACAAATGTAGCAAGTGCAAAGTTTCAGCGGGGCAACCAACATTTCATTAGACATATATTGTAAATTGCCTCCATTTCTCTTTTGACGGCAATTTTATTTAAAACTTCAATTCACTTAAATGTATTCCCAAATGACTTCCAATAGCGATCCTTCATCTTATTCCAGTAATTTTACCTCTACTGCTTCTTATGTAACTGTCGCTAACTCTTCTCCAAAACCAACAATACCCGATAAAAAACAAGGAATTATACTTCATGCCGTAGTAAACCTACGAAACTTCGACTATGTCCAAGCAATCGGATCCATTGTCACACCTCACTAATTATAAATAGTCGAATCTGTATCTTTCTCCGCACTAAAGAATTAGTAGATAACGGAAATGAAATCGCAATCTGAAGACTGGTCACTCCATATAAGTGGGTCGTCATATCAAATGTCTGTCCATCTATCCCTAACGAAGTGTTAGAAATGGCCCTTAGAAATTTGGGTCTGGAGTTATCCTCTCCCATTATCTATTTGAAAGCAGGTATTCCTGGCGATGAATATAAACCACATATTAAGTTTTGGAAGACAGGTTTACGAGAAAGCTAGTGCTGAAAACTTCGAACTACAAACTTTCATATTAATATCATATGATGGAATTATCGAATTAACAACTGATAAAATGGAATACATATTCAAAGAAACGGGACACGTTGCCAGCAATTGCCTAAATGGCCAGGCGCCAACCACCGCATCTTCAACGCACCAAAGTCAAAGAAACCCTAGTATTAATCACTAGCTATCCCCCCTCCTCACAACCCACCTCTAGCCCTTCTCCAACACACCCGTCCCATATTCTTTCTCCAACACAGCCTCCCACTATTACCCGATCTTTACAACCAATTCTATTACTACCCTTAGTCAGTAATCCCCTCCTAATTCATAGATCTTCCCATCATCAGACCCCACAAATAAAGTTGATCCTACAACTAAAAATCCTCTAGACTCCATTACAAACTTACCTCCTACCAAAAAACAGAAGCTAAAACGATTACACTCAAGACTCTACTACTTCCGGTGACCCCTCTGTTTCTGCAGTAGAACTTATTACTGTCCTCTTAGATCTCACAGAAATGCCTCCACCAAACTCTTCCTTCAGAAAACGTGAAGCACTCTAAAAAGAAATCAAGAAATGACATAATTTCAACAAGCTCCAAAGACATAATCAAATAGCCACATGATACAAGCCCAAGTGAATTTATATTACGGGAGATAGCGTTGCATTTTTTGTGGGAATTTTATACCAACTAAATTTAATTTTAAGCAGTTGTTTAATGTCAGAAATCAGCAATGTAAGCGTCAGTCGTAGCACCCGCGTGGAGGCAAAGGTAAGAGCACGTGTAAGTTTAAAAAAAAATCTGCTCCAAGTATTTTCATACCGTGCCAAAATTCATAAAATGATTTTTCAGATCATTTTTAACTAAAAAAAAAATAATTAGCCATTGAAGCGAGGAAGGTTATAACGTCAGCCAGGCGTTTGAACCATTCTTCATACTTGTTAAACTCGTGTCGGCCATGAATTATATTATTGAAAACAACCTAATGAAATAAGATGTTATCTGCTAAATATAGAACTTATATTGCCAAACATTACCAACATTTTTTTTGTTTTCAATCAGTAAAACTATTCGCGATACACCGTTCTGTATCATGACAGACTGATGAAGGTACCTTACATCCCATCCAGGACTACAGCTACAATTCGAAAAAAGAACTGATAAGCCATTCTCTAGACAGGCAGTGAATCTTACTTTGGAACAGACAATCAACGTTAATGCTGCAAACACATTGACAGGAATAATGAATTCAATTAATTCAATTTCAACTCGTCAGCGTTGGTGCAAAAGCCATAGTATCCGCACAACTATGATTAATTACATAATGGAACAAACAGGTTTGCGAAAAAGCCAAGATGTTACGGCAGATTTGGACAAAAATCGAATTAAAAAACATTCTATTCAACTGGAAAATTTAATTTCACATCTAAAACAAAATAATCCTTTTTCTGAAAACTACGACGAAAATTTCTTATTTAATATATCAACTGGTCAAACAGTTGAAAAAGATATAGCTGTTTTTTTGCTCAATGTGGAAAAAAAGGTAATGAACTACGTGAAAAATTCATCACAGAATGTAGTACAGATCCTCAATGATTTGAAAAAACAATCACTAGGACACGAGTCTTTTGACTTTGGAGAATGATCTACCTAAAAAAATTAGCAATTTCAGGTAAATTAATTGAAGTGCGAATGCAGCGTGATTTATTCGCACAACTTCTGAAACACTAAGCATTTCTTTCTCAAAGCTATCAAGATATTTTTGATGATTACTTGTCTGATCACTCTCAAGTTTCATCCTATTAAATTTACTTTCTCACTATGCTTTTCAATCTAATACAGTGGAAGAACTGCGATGATTTTTATGCTCGCCTACATCGTATACATCAACTTATTAAAGATATTTCTGCCGACATCATATGTCTATAAGAAACAAATTTTACAGAAACCCACCACCCCACTCTTAAAGCTTACGAAGGTGTACCACGATAGAGTAAGTGGAGGGTCCTCGATATTGTTTCCAGAGATATAGTCTCCCAACCTTGCCAACTAAATACAGATCTTGAAGCTATCGCTGCTACAGTCTGGTGTCCAAACAAAATTACCTTATCCAGTACATATATCCCCCCATTCTAGAACCTAAACGAAAATGAATTTAGCAACTCCCGACTCCCTTTCTTCTGATAGGCGATTTCTACATTCGGCAGAGGAAAGTAGATTGAAAATGTATTAATTTCTTCAGATGTTTTTTTGCTAAACTCCGGATCACATACACATTTCTGTTCATCTTCTGTATTGATCTCAACGTTAGTGATCCTGTTTTTGCCTTAGTTTTCTCCTATATATGATAGTAACCATTTTCCTATACTAATATCTAACAATGAGATAAAAGTTCCAAACGATATTACTAAATGGCGCGTATCCAATGCTGATTGGGAAAGTTTTAAGCTTACTGTAGAGCTCAAACTCAGCTCTATTATATATCCGCAAAACATCAATGAAGCACTTGAACCTTTTTATACATGCATACTGGGAAAATCACAATTATAAATAGAAGAGTAGTACCATGATGGGACGAAAGTTGCAATTTGTCAGAAAAGGTATCTAAAAAGCTCTTAATAGATATCCGTGAATAAAAACCACAGAAAAGCTTATAAATTTCAAGCAGTTAAAGGCTGGAATCGGTATGTTTCTTCGATAACAAAAGACGTTACACCTAGAGAAATGTGGAATAAAATTCGAAAAATGAAAGGTATTCACTCTAATCTAACAAAACCAGCTATGAAAAACGAAGACGACATTATCACACACAGCTTAGAAATCACTAATATTCTTAAGTAGTTTTCAAAAAAAGAAAAGGTATATTCCCAACAACCCAACACAAAACCAAAACTCTTTTCTGCTTTCCCCTCAGACACAAAACTATATGTCGATTAACTCCGCCTTAAACAATACCAAAAATTCCTTCCCTCTTCCTGAAACATCTTTCTTATACCTCACAAATACAACTCCTTCAACTATTTAATTCAATATGGGATAAACAAGTTTTTCCAGACCTTTGAAGAGAATCCATCATTCTTCCTATAAAAAAACAAAATAAACCAACTACAGATGTCAACTTGTATATACTGATTTCGTTCACAAGCTCCATTTGCTAGTTATTTGAAAAAATGATCAACAATCGCTTAAACTGGTACTTGAAGCTAAGCATATTCTAAATGACGCACAATCTGGTTTTAGAAAGCAACTCAGCACAACAGACAATTTAGTCATTCTACAAACTGAAATTTCTATAGCTATGGCTCTTAAACAAGACACCATTGCTATTATTCTGGACATCGAAAGTAAATAAATAATTAAATAAATTAATAGAGTATTATCTAACTGGCAACATACTTGTATTCATCCAAAACTTCCTAAGTGGACGTTCTTTCAAAGTAGCAGCAAACGGAAAAACTTCAAAAGTCCTTCCCACAGGAAGAGGAGTCCCTCAAGGATCCATATTGAGCAACACGCTATTTAATCTTACGATTAATGATATCTGCAAAAACATTCTCCCTTCTGTCAAATACACAATATATGCAGATGACATTGTAATTTTTTGCAGTGGGAAAAATATAGTAACAACACAAAATTTCTTGCAAGAGGCGATCAACCAACTGTGTCAGTGGACTGTAATGTCAGGATTTAAATGTTCGGCCCCAAAATCTAAAGTAATACGTTGTAGCAGGAAAATAACACAGACTCATGAACCGTTAATAACCCTCGAAGTCGTACAATACTACAAGATTCTTGGCCTAATAGTTGACAGCAGAATGACCTGGAACATGCATATTAAAACCCTCAAAGCTAACTGTCTCAAGAGAGTTAATATAATTAAAACGCTGTCTCATCAAGTATGAGTCGCACAAGAAGAGGTTATCCTAAAAGTTTACCGAACTTTGATTAAATCCAAATTGGATTACGGGAACATTGTCTACACATCTGCTATTAACAAAACACCTAAACGTGGTTCAAAACACAGCCCATCCGCTAGCCTGTATTGTGAAGCAAATGAACCTCCACTATGGCTTAGGAGACAAGAGCTGCTCCTAAATTATTGTGCAAGAGTGGCAAATGATCATAATAATCCTGTTTCTCATTTAATATAATCAATCTTAATAACTGTCCCTGCAGATACCTTAGACACATCCTTTATTCCTCCATCCATTACACAAGCCTTTGACTCTATTCAAAACATCCTGCCCTCGCCCCCTGGAATCCCTTCCTTGCTCATGTCACCACCGAAGATCGATATCTCCCTCTCTCTCTACAATAAGCACGATACTCCTAATTGCATACTAAAACAACTATTCGCCAATCATAGGAACCAAATTTGCATGTGATTCATACCTTCGCTTATTTTGATGCGTGTGGAGTCCTGCCATAATTTGAAGAACTTCTACAGCTCTCAGTCAGTAGAAGTAATTGCACCTCCAAACTAAACTATTCCGTGGAGTCTATAACACACCTTCAGCTAATTGATAATCTTTAAATATTTATGTCATTTTCAGCTTTCAGCAAGATTGTAACCTTTAGATATTTGTCATTTTTCAACCTTCAGCTTGTGCAATTTGTTGAATTGAACATTAAGAATAAATATTTTTTTTTAATTTGAATTCCGTTACATTGCTTATCTGATTTTGATCAGTGTTAATTTTATTGTTTCCTAATTTTGTTCTTTTATATAAAAATATTCAAAGTCAGGTGCCGCCCACTTCAGCCTTCAAAACACTGAACCAATCGACGAACCTACGCCAATTTCTCTTTAGCAGCTTTCGATGATATCAGGGTTCAGTAATGCACCTTGAGGTTAACTATAGGCTACAATAAGTAACTCAAGTTTACCAATTACTAATTGGTATCCAAGTGTCATAGATGAGGAAGGGTTGCAAAATTTCAATATTACCCGAGAAGGGTTACAGTAGTTTTATTGATGATTACAGATACAAGGAAAATTAGGCTTAATTATAAATTGATAACGTTTATTCAATATACTGACAAAACTCAATACTTACTAGCCAGTCGTAGCTAATAACAACTCAAGGTCGGTTAATATTATTCCTCTAGAATCGGTTTAAAAGTACCCTTTATAAGCTTACAACTTTGTAATAAGTAAACAAAAATTAAATGAAGTTAAAAATAAATAAAAGCGGGTTAAAATAATGAATGCCGAGAGTGTCGGTCAACCTCCATGTCCTGTAATATAGAAGGATTTTCTAGAATTTAACAGAACCGAACAAAAACTAGAAATTATATGGAAACGGATAATAAATCAGGTAGTAGCACCAAAAATAGTATACCAAAAAAAAGTGATAATGTTAATATTTTTTCACCAGTCTTACTCAAGCAAACAATAAAGGTAATTTTTTAAAAAACACTGAAATGAATGAATCTAATGATAAACAAAATAAAAATCCTATAACACAAAAACAAAAAACTCATCTATTTAAAAGAAGAGAGAGTTCTAAGTGTATATAGAAAATGTTTCAGAAAATTTAATGGCAATCTTAGCGCTATGAAAGTATTTTCAATTGTCGTCGGAGATAAACAAATATACAAAGGTAATTGATTCTATCAGTAGAAATAAAATTAGGGCTAACTATAAGGATATTAAAACCGCAAACAAATTAATCATCTCAGGAAAACTAATTAAACAAAATCTAATAATCTTCATTCCAAGATATATGATACGTTAAACTAAAATCTTAGATAACGTGATCTGCAATTCAAATTTTCAGTTGATTCAGCGAAACGAGTATTAAGGAAAGTTATTACACAAAACCAAGCAGATAATTGTGCCCAGAAAGACTATATTAGATACTTTTAAACTTGAAATCTGAAATGCTTCCAAAACATATAAAGATCAATCATGTAAATATTTAAAGTAGAAGCATAAGAGTATTAAGGAAAATCGTACTGTGCAATAATTGATTTTTAGGTTAGGTTAGGTTAGGTGCAGAAAGATGTTTAAAGTGTAGGGGAATCATCCAACTAAAAATTGCTTAGTTGTAATAAATCTCAAATGCTTTAACTGTAATGGAGCGCATTGTACAAACGAAATAAATAAGTACCCTGAATTTAAAGACAAAAACAAATACTAGTGGCACAAATAAACACATTACATTTTTTGGATATGATACGGGTATAGTAGATTACATCTGATAATTCGGTGCACAGAAGTTTGCAACATACCAGTTTGTCGAGATATAATTCTAGTAGTAATATGTGGGTCATCTTCAACTTCTTAATAAAGTAATAACTTTTTAGGACCGCCAACGGGTTAAATAATTCTGTCGAAATTTTAAACCCCACTTTCAAAGCCTATAACTTCTCAGGCGTGCAACTTAATCTAGAGGTAAGTTGCGTTAAATCATCATATCTTAGGTTCCCTGCATAGCCCTGCTCGGTGTCGTTCTTATACGAATCACCCTGTATATGTGAATGTGTTTTTATTTTGAGACATCTATTTTTGTTCCGACACTAAAAAATTTATTAACAAAAAATAAACAGCTAATACCATACCTAATTTATGGTCAAGCAAATTAAAGAAAATGCACTATTGGATCATCAAACCTACCAAATTAAATTTATATTAAATTAGAATTGAAATGGTAAAAATATTTATATATCATTAATTCGATTTCAAATAATGATTAAGTGTACCTAAATAATTGAAAAAGAAATATAAGCTATTTATGGGATTAAAATTGCAGTTTAATAAAAATAAAAATGAGAATACCGAAGTGTAAAATCTATCAAAATTAACTTCAAACTAATGTATTACAATAATAATAAAATGAAATGAATATAGCAAGTCTTGCGACTTCCATTACTGACATTCAGCTAGCATTTACAGGAAACAAATCAATATCGGCAATTTTTTTAGGTATTGATGAAGTATATGACAACATTAATGTACACATCCTTACAGGAAAAACATATCTCGTACATTAGTAGAAAAGCTGAGAAGTAGTTAATATCCTAAGAGCCGTTTGTAGTCACAAATGGGGATACAGCTATTTTTTTTATAGAAGCTTAAAGTCTGCAATAGATTATGGATCAATTCAGAATTAATTTGCTTGAATGACTTTACAAATGATCTTTTAAAAGAAAAGTATTATTTTGTAAATGAATTGATGGTCTTTTCTTAAAAAAAAAGTTTTGCAGATTTGCTTTCAAGAACAGTTTACAGTTTTTAAAATAAATCTTGTGTGATACGTGGTGCATAACAATAGGACTGATAAAAGATCAAACTTTTAGCTAATAACAACTAAAGGTCAATCCCAATTATTCCGCTAACGCTCAACATTCTGCAGCAGCATAAGTATGAAAGTAAAGTAATATAATTAATCATATATGTGCCCATTTTAAAACATTTCAAATAACATATATTTTCTTCCTCACCGGCAATGGTCTTGATTTGTGCAACTAACCGGTACATTGCCTCCTCTGTAGATGCAAACCTTCCGGAATGCAATGTTTCTCGTTTCGCAGGGACATTGTTTCAATTTATCTTCGGCATGGTTTCCCTCGAATGGTACTAGTCAATAATGGTGGACTATGATTGGTTCTCCTTTTTAAAATTCTGTATATTACATTAATTTTCTTTTTGATGAGGTAGGGCCGCTCCTAGTTTCTCTGCAGTTTCTGTAATTTGTTCTTTAGTTGGGGTTGGTAGACTTATTCCAGACGGCTTTGACCATACCTCCTTTTCAGCTGGTTGATCGAAGTCTTAAGTTCCGTGGGCCTGGACGATCTGCAGGACATCCAATGCATCTAAACGCAGAGGTACGGGGTCAGAGTTGTCGCCTTCTCTTTTGTGGACCATCTATTGACACCAGCTGTTGCATTGAACTGCTTCAGATAATTGGACCACCAAGTTTTGGCATCAAAAGTGGATGATTGTAACGTTTGTTCTGACTTTCCCAGTGGTACCGAGTTCCTGGCGCTCTTCATGCCTATGTACTGGCGGAAGACTTGCTTTTCATTTGTCTGAAGTTGGATTCGGGTAGCACTCTCGTAACTTCTAGAACTCTTGCTCCAATTCATGAAATCTTTGGGGGAACTGGTTTTCCTGCTAAGACAATTCAACTCGCAGTTCTACGACCCGGCTATACAGATTCTGGTTTACTCAGTGGAGAGATTCACTATTCTGGTTGATCCTCTAATGGGAGAGCTAGTTTTCCTGTTGAAATTTCCCGTATTCATATATTGTTTTTGGCTTCTCAAATATTCCAGATGATTCTTGCTGTTTACGAGAATATTTGTGAAACTATCTTAGCTCTCAACAGTTAGGTTAGGTTATCCTGTTTTTCCTGGGTATTCTCTTATTCATCCATATAGCCACCGTTCTCACAGGCAGTTAACTTGGCTTTCGCACCCAAACCGTTATTACTGACGACTCTGATGCTGACGACAAAAGATGCATGAAATAAGATCTATCATCTTCAAAAAGAATAATAGAGAAGTTTGCTAGAAACTTTAACAATATCAAACTAACCAAACTAACTAGTAACTAATACATTTAATAACAGAAATACATTGTTAAAATAGTTAATAGTAAAATATTTCCCCTAAGATGAGGAATTTCCGGATATTATCCAGTATAAATATGAATACAATGACGGAGTCTCATAAACTTAACATCAAAACAAGCAAACCTCACCGGTGATGTCATGGAAGATACCACAAAAATACTACAAAAACTCTACTTCAGGCAATTACCGATATCAGCTGCAAAGAAAAAACCTTGTTAACCATTGTAAAAAATGTTATTACGCAAAATCTTCAACACTTGTATGAAAATTTGTCATCTTCAACCTCTGTTAAGAGAAAAAACAACTGAAGCCGTAGTATCCAACTTAGAAAACGAAGAAGTGTCAATTCCATTTTTTTCTATTTTATCAAAACACGCTTAATGTTTTTGTAAATCTGTAAACATTTTTTTAGCTTAAGCTATTAAAAAGCATTATCGCATATTTGCTGTAACTTTGTATCCAAACTTTTGGTAAATACTCTTTACCCTAGATTTACTAAGAACGGCGTAAATTATTGTACGTTTTCAAAAAAGTGAAATAATTTCCACATACAAATATAACGATAAAATTAGTAATATCATCCTGTTAATTTATAATCGCCTGTCTTAAATTAAAAAAAATATTAACGTATATTTTCATACAATAGCAACAAATCCTTTTACAGAAAATTTAAAAAGAAACTTACTCGAGAAACTTTGCTTGTAAGCCCGCGAAATAATATATGCCATATTAAACGATGATGAAAATCGAACCTAGGGTTCATGTGAAAACGAAATTCCATTAATAGTTATAATTATTTTAATTCTTACCCTACAGCTTGATAGATCTTTCCTGCTGAATCTGGATCTTTAATGGCGTTCATAATGCCAGAAACAACGTCAGAAACGTAAACAGGTTGCTTTTCGGTTTGTTCTCCTTTGTGCCATAAAGGCAATTCTTGCCCTTGACGCCTCCAGAAATGAGCGTAATACCTGAAATAATAAAAGTAGTTAAATATTACATTAAAGTACATGTAACTTTATAATTGGTTTTGTTAAAACAGGTAAGTGTTAATTAAAGTTCCACTTAAATTTACATAAATGAGATAAAGCGTTATAAGTGTTATTTGAATTAGCTATAAAATCATAGTAAAAATTCACAGCTGAAATATAAATAAGTATATTCGTTGTTCTCACTTGATTATAAAAGTCAAATGATATGGTTTTGAAAATATAAATGATATAATATTAATTATAAGACAAAATAAAATTTAAATATTTTTTTACGTAAATATTAAATTTTTTTACTTATTTGAGTTATAGAAAAACGATTATATTAAATCCACTTATAACATGTAGTTCTACATTTCCTCGAAGCTTCCAAGAGTAAACGATTAAACTAATTGTTTTAAAATTTCCCCTGAAGTTTGTACGTTTCCATGACAAGAGTGAATCTGAGGATTATTGCTTCCAGAGGGCCGCTTCATTTTTGACATATTTCTCAACGTTTCGCCGTCTTTTATAAGCGGCTTCTTTAGGAGGTCAGGTGTGCACAGTAACTCAACTACTCAACGGAGTCTTAGGCGAAACACATCCTAGGGTGAGATGTGCACGGTAATTCAACTACTCAACGTAGTCAGAGACGAAACACATCTGAATTGGAAAGTGAGTGGGAACGAATTTATATGGTGATGTCGTCACTGCATCGTGACAGGTCAGGAGTGGAGTTATAGCATGAAGTAGGAGTGGCCGGTGGAATGATTGTATTCAAATTATATTTCTCCTATTTGTCGTCAAGATGTCAAAGTAACATGCTGTCCTACAATTAAATATGTATGTATATTAACAGGTGTACAAATAAAATAACTTTATTAAATCAGCTTATAGTATAATTACTTGTTTCGTACACGGTATAAAACACATTTTGAATTATACTGGTTTTGACAAAAAGTCTTCATTTTCTTTTTGAACCGCTATATTATGAAAAATTGGAATCTACAATTCTGAAGAGACCTGCTGCCTCTAATTATTAATAGACAGCATGTTACCAAACATATTTAAAAACTTTAAACAAGAAAAATAATAACGATTGTAGAAAAAAAAAGTTAAAGAATGAACAACAAATCAATAAAAACAGTTATACCCTTTCCCATTGTTATTGTATCTTAGTTTCTTTATCAATATACCGGTTATGTCATCTAAATAATATATGGAACGTCAGAGATCTAGATTTTCTATTTAATAGCAAAATAAAATGATAAATTTAATACTTTAGTAATTTAATTTTTAATACTCTTAGTTTTTGGTATATTTTGATATCGATTTATGAATTTTTTCTCTATCACTCCATTTGTAGCTTCTTTCGCCTAAATGCAAGCGTTGAGATTTAATGTAAATACAACCTCGATTTTTTTACTTACATACCTTACAAATCTATCTTCTTGTCCATATACATCAGATGGTCTAAAGATTGTGGCTTCAGGAAATTCTTCTAAAACTGCTTTTTCTCCTTTGGCTTTACTCCTAAGCCACCTAGAACCACCTGGCAGTAATCCAATCTAAAAAATGTTTGTGTGTGACTAGACATATTAAATAATGCAATTAAAATCCAAATATAAAATGAAATGAATTGAACTAGCATCAAAGTATACACCAAACAAATTAGAATACATGTATAATAATAAATGTTCACTATGAAACAAATTGAAAACAGATATAACATTTATTACAGACAAATAAATTCTTGTAAGCAACAATCAGATTTTTCAATAAAAATACAATTTACGTTTAAAATCAATATTCTTACAATTCTTATTTAACTGCTAATTAAAGGAGTACAAATGTTCATTTTTATAAAGCTAGGACGATTCTTAAACACATAAGTACAAAGTTCGAATATACTGGATGGGGCAAACTTCTGACATCAGAGAATTATATGGTTGTGGGAAAAGATATAACTTTCAAAGTTTGTTAGAACTAGGGTAGTTACCCAGTGTACATGTTGAAAATATTTTCGTTTATAGAGTACATTCAAAAAAGTAGTGGCAGCATGAATTTACTTTTATAAATGAAACACACTATATTTTGTTGAAGATTCGAAAAGTTCATAAAATTTATCGGTGTGTAGACTGATAATTCATCACAAGATGATCGCCTTTTTTATTATATATTTACTTTGCTTTCGTATTTGATATATTTATTATTAAAAGAAATATTGACTCGTTGACTTAATGGGTGAGGGATGACAATATCGAGCTTAGGATTTTCTTTATTAAGACTGAAGAAACATTACCAAAGTCACAGGAATAGATGTTTCTGTGTTTGTGATAATAGCTTATTGAGTGCATCCTAAAAAGTTGTAAAAATTGGAACAATTGATTTAGTATGATTACCTGAGCTAAGTCTGTTCTTTATAAGCTAATTGTAGAAACTCTGTACAGAGTAGCTATTCTTGAAAAAGAGGAAAAATGGAAGTTTAACAAAAACAAAGAAGGAAATATAATTTGGAAAAGGTACAAAGAGGGAGAAGTTACTTTCTACTCCCTCACTTTGATGAATAGGCACTCTGTGTGATTTTGACGCTATTTAGTTGGTAACTTTAGTTGACCATTTAACCAAGAGATATTAAGAAATTATAGTAGAAATTTTAAATAAAAAACTAACGAAATTTCATTACTTAAATTGTTATATAGAACCTAGTGAAAATGTCGAGTTCATACAATTAGCTCATTTGTTTTTTAAGGTTCTTTAAGAATTGCTTATTTTTACCTGTGATGGATTTTCTGATGTATTTATAGAGGATAAATGAATAAATCTGTCAACTCCAGCTTGTTTGGCCAATTTTGCCAATCTTCGTGCACCTTCAACATTCACATCATCAAATTTAAAATTTCGAGTTTCCCAATCTCTTCCCACCAAGTTGATAACAACGTTGGAATATTTTATACATTTTTTAATTGATGCTTCATCTCTCAAATCATAAGGATGAAAATAAACTTGACCAAGATCTCCAACGACTTTTAAACGAAAAGGATCATAATTGTCTCCTCGATATGGGATGATAACCTTAAATTAGTTAATTATTAATCTAGTACTTTACTTTTTAAAAACATACTTGTGAACCAGTTTTTCCTAATCTATTACAAATGTATCTACCAATGAAACCAGTTGCTCCGAAAACAGTGGCAACAATCCCATTAAAACTTGATCTACCCCCAGTGCCTCGTTTTAGACTTGCTAAGTTGTATGCTCGTTCATCGGTACTATAATTGTTTGACCGAATATAAGCAACAGCAACTACATCGGCCCGTTTAGCTAAAATCAAATTTAAGGTTATGTTATGTAATGAATTTATTGTTACTAAAGTAGATATTCATATATGAATACAAATTTTGTTGAAATGCTTAATGAATTAAAACCTTACTAATTAATTTATAACCAGTTGAAATTACCACAGCCATCCTTTTCCTATTAAATAATTTTTGACATTTACGCCAACGACATATCCCATTACCTGAGAACTTAGTCTTCTTTTCTTAATTTTCATTTAGGAGGCCTCAGCTACTAAGGCTAATCGGCCTCTTTGAATAATATTTGTTTGCTGGTCAGTGGTAATGATATCGTAAATTGAGGCCATATTTATTTTTAACTTTGTGGCCATATTGGCGATATTTAGTACAATTTTGAATGCTAAGCGTATAATTTTAATTGGCAATATATCCGGAACAGAAGCTTTGGTCGAGGTATTAGCCTTATGTTTACAAACAAGTACTCTTAAAGGTATAACCTATGAAATAAAGAGAACTTTTGTTAGGTTATACAATGTTGCTTTTGATTTTTATTTGTGCTTCAAATATAAAAAATAACAAAATATTTCATACTAAATTACCTAAAGTAAAAGATAGCTATAATACTTTATATTTTTTATTAACATACTTTCTGCAGGATAATATTCATTTCTAAAATGTTTTGAACATACACGCATACATTTTGTAATTGGTTTTGCGATCAATAAAACCTTCTCCCAAGCCGTTTTTTTATCAACTTCTTCCTCATATGAATATGTATATTTCTGTCCTAACTTTTTTTTGAGTGACAACAATTGGTGTTGTTTTGAAACGGATGGTCTAACTGACATTTTTATGAGCACAAACCCTCACACACAAACAAAGTTTATGATACACACAAAAAAACATCTTCAAAGCAACCAAATACACAACTAACAGACCTAAAATTGTACATAGGGCAAGGGCTCAGCTCTATAGCGAATACGCCTGTGATGCGATAACTATAGTAAAGCAGCGTCCAGCGCGGTTAGTAGTTGGATGGGTGACCACCAGCAAACACCGTCGCAATATGTCCGTACAGCAACTAGTAGCATGTAGCATACAATACCTATGGTAGCATATCAAAACTCGCAGACACTGTACCAATGAGCACGAGGTATAGTGGAGATAATAATTTTTGTATTCTATATACTTATTAAATTTATTCAATTGTTATTTCTCCCTAACTACTTAATAATATAAAAAATAAGTTTTGAAAAATAAATACTTCTTTTAAGTACTTGAAATACTGTGCTGTGCTCAAAATACTAAGTTAATACATAAATTTAAAATAAATCACTACTATCACCAGTTGCTGTTTGAAGTACCAAAAGTAACCACCTAATTCAGTGGATCAACTTTGGCATTATCTCTTTTTCCTTCTGTTGTAATTTATATGTTATGATTATTTTTGTATTCTATAACAAATGTCAAAATAACGTATTTGCGTAGATATCAAAATAACGTATTCCCTTATTAACGTGTTACAAAAACGAGCTTGCGATTGCTCTCTACTGTTGCGCTGCACTTCAAAATCGTTTTTTATTAATACGCATCAAGCGGTTTAGTAATTCGGAAAGGTTGCCTGCGCATTGTAGGCCTCTATTCCTCTATTTTGTTTACTTTTCGGCTAGTGCAATCAAATACGCAACAATTTTGATTGTAAAGAGCATGATCGATGGTCTATTTTCTTAATAATAAAAGTTTCATTCAATTCTGTTCATTAAAACCTTCGTAAAGGTTTCCTAGTTTTATTACAATGTAGAAAGTAGTTAGGGTAGGGTAACAATAGAATAAATTTAATATTTATTTATTTATTTATTTATTATACAAATTATTATTTCTATCAAAAATGTAAGTGTATAATTTCAACTAAAGAATATAGCAAAACCTGTGTGTTTTTTTTAAACTATATTTTGAAGTTAATTTTAGTGACAAATGTTAATTGTCACTATAAAAATTGTTCCTAGCGATTTTTACATGTGGTTTAGTCACTCGTTATGCGTTATTAGAGAGATATCGCAAGCTCGTTTTCCTAACACGAATTAACTTTCAAGGTAATTGTAGAACGTTTTTAAAAACGAAATTTATTTTTATTTATTTCTATAAGATACAAAAACTTGACAAATACAACTATTTAGTACAGATACAAAATTCTAACTACCGCTCGCCGGCTAGTTGTTCTCCAAGAAACATCGCATCGGGTAAACTGTGGATACAGCAGTTTTATTACGATGTCATCAGATAGTGGTGACATAATTCCTCCCCCTGTAGATTCAACTCACGAGGGCAAGTGAGGGAGTTGAACAAGAAGTGAAGCAGGCATTGGTTGTTGCTCCTCTTGACGGTGGTGGCATCGCTTATAGATGATCATGGCTACTGCTAATATTGCTAAGATGTACACGATTATGCTCCAGATGCTTGGAATGTGAGATATAATAGTTGTGTTCAGCAAGGATTGCTCTTCCGCGACCTTGTCGAGGAGTTCCTGATAATGATCTAAGCTTACATCTTCCAAGGATACGGTAGGATTTAATTTCGGTAATGGTTCGTTTGTAAACTGGATGTCTGGGAAGAGCATTGGTTGGCTATGAGTGACAGATTTTTGGTTGGAGATTTCTTCTTTGGTAGATTTTATTTGGCACCCAATTGGAATATTGATCAAAAATATACCTTTCAACATTTTCACTTCTTGTTGGTCCAAACAGCTGATTTTCAAGGGTTCACTGGTGGGGAATACTCCTAGCCAAAGGTTCGTGTTATCGAGTTGGTTGAATTTTGGTCTTGATAATGTAAAATGAATTTGTTTACATTGGGAAGAATTTTTCATGTCGAAAATCAGTAGTTCGCAAGGTAGGTGACCATCTATTTCTTGTAATGGCTCTTTATGACAAACGAAATTTTGTTGTGGAATTTCTGTGCAAATGTCGTTTCGAAAACCGTAGTGCAATTGACCCTTGAGTAAAAATTTCTTTCGCGGAATGATAGCCTTGAACTGACCCTTGTAAGGGACGGGGGATGAATAAAAATGATATATATCAAAATTTTCAGGATAAGTTATGGGGACATTAAAAATGTAAGTTATTTTATTTTTATAAATATAGCATTCGATATTTATTATTGTTTCATAAAAATAGATACTTTCAGGGGTTACGGTAAATGGGAGTTGTGAACTTTGAAATTTGCTTTCTAAATTTTTTAGTTCAGAGTACAGATCTGTTGTTTTTATAATGCTAGGATGCATAATTTTTAATTTAGCAAAGGAGATAGAGTTTTCTAAATCTTGTAATATAGATATTATGATTTCGAACATATTAATAATTTGATTTATTACGTCTTTTATAAAAAATGAATTTTCTCTGTAAAGAACTGAGTTAACCATCATTCCCACTTGCATTAGTTTTGACTCTAATAATTTTTCGTTATGACATTTTTTGAATAGTTGTTCTCCAAGAAACATCGCATCGGGTAAACTGTGGGTACAGCAGTTTTATTACGATGTCATCAGATAGTGGTGACATAATTCACGTTAATAAGGGAATACTTTATTTTGACAACTAGGCACGCGCAAATTGAATATTACGCTAATAAATTATTACAATTATTTATTATTGTTTCATAAAAATAGATACTTTCAGGGGTTACGGTAAATGGGAGTTGTGAACTTTGAAATTTGCTTTCTAAATTTTTTAGTTCAGAGTACAGATCTGTTGTTTTTATAATGCTAGGATGCATAATTTTTAATTTAGCAAAGGAGATAGAGTTTTCTAAATCTTGTAATATAGATATTATGATTTCGAACATATTAATAATTTGATTTATTACGTCTTTTATAAAAAATGAATTTTCTCTGTAAAGAACTGAGTTAACCATCATTCCCACTTGCATTAGTTTTGACTCTAATAATTTTTCGTTATGACATTTTTTGAATAGTTGTTCTCCAAGAAACATCGCATCGGGTAAACTGTGGGTACAGCAGTTTTATTACGATGTCATCAGATAGTGGTGACATAATTCACGTTAATAAGGGAATACTTTATTTTGACAACTAGGCACGCGCAAATTGAATATTACGCTAATAAAGGATAACGGTTTACGCTATTTAAGTAGAAATAAGGGACGGTATTAAATTGATACCATATTTTGACATTTGGGATAGAACACAAAAATAATTATAAAATATAAATTACAACAGAGGGCAAGGGCCCAGCTCTATAGTGGATACGCCTGTGATGCGATAACTATAGTTAAGCAGTGTCTAGCGCGGTTAGTAGTTGGATGGGTGACCACCAGCGAACAGCGTATGCGTACAGCCTGCAGTGACTAGTAGCATATCACAGCTCGCAGGCACTATACCAATGAGCACGAGGTATAGTAAAAATATGCAAAATTTCCGGTTAGGGGTAGCGTGCTCCCGGCGTCGGTGTTTAGCCTCGGTAGCAGAAATAGGCCGACGTTAAATAAATAAAAAAAAAAAAAAAAATTACAACAGAAGGAAAAAGAAGTAATGTCAAATGTTCAAACAGCAACTGGTGATTTATTTTTGTCAGCTTGTTTTTTATGTGAAGTAAGTAGTTAGGGAGGGGTATCAAGGTATAAATTTAATGAGTATATAAAAATTAATATTTCTGTCAAAAATTTAAGTGTAGAATTTCATTTACAGAATATGACTAAAAGAATAAGATTCAATTCCGATGATGATCTGGCTTTATTGAAGCAGGTAATAACACAAAATGTGTTACAGGATCCAGAACAATGGAATAGTGTTCAAGATAATTTGCTCATTTTAACTAAAAAACGTCTCTCTATTAGAAGTTTTAAAGACCATTTAAAATATTTAATAGAGATCTGGCAAAAGAAAGATTCTGAAAATATAGTAAGTTATTACATTTTTATCCATATAGTTTATCTTTAATGTATTTGTATCAATACTTAAAACATTTCAGATCAGGGGTTGAAGAAATTCATTCTGAACGAGATCATCTGTTACAAAAAATACGCGATATTACAGCAACAGTGACTCCAAAAAAAACCAACAAAAATCTAGAAATCCGCAGAAATTGGGATTGCTTTATGCGATATAACTGCAAAATAATTTTCTCAGAATCATACACAAGATGAAGTAGAAAAAGTAATTGGTATAGACAATGAAGAAATTGCACATGATCATAATTATTACAATGTGTACTTATTTCTCTATCCAGTACAGAAAAATGCCGTATTCATACAAATAAGGTAAATGTAACTTATTTGTATTAGCCACAAATACTTTAGCTAAATATTGATACACTCACATCTGTATTAATTACATTAACAATGTACAAAGTTCTACTCCATATTATAAATTGTTATATTTTTGTTGTAGATGCTACAAGTTCACAAAAAAACATGTGTCAAATAGAAGGAACTCATGCAGAAAATGTCAGTCTAGAAAAATCGAATATTATGTAAGTTCCATTTGTAGTATTACCTTTCTTTTTAAATATTTTTACCATTTGTCCTTCAAAATTATCTAGTGTATATTTAATATAACACATATAATGTTTTATTTTATGCAAAGTTTTCATTCATTTTTTTAGTACCTACCCGAAAATGAAATAACAAAAGCACAGGTCTTCGAAAATCTGGCTTAGCTTTTATACAAGAAAGGAATGAGAAAGAACACAAAATTAAGTTGAAGGAAGAGGAAAAATTACGTTTAGAAAAAAGGAAGCTTGAGCTTGATGAGACCCGTTTTGCTTTAGAAGAAAAGAGAATAGAACTGGATATTGAAAAAAAAAAAGATTTGAGCAAGAAATTATTGACAAAAGCGACCTACATGAAACAATCTCTGCACAAAGATGCAAACGCTTTTGCATCAACTGAAGCAATAACGGCATTTTGTTTATATTTTCCGAAAAAAAAAAAATTAACTTTCGTTTTATGTATAATTTATAGATAAAAAAACTACTTTACTTTTTATTGTTCATTTAATTTGATCTACATATTTAAATATTCTTCTACAGTGAAAGGTTCGATATTAAAAAAAGCTCCTGTTTCACTGCCATATAAATAAGTATGAATATTAGTTAATAAAACAAATTTTCTACATCTTGTAATAATAATTTTACATTTTTCCTAAAATCTATGAATGCAAATGAGGCCACTTTTTGGAATCCACAGACGTCCGCAAGACTTTCATAGATTCATTAAATTGAAGCTCATGTTGAAGAAGATATGGTCTTCCTGCATAAAGACACATTAGAAGCACCCTAATTCCATATGCTTGATCTCCATATACAACAAACTTTTCATTAACAAAACCGCTACTAATTGTAACTAATCATAAATTCTGGTTTCTGCAAATATACCTACATCATGACGTCGTCGTGTAAATGCTCCTAACTCTTGATCCATTGTTGGACGACAGATAGATCTAATAGTACCATCTATGAAGCACCAGCAGTTAGGTACAACTCCTCCATTATTTCTTATTGCCTAAAATGCAGTATTTCAATAATAAATACGAACGAATATTTATTGATACTAGATTTTTGTATGTCTCTAGTTAAACAGCAGATTTGTGTATATCCATATTACCCTTGCATAATACTCCAATTTCTGTTTGATTAACCAAACATTATTTTCTAAATTAATTAACAGATGATCCCATGTGTTGATAAGAAATGTTAATATGAAATTTATTATTTGGGACAATGATTGTGGTGACAGGCCAAACAGAAGTTGCAAATCTTTCAATCTATTTGGATATGCATATCTTCTTAACAAAATACAAAAAGCTGTTAATCCAGAAAACAAATATATACTACTCTAAGAGTTATAGGTATTTGATATAATCTTAATGGTACATCACATATGTACAAATTTTACTTACCTGTCACTTTATTTCTATTAACAGTAAGTATTTCATTTGAAATTGTTAACACTATTGCATTAATAATCTGATATCATCTTTGCCAAAGCGAAAATAGTCCTGGCTCTGTATATTCGTTATATTATCAAAATAAAATGATTTATTTCGGCAATATTGTCATTATATTGTTGTCCCAATATATTAATAAGTAAAAAATCTTCTATTTCATTATCATCAGCTCCAACTATTATTGCAGCATCTATTTCAAGATCCATTGTCAAGAGCAAAAAACCTGTCTATTATGTTTGTTTTTAAATTATCGTTGATTGAGGTTAATTACGAGGGCGGGTCCATAAGTCCGTGACTGTTTGAATTTCCCGCCTCTTAATTGAAATGGCATCACTGCTCTCGTCAACAGTCATCTGTCAGTTGACTCTTGTGAAAAATAGGATTTTTAATACAAATCCCGTTGCACATCATATCAATTATGAGATCACGACCCTGCAGTGTTGTCGGCTTGTCTAAATTGTCGAGGAATGTAGGAAGTTTCAAAAATGTATGGTTAGGTTATGTTGTTTACCTTTATTATTATGAAAAATTAATTTATTGAAGCGTATATGAACAATATATGATCCTCACACTCAAGACACTTCATCCTGCCAGTTTTAAGGTACATTTGAAAAATGTTTTTCTCAGTTGATTCATTAGCAATCTACAACTGTGATATTCTTCTTCTTCTTGCTGTATTATCTACTTTTAATATTCAATAATCTGTTATAAAAATCGTTATATTATGTTGTTTATTTGTACTATATTTTTATTAAATAAATAAAATAGAGACATATAAAAAAGATAGCAAACTATTTATTGTTATTAAAATAAGACAATGTTTTGTTTAAAAAAATATATATTTTTCTTATAAGAAACAATTCAACTACAATATTCGAATTCCTACAAAAGGTAAATCCTTTCTCCTTATTCAAATCTGAATCACTTGAATCACTGTCATCGCTGTTAGGATTAATAATAATGGGTTCTAAACCAATAGCGTTGAAATATTGCATTTACATTGGTTAATTGGTCAAATACTGCAGGACGCGTCAGTAGGAATTATTTATATTTTTGGCCATTTTAAAAGTGGATGGGTAGCGTGTGCAGATTTTTTAGTTTGAAAGTTTTATTGATTTTTTAAAAATAATTGTTTTATTTAACTTGTATTCCAAAGGTACAAACTGGGTATCTAGGGGGTGCAAAAACTATTTTAACGCCAGTGAAGGTATAACTAATAAATAGAATGTTTTGTATTACACATTTTTTTAATTTATCCTTATCTAATTTCATTAGATTTCAAAAATAACTAAGTTTTTGGGTCTAAAACTTTTTTTTATTGCAAAACTAATAAATCGTAAACTAATTTTTGATTGTAGAATTCTGATACTGATCTTACTTTTTTCATGGTTTGAATATTAAAATAAGTTACTGAATCGGTCATTTGTATTAAAATACGCCAAAATATAACGAGTTTCATATTTAAATTTTTATTAAACCATGCTGACCTATTCTAAATAAATTATTATTCGTAATGCACTTTTAAAACGATTTAAAAACCTTAAATTTCGTGTGATTCTTTTTGTTGCAACAAAGCATTAATTATTTTTGGAGAATTTATATAACCTTTGGCAACGTTGCAACATACCAATTTAAATGTCCGAGGTCACCCAGAGTTTTGACAGGAGAACAAAGAAAGTGGCGATTTTCTGTTGATCTCCGATCTGGATTAGGGAATGTACTATTTACATAGAAGGAAAAATGTTTGAACACATAAAATAACTTTACAGAGTTTGGTCAAAATTCCTCAATTCAATACTAATATTTTTGTTTGTACTATTAATAAAAGGGTCACATAAACAATGAAACTGAAGAAAAACAGAATTTTTATTAATAATTATTTCATTTCTTACACATTACTAAATTAAATAATACATTTTAATAATGCTAACAAAAGTCCTTGCTCTATCTGCTTGGTTGTATATTTTATTTCAATATACAATATTAATTGTTAGCTATACACAGCTGCATTTTTAATTAATATTCTCAATCTAATTGTAAGAAAATTTCAAGTTAGTTCATATTTAGTCTTTGATATATCTAGCACACAAAAATTTTATTTTGTAAAAAAGTACTTGGGAGTCACTGCAATAAATTAAATAACGTATCGTATCTCTTGTGACCAATCGCCTATAAAAACTTAATGACGTCATTTAATTGTTTGTTTGTTTTTTAAAGTAACGCGAAAACCATCATAGAAGTGTCATCAATCTCAAAAAATTTCAAACATTTGGCAGGAACATTAAATTTTCGTTTTAATCGGGGTGTAACTTCAAAACAATAATAAATAATAACAAATTCAGAAAACTTTAGAACCATATTGCATCCTTCCAAATGCATTAAAATTGTGAAGAAGATAGAGAATTTATAAAAATAATATCGATTTGCGTATTGAAAATGTAAAATGGAAATAGTTTCGATGTCGATTCGTTATAATGTTTTACCTATTGCTTCAAGACTATTTCTTATTCACAGAAATTATGCAAGGTAATAATATTTTAGTATTTTATACAAGTTAAATTAAATGTTATAAAGTGAGGTTATATTTATTTTTAGGTTAGCCGAAGTTGGCAGGCTAGAAACACCAAAAGTATCTGGCAAATATGAAACTGGCCAGTTAATTTTACATAGAGTTTTCGGCTATCGAGGCGTAGTTTTATTCCCTTGGTTAGCTAGGGTTTACGATCGTGATTTGCCAAACCTTAGAGATGGAGATGAAGAAACATCGCCTGGTGTTGGGAAAGAAGTGCGGGGACGAACTCATACTTTTTATCAAGTTTTAATTGATCAAAGAGACTGTCCGTATATTGTAAGAAAAACCCTATTATAAAACGCCTTTTGTACAACTACTTACATATGTAATACATGACATTTGTCAGAACAATTTAAATTCCTAAAAAACATTTAATGACATTAGTAATTTACAAATATTAAAGTCAACTGACACTGCTGCTGGACAATTCGTCATACATGATTTTAAGTATTCTGAGTTGTTTGTATTCCCACATTTTTTATCTAATTTAGTATATTAAATGCAATAAGCCACTTAAAAAATACGTTTTGTGTAGCTGTCTTATTATTGGTATTTATGTAAAAATACTTTCCTCTTTCTTGTTTGTTAGTAATGATGTCCAGAAGAATAAAGTAGCTGTTGTTGTAAATACCCTGGCGCAAGTCCCGATTTGATTTTAAATATAAATTTTGTGTGTATATAAGTGTTTTTAGAACAAGAAAATTATTCCCGTCACTTGATTTTGCGTTTTTATAGATGCATTAATTTATTTTGGTATGTATATCATAAATCTGTAGAAAAATATTTGAAATCTGGGAAGATAATGTTGTATATTTACTCCACCTTTATAATCCAAAACTTTTTATGTAAGAAATTTATTGTATAAGATTACATTTTAATTAATAAATTAATATACTTTTTAAATTACAAGTCTTAAGGCCAACTCTATTTTTTGATTAACAATTTAAATTTATTTGTTATTTCTGCACATTTTAAAAAAAATTCCTAAAGTACCATTCTCTTAGTCTTTCCTAAAAGAATTTTAAATGAGTGACACCATTTCTGAATATCAAGCGTTATGGTTATCGTTTGTACAACAGAGTTTTTACCATCAAAATAATTAAGTGTAGGCATCATATGTACATTAAATTTCCAAGTAAAATGCACTAAGATGAATAGAAGAAGCCATAGTACCCTATTTCCACAATAACAATAAATATTATTTCTATGTTTGTACAATTTTAGATTTTTTTATTTTACAACTAACTTCTTAGTCATTCTAAAACTTGACCTCAAATCTCCATATTTTATCATTTCTACAAAAATCTGCTTTCCTTGATTATAGTTTTAAAAGCTTCTTGTATATCGGTAAATACAGCTTCTGTTATTAAATTTGTCAATTGTGCATAATAAATTTATAAATCGAATATCTGTAGCTTTATTAGATTTTTTTGACAGTGACACAGTGGTTGAAATTGAACTAAAAAAATGATTACTTTATCTCGGTTTGCCAAAAGGGTATAAAAACAATTTTTTCAAAAAAGCCGTGATCTCATTTTTTAGAAAAGGAAAAATCTGTAATTTTATTATTTGAAACTTTCTAATAAATTTCCATTATGCTTATTCAAAATTTATTACATATCTACACATTGTTCCAAATAGAAATTGTTATATTCAAAAGGTATATTAGCATTATCAGTTATATTTTTAATTTATTTCTAGTGTATTGTCTAACATATATGATTATTTTTAAATAATAAATTATTTAATATTTCGCATATTTTACATTATTTTTTGTTAACGACGCTTGTTCTACATATCTATTTCTTTACTTAAACTTGTATTGTAACATTTATTTTATTCAATATGATTTATATACTCTGTTTTTAGAGAGCCCAAACAGAGGCAGTAACGTTTCTGGGAAACCAAGACTCCTCTAGAAGTTTATATGCTATTCCAGGTCTGGATTATGTAGCTCATGAAGATATTATTCCTTACGTCAGCGCAGAAAAGAGTCCATTAAATCATGAATTGTTTGACAAGTTTCTATCAGCTAATCCTAAAGGAGGTATTAATAATTTATATTACTCATTTTTTAAAAAAGTAGTAATAATAAAATCTAAGGGGTGGGATTCTAATTTTTAAGTTAAGTTAAGTTAAGTTAATTTATAATTAACAGAGCAAACAACTAAGTTTATGTATTTCGAAATTTTTGTCAGGCGTTTGTTCAATTTTTAATTGGTAAACAGTTTTTGGAAAAACCAGATTATTCAGGAAAGCACAATATATTTTCTTGTTCCGTTGCAACAGAAAATCAAATCTCTAGTGTGTCTCCTATGGGTATAAGAAAGTATACGTTTTTGACACATGCACCTTCTAAAAGTGTTTACTATTTTTGTTTTAAACATAATAATTTCCACAGGATTTTCATTGCAGATTCAGAAAAATAAAATTACGAAATTTACTTTTGCTGTCAAATTTTAATGAGGTGCTGCATTTTTAAAAGATAATTAAAAAACTGACTGTTTCTTTTTCTCTTGAAATGCCAAGAAGTCCTGAATATAACCCATAGAATTTTTATTTTTGGGGACATATGAACTCCTTAGTTTATGCCAAAAAAATTCATTCATAAGACGAACTTTGGGGAAAAGTATAAAATTGAACTGACATATCTAATTGAACATTTTTCTATTATTTCTTCTTCAAGTAAATATTCAATCTGTAAATCAACATCTTTTCTATATTTATATGGTATTGGATATGTTTTCTGCGTAAAATGCTGTATTCCTTTCATCTCTATTTTATGTAAATAATCTTTCGCAACTCTCATTTCTACTATAAATTGACCTTTATATTGTTTTAACACATCTCTTATATAATCCTTATGTTTATCATATCATTTATATTCTGCTTCTATTTCTTTTACCTGCACTCCATTCCACACATTTATCTTATTTATTGTATCTTCTACTTTCAAGAACTATCATTTTTCATTCCCTATCTCTACTAATTTGTTCACCTAATCAATAATCATTCATGTCTTTTACACTACTACTCCTAATATTATGTCTAGTTCAACTTCACCAATTAACAAACACGATACGAGTTGTTTTTCTTTATTTTTTTCGATTATCACAGACTAGAGTCATTTTTGGTGTTTTAAACACATATTTCTTTAATTCTATATCTTTTAATATAACTTTTTATTAACATTGTCTCTGATCCCGTATCAACTTTTTTTTTTATTTTCTTATTTTCTACTTGACCCTTAATAAACGTTAAACCGACACAAGAATTTTTGATATTCATCTGATATGTCAAAATTTATAAATTCCTTTTCTCTGCCAGTGCTGATTTAAAAATTTCCTTCTGTATTACCTTGTGTATTTGTTACTTCAGCATTATTATCAATTGGTATCACATTTACTCTTCTTCTTTCTTCGTTTTATTCTTGATTGTATTCATAGTCCTCCTGTATATATCTTGTCTATTTTCTATCCCCTCGTAAAATATTTGTGTTGTTTCTTGTTCCATTTCGATTTTCGTTTTCATTATATTCTCTTCTTATACTTCCGTTATGATTATTGAAGTTTCTCTGATAAACATTATTTTCAACCAGACCATACTGTGTTCTTGCTCTTCTTTCCTGGTTACATTTTCTCCATCATTGTTATTTCCATATAAATTATTTCTTCTTCTCTTTTCCACTCTTGTTAAATATTTTAATAAGTGGTCCATATCTTTGATATTTAGTATTATAATTTGTTGTCTTATGATGTGCCGCTTGGCATTTATCGTCATTTAAAAAAATGTCGGTGACAGACAAAACAACCTTAGTAGTAATCGGAATGTTGTTAAAAGATAACGCATTTAAAAAAAATACTTTGACAAGTCAGTGTTGTACGCCGTGCTTTTATTTCGGCTACATTAATCATTAAAAATATCAAAATTGGTTTTGTCGAAATTTTTTTCTCCCTGTATCTTTGAAACAAGCGGCTTTTCAAAAATGATCAAAAGACAAAAATATTAGAATAGCCCAGGGAATAACCCATTGAATTTTTGCCGTATTTTTAATAAACACTTTGTTTATTTATATACATATATAATAATTTTTATTTCACAAGTACCTATAAAATACAGTAAAATCATAGAACATAAAAGAAAACAGTGTCAAACAAAAGTAGTATAATCTAGACTTTAATACAATCTGATAAACTGTATGGTTCAATTTAAATTAATAATACCTTAACCTCCTTTTTAAATGTATTAAAGCTATTAATTTTTTTAATATTTAGTGGTAAGTTATTATATATTTTCAAGCACATGTATTGAGGGCCCTTTTCCGTATAGATTAATCTCTGTATAGGAGAGCAAAGATCTTGTTTTCTTGTATTATATGAATGATCAACAACTTTTGGCCATGCGTTTTTATTCTTAAAGAAAAAAGTCAGACATTCATACAGATATCATGTATACACTGACATTATTTTATTCTGTTTGACTATACCTCTGCATGTTTCATTGTATTTCTTTTTATACCATTCTAATAATTTTTTTCTGCATAATGAATACTTTTTCCAATTTATTGCAACTACCTCAAAACATCAGGTAATATCTTAAAACAACTTCAAAATTGGCAAAATATAATATTCTCAATATTTCACATATCACATATTTACTGATAAATCTAATACCATATGTTATTTTAGCCAGTTTAAAACATATAAAATTAATATGTATGTCCCAAGACAAGTGTTCTTGAATATTTAAACCTAAAAATTTACAATGTTTGTTTTTCCTTATTTAGTACGATATTTTTGGGAATTTCAACCAAGGATTGTTTTGTTTTAAATATAATGGCATTAGTTTTATCAACATTTAATATCAACCCAAGATTTTCAAAATTCTGTTATGTATTTGTAAATAAACTATTTCCATGACTCTCTAATTAGAATCAACTGCATAATTTACGATACACGGAGTATTATCAGATTTTATCTTACAGAAGTTATTTATAAAAATTATAAAAAAACAGGTCCAATAATACTACCCTAAGTGATTCCTATCTTTGTATTTAAAATTTGGGACTTTACTGCCTTATTATCTTTATGGATTTCTACAATTCTAAAGAGTACTGTTTCGTGATTAAGACTATCATATGCTTTGGATTCAAAAAAATGTTATTTTAAGGTGACTGTAGATCTTTTATTAAATATAATAGACGTCAAGTATGATACATCATTGAAATTAGCTCGGCAAGAGGTGTATAAAAATGTAAAAACATACGGGGTATTCCATTTAAAAAAAAACGTAGCTTTGGTCTGGCACTGCGTTCCTGAACGATATTTGGGACTAATATTAAAATGTGAATCTTGACTGCCTACACTTTTTGTAAAAACTTTTTTTTCGTAACTTCAATAATAGCGGGCTAATCGAGCTTTGCCACACTAATGCTAATATATATATACGTCTTTAGTTTTTCCCACTGTAAAATATATATTTAGCATTATTAAACTATAAAAATTTACATAACTATTAAATGAAGCTAAATATTAAATTGGATTTTGTAACTTTTATGGTTTTCCACTGTTATTTCCCTTGACTTTCAATGTAAATATTAATTTAGTTAAGTTATGAATATTCTCAGCAGAATTTTGGTTACATTGAATTTAATTCAATTTATACCACTTCTGCTGATGTCATTTCTTTTTTGTATAGTCTTTGGACGAATTGCATTTTACTTAGTTTTGATTATAAATTCTTATAATAAATGCAGATAAATTACTTACTTGATTTCTTACATACTCCCTTATTTACGTACTTCACTTATTTATCTAATTACTTAATTATTAAATTGCATAATTACTTACTTGCTTACAATAATTAAAATAACTATATAATACATTGTGTTATTAGAATTAACCATATAACTTTTTTGTTGCATTTCATTTACAGATCCTCCATTTGTTGCCCAAGAAACTTTGAAAGCATGGCAGAACAAAAACCATCCATGGCTAGAACTCTCCGACGTGCATAAGGAAACCACAGAAAATATTAGAGTAACAGTAATACCATTTTATATGGGGTGTAGAGAATCACATGCCAATTCAGTGTATTGGGTAAGTATCCATCTTACTTTCTGTTTCTATATAGTTTCAGAAGCTTTTGCACGTTTCAGACTGTCTGTATATTAATATGCCATTTATAAGCTTTAGTAAGTGGGTATATACCAGTTAGAAATTATCATCACTTAGGTAAAAGTATGTTACATAATATAATGTGAACAGTATTTTACATCTAAGTAGAAATGTTCTACAGTGGTCGTATAGCGAATGCGGTAATTTCATGAGCATATGAAATGCTCAAGGCTCCAGTTATGTACTATACTTAGGAAGTGGTAAAAAGCATTAAAGTTGTGCAAAACTATATTAAAATCACAATCAGAATAAAACATGATTGATACAACACTTACTTTCTTAAAAAACAGACAAAACAACAATGATTTTCAACAAATTGATAATTGATAAATAGGTAGTGACAGTAAAGTAGTAGTAAACTTAAACCACGGAGCTTCTTAAGTAGCAGATGATAAAGACATATTCTGATTCTGTAGTGGGTGGTATGCTACAGTTGGTTGAAATCGGAGATCCATTCTTGAAAAATATATAACTGGTCACATAACGCTTATCGTTCTCATCACTGGCCCAATCTGTATCACAATAGTTCATTTCAAGTATCGAAAAATGTGAGGATGTCCTAGGTTTTCATTGAAATGGCTGACACAACTAACTGCGTAGCAAATATTTGGCGTTGATAATTGAGAAGCAAATAATAAGCTGCCAACTGTTTGCTGGTATGGATTTTTCTCCATCCTTTTGATTTTATCTTCAGAAGATTAACACTGATTCTTTGACAATTTGTACTTATCACTTACCATTTGCAAAAAAAAAAATTAAAATTAAAAGCCACCTTATTGTACTGTACAAAAGATTACATCTTTATTTTACGCTGCGGTCCTAGAATGTTACAGCAAACTGCGCTGCCTGGTCATAATATATCAGCTTTTGACCTTTATTCTAAATGTAATAATGGACATCAATGTCAAGTATCAGAGAAAAATTTGGTTCCTCTAAAATAACATATCTTCGCTTCTGTATCCAGAAGACGTTCTATGACGTGCACAATGAATTTGTTTCAAAATGTACAAATAAAAAATAAAAACATGAAAATAGAGAATGTTTGCAACAACAATGAAGTTATATATTGTTAAAATATATTTTTTTAGTGGAGATACTGCATAAGATTAGAAAATTTGGGATCTTTAAGTGTTCAACTAAGAGAAAGGCATTGGAGAATATTTTCTTTATCTGGAACTCTAGAAACTGTCAGAGGCAGAGGTGTTGTTGGACAAGAACCAGCATTAACAAGAGTATTACCGGCCTTTCAGTATAGTAGTCATGTTAGCTTACAAGCTCCTAGTGGTCACATGTGGTAAGTATTGAAGTCGATTATATTAAAGGTATTTAAACCTACTTATAACATGGTCGTTGAGTTGGAGGACAGATAGGACGTGATAATTTCTGTTACCCTGATATTGCAGCCTTAGAATTATTGCCTTTCATGCTTGTGTAGATTTTTGAAAGAGTTTTTCTAATATCCTAGCTAAAGTCGGCTAACTAATAATATCACTTAGTAATCCTAGTGCTGAATATTTATTTTTTCTGCTTTGACACTACACTACATTTCTTCTTTAGACATGCTCCTCTGTTGAGTCTGCTTAAGTCAACATTCTCAACAATCGCAGCAATTAGGTATTTACCTGATGATTTCAAATTTAAGCGTTAACATTTTCAGATCTATTTCTAAATGATCATTGCTCTCAAACATGGAGCCTCTACATTATTGAATCGGACTAGTATTTTCAGTGTAGCTTATCCCCAAAGATAGATCTCAAATTACTTTATACACTAGTATTTTATAATATTTTATAATGTTACGATTTTCTGCCTAATAACAAATCCTTTTTTTTAACACTACTTTTCCTTTTCCTTTCTCTTCTCCGCGTACTCCTTTCATATTCCATTCTGATTTAATATTAGAGGGCTATAACTTAATTATTAATATGACTTATATGCGTTAATTATCTATTTACTATAATGAAAAGCTTCTATCTTGCATAAGTCTGGTTTTTCATTGTGGTAACTGATCAGTGTGTTAGAACAGTCTGCAAGTGCATGCAGAAAATGTGCAAAATTATTGTAAACTGGTGTGAAGAAACGCACTTGTCCTGTAAACCCCAAGATTACCAAGTTGCCACTTTTCACAAAAAATAAGAGTATAAAGAATTTCAGGGCTTTCAATATGTCCGGGAAACTTTTAAAACTTGCTCAGTGAGAGAAATAATTTGTAATCAAGTAAGAAGAAAAAACTTAATTGGAAATCATAAATTAACATGTTTATTGGCAGGTCAATCATTAGATGTGGCAATTTGGCTAGATAATGGAAAAGATCTAGGATTTGAATCCTAAGATTCTCTACTGACCTATCGTTTCATCAAGGATTCTATTTGAAATATACTGCCGCCCCCTGCCCATTTAGATAATGGGTGCAATTAATTCTTAAGGTTGTGCAGTCAAACACGTAAGGCTTGATTGTGGGAATAAACACACCACTCCATTAAAGGAACAATTAGGGAGTTCTCAATTCGCAATTATCTCTGGGAATCTGGATCGTTACAGGGTCGCTTCTAGATCACAAGGGGCAAAGTAGTTATAAAAACTTGGTAATGCAACACAGCTTTTCTCAGTATTTGATATAGGAGATTTAAGGCCATAGAGATAATGGAAGCTCTGATGCTCGACTAGTCATGCGGAACACAAAACAGTCTGCAACTTTAAAATTAGAATTGCTCTGACACATAAATACACAGAAGACTGCAGACAGAACTAATGTTAATCGTCAGAATCCTCATTGGTCACTTCTGATTTACAAATATGTTTCTATCCGGGCAGTAGAAGACCCAGATTACCAAAGATACAGAAAAGAGGAACAAGCACTACTTGAGCAAATTTAAGATCTCTAGCAACTATTGAAAATTTTTGGTGTCAAGGAGATTAAGGCAGATGAGGAATTAGATGAGTGCAAATACAGAGAAGGGAAGAATTGAAACGGTAGAGGTATGAATAAAAAATATGTTACAATATCAAGAACTTATAATATGCATTGCTTCTCTGCTTCATTAAATTTAATTCATTATTCACAATTTAGCATTTTGATTAATTGAAGTTAAAAATTTATCTGGACAATTTATTACCTCGTCTTGACATTGCCACCGGTTATTTTAACAAAAACCCGATTCAAAAAATATTACTTCAGATAAATTTTCATGAAACCTATACAATTCTGTAATCGAAATTTAAGCGACTTACATTGTCACAACGTAAAAACATGACCCAACGTAAGGACATGACCATATTTTCGTAAAAACGTAAAGAAGCGTCAAATATATTTCGACAAACATTATTCTCTCTTTGGACTGTGTAGTGACGTCAAAACAATCAAATATAGTACAAATTGACGAATGTGACTTGTTACGAAGTGAAGGTATGTCTTAATGTCAGTACATGCCGAGACCACCCACGGTGCTAGAAATGTAGCAGACATTGTATTTTTCAAATGACGAGGGTGACGTCATTGCATAGTCTAACTCATTTATTTTTTTATTTGTTTTGTTATTGATATTTTGTTTTTAGTGTGTTAAAAAATTTTGTTAACTTTATTATGGTTAAATTTGCAAAAATCATGGAAGATTTAGAAATATCTTTTCATCTATTGCCAAAATATCAAGAGATACAAATTATAGCTTAATGCTTGTCATAGAAATAATGAGCTGAATTCTAGTACTATAATAGCTATATTTGTAATGTGCATTTCTCCGAGGAAGACTATGAAATTAATTTATAATCGGTATTGATGCTTAATATTTTATCTAGTGTAGCGACACCTCCTTGTTTTATGGCAGTTCGGCAGCATTATGGTGGTTAGCTAACGGGATGTTTTGTTTGATATACAGTATTAAATTGCTCATTCGCATGATGCATTATGCGTATAATTTAGGTGAGGGTGCTATGTCCTTTTCTAAACACGCATTTCTACGGAAGCATAATTTGTCATCAGATTAAACGATTTTGTTGAGAGTTGTCTTATATATTACCTTCACCAAAATGTTCGGCAGAATAATCGGTCTGTAGCCATCCGCTAGCTTACTGTCTTGGCCCTGTTTTCGTATTATTATCGTATTCATATTTTTCAGACGGCTACAGTATTGCTGTTTGGGAATTATGTTTATAATTAATAAAGTATCACTATCGTTTTTCTAAATATGTTTTTCAAGAATATAGCCTGCAGTTGGTTCAACTTGGGAGATTTCTTACGAGATAGCATATCTAGTATTACTCCGATTTCTCTGGGAGTAGTAAGATCTTTGTATTTTATATCGCCATACTTTATTATGTATTTGACCAGGTACTCAACGGCATTTCTGTTGATCAATTCATTACAAAAGTTGTTACGGAGTACTTCCTTTCATTGTCTGTAACAAATGTGCAGATTTCCTTAGTGAGAGGTTCGGCGTTTGTAACTTGTTTTCAATAAATTCTGTGACTTTCCATAACCAATTGTTTTGCGGGCGTAAGTATATGATAATACTGTTTTGATGTTCTTTTTCGCATGAATTATGAGTTTATGTTATATCTTTGACGAAGTTATGTTTTGGCTTTATTTATTTCGTTTACGAATTTTACTTGGTTTGATAAAATATGGCTTTGCTGAATGTCGTATTTGTTATTTTGTTGATTTCATTTAATACGTTTTTGATAACTAATTGTTTTGAAGTTTTACATTTTATTACGTTATAGTGCCCTTACTTTTTGTTTAATCACATTTAAAATGCATATTCAATCAAATTTTTTAGGCATTCGCAATATTATAGAACTAATATTTCAAGAGGTCGATTATAAAAAATATTGAATGTCATTAATACTAGTTCTTTTCAATAGATATTGTTTTATAGTTATCTTTTTTGGTAAAAGGTAATTTAAAATTTCCTTTGATGACAATGAAATATTTATATTATTATAAATGTTTTTTTGTTTTTGTTTATTAATTGTTTTTCCTAAAAATAATTTTATCCATAGTTACTACACTTTTCTTTTTTGCAGGCTGCATATAAAAATATATTCTGTATACAACGAATGTCACTGATCTGTACCTTTCAACAATTAAGTAACAGAGACATATCTCTGAAAAATCCACAATTAGACAACTGAAATTACCCTGTAATTAACATACAAACTTCTTATACTATTATTCAGTTTATTTAATAAAATAATAGTTTATGATTTATTAGATAATAACACAATAATGCGTTTTATTTTTTAGGGGTACTTTCAGACTAGAACGAGAAGATGGATACACATTTGACTGTAGAATACCACCATTCTCTTTAGAGAGTAAACCTGACAGTGGTTCTGCTTCACCTCCGGAGTCGATTTAGAAATGCCGTGATTTTCTTTATTTTTTCACTATGTTTAGATGAAATTACAAAATATGACTAGGATTGGTGCAAATATTGTTTCAAGCACTAAAGTTGAAAGATGATTTTTTGCTCATAAGTATTAAATTGCGAATACATACATTATGACTATACTTTGATCCACTGGTGTTGTCAAGATCCATAAAACTACAAAATTTTAATATATTTAATCTTTTCAATATTAACCAAAAATTAGATTGTTGTAAATAAAATAATCATGTAAATAAATTCATTTATATGAAATAAGGTTGTTGTCACCTTAATTTATAAGTGTTGGTACTAAAATGATTTGAATAAAAAAGTGTCTTCCTGAACTGTGATGTGTGTCCAGTGCCGGACATTTGCTGTGTGTGTGTAGACCAAGGACCCAGAATGCGTATTATACGGCGGAGTTTTCCTCAAACTAAAAAAAAAAACACGTTTCAAATGATTATACGGCAGTGATGAAAATAACATAGACAAATAATTGAAATTCCTTCAGTACCTTCAACTTCATACAGAACATTTAAAAATACACCTCAATATCATCTTTCTCAAAATAATAATAATAGGAATTGCAACAACAATATACAAACAATGTGTGAAAGTATTATTAATATGTATTGAAGTAGGAGATCCTTACATTCTAGACACTTTAGAATCTAGACTAATAAATATATTATCATATGAAATTCAATCTGTTACAGATTAATATTAGATCGGTAACCCATAACAAAGGTTTACTTGAAAAATATCTATATGACAAAAACATTGACGTGGTCTTACTTAGCGAAACTTTGTTAAAACATCATTTAAATATACATTTTAGCGGATATATGTTTACGACAGGATAGAGGTGATGGCTATTGCGCCGTAGCCGTCTTGATTAAAATATCATATATATTTTCAGGAAAATCATAATTTATAATGAAGTTATGTGCATATCTAAATCAGTTAAAATAAATAGGGATATTTTACATCGGACTGGTCTGTGGAAAAATATAACTTACCTGATATAAATAAAAGAGCATTGAGAAATAATAACTGTCCTTTAATAAAACACATAACAAAAACAGGTCTAAAGAATTGAAAAACAAATTAAAATATTTCCGCAGTTATGAACAAAATACATTACATCATGTTATATTGCCTGAACAATATAAAGACGAACTGGTTACAATACTAAATAACATATGGAATTCGGCACAGTATCCTAAAAGTTGGAAAGACTACGTGGTAGTACCACTTCTAAAAACTCACAGAGATCCTGAAAAACCAGATTTCTATAGAGATATTCTTGGCCTCGTACATTTTAAAGACTTTGGCCACATCAATTTGGATTTCCTAAGGAACCATAGAAAACTTAGCTCATTTAACAACTGATATTAATATATCATTCTCCAAAAACAAACCTGTAGTTGCTATGTTCGTTGACATTGAAGGAGCCTACAATAATGTAAATTTAAAAAATTTAGGCAAGGAGATGCTAAAAGAAAACATTAATCTAGAGTTTATCAGAACAGAATTCTTAAAATCTATGAAGATAAAAATGTTTATCTCAAAATTCGTGGGCAATTGTGAAATAAATGATGGTTCTCATATCATTGATAACTTTTTTGCTGCTTTTACCGATTGTTATTTTAATAAAGTAATCAATATGTCACTGAAGAAAACAAAGCTATGTGTGTTTTCAAGAAAAGAGAAATAACAGAACAAATCCTTAGTCAGCAATCCTTTTTAGTTCAAAACAACATTACATATCTGGGTATGATTTTAGGCAGGAAATTTCTTTGAAGAGAACACATAGAATACGTAACTAAGAAAACTGAAAAAAGTTTAAATCTTCTAGGGGCTGTTAGTAAGTGTTCCTAGGGTGCAAATCCCAATATCGCACTAGTGCTGTACAAGTCATATATAAGATATATTTTAGATTATGGATACATTCTCTATTCACAAGCTGCCAGGTCCATCTTCAGAAATTAGAGGATATAACTGCAGTCTTTAAGAATGTCTAAGGAGCGGTAAGAAGCACCCCCCCCCCCCCCCCAAGTCTAACTTGCACGTTGAATGTTAATGCCGTTAGAATTTATAAGAGTTATTATGTAACAAAATCTTATGTAAAATCTTTTCTAAAAATAACACTTAAACGAAAAAAATACATGAATTATTTACATTAGACTTAACTACCAAATTTTTCACTGATGCCTCAAAAAAAAAATATAATGTAGGTTGTGCCAACTGGGATCCATTTAGAAAAGAACACAAATTGTTTAAACTTAATGAAAACTTTTCCATTTATTCAGCAAAACAAGTAGCAATTTTGGAGTTATTAAATTACATTGGAAACATAAAGTCGCACAAAAATTTTCTAATATCAGATAGTCTAAATTCACGAAAAAATTATCAAAAATTAATGCTAACTCTATACTCACCTATATAATAAAAGACATAATTATTTTAATAGGTAAATGTATTAAATTCGTATGGGTTAAAGCGGTATAATAAATAACGAAATAGTAGATCAATCAATTTAAATTAACTGTTTCAACTCTTACTTTTTGGAAATTATTCATAATAAATATGGAAAGATAAATAATACTAATAATTCTCAAGACAGAATGGTATTGTCAAGTAACAAAACCTAGGTAGAGATTTAAATATACTCAAACGCTTTGGAAGACTGTAGAAATTCAAGATAAGTATTATATATATTATATATTCTTCAGGACCATTAGTGGAATGTGCTAATTCCAAAATCATTTTTAGTAATATAATATTAACATTTTCACTCTTGAGATAGCATATTTATTCTGAGACACTTGCTTCTTATGTGTTTTGCATGTGTTTTCGTTCCATAACAAGTGACGAAATGATATTCCGTAATTGTCCTAAATAATATCGACAGCCATGGATATCAAAACTGATAATGTCAGATGCTCAGATGTAAATGGTGGCGTTGTAATAATCCATTTTCAGACAATATCGGTAGCCATGGATGTCAAAATCGCCAATGTCAGATGTAAATGGCGGCACCGTAATGACAAATTTTATTTAAATAAAATAATGAGTGAAAAATGTAAATTTCTGGTCGTGGAGAAAATATAGTCTGTTACTCGTTTAGAATAATTTTTTTTTCATTCTAACCTTGTTACAGAATAGTAGATTTTATTCTAACCGGGTTACAGACTATATTTTCTCCACGACTAGAAATTTACTCGATTTTTAACTCATTTTTTTATTTAAATTAAAATTACGACGCCGCCATTTACATTTGACATGCAAACACGCTTTTTATGTTAAATTAGAACGTCAAAACGTGTGTCGAAATGTCTTTTTGCGACGTTACGTCATTTTTCCGGCGTTAAAAAACGTTACAAACACGCTTTTTACGTTAAATTAGAATGTCATTTTGACGTCACACGACGTTTTGCCTTCAAGAGATGTTTCCCTCGCGATATTTTTGTACATGACAGTGAGGTTTTTTTGTCATAGGTGCATCAGTTAAGACGTTTACTTTACATTTTTGAAAAAAAACCATCATTAGACCTTTTAAGTTACGTCACAAAAAATGCCAAACCACCTTCTAATTATACAAAAAAAAGTAATAACGTTTTTCAAGTATTAGAAAAATTGTTTTATGTGTGGGTGCTGCAATTATGTATTCTGATTTTTTTCCAGAAAAATATTTTCTTTGAAAAGTTTTCATAAACAGCGGTTTGTTACTCCGATAACTAGCACTCCACACTATGGGAATGAATACAAAATGTGTTGCCACATTATTCGGTAAATAAAGTATATTGTTTATCTTTATCATGCTTTATTATTATGTAAAACTTTTGTTTCTATGAATAAACTCAAATTTTAAGCAAAATATGGCAACATGTATAAATATCAGCTGTCTATTTTTTCTATTATTCATTTAAACATCTTTTCATGTACGACCTACACTGTGTAGTACAGAGAGACTTAAGTTGCTTTTGGAATCTTTAATATCTAAAGTCAGCTTGAGTCTCTTTATATTAGCAATTAATTCATCTGGTGTGGAAGTGTCAAGCAGTTTCCCGCGCTTTTTTTCTCGTCGGTTTGTTTTAGTAACTTGGTTTTTTACGTGTTTTTGTGTATGTGTTTAGCATCTATTGTTCTGTAAGTACTTTTTTCATTAAAATTGAAACCCTATTTTTGCCTAACCAAAAATGTAAACGTCGTCAAAAATGGGGAACATCGCTTAAATTGTGAATGTGAAAAAAGTGAACGTCGCACGTCTAAAAAGGTAAACGTCGTACGTCAAAAAAGGTGAACGTCGCGTATTAAAAAATGTGAACGTCACGAAAAAGTGTGCTTAGATGGGTGCGTCAAGGTCCGACTCGCGTGATATGGATCAAAAAAGAAGAAAGAGAAAAGAAGAACTTGACGTTGACAGAAAAAAGTGAGGTCAGAAGGGGTGCCTGCTCAACGGCTACGTCAATGTCCGCCTCGAGAGAGGGCCAAAAAAAAGAACTTGACTTTGACTGTGTTGACAGCTGACAGGGCGGGGAAATCTGGCGCATGCTTCAGGCCCAACCACGTGGTTTTTGCTCCATATTCCTTCGTTTGCTTACAATATGTCTTGTACATCTACGTCACGTCTAGATCATATCTTTTCCGCAATTTAATTGGACCAATGATAACGAAGTTAAACGCTAATGCCCTTACGGCATCGTTCCTGTACTTCATACCCCTCCCGCCGACATGCCTATGTCCATATATTATACCTATACCCCCTTAACATTAGTATTCAGGCACTGATTTTTTTGGCGGACGCAGATAACATTGAATTCCCTATACCTGTATCGGAACCCTCATAGTATATCTAGGAAAGTATACGCGGTTATATTATCTCAAAATGAAACATGTGGTGATATGATATTAAATAAATATAGTTTAATGTTTTCTCAAATATTAGAAACTTATACTGGGTGTTAAAACATAAAATGTATGTACTAGAATAGGAATGAACTTGTTAAAACTAGTCGGTTTCTTATTAGTACTTCCTAACCACAAATCGGAAGTGCACCCGTAGCACTCTCATGGTTTTTATCGCTGCACCCGTAGCACTCTCATGGTTTTTATCAGTGCTCCCGTAGCACTCTCCAATTCTATCTACTAACATGGTTTTAGGAAAAGTACCTCTGTTGAAACCACAATAAATGAATCGCTAAGTTTTATGAACTCAACTGAATGGAGGTAAATATGTTTGACTTGACGAGAGCTTTTGATATTTAAAAAAAAGTTAGTGTACTAAGAATTAGAGGACAGTTGTTAACATATACCGGAGATAATAAAGCAAGAATTTACATTTAAATTTGAGACACACGACAAACTTTGGAAACCTGGTTAGATTCACGCATGTGTTTTGAGCATCATATTGAACATATTAGTTGCCAGAAAGAAAAGGCCAATCGGCAGTTTGGGTGTTTCAATGTGGATAAAAGCCAACAAAAGTTCTCGTTCTCGAAGTGTTAAGAAGCAAATGGTGGAGTATTTCTTCACGAAAACCGGTCATGTGACAACTGTGGCTCTCGAAAATTAAAAGACCGTTAATTTAGCGTGGTATACGACCATTTGGTTGCCAGAAGTTTTCGGTAAATTGAGAGAAACCAATCCAAAACGACGAATCATTTTGCATCAAGACAATGGGAGCTCACACACATCAAGTGAAAAAAACGAGTATTTGGACACACAAAAGATCGAATTGATGGGTCATTCGCCTTACAGCCCCGACTTAGCACCTAATGACATCTTCTTGTTCCCACAAATTAAAGATAAACTGCGTGGACAACGATTTTCATCGCCCGAAGAAGCGCTTGAGGCCTTCCAAAACCATGTTTTAGAGCTATCATCTTTTGACTGGACAAAGTGCTTTGAAGGGTGATTTAATCGCATGCAATAGTGTATAAAGCTTAAAGGCGAATATTTTGAAAAGCAATAAATATATTTTTTATAAAATTCATTTGTTTGCTCCTTCTATTCTCAATACATAAATAGCAACCCTCGTACAAGGAAAATTAGTAAACTAGTCATTCCTTAACAAAGATCAACAAATAACTTAATTACAACAAATGCTCGAATGGAGCTGCCAATTGTTGAACAAAAGATCAGGTAGGCTATTTATCTAGTAAAGATAACCAATTTGATTCAAATAAAAATTACTCCTATAGTACGAGTATTATTGCCAAAAATCAAGCAGGCTGTAACAACATTTCACAATCCTTAGCAACCAAAAAGTAAGTTCATAGTTGCCATTGCATATGCCAATATTAAATTCTTTTGTTGTGTCACATCGATTTATAAATATGTAACATATCTTTTTGAGAACAACTTCATCTACTAACATTGACATTTGTCGTGGTGCCAAATTATATCCTTGCAAAATTAAACTTATACATAAACTTAATGAAGACGATTTCGATAGACGTATGAGTTTTGCGAAAATTTGCAAGAATTGTGTAATAGAAATAATGGATTTGAATATAATATTTTGTTTTCCGAGGAAGCCACTTTGTAGTTATTGGGCAACATAAAATCCCAATTGGACAATGGATGCGTATAGCCAATATACCCAATATCCCCAAAGAGTAACTGTGTGGGGTGAGATTGTTAGGAATACTGTCACGAGTTGTGGCTGTTTGGGGGTCGCAACTCGTGATTCGGGTAATGAACGAAAAGCGTGATAAAAAATATACAATTATTTATTAAATTAAAAGAAACAAAACAGATTAAGTAAAAGAAAATAAACTAACGAACAAGTAAAATGAATAATTACGTTACACTACCCCCAGTCCCACACAGAATAACGAAATAAAGTCAATTAGAAGCAAATACAAAAATTAAATACAAACGGGTCCTTACCACATTTCTTGGCCTCTGGGAACAATCACAAATTCCAATATCTTTCCCAATTTAATTTTCCGCTTTATAATTATTTGCTTATGAAAATGGTTTAATGTGTTTAAGCTGACCTGAAGAAAACTCTTAAAAAAAAAGAAACACTACTTGGTCAGAGGAGCTCTTGCCCTGACCTCAGTAGTTCTTCAACTGCCTCGTTTCTTTTTATTCCAAGTGAATTTTTGGCTTTTTGCTTCGGCAGACGTTATTAAATTTTGTTTATAAATAATGAATTACACATTGACATGACCCTCTTTTCGTTGAGGTTACGGTGCTAGCCCAATCTATGAAATTGAACAATCATCGAAAATATTTGATCGTATATTTAGATTTATATGAAATAATAAAATATAAAATGTTATTGTTTAGAGTTGAAAAAACGTTAAAATAAAAATTGAATAGTCATGAGGAGATTAATGAACTTTGGTTCACTTATATTTTTAAATTTTGAAAACAGATTTGAAAGAAAAATATTTTAATTTAAGATTTGGAATTACTCGTATTTATTAATATGCGCTCATATAGGAATTTGTGACAATACCATTGTAGGACCATATTTTTTTAACGGAACTGTAACAGGTGAAAGGTATTTAGAGATGTTGCAAATCTATGTAGTTTCATTTTTAACTGCAACTTTTCTAGATAATAATCCTGGATAAAAGGTTTTCCACCATTTAGTTTCATCAGGATGAAGCAAGTCCACATTATGCTGTAGCGGTTAGAAATCAAACTTTTCCCAATCGCTGGATTGGACGACGCGGTCACATTGAATGGCCTGCTAGGTCGCCAGATTTGAATCCCATGGACTTTTCTATCTGGGGTTATTTGAAAAGTAAAGTATCTGTAAACCAACCTACCAATTTGGAACACCTCAAAGAAAGAATTCGTTCTGAAATGCAACAAATTACACCTGTGATGTTGTCAAACGTAACCCAAGAATACATTGGACGTCTTGGGTACTGTCAATTAAACCAAGGAGCTCAATTCGAGCATTTGTTGTAATTAAGTTATTTGTTTATCTTTATTAAGAAATGACTAGTTTATTAATTTTCCTTGTAAAATAAATAGTGAATTAAATATTAAGAAATACAAACGCTGATTTCCATTACACTCAGTATACTGTAGCTTAAAGTATTTTATTTGACAAATTTGGTATGGTTGAACTCAGAAAAATAAGGGCTTTTAATTTTTGATATAAAAATATACCGTTTCCATTTAAAAAAATTCCCCATGGCGTCACATCTGATAAGGTAGTGGGGTAGTGGTAGTTAGAAAAAAAAATAAAATCAAAAATAAAAATCGACTTGTCCGAGCTTTACCTCTGAAAATAGTTAACTCCTGAGATAATGGACCGTTTTCACACTTTATGAACGCACTGTATAATATCCAGAATAATTTTTGTTAACGGAATTACAATTAAACCGTTGAATAAAGAATTAAAATCCCTTTCAAGTAAGCTATCACTTAATCCCTATTTTCATTTAAAATTTTTAAGAGTGCAGCTACCCTGCGCAGAGATGAACATTTAGAATATTAATTTTATAATCAAAATATGCTCAATGAGAAATAAAAATCGAATTGCCCGGGAATTTCCTCAAATATTTTGTCGTACGGGAGACGGATGAGGAGTAAACACTATATGTTCGCTTAAACACATTTTAACAAAAATGGACTTCAGGCTAACGCTTCTAACCTACAGAAATATTTCATGTGAACCGCATGCAAGTTATTTTGTAAAGTGTAGGAGAGCGCATATAAAATTTGTAATTATTTTAATAGTAATATAACTAAAACAGTTAATATAAAATTGCCTTTTGGTAAGGAATATTGAGTTAAAATATTTTTAGATCAAAAAAAGTATAAAATGAATATAATCGGAATTGAAAGCGTTTCTTTTAATACCTATCAAAATAATGAAAAATTGTCCAGGTAGATCTTACCACTTTCTCTTATCACCTTACCTCTTTCTCTCTCTCTCTGCTTTTATAATAAATAATGATATTGAATGATTCAAAGGTGATGAAGCATATACTTTGTAATTTAAAATTTTAGTAATAAAAATTGATCGTGGCGAGAACTGTTAATTTTTATTTTAAATCATTTAAAAAAAATATACAGAAAAATAAAACGTCAAAACAAGTATAAAATATCAAAATTTATTAGTGATACATAGTTTTGTCAAAAATAGTAAATTAGGAACCTTTATTTTTGAAGATATCTAAAAACAGTAATAAAAATTAAAAAACCATTTTTGTTGTATATATATATATATACAGCCTGCTAAATTTTCCAATTTTTTTTTATCTTATGTAAAGGAGAGGCCATGACAATGAAGCTAAAAAAACTTATATCATTGTTCTAAGTAATATATTTTTGTTAAGTCAAAACCTTAAACAGGATTAATAGAAATTCTTGCTAGGATCAAGTTTTATATTTTAAATGTCTATTCATCCTTTATTTAGTATGTCAAGTTTGAATAATCTAATACCATTTTTTATGAAAGCAGAACTTTTTTTTTGTAAAATTAATAACAAAAATAATTTCCACATATCGTCAATTTAAAAACAGCAATGTATATATGATATGAATTGGACTTATGGTCTAACCAGCATTGGAGATTTAAGAGAAATACATATCCCCTCCTTTATTTCAAACAAAGTCAAACACTGTTATTTACCAAGCGATTTTTTTCAATTTTTGGGGATCAATATAGTGCTAGTCAAAAGTCCCCTCCCCACTCGTATCTATTGAACAGTTATACTAATGAAATTTGGAGGATGGACATAAACGGATGTAGGCTTGTCAACTAGATATAACGTAATAGTCATACATAATGCCACAGCGTCACCGTGATCAAACATTTTAAATGGAACCTTATGGCAAGTGACACCTCGTTTGAAAGGTACTCAGAATACCTAAAATTATTTTGGTGTTTATTTAATTTATCTATCAAAATCAGTCTAAACCCAAACAAAATTAGTATGACTACCAACAAATTTTAGCAATAACCAAAATATAATTGGTACCAAGAAACAACCTAATTATATGTATATAATAAGACAGATTATTTAAATTTACATTTTATTAAATAAAAATAATTTGTATGCATTTTCTCTGTGTACCCACTTGGAAATCCTGATATATATCTTGAAATCCCTATTTAAGGAATAATCGGTTGGAACTTTTAAATTGTTGCAATCATTTAGACTATAAATTATCTATTACAATTGCTCCAGAAAGTTTTAAAAAAATCTCTGTGGGCCATATATTTGGGGAGCACGCCAATTGTGAACATTTTTTTCTAAAGGAGCAAAAGACCAGAAAGAAAATATCACAGTTAATAAGAATTGGTCTAAAAGAAGTTATTTTGGCGTTCTAAATTTATTTATTTTTCATCAATAAAAACAATAATATTGCGGAAGAGTTTAATAGTCTTGTTAACAAATTAGTTGGAGGGAAACAAGTAAGGTTAAAATTTTACTACATATCCAATTAAACATATAACATTTTATTTCATGTACTAATACTATTATATATTCTAATAGTTACTATAAAAATAAATTTTATATTAAAACTGAAATAATGACCATGTAAATTGATGATTTTTGTTAAGCGCTCTCTATACCTAACTGTTAAGAGTTATTTAGTTATTTCGATTTTTAAGAATAAAAATTACATTTTTTTTGCAAAAACTGTAAGTTTGTTAGATTGGCCATGTCTGCTCTGTATCAATTGACAGCTTAAAAAACACACCATATATAAAATACTCTGTAAATCAAAGCATACATTGTTTAACAAAAAAATAATATTAAGAAACTAACAGCAATAAACTAAACAGAAAATTCAAAATAATTAATAACAAATTAATTATAATAAGTGCTCAAAGTGACCTCTAATTACATTTAAACAGTGTAGTATCCGATTTTCAAATGACCTACTCACATTTCTAGCCATTGGAATACTAAAGTTTTGGAAAGCAAACTTAATTCTATTTTTCATGTCATATAGTTACAGGTATTTAATACACCTCGTTTTTCTCATACCCCACAGAAAAAATTCAACTTTTATTATATATGGCGATCTAGCTGGCCACTAAATAGATCCTCCTGTGCCTATTTGTCATTCTTGAAATTGATGAACGAGTTGATCTCAAATTGTAATGTATTGAAACCCCGTTATGTAGGTATCACATTTACTGACGTTTATGAAGAGCAACATTTGCAAGAAGTACAGGCAATGATTTTCCAGAAAACGTTTACTGTTTCCTCAAAAAAATATAGGCAATTACATAATCTCTAACAATGCCACTCAAACATTTAAAGGCCATTTTGTTTGAGAATAGTAACTATCACATAAGGATTTTCTCTTGAATAATAGTGAAAATTATGTCAATTAAATCCACCATTTTTATGTCGCCTCATTCTCGAAAAGCACATGAACAAAACAATCTTTGGTCATTTTTTTTTGGGTCAAATTACAAAAATTTGTTCTCCACTAAAATCACCTTCGAGTAATTCCTGGTGTAATTGAATGTGATATGGGTGCATCTTGTTGTCTGACAGTATTTGGTGCACACTCCCATAGTTTATTTTTTGTATCCTGAAAATTTTTCGTATACTTGAATTATCCTTTTTTCATATGGTACAGTACCTATAAGATTAAATCGATCCATTAATTTCTCGAAATTTATTTTTTCACATAATCCGCGATTTGGAAATCTTTTATAATACACCTTTACTGCTAGCAAATTATTTTTATGACATTCCCCTAAGGTTCAGAACATATCGACTAATTCGTCTTAAAAAATTTCTCATTCATCGATTCAAGTTTTATAAATTTATATTTATAAATTACAAGGAAACTAACCGAATCAAATCTCAAATATTAATTTACAATTAGTTAAGAAACATAACAATACTACCTTCTGTCAAACACAGCAGATATGACCAACTCCAACAAACTTACAGTAGAAATTCTTTATTAATAAAATTTATCGAAAAATCTAACCTCAACCTCAACTAAATTTGCCAAAAATTTAATTATTGTTCTTAAACATGGAAATAACAAAATAACTATACCATTTAGGAAAAAGGAATGTTTAACAAAAGTAAAAGTATTTTTTAAGTGATTTTTGAAGATAATATAAAATACAGGGTGTTCCGTTTAAAATAACCGAGAAAATCATGGACGTGAGTTTTGGTCACCGTATATACAAAATGAAAACTATCAAAAACATGATGAGTTGCAACAAAATTAGATTACTCGAAATGCTTTTGGCCCTGAGAGACTGACCCTCAGTTGTTTCATTAAGATTGCACACAAAAGTGGTCATATATTTAAAAGTATCCAGTAGAACTTATCAAAACCCTACATTGCCGGAACAGTAAATGAAAAAATGAACGAAATTGAATGTTATTCCATTTAAAAAAAATATAATTTTGATATGCTGTGACCTCATAAAAAAGACGAATTAATTTTAAAATTATTTATAATTTTATCTAAAACTTTCTTTCATATTTCTCAAGGCAAGGGAGGTATCAAACTCCAGAGTATAAATTGATCACCCAATATTCGTGACCTTTTCCTAGTAATTTTCTACTTTATATAGGTAATCTACTTCTGCTTTATATAATTAATCTAAAATTAGAAATAGTCAAAAATCTAAAAAAAAAATTGAAGAAACTATTTAATTCCCCGAAAACTATTTTTATCCTAAGGAAAGTGTCGATCTATTTAAAAATTTCAAAGTTTTCGGAGTAAAAACATAAATGACCATATTCTGAGAAAATTCAGAAAATCCGGCTAGATGTGGCTGACCGAGATCGCAAAATTAACCAAGATCTACGGCCCGTTTGTAGCAACGAAATTTTATTTAAATCTCATGGCACGTTTATGGATTTCCTTTAATTCACTTTGGACAAGATTCACGATTCGGACCGTGAGGAAAAACTACATAAATGTCTCGGCGTATCTCGCTTTGAACTTTGCAGGTCACTCAGTCACTACAATTCAGGAGACCTACCCTATTACTTCCTCTTTTTCTCGACATTTAGAGTTCCACTTGAGAAAACTTAAACACCCTATGCAATTTATCATGTAAATCCAATAAAGCTCATTATTTAGATACAGGAAGTATTTCTGAATCTTTCAAATATATGAAAAATGAAATGAAAAACTGGTTACTAAAAGAAAATTTAAACAGACTTTTCTCACATATTGTGCTCTCTTAATATTATAGGAGGTAACATACAAAATAACTAAAAATTCTTAAAATTTTGCGTACAGCATTTGTAACGTAAAAAATTAAGCTTAAGAATTAATAACTGTTCTTGATTTAGGCTGTAAAAAAATTGAAAATATTGATTGAAAAAATTCAACAAATTGTATACTGATTTTTAAAAAATACACAAGACTACTTATTGTTTCTCATATTTGTAGTTAAAAAAGAGATTATTTTGCAAATATGTACAATTTCCTTTTCAAATTAATATCATCAGGCAGAGCTAAAACCCACTTTCTGAGTCCTATTAAAATGACTGAGCTCAGAACCAAAATAGCCCCACCAATTGAGAACTTGTTAGGTACTTCATTAAAAAACATTACCTGCCAAATAAAAGCAAAAACGATATCACTGCTTCTTGCAATGGCAACCGGTCCCGCTTGTTCCAACTGCAGAGCCAATGTAAGAAGAATTTGCCCTAAGAAACTGAAAACTGCTAAGGCTACAATAAGATATCTATCTAAACCACAAGGTGGTAAACATAAGGCCCCTAAGAAAACAGTAACTAGAAGACACTGGATAAAAGCAAATGATCCAAAATTGGTCATTATAATGGAAAAATGTATTCCTTTTAGAGCTCTTAATAAAACATAAGCATTGGCCCCAAATAAGGTAGCTGAAAAGGCTGCAACTGCTCCCCACATTTCAGTCTTCTGCCCAGTATCACCCAAAGAATTAACAGTAGTTCCAAAGATTAAGGGTGGTCGAGTTATTAACACTACACCTATTAGGGTTAGAATTACTGAAAAAACATTAAATAACCCACAAGGTTCTTTCAGGAACATTCGAGCAAATATGCCTGTGAATACAGGCACTGAAAATACTATAACAGAAGCATCTGCTAGGGGCATGTGCCTAAAAGCATAAAAACTTAGCATTAAGGATACAGTTCCTGTAAAAGATCTCAAAACTAACATGATACGTTTTCCTTTTGGAAAGACCTTTTCTTCTCTATATATCACTATTGGTATTGCTGGTAAGAGAACTCCTAAATATCGGTAAGCTGCTAAAGCCATTGGATGTACATCAGTCATCCACTTAACGATCACAGAGCAAAGAGAGAAAAATAAAGAACTTAAAGTAGCTAAAATTAAACCAAGATATGGACAGCGACGACATGGTTGTGGTTCACGAATTTTGAAGTCCTCATCTGCTTCTTCATCAACTAAGTGTTGAAGTTCAACGTTTTCTGTCATGACTTCTTTGATTCTAAAAAAATAGCAATCATATTTTCAATACATTACATAAATCTATAAATTAATACCTGAACATTATTTTTTAGAAAATAGTTCAAAAATCAGTCTTCTATTTTAAATAATACTGTGGCTATAAATAAAGACTCGTTCATTTTACGTAAATTTGTTATACATATCTATCGATATTACATCAACACTGTATCTTTTACAATTTGACAAATGTCAAATTTAAAAATTCATTCCTCATCTGTCAATAGTCAGGCAATTTTCGGAATTGCTCTTTTACCCGATTTATACATTTAACAATATATCGTTTTTTTGTGAAATTCGAGATGCTTTCTTTTTATATCCTAGGATTTTAAAAGAGTGAGGAACATGCACCGCGCTGCATATGTATTTCAATTTTATGTTGTTTGTTTAGGTCGATCAGCAAGGCTGGATTTAAAAATTAAGTAACTTTCATTAAAGGCCTTTCACGATAAAGTTGAAATGACGTCACAAGGTCAAAAATTGCGGCGTTGTCATGCCTATTTTTTTCATTCGCTTAAAGATAACACTGTAACAGTTTTATCTTCTAATGAATATTGTATTGTACTTCGTGTAAGTTTATTTTATGTTTTTAATGTAAAAGTAGTTTTGAAATTTGCAATTTCAAGATTATTAATAATTAATAATTAATTTTGAATCTAAACTTTAAAAACATATTCTTACGTCTCTTATAGCAGTAAGTAGAATTAATGGACCTCCATTTTGGCGTTAGCGCTCAAAATAGTTCTATTACCATTTGCTGGGATGTCCTACTTATATGCTTATGCATTTTAACCAAAGAAAGATGTCATAAATATCGATAAATGACAAGTATTTTGGCAAGATTCATATGGCAACGTTGTAAAGTATTGCCAACATTAAAAATTTAATTTCCCCTGTCCGTTAAGGGAAAATCACTTTTTTTCTTAGTTTCTTTCCTATTCTATGTTGACTATAATAACTAAAAATGACGTCATTTCAAGTATATCATGAAAGACCAAACACTTTTTTATTATGAACAACACAGTTCTCAAAATGGAGTCGTAAACTCATCAATATTTATAAAAAACAAGGTGACTGCTGATTTTTACATTAAAACATTTTCTGTTACTTTCATTGCTATGGAAAATATGACAGTATTTAAATACAATAAAAGTTGCTTGGGTTTTAAACAGAGCTTTTTAAGTAGTTACAATCCATGGTGTGATTTCAAGGGGCTTTTTTTTCACAAGTGCTTGTTAAAGATAACAACCTAAGAATAAGTGAAATGCTTTACATTTATTTTAACAAAAAAAAATTATAGATGAGCTGTTATAAAAACATAAATGGGAATTACGATTAATAGCTAAAAAAAATGAAGAGATTCAAAATTTCTATAACAATTATTTTCCCTACATTTACATTGAGATGTTTCTTTAGCATTGTGTACCAACTGCATATGTTTTACCATACTTTTAATATCGTTTAAAATCAAACTACAAAAACTACATACAGGCATTTTCAGGTATCCGCCTTAATATAAAATTCGAGAAGTGAAAATATAACAAAATTTAGAAACACAGAGTTACAAATATTCAAGAACTATTTTTTAGAGTTTTAAAAATAAATTTTTTAAATCGCCAATTCTTAAATATTGTATCTTAGTTAGGGAAATTTTAATTAGTTGGCAGTACTATGACGAAAGAGGTACGTCACTCCTGACGTGCAACGGTATTTGTACTAAAAATCCTATATATAGGATAAATCATACGAAACATCACGAAAATTCACGAGGACTCATGAACGTAGTCACAGTACTAAAAAACCGAACAAGTAATCGTAATTATTTTGATAATTTTAGAATTATTTCAATTATATTGGCTTATATACGTCTTATTCTTTATAATATAAAGTTTATAAATCATTATTATATGTTTAGTACTCAAAAAACCATAATTTACATTAAATAATTTTGAAATTTTCTACGCCCATGAGACTCGTATTTATGATGAAGAAATGACATTGTAGCGATTGGCATGCCTTGATGCGACGTTGTCGAGTATTTATATTTCAACGATTTCTGACGTCCGGCCGTCAACCAGTTGTGTGTTTTCACCACGTTTTCGGTAATTTTATAATATTGTCTTTATTTTTTTGCTTTGCTAGATAGTTAACTTATAAAAAAAACTGTTTTTTTCAAAACAAACATAGTGTGAATAAGCTGATTATTGACGTTTATTTCTACAAAATACCAAAAAAACTAAATAGATGAAGTGTCTTGAGTGTGAGGATCATATATTGATCATATACGCTTCAATAAATTAATTTTTCATAATAATAAAGCTAAACAACATAACCTAACTTTACATTTTTGAAACTTCCTACATTCCTCGACAATTTAGACAAGCCGACAACACTGCAGGGTCGTGATCTCATAATTGATATATGACGTGCAACGGGATTTGTATTAAAAATCCTATATGTAACATCATTGGCTTCCACACACAAACGGCATGTTAATTCTGCATACCTCGTACTGTCTCACCTGTACAATATGGAATCGATTCGTGACGTCGGCATATTGGTTTATATTTCGGAACAGACCCTTTATTTATTCTTCTGTTCCTGATAATATTTTTTTTTGATAGCCTTTTACTTAATTACTTAGTAAACGAACGAATTAGCAACAGCCGTTTTTAAATACTTATCGATGGTATCAAGTATTCACCAAAAATGTTCTGATATTCAGTAAATCAAATTCTTAAATTCACCTATTTTGTAGATGGATTTCAACAAATCAACTCAAGGCACTGATCAGTAGTTGACAACTAAGAATTATTTTAAAAAATACCTAAGTTCTGTCCACAATTTGGTATCGACATCTATTAGTCAGTATTTAGAACATATTTAATGACATATTATCGTACAAGATTTCATACAACAATATTGATAAAATATAATTGCAAGGGAATTAAATAGTTTTGGAAGAATATTACATGAAATATATCCTGTCAATGAACACTAAGAATTTTTTTTTTATTTAATTAGATGAGTTTATAAAGTACTTTGTGTCATTTTAATATTATTTTCGAGGAGCTTCAAATGAAATGAAATATGTATCCATTCTAAACAAATTCATGAAAATAATCACTAAAAACAAAGGAAGTAGAAGATTCCGATTTGACATGATTTTGACTTGACATTTGACTCTTGAAAAACAAAATTGACTAGATTTACATGTGAAGTTTGATTTAGGTACAAGTTTGACTCATTACGTTAAAGAACCAAAATAAGCTCAGAAACATTATAAAAATGAATTCTTTAGTAAGTTATGGTAGCGATGATGAAATAGATGATTCTTCAGAAGAAAGGGCTATCGTAAGTAATACAAGTATATTTAATTTTAGAATTCATTTTGACATTTATCATAACCAAGTTGAGTATTACATTATTGCAATTGAATTTTGCTTTATATTATGATAATGGAGTTATTTGTTATAGCATTGATTGTACATTTTTTAATTTCATTCACGTTAAATATTGTAAAAGTAGATTTTAATATCCAGTTAAGACGGCGAAATCTAGTCTTTAAAAACAAAATAGCACTTATTTAACACATATACTAATTATTTATTTGCCAAAAATTAGTACGATCATCAGCAACAATTATTGACAGGATCCCCATGGTGGACTAGAAAGAAACTACAGAAAACCTACTGGTGGTGGTGGAGGAAAAGGTGGTGGAGGTGTAGGAGGAATGGTTCCACAAGATGATACTAATTATGATGAAGTCCAGATGAGTCTTAGTGAGGTAATCCATGAAAAATATTTTTAGTTGTAATTACATAATATGAACACTAATTGAAAGGTGAAAATAAACAATTTTATTAGAAAATTTTATAGAACATATAGAAAGTATCTTTCTTTACATTTTTTAAAATAATTTATTTGCTTATAATATTGATACGAAAATTGGAAGATTTGGGTTTTGGTAACAATATAGAAAATCCTAAAAGATTCAAAAATAAAGGATTTTTTAATTTTATTTGTATATTTTTGTTGTAATCTTAATGGTCTAGTTTTTTCTTTTGCACCACCCTGGTATTCCTGTTTCCCATAAACTTTTTACAAAACATTTATTAATCAAATTCTTGTGAGTAGGACTAACAACTCACTGGAAAATTTCGAGTACCTGACAATATTCTTTCTGTTTGCTTACTTAAATCTGAAATGAGCATTAGATTTTAAAAAATATTCCCATATTCCAATGGTGGAAATTAAGAATTCCTTTGTCCAATACTGCATGTGATCAGAATGCTTACTCACCATACATTTTAATTCTTTGCTATCTGGAGGGGATTTTGCAGTTCTATTAAAGCTGGCGATCAAATAACTCATCCACATGATGGGCAAAAGTAGTGGTGGCAATTTAACGTTGCTCTAATTCATCTAAGAGAAAAAAATTGCTGTATAATTTTAAGTCTATATAGACATATTCTATAAAATATGTTACATATAATAGGGTTCCAGTTCTATTATTAGGTCTGCAAAAAGGATTTTAGATGTATGAAACTCGCATTCTATTTTAATTTTATTAGGTAATGAATTGTAAAAAGAGGCTTAATTTGGAGACTTTTCTGCTTGAATCAGTCTGTGACAAGGAAAATAATAGCCATTATTGTGATTTCTTGTATTTAAATTGTCATATTTTATAAAATTCAAACTTTATTTTTAAGGGAAAAAAGGCACATCTATATATATAGGATGTTTCTACGCTTTATCTTAGAGAGCTTTCGTTAATTAATGAATTTTAATATAGGTACATGAACCTTTAAAGGACGTATTTACAGAGATACAGGTTGTTAAAAGTTTGAAATCAAAATAAAAAATTTGCGATAACTCAAGAACGCCTTTTCTCAAATTTGGTAACTAATATTTAAATTAACTTTTGAAACATTTAAGCAGTGGCGCGCTATCAGGATTTGTGGCAACTTTTGCCTCCTATTTTTACGCCATTGGCAGAAAAATGTTATTTTTATTTTTTAAATCTACTCATTATTAGTTAAAAAAGTAATAATCTTTTATGGTATTAAATTGAACGGTAGTGGAGAATAGTGGAGAAATGCTTCTAAACAAAAGTCTGCAAGTACTTAAGATAATTTACAAATTATGATTTGTACTGTAACTTGTCCGCCTGCGTTTTGCTAAAAAATTATTTGCTTTAATCCATATTATTAATTCGATTGTTGTCATTAACCCTGATAGCGCGCCACTGGTTAAATGTTTCAAAAGTTAATTTATGTTAAAATTTGGCTTTCTTAAAGAATATGTTGGTCACCAAATTTAAGAAAAATATTTAAAGCAGTTCTTGATTTATCGCAAATTTTTAATTTTGGTTTCAAACTTTTAACACCCTTTAAAAGTTCATGTTTCTATATCAAAATTTATTAATTAACGAGAGGTCTCTAGGGTAAAGTGTTGTCTCTTGAATAAATACCCTGTATATATAATATATATGTAGGTGCCTGAAAGTCATTCCTAATTTTTTAAATTTGCCCTGCATGACTCTTGTTATTTTAGACACAACAATGTTCTAATTGCTGTTTCTGCAATATAAAGATCCGATCTGCCGTATTGCTTCCGCCTCAGTAGATGACCCTAAATCTCATTACTGGCAAAATAAATTGTTTTCTTCGCATGTTCATCCAAATACTTTGCGGGAACTCTGAAAGATAACATATTGCTGATAATGTATTACAAAACTCAGTCACATGTTTTTCAAAGTGTAAGTTTTGATCAGTGTTATTCCAAGGAATTTAGTATATTGATCTTGCTTTTGTTGTAAAACAAACGTATTTTTTTTGTTCATAACCAACCTATTTATCGAGAACCATTGTTGTGCCATTTCTAAGTTGGCATTGGCAATATCTAAGATTATTTATCGACCATCCTAACGTCAATATGTATAAATATTTTGATTATGAACGATATCTGAAGCTAAATCGTTTACATAGAATATAAAAAGTAAAGGACCCATAATAGTGCCTTGTGGTATGCCAGTGGACAACGTACCTTGCTCTAAAAAATAATTAACTCAATCTTTCTGGATTACTACTATATATTTACGTGAAGATAAATATGAATTAATCAATTTTAGAGCAGGTCCCCTAATGCTGTCTTTCAAGTTTTTTTTCAAACTATATAATGTTTTTGATAAGTCTAGGAGTACATCCATGAAAGCTCTTTGTTTTAGAAGTTCGCATATATTTTTTCAATGAATTCATAAATCTCTATTTCATTTGATTTTCAGTAGTCTTCCAGAATTGAAAAAACTTAACAGCCTAAAAAACATGGCTGATTAGAAAACATATTTGTTGATTGTTTTTTATTTTAAAATCATGCATTTCTTCAGTACTAAAGAAGAAATGTCAAAACTAAAAAATGGTTTTTCTAACCTTATGATCTTTTCTCTAATATAATTCACCATGCAAGTATTAAACGAAAGTCACAGGGATCCTATCTAATATTTTTAATAATATTAGTTAAGGTGGGATCATCTAGTAATTGTAAATACATTTTTTCGCTATTGAATAACCATGGTAGTGTTAATTTATTTCACTCCTACCATATACATACAAGGATATATATAAACATGTCCCAAAACATCAACTTCATGAGCTTCATTAATTACATAATTTTCTAATTTCTTGTTTTTTTATTGTTAGCTGCAGACCTTGATCTTGATCTTGATTTTTTTTTACTATTTTACTAACTCCAGAACTAACTTCCTATTGACATTTCTATCTTAATGATATTCATTAAATATGTTAGGTGTTATATTCACACATTTACTGGTTGAAAAGAAAATCCGAATTATATCTAACCTTTTTGCACTAGAATAAGTCATTTTATTTAATTTTCAAAAACTCAACTAAACAAAATACATTAACGCTCTCAAATATGTTATCACAATAATTTGCAATACTATAATATGACGTTCTTTATGTGTTCAGTAATATCGTATTCCTTTGTTTTTTTTATTTTATTTTAAAATTTTCAGAAGACAGCTTTTTAAACCTATGGATATTTTTATAACCATATATTTTACTCTGCTTCTTTTTATTAAAGGAAAGTGTCCATTAGTTTGCGAAAGCATTCGGGGCTCCCTCTTTCATTCATTATTGTGAAGAATAGAGATCAGCATTTATGAAGAATAAATGTAAATATTTTTTAACGAAAATAAATAATTAGTTGTAAGAAATATATGCAAGGCACTATTCAACAATTGTCCCTAAAATACGAAAGTATTTATTGTATTTCAATAAAAGCACACAAATTTTGTATGTCGAATGAACATTTTTAATACCATTAAACTATGGGCCCTGTAGAAAATTTGTAACACTGTCCTGTGGTAAAATTTCCACAGTCTTCCAAAGCGTTTTAATATACAGGGTGGCCAAACGAAAACGAAACAGAGCCATTATCAGGAACTGCGTCAGCATTTTAGAAAAACACAGGGGCCCGTCGATTTTTGATCCAAGGGGACACTTCTTTCCGGTATTTTCGACTTCGCTGCTTACACCTCCAAGCGAGGTTAAAAATACTTAAATGGGATTAGGGGTCGAGTAAGGTATCATTTTAAAGCCCCTTCAATTCTCTTTACAACAGTCTTTAAATTTTAAAATTCGGCCTAATACTTTTTAATAAATTATATTTTAAAGTTTAAATTATGTTTAGTTGTTTACTTACTTCTTAATTAAATTAAATGTTCAAGTTGATGACCACTCGCGTCCATACAATAATAAAGATTTTGTTCGAAACGTTATCGCACATTCCGAAGAATTTCCGGAGTGATTCGATGGCACTTCTCGACAATTCTTTGATGCAAATCTTCTAAAGAGGCTGGTTCTGTTTTGTAGATTTTACATTTGAGGTATCCCCACAAAAAAAAATCAACGAACAATTAAAGCATAATGCGGAGGAGCACCGTCCTGTTGAAACATTAAATGATCTTCACTATACTGTTGGTCATTTTCAATAATATCGGTCAAGGTAGGGTCAATAGCATCTTTCAGTAATTGCAAATACATTTCGCCAGTCAAATTACCAAGTAAAAAATATGGACCCACCAGCCGGTCACCGAAAATGCCAGCCCATACATTTAATTGCTGTGTTTGTACCGCCTGGAAAATTCTTGGGTTTGAATCAGACCAGTAGCGGCAATTATGACGATTTACGGTACCGTTCATAAAAAAGCTACATTCATCGGAGAAACAGATATTAAAAAGAAACTGTGGATCGTTCACTACTCGCTCACTCATTATTTCGCAACATTGCAAACGGCGGTCATAATCATCTTCATTATGTTCCTGCACTAAATGTATTTTATACGGATGGAATTTGTTCTTCAAAATGGTTTGAATGCTAGTTTGATTGATCCCAGACACATATGCTAATTGCCTTGTACTTAACGTAGGATCTAGATGAACATGTCCCAAAACTGCAACTTCACTAGCTGTATTAACTACAGGCGGTCTATTTTCTCGTTTTTTATTGGCTGCATTTCCAGTCTCTTGAAATTTTTTCACTAACTCTAGAACACACTTCCTACTGACCTGTTTATCTTGATATTTTTCATTAAATTACTAAGCCGTTACATTTGCACACTTATTGTTCATAAAATAAAGCGAAATGATATTTACCCTTTCCGCAATGGAATAAACCATGGTATTTAATTTTCAAAAACACAATTAAACAAACCTTCGCTTCGATATACGAATCCACTAATTTCACGTTCTTTGTGTGTCCGTATCGTATCCATTTGTCTTTTACAAATGTGATAAAAAAATTACAAAAACAATGCAAAGCCAGAAAATTAACATTTAAACCATTGGTGTACTCAACGACCCATGTGTCATTTTCACTATTTTGACAAAAATGAAAAAAATTCCAATTTTAAAAACTCTTATTAAAAACTAAAGAAGTACATAATTTAAATTTTAAAATGTAATTTTTTTAAAAGTTTCAGGCCGAATTTTAAAATTTAAAGACTTATAAAGAGAATTGAAAGGGCTTTAAAATGATGCCTTAGTTGACCCCTAATGCCATTTAAATATTTTGGGATGATTGTTACCCTCGCTTGGAGGTGTAAGCAGAGTCGAAAATAGCGGAAAAAAGTGTCCCCCATTGATCAAAAATCGACTGGTCTCTGCGTTGATAATGGCTGTTTCGTTTTCGTTTGGCCACCCTGTATATTCTGGTCTACCTAGGTTTCGGTAACTGACAATACCATTTTCCAAGACAGAAAGAAGTTTGACAGATCTTTTTTTTAAACGTAAATAAATTTAATGTCATAAACCTGACAACTAATCATTATTAGTAAGCAATATTCTTCTTTTTCTAAAAATATGTTTGGTTAGTATTATTTACTTCAAGAGGTGATCTAAGATAATTGAACTTCGCAGGTTTAGTTGTTCATTCAATACTGTATATTGAGAATATTTTAGGTGTTTCTTCTCCAAAAAATCAATTTCTTTTTTCTTGTCACTTATATGAAGTACTTCCACTGTTGTTTCCATTGTGTAGGATTGTGTTTGGTGTCAATGAGGTGTTTTGCGTAATGTGACTTCTTAATGTCTGGCCAAGATAGATGGCGTTACAAACCCGACAATTTAATTTGTAAATACCCGATTTTGAAAATTTATTTATTCATTTTAGGTTTTACATTTAATAAAAATCAACCTACATTATTTCTTACTTTAAAAGATATTGTAGAAGATGTTCTACGAGATACAATTTTTTATATTTTGTTTGAAATATCTCCAAAATATGTAATTTTTCTGTATGACCCACCATCTTTACGTTGTTTCAGAAAGATCAGGTTAACGGCAACCTTTTTTTGCCTTTTTATTAATCAACCTATTTATTCGGTACATAGGTGATTATTATATTTAGTAAATAGCAACGAAACGTTACCGATTCGTGCATCCATCTGCTTAATAGGTGAATACTATGGACGGAATAAAATTACACAGCTTGTATAAAGTTAGGCCATATTATAGTTATGGAATGGAATACCTTTGTATTATTTTGAATTTGAATTCCGCTTTTCTTCCCTTTTAAAAAATACTATGATTTATTAGGTTATACGTGGAGCTTTCAAAGATATCGTCACTTTTATGTGAAAGTCTTGTTTAAGTTGATGTATATTTTAAAACAAAGCATTGAGGGTTAACTTTTCATTAGCAAAGTGTTTTTATTTTAATATAGTCCAGTTTTAAACACCTTTTTGAATCCTTGTATTTTGTGTAGAGTGACTCAAAAGACACGCACAATTATTTTATTTAGTTTTTGTTTTAATGGAACACCCTTTATTTATTATTTTTCCAGGAAAACGCTTTCATTTTCGTGAAGCATTCCGTAAACCAAATGTTACGGTTACCGAGTTATTTAGAATGTTATGAACGAAAACTAAAATTAAGTTAAATACGTATTTTTTAGAATGAATTCTGAATTTGGTTTGATATTCGCAGTATTAATTGTTGGTATTTTAAGTACTGAGGTATTATTGTTTTTATTTAATCAGTAAGGTGAATGCAATAAAAATTAGAGTTTATCAGTAAATATTTCCAGAGCTTCCTTGAAAAAAATTGTTTCGAGAAAGTAATGTGTTATGAAAAAAAAGCAATAACTTACAATGAGATATAACCAAATTTACTTTTTTATGTGGTGATATTTTTTTAAATTGTTTATTTCTAATTTTAGTTTCATTTAATTCTAATTTTGTAAAACGCTTATGACTTTATTTTCAAATATTTCATACATAGGAAAGATTTTTTTCAAAGTGGCAAATTATAAACAACCTTAAAATATACAAGGTATTTTCCAAAATTTTAATTTTAATTTGTAAAATTCTCTGGAACTAACATTTAGGTATAAAAAAAGAAAAATATTTCGAAAATACTTCGTGATGATATAAAATTCGGCGCATAAAATTTAAAAAACTACAAGAAGATCGTGGGTGTTAGTTTTAGGTTAACCTGTTAACCTGTAAAAAAGTTATGGTAATAAAATGAGATTTTAGTAAATACATTTTGCCAATAAAATATCAACCCTCAGTGGTTTATTTTAAAAAATGCAAGGCGTCAACTTCAACAAGAATTTCACATAAAAGTGACAATGTTTGGAATGGGAAAATTAAACAAAAATTAAATTTAAAATATTGTACACGGTATTCAATTTAAAGAAACATAATTTTGATATGGCCTTACTTTATGAAATACTGTATATCTCAGAATAATTTTAAAATATGGACTTTGATGCTCTGCATAATTTTTATATAAAACTTTTTTAGTATATCTTAAGTCATCGGAGATATCGAAATCGGTATTATAAGTTGACTTATCAAAACTGTTGCACTATTTTTATTATTTGGTAACTGTTTACATAAGAAAATTTAAATCGAAATTTGATATAAATAAATCCATAATTTCTTACTAAATGAAAGTTTATTTTATTAAATAAAAATTGCCAAAACCCAAAAACATTCATTCAAATTAAAAAAATTAAAACAAAAAATTATCACACACATATTGAAATTGTTGATATTAATTCACTCTGTTGATATATTGTAAAGACCTTGTAACCCGAGCCTCAACACAGAAAAAGCCAATAGTGAACATCTCCAACAATTATTTGGTGAGTATCAAATAGGGAAGGTGACAGTTATATTTTTACTGTTTCGAGAATGCAGGTAAAATAATACTTGAAGTTGATAGACAATATTGATAAGGCCATAATTTAGCTATTCATACTTTTTGTCTTAATTTTGATAACTTCTAAGACATTTCCATTAGTGTTGAATCGTGAAAGTTACCAAATAGTTTCCAATGTTGTAAATTGGAAACTATAAGTTAATTTTGATTATTTATTACAAAACTATACAAATTAAATTTTATCTATTGGTATAAATCCACAACATCAACTTATCACCCTTGTTACTATAGTCATTTTAATATAAAGAATGAATAAAATCTTAGAATAATAATGACACATGATTGATTATATATATATATATATATATATATATATATATAAACTGCTCAACAATTGAAATGATCCATATGACTAAACTGGTATGAAAAAGAAACGATTAATATAATTATTTTATTTGTTTACTGAATTGTAGTGTATACCTTTGTGTATAAAATTTATCAGACAAAATCTTTTTTTTTTAACTGTAGGACACAAAAACAAAGGTTTTACAATGTTAGCACAAAAAATGCATAGAAGTAATAGACGTATTATTATCATTATTTCAATTGTTACTAAGAGTTTGATGTATAAGGTATTTTTGAAGTTGAAAATGAATCCGAAAATGGTGTACAGAAGACTAAACGATAGGGACAACATGTGGTTCGTTTAGTGCGACAAGGTCTATATCACATAGAGAAGTCGCAAGATTGTTTAATGTGGCTCATGGGGTGATCAATAGGGCAATAGTTAGGTATAACGAAAACGAAAACTGGTGTTGTAATATTGACTCAGGTAGTAAGAAGAAGGTTGCATGATTATGGTCTGAAGTCAAAAAAGCGTGCCAAACGCATGCGCTTAACGGTTACTCACAAAGTTGCTCGAAGACAATGTGCACAACATTTGCATTGGAGTGAGTACGATTGGCGTCGAGTTATGTTTGCGGACGAGACGAGAATCACATTTTTTCGCTCAGATGGCCGAATTCGAGTATGGCGGAAGGGAAATGAACGATATAATGCAGCACTTCTGGAACCTCAGGTAGCTGTTGGTGGAGGTGGAATTACCATCTGGGGAGGTATTATTTCGAACGGACGCACAGACTTGATCAGCCTCCACAGAGATAATATGACTGTAGTTCGTTATCGAGACGTATATATTCTACCTGTTGTAGTTGCTGAAAATTTTAGTCGAGATTTTTTATATGCCGATGATAACGCTCACCCACACCGTGCCAATCTGGTATTCACAGCACTGAGGATCCAAACATTCAACGAATGGACTATCTCGCAAATTCTCCTGACCTAAACCCAATCGAGCATGTTTGGTCACGTCTCAAACTACAGGTATCCCAACGAAATGATGATTTGGAGAACGTCGGAGCTCTAACAAATGGCGTTTTAGAAGAATGGAAGAGGATTCCTCAAGATTTCATAAATACTCTGATAAGAAGTATGCCAGATAGATGTAGAACTGTCTTTAGAGTTCGTGGGGGTCCAACGAACTACTAATGTTACATAATGCATCTTTTTCCACTTTTTTTACAGATTCTTTCGCGACGGTTTGATTGGTTTTGTGTTTTTTACATTTCTACAAAAGTTCTGGAACGTTCGAACACAATTGTTTCATTTTCTGTATTTAGTCTCGTATAAGAAATTTTTTTTATTTACCCTAGTTTACGCGCAACCACTCAAAGTTAAGGGTGGATCATTTCAATTGTTGAGCAGTTTATATATATGTATTGAGAATATTTGTATATTAACTATTTATTTCAATTAATGACAAATATAAATTTGATATTTTTTATTTCGAGAAAGTTTAAAATAAATAAATAATCAACTGATTATTGATAATTAATAAATCAATTGTCATTTAAATAAAACTAAAAATATTGAATTGAAATTTATGATCAATATTAAGCATTACATTTTTATCTCTACAGTGTATTTAAGAATCATATTACATAAAGAGAGTAATTTGTTATCAGAATATTTTTAAAATCGTATTAAATGAATCAGCGCTGCCTATACAAAAAAGTCAAGTCCAGATATTTTGGTAACTTAGGGATTTTTTCTCAGTTTTTAAATTTAAGGGGAACATAAGATGAATTTTTTTTAATCATGCTATTTGAATGGATATTGATAAGTCTTATAAACTTTTTTATTGTATTACCTAATTTAATGTATATTTACAGGGTTGGGCAAAATGGTCGGAACACCTGATTTATGGCTAAATTACGACTTGTACGATAATTTGACCTGAATAAAAGTTTTTGTACATTTTATGTACTATTTAGTGGCTTTAACGTATTTTCCGTGTATGTAATATTTTTTAAGATATGATGTCATCGGGTAATATTTTAAATGCGTCACTCACCCTGTATTTATATATTTTTTCGAGTAGGTATGATTTTTCTGAATTTATCAATAGTAGGTTTAGTGGGTCTGAGACTTACGTTACGATTTTTAAGAAAAAAAAATTTAGTAGTAAATACTAATGTTAATATCCAAAGTAATTATCATAGTAGTAGACCAAAAAACTGATTATCTATTTTGACATTAATGTCACATCAGAATAATTTCTAATAAAATTCAGATTACATATTATTTGTAATTAATATTAATAACGATGTATGAATTAAGTGAACATGAAAGAATTACGCTAATGATGATTGTTGGTTTTGGAGATAGAAAGAGATCTTTACAAGAAGCTCCCGATTTGTTTAATGCTACATTTCCTGAGAGAGTCTTAAATTTCGAGACACTGTTGTGTTCGAAATTTAAGACTCTCTCAGGAAAACTCAACAGTGTCTCGAAATTTACACAAGTTTACACGAAATAGGTACTTATTGTAGTGTTCATGAAGAACCTAAAAATGAAAAAAGGAAACTGAAAGAAAATAAATTTTATCCTTATAAAGTGCAATTATACTAAGAATTAAATGAAGATGATTCTCACAGACGAATGTAGTTTTGGGAAAAAATGATGGACGTAATTGATGTGAATAGTATATTTATGAATAACATTGTGTTTTCCGACGAATCAACATTATCTCTAAATGGTTTTGTAAATCTACATAATTCGGTATTGGTAGGATAGTAATCCACACTGGATGGAAGAAGGTCACATACAATATCAGCAAAAGCTAAACGTTTGGGTTGGCATAATTAGAGGAATAATAATTGGACCTTTTTTCTGAAAGAAATTTTAAATAGTTATCGCTATTTACATCTTTTGCGAGAACAAATAGTTCCAGAATTAATTCGTTTGTTTTACTGTTGTGCTAACCAGTTACAACTATCGGAACAACTTTGGTTCCAGCAAGATGGTGCTCCTCATTACGCTACGGTTAGGGAATACCTGAACACATTATTTCCACAGAGGTGGGTGGGCCGAAGATGATATGTGGCCGGCAAGGTTACCGGATTCATCTCCACTAGATTTTTTTCTTTGGGGTCATTTGAAATCAGTAATTTATAAGGATCTACCTCAATCTCTCTAAGAACTAGAAGATCGATTCATAGCTGCGGCTCAAGAAATAACTACTGAAGCTATTCAAAACTCTCAAAGGTGACTTGTTGACAGATTAGGTTATTGCCAGACAGCCGAAGGCTTTCGGTTTGAACACCTAATGTAAATAAATATGGATTTTCTAGTGTCTTATTCAATTTTAAAATATCGTTAAATTTGTATTAAATAAATATTTAATTTTTTTTAAATCGTAAATTTCAGACCCACTAAACCTACTATTGATAAACTCAGAAAAATCATACCTATTCGAAAAATAAATAAATACAGGGTGATGCATTTAAAATATTACTCGATGACCTCATATCTTGAAAAATATTACATACACGGAAAACATGATAACGCCACTAAATAGTACATAAAATGCACAAAAACTTTTATTCAGGTCAAATTATCGTACAAAATCAGGTGTTCCGACCATTTTGTCCAACCCTGTATATATATATATATATATATATACCCTTGTACATGTATATGTATATATACAGTGTGATCAACTTATACTCCGAAGTTTGATATCTCCGTTATTTTGAGAAATAATAAAAAATGTTTTAAATAAAAGTTATAGATAGAGATGGGATTTCAAATTTTTGATCACTCTATCAAATATTTTTTAATGTCATAGCATAGAACTTGAAAAGTTAGGATAGTGACATGTAAACCGTTTTTATTGATTTTCAACGGTTTGGCTACTACATACATCTAATTAAAAAAAAATGTGATTTTTAGGTGGCTGTATATCATTTATTAAACATAATTGGCATGAGGTGTGATACATCGTTGAAATTAGCGCGGCAAGAGGTTTATAAAAATGTAAAAATTTACGGGGTATTCCATTAAAAAAAACATAAATTTGATAGGCTGTGACCTTACGAGACATCCTGTATATTACGAATACATTTTAAAATGTAAAGTTTGACTCGATCTATATCTTTTATTTAAAACATTCTTTTCTATTTTTCAAGATAACGGAGATACCAAACTTCGGAATATACGTTGATCATATATATATCTCAATAATGTGTAAAAGTGCAACAGTTCTTTATGAGATTGAAACTAAAAAAATTTGCATAGCAAAATTGTCGGGTACATTAAGCTTTACAACGTAATATTATTTTCACTTGTATAGAATATTCCGTAGCTGTAAGCCAGTCTAAAACATACATTTCTTTAAATACAATGATACATTTTTTATTACTTACTTGAATTCTCCTAACTTTATTAAGTTTCTGAAATATAGGGTCTGACAGATATGTACTGGACGTTATCGCTACTTTTATATCAAAATCGTTTTATATAGGCCAGCTTGTATCTAAAGAGAAACAATTGTTTTTCCAGTTTTTGTATAGTTAGTAGGTTAGGTATGCGCTCTACTTTGATCTGTTTTATAATTTTTTGGTAGAACCTTTAAATTGCATACAGGGTAAGTCAAAACACGGAACATACATTTTCTCAAATTATTTAAATGAAACATATATTTTAGATAAACCTGAAATAGCTCTTTCATTTTTATGAACCATTCCCTATACCTATCTATGATTGTTATTTATTAATATTCATTAATTTGAACAAAGTTTATTATTGAGTAATTGTGCAATTTAATTTATACGTGATATAATTTGGAACTTCAGAAGGTATCTACAAAATTTATAGGTTTGTCATTACAAAATTGGTTATTATTGCAAGGCTTACTTGATCTCATACAAAAAAAAAAAGAGAAACGAAAATGTTCATATAAAATTGGAAATATCTCAATAATAGTTACAGATAAGTATAGGAAATGGTTCCCAAAAATGAAAGAGCTATTAAAGATCTATCTAAATACTGTATAAAATATAGGGTATTCCAATGAAATAATTTGAGAAAGTTTATATTGAGAGTTGTGATTTACCCTGTATGCAATTTAAAAGTTCTATCAAAAAATTATAAAACAGATGAAAGTAAAGCGCATACCTAACCTACTAACTACACAAAAACTGGAAAAACAATTGTTTTTCTTTAGATACAGGCTGGCCAATATACAACGATTTTGATGTAAAAGTAACGATAACTTTTGAAATGTCCAGTATATATCTGACAAACCTTACATTCGGAGATTTAAAAAAGTCAGCAGAATTCAAATAAGTAATAAAAAATGTACCATTGTATTTAAAAAAATATTGTTCAGTTTTGCCTGCAGTTACGGAACACTTTGTACAAGTGAAAATAATTTTAGGTTGTAGAGCTTAATGCCCCCGACAATTTTGCTATGCAAAATTTTTTGCTTCCAATTTCATAAAGGAACTGTTTGACTTTACACACTATTGGGACACTGTGTATTTATTTTTGGTTTCTTGGGCTATCTAGTCCTTTTCTTTATTTTGTTTTGGTTTCGGGTTAAAAATTGAACCACGATGTGTATATTTTTATTTTTTATGCAACGTTTTGGCCCTTTCAAGCATTCATCAGGCATTCAGTATATAATATAAATAAAATATTTGTCAAATTAAAAGTAACAGTTAACATAACAGAAAAAAATTTCACAACATTTGTAGGTTAAGTGTGGTTTCACAGTCCTTTTTACATGTAACATAGGTCAAACACAAACATGTAAACATTATACTATTTTAAAATTATTCAGTTTTATTTTCCAATTTTTTAATGTTTTCACAATTTTTTTTGGTTTGCCAGTGACATTTGCTTTGTGGTAAATCGATCTAATATTTTTTTATTTTTATTGGATTGGAATTTGTTTTATTGTATTAAGGTAAAGGTGGTTTGGTACATAACATGGCAAACTCTATTTGGTTTTTCAGTATTTTGGTCTTTGTTTCTTTTTATATTTATTACTGACATTTTTAAACTTTTCATGAGTTGTTTTACTATTGTTATTGATTGGAATAGTTGATGTTTGGAATTTTCGTTATATGAGATTGTGGTAGTAGAGCCATGAACGTAATTTGTTGTTGTGAATTACATTTATGACTTTACCGTACATACCAACTCTAACTGAAAACATCAAAAATACAATTAAATAAGACAATATAACGATCTCTTGGAAGGCTCAAAACTTGGCAAACCAAAACAATTATTCTAGACTTAAATCCACAATATATAAGGGAAAAAAAGTAATATTAGGTATGAGATTCCATGTGGCGGCTGTGAGTTTACATTGGACACAGGACAAACACTAAAAAACAGATTAAAAGGAAACAAATATGACAAAAAATATACCACGGCACTAAGCAACTACACTACTCAAAACAATTATCGCATATTTTCTCAAATGTCTATATTTAATCATCAAATAAAAATAACATTGATTTATATATTTTTTATCGAATAAGGACATGTTTTAAGGGATTTTACGAAGTGTTGCAAAATTTACATAAAATGTAACGAAATAAGGCAACTTTTAATTTTTTAGTGTTTTATTTGCATTAAAACCAAAGAACAAAATTAACATTACTGTCCGACCATAATGAATTTTACACTACAAAACATTAATTAATATTCAGTATTACCCCCTCTAGCTCTTACAACTGCCCTGCAACGCCTCCCCATACTTAAAATTAAATTTTGAACATAAGCTTCGGGAATTCTATCCCATTCCTCTATAAGAGCTTCAGACAATTGTTCCAAAGTTTCAGGTGGATTTAATCTTCCTCTAACGGCTCTTCCAAGTGCATCCCACATATGTTCAATTGGATTTAAGTCAGGTGACCTTGCTGGCCAATCCATGATATTAATATCGGTGTCTTGCAAGAACCTCGTCACAATGCGTGCTGTGTGAGGACGGGCATTATCATGCATTAATATGAAATTATCGCCTATAAATGGGGCAAAAGGAATCACATACTCTTGAAGGATATCATTAATGTACCTTTCAGCATTCAAAGTACCGTTTTGTACAATATGGAGATCAGTGCGTCCACGAAAGTTTATTCCTCCCCAAACCATAATGCCTCCTCCACCCTATGCATCCAACTGACGAATGTTGACCTGTACAAATCGGGTTCCAGGCCTTCTATACACCCTTACACGACGGTCATTTGTTGAGAGAGTAAATCTGGACTCGTCGGTGAACAAGACCGTGTGCCAATCAGCTGCTCTCCAGTTCAGGTGTTCTCTGGCGAAGGCTAATCTGCGTACGCGGTGTTGCCTCGTGAGTCGTGTCCCGTTGCTGGTCGTCTTGGCCTTAAGTCAGATTCTCTCAATCTGTTTCTAACCGTTTGATCACTGATCCTAACCTGGTAAGTTCTTCTTAGGGCATTTTGTAAGTTCCTAGCTGTAGTTGAACGGTTTCTTAAAGTTTGCAAAAGCAAAAATCGATCCTGCGCTGCAGTTGTGACCCTATTACGGCCTTGGCCAGGAAGTCTTGAAAATGCCTGAGTCTCCCTATACCGCCTTAACACTCTACTTACTGACGACTGGGTAACATCTAAAATTTGCGCTATTCGGACTTGATTGTAACCCTCAGCTGATAGAGTAACAGCCGTTTGTGCTTCAGCATCTGTTAAATGTCTAGTAAGACGTCTGTTGTTATCGTCCATAACTCTAATTTCATCCAATTAATAATTTCGTGCGAAAGTCTAAGTTCAACTAATCGAATACTCGTGCCATTGATAAGTGAAGGTTTTAGCATTTTGTAGTTATACAGAAAAACAACAGAATAAATGATAAAGAACAATATAAAAACCCATATCTGCCGGAATTTGCATAAAAAAGATCTATGTTTTTAGTACTAAAAATCTTAGTTTACCAGTTTTATGAATAAAGTCTTTTGTACAGGGTTTTCAAAATATGCGATAATTGTTTTGAGTAGTGTACATTAAAACAACAAAACACAGTTTCATTTTTGACAACACAAAAATTTTAAACCAAAAACCTATACCAAAAAAACGAAAATATATGAGGAGATGATATTCATCCAAAATAACAAAATCAGTGTAAATTCAAAACAGATACCAAAATCCTTAACAAATACTACCACAATCTGATATAAAAAATTCCATACAAATCAGAAAATCAACTATTCCAATCAACAATAAATATTAAAAGAAACAAAGACGAAAACCAAATAGAGTTAGTCATGTTATGTACCAAACCACCATTACCTTAATACAATAAAAGAAATTCAAATTCAATAAAATAAAAACGTAAATATTAGATCGATTTACCACAAACCAGACGTCACTCGCAAAAAAAAACTACGTTATATGTAAAAAGGACTGTGAAACCACACTTACTACTAATGTATGTAAAAACATTTTCTGTTAAGACTGAATGTCTGATGAATCCTTGTAAAGGCCGAAACGTTGAACAAAAAATAAAAATATACACATCATGGTTCAATTTTTAACTCGAAACCAAAACAAAATAAAGAAAAGGACCAGATAGCCCAAGAAAACAAAAATAAACAAATCTATAGTTCAAGGATAGTACAAAACCAATATATATATATATTCATTCTCTTAATCGTTCTACTTTGATACATCATTTCCAAAAATTCATTGTTGTCCTGTTCGCTAGATGATTTGGTAAATCCAGCAATAGGTAAGAGAGTCTTTTTCCTCCAGGACTCTGATGCTGAATCAAAGTCACCAACAAAGCACACGCGGGATCGAGAAGAACGAAGAGCCAGTCCTAAATCCAATGAATCCCGAGAGATTTTTCAGAAGGGCCGTCGAGACGATAGACCGGAAAGAAACAGATATGCTGCAAGAGACAGGAATGACGACAGAACTAGGTAAGTTAGTTTTACGATTTTAGTAAAAGCTGTATGCATATTATATAGATGTCGTTATTGCCAGTTTTTTCGAAAAAAATTAAAAACCTCCGCCCATAAATGGTAATTCTAGTAAATTAAAGGACCCCGCAATTTTCTTATGGAAATTTATAGGAATTAGGTGATCTGTTTGTGTCGGTTTTCTGTAATTCGAAAAATTAATGAGATTAGCATTTTTTTGTAAAGTTAAATCTAAAAAATTAATTGAATTGTTTTAATTTTGACAGTAAAATTAATGAAAGGGTGTAGTTCGTTGATCTTGTTGAGGATGTCATTAGGAGACCCATCAATGAATGCTAACACGTAATCTACGTATCTAGCCCAGAAAAATATTTTGTGAAATTGACTGTCATTACTTTTAAGAATATAACTATTTTCTAAGTAATCTAAAAACAAATTGTTAATAAAGGTGATAATGGATTGTCCATAACTAATCCATTGGGTTGTCTCTAAATTATATTATTAAATGTAAAAAAATACTGGGAGAGACAAAGTTTCAGTAATGATAGAATGTGAGACATTTTTTGAGTAGGAATATTATTATCTGTGAGCAATCTATTGATTATGGGAAAAGTTTCTTCTCTGGGAACATTAGTGAAGAGGTTACTTACATCAAAAGAAACCATTAGAAAATGTTGTGGTTTTGAACAATTAGACATTCTATTCACCAAATCAATAGAATTCTTTACTGTGTTAGTAGGTGTGAAGTTCAAACAATTTTGTAACACTCTATTGACGTATTTTGCTAATAAATATACTGGTGTGTTGTGAAAACTAACCACTGGTTTCATAGGGGTATCTGTCTTGTGTATTTTTGGTAGTCCGTAAAGTTTGGAAGTGGTAGTATTAGATAAAAAAATTTTTTTGCCATTAACGTTAGAATCTGTGAAGAAATGTTTGTGTAAATTGATAGCTGATTTAATCTCTGATTGAAGTTTGTTTGCTTTGAATAAATACATATACACATACCAGTACATTTAACTATGAATATTAAGTGTGTACACATCTCATAGTCAACTTAAAAAATTGAATGGCTCAATTATTAATCTGATGACAAAGATCGGCTGTATAAAGTAAAAAAAAAGCAGAGGACCTACTACTGATCCCTGTGGTACACCAGACTTGATATTCACCAAGGAAACCGATGAGTATTAACAAATACTAATTGTTGCCGATTGCTTAAATACGTTTTTATGAACCTTAGTGAAGTTTGATCAAAACCGTAGTAATGACATTTTGGTTAATAGTATCAAATGCTTTACTAAAAATCTAGCAAAATAAGAATACCTGCTTTTTTCTTATCAAGGCTGTTGATTATATTATCAGAAATATTTGTCAAAGCAATAGATGTGCTGAAACCATTTTGAAAACCAGATTGATGTAACGGTATAATATTATGATTAAGGTAATCATAGATTTGTGAATGAACGGCTCTTTTAAGTACCTTAGATATTACTGGTAATACATTAATTGGACAGAGCTGATCATACGATTGAGTATCGTTATTTTTAGGAAGTGGTATGACTAAAGCTTGTTTCCAGTTTTCTGGAAAATAACCTTGCTCCAAACATGAGTTAATAATATGAAGTAAGTAAATATCAAGAACTCCCATACATAGTTTTAACATTTGTAAATTTAATTCATCACAACCTCCCCCATTAGATTTTATGTTCATGACAATTTTGTATAGTGTCGAGCGATCAATTGGTTTAAAATGAAATTTATTAGCAGCGTTGGATAAGTTATTTCTATAGAACAATATTGAATCAATGCACCTCTCGTTACTCTCCTGAATAACTGAAGATAAATATTCGTTTATTTTAAAAGTATTGCAGATCGAAGGTGGGAAGTCCTTATTTTTAGATGTTTGAACTTTCATTGACTTTAGAGTTTCATAAAATTTAGCTGTTGATGACTGCCTGTTCAAAATTGCAAATATGCACTTTTTTCTCTTCTCAAAGAAGAGAGAGCGTAATTGCGAAGTCTTTTGTAATTATCCCAGTTTTCAACTGTTCTATTATTTTTATACCTTCTTAAGGCTGCATCCCGTTCTTTGAAAATTAATTTAAGTGTAGGTGTAAACCAAGGTGCATTTGGTTTACTTATTCGAGCAGTTCGAAATGGTGCATGATGATCAAATATTTCCGTTATATTATTAGTCAAATATTTTATTTTGCTCTCAATATCCCTAAGATAGATGATTTTATCCCAATAAATCTTACAAAGATCACTTTCAATAGCAGCATCGTCAAAGTTTTTGAAATCTCTGTATGTTACAAATTTTTTCGTTGGAAAATCACATTCAACGGACAATTCACAATAAACCAAATGGTGATTGGTGAAGTCATCAACGTTAATAGTACCCTGTTTCGTACAAATATTTGGACAATTCAGATATATAGGATCAATTAACGTGGCAGAATGATCGGTAATGTGGGTAGGCTCGTCAATAACCTGAATAAGACCATACGCCTCAAGAGAGGTACATAAAGGGTTGTTATTAATGAAGTGATCTACATTTACATCCCCAAGAATCAATATATTATCACAAGTGGTGAGTCATAACTATTGGGACATAGACTTTTGTGACTCTGAACTGTTCAATTGCGTTTTTCTCGAAAACAGGTGAAATTATCCTGTTTAAATAAAAGTACCAATATTACGTAGAAACTATGTTTACATCATATTTTCTAATCAAAATCACTAAAAAGTTGCGTCAAAAAAAGCTACTACTTACTTTCATCATCAGGAATCATTCGTGGCGCCCCCTGTAACAAAATGGGAAATAATACATAAAATAATATTCCTTGTCCAAAGCTATGCCTCTGTGCCGATTTCGATAACAATTGATAAATATAAATATATATATATTATCAGAAAAAAAAATTCAACTCTAACGCCCTATATCTTATTCCACAGCAATATTTTTAATATCATTAAATTTAATACAATTTGAACATTAACGACTTTGAGACGTGCATTGCTTCAGCGATATATATTGACTGCATCAAAGTTACTGCAACTATTAAACCCGATAAATAGGTGACAGCAATAGTTTATTAAGGTATATTTGGTCCTATCGCCATATTTTGGTCCAAATAAACAGCCCTTAGCCTGTTCCCCAATAGTTATGAATCACCGTGTATATGCCTACAGCTCCGCCATGCCGATTTCTGTCATTCCGAAAGAAGGAAAAGCCTGGAATATTGACATGAGCGTGAAGGGCATCTTCGGAGAGCCATGTTTCCGTTACAGCTACAATATCAAATTTAGATCTATTAATAAGACTAGAGAGGTCTGAAATGCTGCTCAACAGTGAACGTGTATTAATATGACATACATGTAGTTTACTTGTTTGTAGTTTTGTTATTATTGTGATTTAGGCAATTAACACATTTTTTGTTGTCAGAATTCCTCGGATCATAGCTTACATTTTTGTGATGATTTACAGTTTTTATCTAGATGGCCAAAGGATAAACAATTTTTATATTTAAGGATCCTTAGATGATCCGTAACATAACATTTTTTCCAACCAATATAAAGATAACCTTTTGATAATATAGCTTTCCTAAGAGTAGACATTAATTCTAATATTAAATTTACATTTTTGTGAAATTTTAGTTTAGTAACAATTTTAATTTCATTTATACTAGAATTACTATTTAAATCATTATGGGAAACATTTTTCTGATAATTTCATTATCCTTTTGAGTTTCCTGTAGCTCGACGTTTTTAACAATAATGCGTGGATTAAACAGATTCTGCAACATACTTCGACCCTATTACAGATTCAATACTCGATTTTAAGATGGTTAATGCTGATTCGGTTTCGCAATTCATAATTATACCATCTTTAATTTTGCGCACACTGTCGATTTTTATGTTATTATTTGTCGGTCTAATATGTTTCTTTACATCATGTAAAATATCCAAATTACTTCCAGGTTTATTTCGAGATTTTGTTTTAATTATTAAACTAGGTTTGTTTACGCGTTTGTTTATATTTTGTGTTTTTAATACATCGCTGTAGGAAATACCAACAGGTTTTTGTTGAAAAGATAAGGATCTAGTACTCAATTTTTCTTCCTACTGTGGTTTCTTCCTCTCTGCTTTCAGTGTTGCTTGTGCTTGGTTTGACCTCCGAAATTTGGTTAAAAGACTGCGATGAACGAGTGCACAAAAAATTTTCTAGGGTGCCTTTTTGTGATTGTTGGACTTCTTCCCGTATTTTTTTTCCGGTTATTTCAGCCCCACTTTCGAATTTTCGTCTTCTTATCTCTGTCACTGCTTTCCATCGCGCATTTATTTTGTCCCAATATACTTTCTACTGATAGCAAAGTGAGAATCGCGTATCAGGCAAGATCACTCACCTTAACAGCATTTTGTCCTAGACGAACACTTGGGATATTCAGTTAATAACATTTATTTTATTAATTTTCTAATTCATCAGTGAGGAATCTGTAAATATCTCAACTAAGTATATATACTAAATTTTATTAGAATTGTACAATATATATAATACACATTCGACACTCATGAAACGGAAAAAATTATACTAAAATGTTGTTTAACTGAATGTCTCAAGGGTACGACTCTGACAAAATGTAATTAAAGTGACCTTGCCTGAGAATCCGTTATTTACTTATCAGATGAGTCATCAGCAAACTGAGCAAACATTTAACAAATAGGAACATTCTCCACTTTGATATTGTCATTCGTAATACCACAATCTCCGTACAACCTCGATTTAGCAGCAGTATGGACGATACGGAATGGGGAGGAAGAAAGGAAAAGGAAGCAACCTGTTTGTTTCTCGACACGGCCGCCGTACCACGAGCCATGACGCACCAGAGCTTCATTCGAAAACGACCAAAGATAAATATCACTACTTGTGATAAAATGATAATAAACTCGTACCACTTTATTAAACTTTATTAAACTTTTAAACGAATATTAAATCAAATATGTGACATTTGCAATTTTAAAATAAAGCAGCATATTCTTGAAATGTCAGAGGACCCTAAGCTTACCCATGAGACAGTGAATAGAATAAAAGTTATTATTATCTGTCAAACTTTTTAAAAATTGTCGGCAGTAACTAACACACTTAATTAATAATCATTTAGTTAATAAATATGAAAAGATAAATTATACTTATCTGAATTTCCACAGTTTCTAAAGCTTTTTAAGTTATATATATAGGTTTCACTGTTTTGAGACAGCATTTTCTAAATTTGTCAAAACAGCGATAAAATGAGATCAATACAGCATTCCAGAGAAAAACAATTTCCATGTTTCAGAAAAATTATTTTAAACGTTCATTTTAGTTATTTTGGTATTTTGATACATTAAAAATAAATGATTTCAACAGGGTGGCCGCTCCACCTTGAAAACCTTGAAAAAGCCGTAATTTTTTTTTGGACCTGGAAAACCGGGAAATAGCCTTGATTTTTTGGGCAAACCTTGAAAAATTCAACCCCAATTCCTACATTGTCATTCAGTTCGATTTGAATCTACTAATTTATGGCGCGCATCCTTGCGAAAACACTCACAACCCCATACATAGAAACCCACACCCTTACCCCGACAATTGAGTCGACGGTTCGCGCGCAAAACATCCTGTGTAACCATTTATATTATAAATTAACGTTTTCTCTCATGAGTCGAGTCGTCAAACCAAATATTCTATCAAATACCACTTCTTTGACAAAAATAAAACTCTCAGACACCAAAAAAAAAATTAAGACGATAACTGATGATGTCCTCAGCCCTAAAATGTTTGTGCTAGATTTTACGACTCAAGATGCCTTTAAAAAAGTTTCGAAATCATTAAGTGATAAGCAGATACTCCGATTCAAAACTGACTTACACCTTTGTGTTGTTACTGTGATTGAGAAACTTTTGGAACGATCCCCATTAAAATATAGTTTAACCAAAGATATATCTTGCCTGGATCAAGGTATGATTTTTAAGCCGTTGGTGGCCAATGAGAGACTTGCATCTTGTTTAGAATTATTGGTTGAAAATGGGCAAATTACTGGAATAAAGGCTGATAGGATAAAACAAGAATTTAGTGATATATACGCAAACTCTCAAGTTCAGCATGAACTGAAGATGTTCAAACGTAATGAGATCCGGCTAGATGAATTTTGGATGACGACTCTTGCTCTGAAATATGATGCAGGTTGTGAAAATTTCCTAGGATTTTTAAAAATGATCCTGATCTTGAGTCATGGAAATGCAACGGTAGAGCGAGGGTTTTCTGTAAATGCTCAATGTTAGTCGAGAACCAACATGAGGCAAGTTTGGTAGCTCAAAGGGGGATTTATGACGCAATAGCGCAGGCCGGAGGGGTAGAAAAAATCGCAATAACTCCTAAATTGATTCATGCGTATAAGAATGCGCATAGTTTTTACGAAGAAAATTTAAAGCGTGCAAGAGAGGAAAACAAAAAACCTGAAGACCAGGAAAACGTAAGGAAGCGCAGAAAACTGGAAATTAAAGAACTAGAAGAGAAGAAAGCTCAGCACATGTCAGAATTAGCCAGACTGACTGAAGAAATTGAGAAAAAAAAGCAATAATTTCGATAAGTCTGAAGTTCATTCCATAATATGCTATACGGTATAGTATAGTATATACTTGATAATAGAATAATATGTTTAAAAATATAAATAATTCGAGAAGTTTGTATTTACCTCATAGTGTGCTCTATACCAAACAATACATTTTAAGAATGTAAATAATTCGATAATTTTGTATTTTATCCCATAATGAGATACTGGACCAGATAGAACATTTAAACAATGTTGCTGTTTTTTTACACGTGATACTAAGAGTATTTATTCTAAATTAGTATATTTATGTTATGTATTTAAATAAATCGCTGAAAATTCGAAGATTGTATTTTGACCTTGAAAAATCTGCATTTGACCTGGAAAAACCGGGAAAAAACCTTGATTTTTTGACGACCCGTCCAGTGGCCACCCTGTTCAATAAAACATTCACACTAATACTAATCTAACATTTATTTACAATCAACATTTACAGTTTAAACGTAAAAACTACAATAATTTCCTTCATTTTGAACGTAATGAAGCTTATCAGTAGTACTTGCCTTCTTTTTTCTATTTGAAGAAAATATTTTCCAATTCTTCTATAAATAAATACTAGTTGTCATCAACCATTTTGTTTTTTCCATACTTTATTAAATGATTTCAATAAATTTCTATATAGATATCTAAAAATAAGAGGTTATTTTAAGTAGTTTATTTTTATTTAAGTAATTCCTTACGTGAATAGAATTAATGTTCTTTGTAGTTGCTGACCCAAAACAACAAATGGAGTCGAAAATGAAAGTTGTTATTTACAGAATGCAATAATTAAATACACATATTTACTTCTTTCTGTATCTCAGGACCCTTAAGTGACTACATTAAAGTAAATCAACAAACAGTACTGTATAAATCGAAAATTTTCCATGCTATATACTCTTTTTAAAAAGACCTTAGTCAATTTCCTGTAGGATAATTAACTGCCACCCCTTTTTCTGATATTTCAAAATTGCTTCCTAAATATAGGGATCAATGAATCTTTGTCCTCTCCCTATACAATCTCGTACTATTTCTGGAGCAATGGACTTAGTATAAAATTGTTGCAATTTCGATAGCATTGTTTCGTGCCACAATTTAATATTTTAAACAGGTACTGCGCTAAATGTGAAAACTAGTTAAAAAAAACAATTTTGTTCTGTAAAGATTTGTGAACAACTGTCTATAAATGTGTGAATAAATACCTGATAGAAGTAATTATGAGTTCTTGTCAGTTATTTGATCTCCGCTTCACAAGGGAAAAGGCCTATATTAGGCTAAAATACCTTAAAGTGTCCTATTTCACCAAAAAAGCAATTTATTTTCCCAAGAACACACACACTCACGGATAACTCGCCAAAGAGATTTAGTAAAACTGCCTATTTTTACGAGAGAAGTTATTCTTGATAATAAGGGAGTAGATTATTTAAGGAATACAAAGAAGGAAATATACTTTGGCCAAGATGTAAATAAAGAGAAAAATTTTACGTTCTACTCTCTGTTTCGAGAATGGGCACTTAGAACACAATTTTACCCGGCACTAGCGTTTCTTCACATTGATGCCATTTTTTTTCATTTTTTATCCATTACAAAAATAGTAAAGACGAATGAACATCATAAATATTTTGCTTTTAAGATAAAAATTTTGTATATAGCCATAAAAAAATTTATTCATAACAAGTCTATTAATATACACCCATATTTTTTACTTGAACATTGTACCCCCATATTCTTATTAGTTATAAGTCAATAAAAACTGTATCTTATTCTATATCGAACTTTACGTGTATGTTAATATATATGTAGAGAGAGTAAAGCTTGAATATAATAATTAGCATAATATATAAATGTACCGACCTCTTCTTTGTAAACATTTTTTGAAATTAAAAATAAATTAACTAGGGAATTCGTGACTAACAGTCATATTATAATCATTGTCATTATTAAATAACATGTATATAAAGTCAATTAAAAATCATGTCGTGATACAATTTTATTTCAATTTGGCAACGCCGTTTTAGGGATTGTTTTTGTATAGTTCGCTTAACGCAAGCGCGAGGTTAACCTTGAGACACTGAACTGGGAACGAGTCCTTTTACGAAATATAGGCGGAAACTTTTTTTTTAAATACCTTGGGTAAATTTTCTATCATAAAAAAGTAGGTATATCCTCGTTTTAAAAATAAAAAATCGGGTCTGCTGAGCACAGCGTAATCAATCTTTGAAAAGCACTTGTTTGATGATGTTTGATCATAAAAATTAATTTTCCGGCGATAGTGAATCATTTGATTTGTCGTAATCAATAGATACCTACGTACAAATTTACACAATTTAAAAAGTGAAGATGCTATGAAAAAAATTTCGTATTAATCGAAACAAAATTATTGGCGATCCATAAAAGTTGCAAAATCCAGTTTAATGTTTTTTATTTTACACTGTAAGAAATGTATGCAACCAAAATAACAATGAGAATTTTTGCGCCATCTTTTAATGAATAGTGATCTTAGAAGGTTGGAGCGTGATTGGAGCTATTTTAAAAATTATGAAAATGGTACTACTAAAGCCATCTAAGTAACTTGGGTAAGCCAATAATATTCTAAATTTAGGGTTCATTTTTTGCGAAGTTGGTAGGTAGTCTTTAAATCAATATTCAAGGCACCTCTTAATCATTTTGTTAGTTCTTTTTATTATTTACAATTACTAATAAATAATTTTGTTACTTATCAGATTCAGAGGCTCAAAATATATGAAAGTAAGCACTTTCTGATGTTCATTTCAATTTATCTATGGGTTGTTAATATATTTGTCGATCTGGAGGCCGTAAACTTGATTTTTGAGGATTGCGCCTATGAGAACTTTTAATCGGTACCTCCTAAACTAACTTTTGCCAAATTTTCAGATATTTCCACCAAAACCCAATTTTCATAAGAAAATTGCGGGGTCCTTTAGACTCTTTAAACTTTACTTTTTTAATACGTTTGCAAATTTTTCTATAACCTATTAAAATGACAGAAATATCTATTTGATTGAATATACGCATAATGAATACTAAGCGCCACTAAACTTTATTTAATTTAGCGCTGCAGTAATTATAATAATAAATTAAGTAAATATAGAATAGAGATTGGAACTGTTTTCATTATTTTTCATTTGCATAATGCATAATGGAATGCATAAAATATCGTTTTCTGTTCTTTCTCCCGGAGCATTTTTCTTCACTTGGCCTCGTTATTTCTTCATTTTTAAAGACTTCGTGTTGGTACCAGAGTTCGATTAAGGTTGACCTTAGTTCATTTTACATCGCAGATGCTATTTTTATAAAAATGTTATACTTTTTAAAATATCTAATCGTATTCGTCTAATTTTCCGAATTGGAAGCTTCCTATTGTCCTGAATCTCTTCTTATTGGGTTGCGCCAGCATTACCTTCTTCTTTTCGGGCTGCAATCTTTCCACTTTCTTTTCTCCAGGTTTCCTCCTCCTCTTGTCCTTGTTATCTTTGCAATTGCACGGCTTGCACTTCGGTATCTGGTTGTTAAAATTGTTTACGAAATTTTTGTAAGCCTCCGATTGATTCGACACTGACCTTGAATGATTAGTATATTTTATAAGATTCTGGCAAACGGTTTGTCTGAAGGTGCCGGTCAAAAACGACATTAATTAAAATGAAATGATAAAATGGCATAAAATTTTTAACTAAACAATTGGAGTATATATTTTAATGAAATATATATAATTAAACTCCTTTATCTTATTCAGCAATATGTCTGTATAGACAATAAGCGTTTGTTGTGAGTAGAATATTGTCTGGTATAGGGAACCTCATTAGGTACCCTGCTTTAATACTATTAGTCATTGCTAATAGAATGAGACTGAATACTATTTACACAATATACAATATAAAAGTTACATTTTTTGTTATTATTACTTAAACTTATCTATTAAGTCTGTTATATAGAATTTTTTAAATCTTGTTGTTTGCTTATGTGTCCTTGAAAAGCCATTTGGCTAACGTGTTAGAGGGCACTAAAATTCTCTCGCGATAGGTTGCCAATGATTCTTTTTAGTGTTATTCTTCTCTAGTTAACCCATATTTAAAAGCACCTTTAAATTCTTTAAAATAAATTTTTCTTCATTCTTTGTCAAAATATTACATTTTCATACTCCTATTTAAAAATGATTTGGTCTCTCGGATTTAACATTGGAATTTAAAGAACTACAAATGTAGAAAGCCAATAGACCAAAGATTTTTTTTAATTATAATTTTTTATTTGTACAGGGCGGTCAAAAATGAATGTCAATATCACTTTCCAGGGAAGTTTTCTCAAATTTTTCAATGGAACACATTACATCACTATTCATCAACGGATGGCGAATTTTATACGCTTCGACTTCCACATGTACTTTCCTATACCTATCTGTCCTCATTAAAAAGTAAATTCAAAAAAAGCATTTATCTGCAAAATGTCTATTAATTTCGGTAAATCATAATTTGGCTACTGTTACTGTTCATTCTACTCCCAAGATGAGTGATCATTCTGTGATATCAGTTAATGTGAAAAATGCTAATGATAATGGAAACATATATTTCAGAAGGTATAGAAATCTTAATAAACAAAACTTGGAAAAAATTAAAATTGATTTAAGTCATCAAATTGGAATTTTAATTCAATTGATGTTAATGTTATATACGAGGAATTTTATAAAAATTGTCAAATTGCAATCAACAGAATAGCTCCTATTTAGATTTGTCCATATAAATCAAATGTATGGTGGTTTGATAATGAAATTGACAAGGAAATTAAATGTGATAATATGGAATAGAATTGAATAGAATTTATTGTCTTATATCAGTACAAGAAGGTCAATGCATAAAAAATAAATTAAATAAATTTTACAATATTACAAACTACAAGGTATAAATAGACAAAAAATGTATAAGATGCCACAATCTACATAGTAACTCATATAACACTCAGAAAAGAAGTATATCAATGTATAAACATTTTTACAATTTTTACAAAGTCATTTGGAACAGTAGTTTTTGTTTTATTTTTGAAAAGAATACATTTAGTTTTGTCTTGGTTAATTTTAGTTTATTTTTATCACTCCATAGTAGTATTTTTGCATAGGTTTTTGTCAAAAGTTCTTTTAATTGAAAAATTATCTCTGCGCCTATTATCAAATTTATATTATCGGCGTACTGAACGAGTTTCAAATTCTGTACCTCTTCTAAAAGATAATTTAAAAACGAACATAAAAAAAAGGGTAGGGCCTAAAATAGAGCCTTGAGGCACTCCCAACGCTAATGGTTTTTACCGGGCTTGTTTTACCATTAGGTAAACGAATTTTCTGGGATCTAGTCTTTAAGTAGGATTCAAATAATTGCAGAGCTATAGACCATATACCACATCTATATAATCTTGCCAGAAGTAAGTTATGATTAGTATGATCAAAAGCTTGTGAGAAGTCGATTGAAAGACCTACAACTGCTTTCTTTTTATCAACTAGATTATGTACTTTATTAAGAAAATAATTTATGGCAGTATCTGTACTTTGGACTTTAGGTATCCATGCTGATTTTCAGAGATTATTTTATAAGCTGATAGATAAGCAACGAGTTGTAAATTAATAGTAGTTTCAAATTTTTTTTAGAATGTTGACATGACAATGTTACTTTCTTTAAAATTGGGATTACTACTGATTGTTTAAGTCTAGTAGAAAAAGAGCCTTGAGAAAACATTAAATTTATTATATGAGACAAAGGAAGCGAAATTTGAAGCTTGGATTTTTTATTATAGCACTTGATACTTCATCAAATCCATGTAAATTTGAACATTTTAGATTAGTTATAATTTCTAATATATCTGATTCCAACACAGGATGAAAAATAGGGAATTGCTAGGGGAAGGCATGTTAGAATATGGAAAGGGAAAGTCATAATAAGTTTCTTACACATCGTACATGAGGTTCACATTGTTATGTTTATTGAAAAAAAGTTAATTGAAGTCGTCAGCTATAATAACTTGAATATTTGGTTTAGATATATTTTGTAAGAGATTCTCAGAAAGTTGCTTAAACTGCGAAAATTAGTACCAGAAAGACGATAAACAGAAACAAGAATTATATACATATCTTGTCGATCAACAACAGAAGCCTCAAAAATGCCCTCTCTATAGTATTATTTAAGTAAATTGCAGATCCTCCATGTATATAATAGGCTCTACAAAATTTAGCAACTAAGTTAAAACCTTGAATGTGAATATTTTTCAACTCATCACAGTTTTGCCAATACTCTCGCAATAATAAGATATACATTTTTATATCTAGTAGTAATACCTCAAGGGGCTAAATTTTATTAGAGAAACATTGTATATTGTGATGAAGTAATTTAATTTCTTTTATATAGGCAGAAAAGTTTTCAAACTACAAGAGCACTACCTACCTTCTAAATATATTGTTAAAGTAATGTGGTTATTTATTTCTATAGTTTCTACGGCGTAGGAAGCTGCTGTACCTCTGCATATTTAGTTCTTGACGAAAAAATCTTCTGGTCAGTTGGATCGATTTAAAAATTCATTTAGTAGATCTTCTTTGACGTCAACTTTAAAGCTGGAATAATCTCCAGATCGTACGCTTAACTTTTTAATGTCACAAGTTTGGTTTCTATCAAATGTTTCTTTTAAGTTTTGGAGCAGATCAGATTCAGATAAGTCAAGACTTAGTTTTTTTTACTTGTATGGATACTTTAGGACTTACCTTAGCAGATTTAAGCAACTGACCATCAGCTTTCTTTGTTTGATAGTAATAATGTGATTGGTGTTCGGCGGATTGTGATTAAGTTGTGCATGAACATATAAAGACTTTTTTATATCTGAGTTAGTTTGCAGATTCGTTTGTAAAGCATTAGTATCATTTTTACAAGTATCAATTTGCATGGTTTTAGAGAAAGAACACTGATTTAGAGGAGATGTTATTTTTGAGCTTATGTTTTTTAATGAGTCATGTATGCTTTTTATTTCCTTGTTCACAACTTTAGGCTATATATCATATTTTGATAACAATTATTTTTGCATTGTTTCTAGTTGCTGACTGGAAGGTAAATTTGGTTTATTAGATATAACTTTTACGAGGTCAACATTACTATCTTTTAAGCATCCTACCAAATTCAGAACTGTAATTTATCAGACATGTCACTTAATAAGATTTTCGTTTTTTGAATTTCTTGAATACTAGGTTTACAATCAGGGCAAAGATAAACAACTATCCGTTGCTTTAAAATCACTGCTCTTATTTCAGTAGAAGAAATCTGGGAACACTTTTCACATACATGCATACGACAAATGTCACATGAAGCACCAAATAGTTTTTTATCTATCACTTTAGAGTGGCAACGCTATTGTGGTACTCATGAATTACTAAACTTCAAAATTTTGAAAACAGTTTTTGAAACATGTGGTCATGTAATTTTATATATAGTTCATTCGTCTCTTCAAAATTTCAAAGTTTCTTCATCTTCAAAAGTTGCCCCAATCCAAAAAGTAAATAACACCATCAAAGCCAGTGAATTTAGATCTATAAACACTCTACCACTTATTGAAAAAGTTATTGAATTAGCTGTGTATAACCAAATATTAAACCACGTGGAAAAAAATGTTATTTTAATAAATACATAATCGGGCTTCCAAAGGAAATACTCGTGTGAGGCAGCATTACAGCTTTCATTGTGTTCATTGAAAAGTCCAGTAGATGACAATCAATATGTAGTTGCTGATTCTTTTGATTTGAAAAGAACTTTTGAAACTATTGATCCGGAATATTCTAACAAACTTAAGAGGATATGGCATAAACGGAAATGTCCTAAAATGGCTAACTGATTGTTTGTCGGAAAGAAAACAAAACGTAAAAGTAAATGACGTTTTCTCCGGTGAACTAAATATTGATATAGGTGTGCCTCACTGCACTGTGTTAGGAACTCTTCTTTTTATATTATATTAAAATGATATAAATCTTTTTGTTGATTGCGATTTTATTAATTTATTTGCAGACATTAGCATGTTATGATAATAATGTGAATAAAGCCATTGAAAAAATGAATGTTACTTTAACACCAGTTGAAAAATGTCTTACTAATAACAAATTGAAATTAAATGTAGTGAAAACTAAAACAATGATAATTACAACTAAATAATAAATATAATATTGATCTCAGAACAGTAAATCTTAAAATTAACAATCAGCGAATTGATATTTTTACATCCATTAAATATCTAGGTTTTAAACTTGATAATTTTTTTATTATGTAATGGACATTTTGAATATATCGTGAATAAAATATCAAAAAAGTTCTACTTTTTTACAAGAATTTCTAATAATCTTTCAATTGAGACAAAAATTACAGTGTACCAATACGTTACTCTATTAAACAGTATTATCATACATTACATTTTATATGTTAAACTTTTGTAATTTCTTCCTGATTTGTTTTATATTGGGGTAACCTTTTTTTTAATTTTAAAATAAAAAAAACAATTGATATTACTCTGTTAAACGGTTTATTATATTTTATTTGTTAAACTTTTTTAATTATATCTTGAATTTGTTTGTATATTAAGGTAACCTATTTAGAAATAAATTAATATCTATTTATATATTTTTACTCATCGCTATAGTTTTTCTATTAATAATCAATTTTCGAAAAAACGAATTTATAGACATCGTTTTTGTTTTGGAAGAATCATACACAAAATGTTTATTGACAAAAAGAATTTATCATCAACGATATCCCGTATCTAAAAAGTTTTGAAAAATTACTTGCAAAATTTACCGTAACTGGAAATGTTGCTTGTAAAAAACCGGTAATTAACAAACGTGCTACTGATGATAACCAATTATCTGTTATTTTGACAGTGATGGAAGATCCTAATGTAAGTCGAAAAAGTATTGTCGAAGTCGAGGGTACAAGTAAAAGATGTGTTGGAAGAATTTTGAACCAGCATCATTATCATCCTTACAAAATACAATTGCACCAAGAGCTGAAAGACACTGCTTTTGATAAACGAATGCGGTTTTGTAACTGGGCACAATCTAAACCGTAACAAAATTCTACTTTTTTTGATAAAGTGTTGTTTTCTGATGAATCTACATTCCGCAAGAGCGGATTCATTAATAGGTATAATTTCCACTTATTATTATACCGAAAATCCTACAAATATCAAAAAGCAACTTAATTGGTTTGATGTATTAAGAGTTTTTAGCTAATCATCTTCCTGTTCTACTTGAAAACGTTTCCCTTGTTGTACGACAAACAATCTGATATCAGCATTTTTTACGCGAGCTGGCAGATTAATTAGATGAACAGTTTCCTAATAGATAGATTGGTAGAAATGGTCAATGGTCCAACAAAAAGGCCAGCTCGATCATCTGACTTAACAAAACTTGATTTTTTATGTGGGGTGAAATTAAAAATCTAGTCTATCTAAATCCACCTGCAACATCCCAAAATATGAAAGAAAAGATAGCGCCAGCTTTCCATTCAATTATTGTATTATGTATGTATTAACAAAATTCCTTTTTTATTTGAAAGGCCCATGTATATCATTATGTATGGAATATAACATCGTTCAAATATCCGCCGCGGCTTCTCATGGTAGCGCGGATCCGAGTGGTCCAATTTTTAATGACTGCTGCACAGATCCGGCTGAATTTGAGCAATGGCATTGGTTATGTTGGCTTTAAGGGCATCTGTCGATTGCGGATTATTGACATAGACCTGCGACTTCAGGAAATCCCACAAGATAAAGTCTAGTGTGGTCAAATCGCACGATCTTGGTGGTCAATTCATATCACTCTCAAATCGTTCATGCAGAATGTCTATCGTGGCGTCTGCTGTGTGGCACGTAGCCTCGTCCTGCTGGAACCACATGTTGTCTACCTCCATATCGTTAAATTTGGGCCAAAAGAAATCGTTTAGCATCATTCTGTAGCGCAACGCGCGCAACGTTTGCACTGACGAACACTCATTTTGATTGATGTCATTTGGACGTGCTGCTCAATCGTGTAACTTGTCATGGTGATTTGGCATCACTAATTGAATAATAAACACTAGATTAGACAGACGCCACCAAAACAACATGGCCGCCACAGGCTTTCAACATCGACCCGTCCTTATTGAAAGACCCTTTATAATTAACCCTCTTATAAGGTAACCCAAAATCCCTTTACAAAGTTTGATGCAAATTTGTGAAAGAAATCGAACACAAGTAACCATTTGACTGCATTTATTAATAATTGTTTATAAAAACAAATGAAAAATGTCAATGTCTAACTGGGACCTCCTAGGTGTCCCGCCCAACAAAATCATCCCCAGGTCATCTGTCATCAAATTTGTACGATTTCAGCAGATATACTCAGGCTTGAGCTCTCTTATAAAATACTAGAGATATTTTCTAGGTGCCCCTACTGAGATACGCCTGGATCAATTCCGACAAGTAACCCTTAATGTTATGCTCACCTAAGCAGGGAAATTGTTCTAGGTAATCTTACTTAGGTACCGAATGGCACAGATTTAAAGAGAGTGTTGAGAGTCCAACCGAGTTGTAACATCGACCATATTTACGTAAATTAGAGAATTCAAAATTTAGCCAATCGTTATGTCGTTCACCCCAAAATCAGCTCAATTTAAGGAAAAATGTATCTTGAGACCATCCACCGGGTGGGACCTATTTTAAGACGTGTTTAAAAACATGTAGAAAAATATATTGCTAACTTTATGATATAACTACAGACCATATGGGATTAAATACTTAAAGCATTTAAATCATATACTTTAAAAATATACAGATTTAAAACAAATACCAATTTTCAAATATTTAAAAAGTGCATTATTTAAATATATCTACATAATTATAATTTAGAGATTATTAGTTTTTAAGTATTACAAACGTAGAAAATAGGAGTTAAACAGCTCCAGTATAAAACGCATGAAAATAATATCAAACCTTCACCTGAGCGACTACAACCTAAATACATTTTTTTCTAATTTTGTTCTCGATTTTACTACACCTCTTGATTTGCAAAAGCCAATATCTTTTTCCTGCTCTTCACATTCGCACCTTACTTCAAAATCTATAGAAACCAGAAATCTTATTAAAAATAATCCTAAAAGTATGAGAATTAATAACCCGTATACACCGTTAAAAATTAATTTCCATTTTTTTATTTTAGGAAACTTAAAATGATCCATTTTTTTCCTATATAACCTTACGCAATTAAGAAAATTATACAGGGTTATTCAGTATATTTATATCACCATTTTGTTAAACCTTTTAAGGTATTGGTATAAGCGTACCGATGTAAAAATAACTCTTGAATAACTATGAAGCAAATCAGTTTTATTAACAAGGGTAAAATATCTTAAGATGACAAATATCGTTAAATGCAAATTGACAAATATGTTTTACAACTCAAAAAACAAAACTTTCTTGACACGTTACGGCTCGCTTGAAAAAACTGTAACCATAAGTCATTAGGCCGTAAGCTAATGTTCTTAATCCAACACATTTATGTTAGTTATTAGGAATATAAAAAAAAGGTTTGAACAAATGATCCCCCAAGTCATTATTATGTCTAAATGATGTAGCCTTCCAATCATTTGAATATAGCAGCATCCTGATTATAACTAACTATAATCACTATTATGCATTTCTTAAAGAAAGAAATTTTCTTTCATATGTCTGTTTAAATTGGACTGCTTATTGTAATCTAACCCACTTATCAAAAACTGGCCATTTTATTAGTTTATGACTTTACTATATTATTTATTCTTTAGTATTATGGTGTCTAGGAAGAAGACATTGTGATTTTACAGAATAGTTCATAGTTTGTACTGCTCGTAGTGATATAAGAAAGGTGACAAGGTAAAATAAAACAAGTAATACATATCTAACATGTATGTCAATAACTAGGAAATTTAATAATACTAAATGTAGGACATGACTGGTTTGGTGCAATATATCAATAAAATTATAGGGGAAAGAACTATAGTATTTCCGCCTTCAGGAAAGAGTAATAAAACCTAATTATACAGTATGGTCCAGTTTATTTTATTTTTAAATGGGTGCTTCGTCAGATCACCTTTTTATTTTTGACGTCATCTCTGTGAGCGTGATGACTTTATCAATAAAATGTTTAAATAGAAAAGTGGGTCTAGCAATACATATTGAAAGATCTTTTAAATACCTATTCACCCATATCAATATGTCTAATTAATTTTTGTATGTTGTCAAAAAAATTATTTATTAAATTTATAATGTTACAATAAACATTATAATTAAGTACAACCAAATTTAAAGCAAGTGCTCAAATTTCTTACCATAGATACCATAGATTTTCTATCTTTTTTTTTTGACAACGTAAAATTTAATTCTTTAAGGATTTGCCAAAGTTTTGTTTGTTTTATATCAGGCAAATAGGTATCTTCTTTTATGGAATTCAAAATTTTTGATAAAGTTGGTATTTCTTTTTTAAATAGGTCATGTACCTGCCTCCTGATCGCTATATTGATTTCTTCTAGAAGTTCTTGTTTTTGTTTACCTGCACGATTTTGTTTTGGTGAATTTACAATTCCTAATTTTTGCTCTCTAAGCAGTCTATATATAGTTGACTTTCTCACACCTGTCATATTTGATATCGTTTGGACCGTATATTCCATAGTTCCAGATGAATTTTCTCGTCTTACGTAGTGATACACATTTTTTATAATAATTTTCTCGTTTGCCGATAATGGACTACTTTTCATACGTTTCACAGGACTACATTCCGAACTATTTTCCGTTTTCACTCTCTTCACTGACACTTTTTAACCCAATTTGTCTATCACAGCAGGTACAAGAAACCAAATACTAACCCACTTTCGACGTTACTTATGAATATTGCTGTGTTAATGTTAATAATTCCAAGAATTAGGTGTTTGGTAATTAATGGTGTATTAACTGCTTAAGTACCTAGGGAATAAATAGGATTACAAAATAAATGCTGTAAATGGATGATAACCAAATACATAGAAAGTCAATTAAATTAAGAGACATTGTTAATCTAAATATTAAGAAGAAACCTGTGTATGTTAGCGAGACGCTATTAAATTCTTCATGGAATATAATTTGTAAATTTCAAAATATTTTTATATTCTATTATTAAATAGGTAATATAAATGGGTACACTCATATTAATTGATTAATAGTTTACATATATATGCACGCCCATGGTTTACTGATCAAAACCCATTTTATTATTCTCTTCAATAAACCAAATACATCAAATAAATTAAATGATCAAATAAATCAAATCAATAAAATAAAATAAAATCGAATAAGGCCTACCCTGCTTGAAGCTAAACAGCTTCGGCCATAGAACGAACTACTGTCATTATCATTATTATTATGATTACCTTCGCATCTGTGTGAGCTTGTAGAAACAACTTATTGTGGAATTGTTTACCCTTCTATATTCACATTTCTTTCCATTTTATAGCTTTTATCCACTTTATTTTTCTAATTTGTGAGAGTTCGTTTAAACGATGTTTATGTTTAAAATGTAGAATAGCTGGAATTCTAAAAAATCTCACCTAGTTCCGGTCTGCTCTACTATTGCAGTTTATCACAGAGTCAAATGAAGCCATTTTATTTACTTAAAATAACAAAATATATGAAACTCTAATAAACGTAAATTCTTTGTACGTCCTACATTAGCCATATTTGTCTAAAATCAGCTGATTGTGATAGTTCATTGGACTGTCCTGTCCAACAAAACAGCTGATCGACTTCAATATGGCCGCTGTTAAAAAATTAGGCTGTTGATGGTCTGGGAAGGATGGTACTTTGGTTCTATGTTCTATAAATCTTAGTTACTGGTTTTGATTTTATGTCGACTCTCATTCGTTAGAATTATTTAAGCAAAAGTAATAAACATTTCCGGTTTCATAGGCATCCAGACACCTTCATGAAGACGATTTTAAATCTAAGTTAATGTAGAAACTTGAAATTTTAAGGAAAACATAATTTCATAAAGAGGTAATTATGGGATTTTTTTTCATCATTACCATTATATTATAAATGGGTGAAATTAACAATCCTTATTTTATTTTATGTCAGAACTTTTTATTACGGTTGTATTTTATAAACTAAAAAAATATTTGGAATTTCTGTTTTATTTTTTAATTTTTTTATTGTTTCTTTTTTCAAATAATCAGTTTATACCTTTTTCTACTTTATCTATTTGCCTTATTACTCACGGTATCGGCTGAATTGGAGTTTGCGTCCATTTTCTCCATTTTTTCTATTTCTCTTTTATTACATTTTCTTTCTTAGTCTTCCTACTTTTCTATTCCCAATTCTTTTTGATTCGGTTACTCTTTTGGTTAATGAAACTGTTTTTATTGTATGCACGTGTCTGTATCATTTTATCTTTTTTGCCTCTACTGGCTATAATTGGCTTTTGATTTACACTTTACCATATGCCTTCGTTTCTGATTTTTATTTTTTGTTTTTCCTGCAAATTTCTAAGATATTTCATTTCTTTTGTTTTTAGTCTGTTTTTATGTCTTTGTATTAATGGTTTCACTTGTATGTACATTAGTTGGTATGAATATTATGTAATATACTTCGAGTTTGGTGTCTTTGTTGATTTCCTTTTTCCCTATATAGTATATATTTGACATTGCGATATTGTTACTTTCCTAGGTCTGCTTAAAATCTCTGTGTCAAATTTCTTATCTTCACTAATTCTAGTTCCCAGATAATCCATAGTTGATGCGTATTCCAGTTAAACTAATTGTAGCATTCGCTGTTGCTTTCCTTTTTTTATAAAAGAATAATTATGTTTGTTTCCCAGGCCTTAATAAATAGCAATATTATCCATTTTTCTATTTCTTCAATCTCCTGCTCTTTTTTTATTTTTGATGCTATTTCAACATTTCTTGCTCTTTGCCTGTTTTCAACATTTAAAAATATTTTGAACTACGTTTTCATTTGTTGCAGTCTTTAAACTTCCACTTTTTGGTAAATTGACAACTGTGCCACTTATGTTATACCTTTGTAATTTTTTTATATATGTCGATTCGGGATGAACATCATTAAAATGATTATAAACTTTTTGATGTGTTTTTCTTCCATTACCAAACCCTCATTATTTGTATTTCTTTTGTTTTTCTTTCAGTTAAATCGGTCATTTTATGTTCAAGTAAAAACACTACTTATTTTGATTGTTATTGAATTTCTGACGGAATTCACGCTATACTTCAATCACCACTCCTAACAAAGCAATCATAGGCAAATGTGCGTTGCTCTAATGTCAATGAAATGTCTTGAATCAAGGAACGAATTGTAACATATCGCACGCTCCTCCCTTTTCTTATGGCAGCTCAATACCCAATCTAAAAACACTTGTTTCCTATGCCCCACCCTGTATCTTGGTTGGCTTTGAAATAAAAGATATCGAACGCCAGATTTTTGTACTACTAATAAATGCTAGATTCGAACTTAAAATAATATACAAGGTGTTTCATTGCAAATTTTAAAATCAGCATTACTTTCGGTCAAACCGACAGCTCAGATTTATAAAAAAATGAAAGCAAATACGCATATTACTGTACTATTTACCAAATGTAATTCAACAACTTTAAAAATTTAAGAGATATTTACTTGTCTCCAGACATTTACCCATCACTGCATATTAACACATTGACAGGTACATCAATCAAAAACTGGTAACTACAACTACTACGATAAAATATGTTATACAGTATGTCCAAAATGACTGAACAACCACTAACTACTTATATGATGTTGCTTTAAAAAACTTTGAAAAAGTGTAGTAACTGGCACAGTTCAAATCGTTACTGCGTAATACCACATTGTTGAATTCTGATTCTCCCAGAAACATTTCTTTCACATCCAATTTTAATCTTTCACAAGTTAATTTTAAATTAAATCATCTTCCCTTTTATTGAAAATATTGGACTAAATATTGGTATTTTACAACACCCCTTTAATGAAAGGAAAACCCGGCTGATTAATATTACTAAACTAAACTAGTTTAGTAGTGGATAGTGAGAATACGACTATTTAATTATGCAAAAAAATATTTTTGGTGACGGTGCCTGACTGGTGACATGACGGTGGGGGTACATATAGTGAAAATAGCTCCTTAGTTCGTCTAAACGTTTACCATGCAGATTTTGACAATAAGTAAAAGTGATACATTTAAATAAACATGTCAGTTTAAAGATTAATTTATAGTGTTATAATTTCTAAAATTCGAAGAACTGTGAAAAAGTAATTCACTGAGTTGTTGTGGATAAAATATAACATTTGATTTGAAATTTTATTTCAAAAAACTTTTTCAGTTGTACCTTGAAAAAATTCATAAAAAGGATTTTTACTCTAAACGCTCATTTTATAAATAATTAGAATTATTCTTGATAAAATATTTTGTATTTCAGACGAGATAGAGATGATAGTGATAGAACTAAGAATAAAGAAGAAGACAAAAATAGAGAAAGATTCAGAGATAAGGATGACGACAGAAGAGATAGAAGGCCAAGATCTAAGGAACGAGAAAGGTAAGGAAAAAATAAAGAAAATATGTTTATTTTAAACAAAATTATTCGAATTTTGCACAGCAGAACACGATTTATTTTAATTTACCGAAGGGTTACACTTTACTATAGTGAAGAATTAGTAATGGTAGTCGTTGTAAGTGGTATGTAAACTAATTTCTTGGATTCTAGAGATAGCAACTAGAGAAAAATAAAATCAGGTAGTGTTTAAGTTTGATCTCATGAATTATTATTTTTTCTTGGTTATTTTTATTGTTATTAACCATTTAATGTACGACATTCATTAATACACGATTAAAATTATTAATTAGTTTGATACAATCATTTTTTAGTTATTACAGCGATCCAACTCATTTCTCTTAATGAGATAAGTAAAAAAGTAAAATAAACAATGAGGTTCATGATGTTTTGTGACGAAAGTAGATAATTTGGACGCCGAAAACTACCGAACGATTAGCAGAGTCTGTACCAGCTTATATACATTTTTTTGTCATTTATTGTACACTACAAACACTAAATGATTTATATCAAATATAGAAAAGTTTTCCTTGTTAATGTAAGAAAAAGAAAATATATTGGTATCACCAAAGGACTATTGACCAGAGTTTCTGGCTCCACAATTATAATATTTATTTTTACCTTATACGTTGGTTATAATTTAAGAAAATTATAATTTCTACGTAAAAGAAAACGTTATTTATTTTAATGGAAAGATTAATTTTCTTGAACTATTAGTCTTTGGATGGCTTTAAAAATAGTGGTATGAAGGTGGTGGTGTCTTCAAGTAAACTGAATAGGGGTTTTGCTATTGCCTGTTGGTTTTATTATGTTAATATTATTTAGATTATTTGACAATTTATGAGTGAATCCGTAGTGTTAATGACTCTACGAGTACTTTGGTTTTTTAATATAGAAGTTGTGTATCGGTGGTTATGAAGTAGATTGCCTAGATATTTCATTTTTGTAATGATTCTTAGACTGCTTTTTGCAGCTACTTGTAATAAACTAATGTACTTCTTCTGCATGTTTGAAGTAAGATACAAGCGTAATCTCTTAATAGTCTTCATATGGAAGTATACATCTTTCTTGAGTTTTTAATATCTTAGATTTTTGTATATTAATCCCCTAAAATATTTGGCCCGTATTTGCTATCTATTATTACACCCAGGTATTTGATATTACTAAGAGGTTTGAACAAAAGATTTTATATTATTAAGGATTGTGAGTAATTATTAATAATATCTGTAACACTGTTTGTGTTGTGATATCATCAGAGAATATGTTGTACAGAAAATGCGAGGAACTTTTTGATAAATAGTAAATGCTTTATCTATATTCTAGAATATTACGTGTAACCAAGTGAGGTTACACGGACAAATTACCCGATACAACTAGTACAACAATCCACTTTCTCACATTTAATTAAATGCTTTATTTATATCTAAACAGGACTACTGTTTTGTATCCTTCTACATAGTTTAGATGTATTTTTGAAGTTAATATTATCAAGGGACGAATTGTTGATGATGATCTGTGGAATAATATTAATAATATTATATAATAATAATAACTTTTTTCGATAATTGACAGAAGCGTTTTCAGATTTGGAATGTGTTTTAGTTTGTTTTGGGTATGATGATAACAATTCCGATTTTCCATTTCTCAGAAAAAGTGTTTATTTTATAGACATTTTTAAGATAAGAAGAGCTAAACTTACATAAAGACTTTGTCTACTGAGGAATTTTAATTATGCACGTGTTTTTGGCACAAGAATATAATGTTTAAATACATATTTTTTAAAGATATAGTATGGTATATTTATAAGTTTTACGAATTATATTAAAATATTGAAAATTTGAAACCCTATTTCCATGAAAATACTAAGTACAAATTAACCTTATGCTAAGATCCAAAATAAAACATAGCTCTGGCTAATTGACTAAAATCAAAGCCAACAAATCAATTAAAAACAAAATTTGGTAATAATTAGATAAAGCATCGCTAAAGAAATACTGTTTACTTTGAAGTAAATCAATAAAATGTGTCACTCAAAATTGTTGAATGTGGTGATATACATATATGACACACCGGATGCACCTGTAGAACAGAATGTAGATGTTTCAGCAAATTCCGAAAACTGTACTGCTGCTACCACATGTATGTCGAAGGTCCTCAATTTATTGAGACATGATTTTTGCATGCCCCAGCAAAGAACAAGAATTGCACCAATTGCTCCCCCGCGGTGCGCTCATGTGTCAGTGCATTCTTAAAGTTATTAAACCAAATTTCTGCTGACTCATGGATGACGCAAATTTCGAAAAGTGCTCGTGTTCCCATTGCGCTATGTATACTGCTGACTCCAACACTTGCTCCCGAAAGGTAGAAATACAGCCACATTCCAGAAAATATTAAAAAACAGAAAATAAACGAATTAATAATGCTTTAAAATAGTATTTGGTGACGAAAGCCTATTATAATATAGCGGCGTTTAGAGAGACTCCCTTGAATGTATTCTGATTGTGTTATGTTTTAGCTAAATATTGTCCTGTGTGTTTGATATTTTATATATTTCGATCTCTATGTTTTTTCTATTGTATTTAATGACAACCCAAAATATTTAATGTAACTTGGGCCATAAATTTAATTATTAGTTAAGGCGATTCAATCCTGTATTGGCAAATTTCAATTTATTCAATTCAATTAAGTTACAATGTGAGATACAATGTTATATAAACAAATAATATTTATGTTACAAAAGTTTGAGAAATGCGCCTAGGTACATGTACCTGTACGTGTAATTTTCATAGGTAAGCTATTAAATATTTTCGGTTCAATGCAACTCGCAAATAATTGATTTCTATCCTTATTCCTGAAAGACACCGTCAAATTTAAATTTGAAATTTGCCTCGTTCTATGACTATGACATAAGTCATTTTTAATATGTTGCCTTTTGTAGATATATAAACAAGAACCATGAAAATATAACATTCTAATGTTAAGTATATCCACATTATATAACAATTTCCGTAGAATCGATTTCTGAAAAAAATAACTTTTAGAACATAATTTTAAATGAAATCCAACGACCTCAGCGCATTTGTGTATAATCCACCCCAATACCGTATTTAAAAATAGATTCAGCTAGCACTTTGTAAATCATCAGTATGATTTTTTTATTCATTAATTTTCGCAATTTATAAAATTTTGATATTAATGTTCTCATTTTTACACATAAACTATTCACTTGGTCATTCCATTTTAAATTTTTATCGATTAGAACCCCCAGATATTTAGTTGACATACTTTCCCTAATCTCAAATGCACTATTTGGAATTTTTATTTTTATTTTTAAAGAAGAAAACGGGGGTCTATTCGCGTCTGTTAGTGAAAATGCAATATAAGTCGTTTTATTTATGTTTCATGATAGCATATTATTATCAAACAAATTTTTGAAAGTAGTCATGTAATCTAGTTTTAACAGCTTTATCAAAATTTTTTGCAAATGTTTATATAAATGTAATTGGTCTGTAATTACCTATATTTTTCTTATTGCCGGCTTTAAAAATGGGTATTACAATTGATTCTTTAATTTCACTAGGAATGAAACCAGTTGTAAAAATCAATTTGAATATATGTTTTAAAGGTTCGAGAATAATAAATGGCATGATTTGACTAATTTAGAATTTATCCTGTGATAACCAGGTGAACTTGAATTATTTAAACTATTTATAATTATAATTAGTTCAGAACTTGTTACTGATTTAAAAAAAATGGAATTGATCAAATTGCCATGATTATTGTGAAGAGGTAAAGGAAAATCCATTTTTTGAGCCATTTCAGTACCAATATTAATATAATATCTGTTACAAAAGTTTGCCATTTCAATATCGACAAAAAGGAAATTCCATTTTCATCTGTAATGTATATTATCATAGTTCCCAGTACTACAGTTTGTAACGTCATTAACAATGCCATATATTTTTTTTAATTATTATTATTATTATTTATTAGTTGGGAATAATAATGATTCTTTGCCTCATTTATTACTTTATTAAGTTGATTACGATATGATTTGTAATTATCAAAAAAAAAATAGGATTTTCTTTGCATCTGATAGCAAGTTTTTTCATATTATCTTTTTTTTATTGAAACAATGATTCTATTGGTAATCCATGGTTTTCTTTTTTTAAACCTTTTATTATTAATATTTTTTTGCGATTTTCATTAATTATATATCGATTTAAAAATTTCAGAGAAGGATTGTCATGCTACTTTAGGATCATCTGTTGAGAGAACAGGTATCCAAGACACACCTTTGATCAAATTTCAAAACTTATCAATATTAAACTTTTTAATAGTTTTTTCTATAATTTCGGTTTTAGAAGTATGTTCCTGATTTGTAATTTGCAAATATATGGGATAATGGTCCGTAATATTATAATTTATTACAGCGGGAGTCAATATTAAATCTGGTTTAAAGTTTCTTCTGATAAAAATGTGGTCGAGACAGCTTTTTGAAGTCGGAGTCACTCTTGTATAAGTATTTATACAAGAAATGAATCCCAGCGATATTAACATAGAGATATAGTTATTACAAACAGGCAAGTCATCCAAAATGTCAATTAAAATCCCCAATAATAATTTTAATGTTTTTTATAAGTAAAAATATTCGAGATCATTAATAAAATCTTTATCGGACACAGAGGGTGACTTATAGCAAGGCATTATATTAAATTCAATATTATTCGATTTAAAGTTAATGTTTGACATAGTCACAGAGGTCAGAGACAAAATAGGGTGTTCAATCTTACAACTAATTCTATTATTTACATAAATTAAAAGTCCATCATTCTGATTTAGGGTACTGTTATTGAAAGCCACCATAAAACCTGGAATAGATATCTGATCAAGTGCAAATATATTTTTAGTTTCTCCCAATATTATTATGTCAATGTCATGAAGACCACAGGACTCCGAAAAATCAATAATTCATTGTAATGAATCTTAAAACACGTTCAAAAGAGTTATGTGGGTTCGACAGTGGAAGTATTGCTTACATTTTATCTTCTCTAAAGAGTTCTTTTTGGGCACTAAGAAGGCTTGATAAAATTCTCGATAACCCGTCGTTAAAGAGTCGTGTCGAAAGAAAGGGCGACGTATAAGTTAGAATACCGACATGGTTGGATAGGATGATTGATGTGTTTACTTATATTCTTCCAATTGAAATATAATATATACAAATATTTTTCCGCCAGCTAATAACCTATTTTATAGTGGTTTTGTTGTGCCTTTGTTTTTACGTTTTTAACTTCATGGATCAGTAATAGGACACCCTCTTCGATAACGTAGTTATGCGATATTTTTCTTAAAATGTTTATGGTTATTACGTTTGGGATATATGTAGCGGTTAGAAATTGAGTTTGTCTTGTAAGCCTCGTAAATGACACACTGTAGATGAGATAGCTATAGATCTTTAACTTCTTAAATATATTTCAATTGCAAGTTAAATATACTGATTTCTTGTAGATATAATAACCGAGATGATAGATATAGACAAGACCGAGATAGGAGAAGAAGCAAATCACCAAGAGATTGTAGGGACAGAGAAAGAAGACGCAGCAGATCACCCAGGAAATCTAGGTCTAGATCGAGAGAAAGAAATAACAGGGGAGGGTTCCAAAGAAGATTCGATAGAGGAAATAACAGAATGGATAAAAATGGTAAGAAATAATTTAACATTTTTATTTACTCTGATACAATAAGTATCGATGAGTTTCGTTTAATAAGTTTGATATTCAAAATTTGATTTTAATCAGTATATAGATTTCAGTTCTGGACTCACCCAGTGCCTTTATTTCTTTGGTATACTGAAAATAGTAACCGTCTTATCATATTCTTCATCAGTTCACTATCTATTCCGAGAGTGCTTCAGTATTTGCCGCTTGGTCCTAGAGTATTCGGTTTGCGGTCTCTTCTATTTTTAATTTTTGTATTTTCGGTTTTGTTGTTTCGAGACTTCTGTATTTCTCGCAAAGCTCTTCTACGTGTTGGGTAGCAATTCATTTACATGTGCCGAAAATATACTTAATTTTAATAAAATCTTATATCACTGTCTGAATTTGATTTTTAGTATTGGGTTGATGCTGAGCTGCATGTCTATAGTAACATACAAAACATTAACCACACACCTTTTGCGAATGACATTAAACTGTAATAAATATTTTGTAAATATGGAAAGGGACGTAGCAATTAAAATAAAAACACAAAATTCAGTTAACACAGTTTGCTCAAATGAATGAGCTCAGTCGCTTTAAAATTCGTTTCTAATGAAGATGTTATGCACATCATATGAAAAATAACTGTGCACGGATCATAGATGGTATGTCCTCTCATATAATAAAAAAATCATACATTTCTATTGAAACTTATAGTTCACATAATTTATATTAGTTTTGAGTATAGTACCCATATAACTACTATTACACCAATTTTAAAAATGGCTACATATCTGACATTACTAACTAACAAGCCATAAGGCAAATCTCTTTGAAAAATGATTCAAAAAGAGATTACTTGATTATATAAGTTAATATAATAAATAAAAATGAGTTTAGTATTAAACAAAGCTGTTGTCAAGTAAGACTCAAAAAAAAATAAATGGAAAGAAACTTGAACTCAACAAAAAACAACACCAAACACCGAAGGTCAGCAATAAATATGACTTTTCTATACAAATGAGAAACATCACTATTCAAGAAATTGCACACTTATTTTTCATCACCGCTTTCGCGAAAATCAGTAGACCACAATTTGCCGATATTTGAAGCAAAAAAAATGCATCAAAAGATGTAATAATAGAGAACAAAACTGGCTTAATTCTAAATAAAAAAGAGTCAAAGAATTTAAAAAAACCAATTCTAATAAATATCCCCATTGTCATAACTTCAATAATACATTTGCTTGTGTAATTTCTTTTGTGGAACTTGATATAGGAGAAAAACAAATTAAAAAGAACACCTGAAAAAAAACAACATAAAACACCGTTCGAACTGAAAAGTTAAAGCATCTAATTAGAATCATTACATAAACAAAGAACTAATTAATGTGTACAATGACTATTATTCAACAAAACTTTAATAAATATTGTAGAGGTGAATATGTCACCAATCAAACTTTTAGAATAATGGAGAAATGCGTGATCAAATACAATATTTATTCTGGAAAATACAATAGTTTTTACTTTGACAAAAATCAAAATTAACATAAATCCCAAACTATCTACAGGATGTTCCTTCCATCTCGTAACACAAACTAAATGGCATGAAAATGTTTTCACATAAAATCTTCCTACACCTAATATCAGCATCTCAAAGGAAGAATATATTAATATCCTTAATAGTGGAAGGAGACATGGTTAATACATCACTACTTAGACGTCTCGATAATGAGATACATGAAGCAATTAGAAATATATACAAGTGCTGTTTAGAAATACGGTTTTTTTTAATACTATATTGCAGACCCAGTTACATGGAAAATTTTTTGAAAAAACATCAAAATTACACTTAGTGGCAAACTTGAGTATAGGATTACATAATTCCGGCTAGGTATCATACTTCTCGAAGTAATCCTCTTACGATATTAACATTTAACGTTCAAGCTTGCACGTTTATGAAAGTTTTTCTGGACATTAAAGAGGATTTCGATTCAGTGTAGCACAAACGATTGCTTGACAAGCTTCATCGAATGAATTGTTTTACATCACTGATTTGGATGATAAAGGATATCCTTTTTGATAGAAAATATTATGTTCAGATTAATAATGTCCATTCTTCTACATTTAACATCTCTCAGGGAGTTCTCCAGAGATCCTCTTTTTCTCCCATACTGTACAATTTCTTCGGCAACGACATTTTTTTAACTCTCTAACTTTTATTTACAATTGGTGGATTAACCTGTGTAGTATTAGCTAATTCTTCGATTGATATTGTTATACAATTCCAATATGCTGACGATACTGTATTTTTGTGTTATAATAGAAATCTAAAACGATTTGTCAATTCACTACAATTTCTAATTGATAAAACAGCTGTTTGGTTTAATAGATGAGGCTATCACCAAATCCCGCTAAAACTCCATTTTCCATCATAAAATTAAAGGAACATCGCCTAATATTTATTTAGCAAACGAATCAATAAAACCTACATCAACAATTAAATGCCTTGCAACCACTATGGAAAATAAACTTAATGTTAACACTCACACAGCACAATTAAAGTAGAACATGAAAATTGCTGAAACATTGCTCTGGGGAAAATTACGTAAATGCGTCATCATAATAACTCTCTTAATGATCTTCTGTATAAAAAAACTAAAGTGAAAAATATTCTACGGAATATCCAAAACGGACGACGTTATGAACTACACTGGTAGTGGAACAGGACCCAAATCATCGTCACGGAGTTGCTATTATGATAGACGAGGCGACAAACAAATATGTAAATAATTTCATTCCCTATTCTGAAAAATGTGCTATTCTACAACTAAACGGACATCCTTTTAACATCATCATCATACATGTTTAAGCACCATCAGCGAATAAAAGCGACGAAGAAGTGGAAGAATTCTACCAACAAATTCTAGAAATAATGCATGGAACAAAAAATAATGATATAAATATTTTAATGGGAGATTTTAACGCTAAGCTAGAAAAAGGAATATTTGAAAACATCGTAGGAGAATATGGACTTGGAGACAGGAATGAGAAAGACAATCGACTCATCCAGTTTTTTCAAGAAAAATCATTTATGGTAATTAATACGTGGTATAAATTGCTTCCGACTATATACTTGGAAGTCTTCACAAAATAGTCAGAAAGAATGGTCAGGAACCAAATTGACTTCATCCTGATTAATAGTAGATTCCGAAATGCTATGAAATCCGTTAAAACATATCCTGAGGCGAATATTGGGTCTGATCACAACCCACTGGTGGCAAAAATGAGAATCACGACTAAAAAAGATCAATAGTAATGTTGAAATCAACAGAATAAATATTGACGTTCTCAGGGACAAAGACAAAAAATTTCAGCTTTCTACACAACTTAACACATATGACAGAAGACATAGACAATATAGAAACCATTGTAATATGGACAAATCTCAGAGATACAGCAAAAGATATTACACTAGAGATCCGAGAGAAAAAGAGTAAGAAAAAACAAAGGACTGGATGACCAATTAAATCTTACAATTAACGGAAGACAGGAGGCTGCAAAAAAAACAACAAAGAAGAATATAAGAATATCAACAGAATTATTAAAATAGAAATCAAGGAAGCTAAAGACAAATGGATTATTGAACAGTGTAAGGACAAGAAACACTAGAAAAAACATGATAGCTTTCATCTCCATAAGAAAACAAAAGAGATAACATAAACCTATAAACATAAAACACAAACTTATTGACGAGAACAACAAATTGATAATAGATAATCAGGAATAATTAGAAATTTGGAGAGCTTATATAACCGAATCTTTTACTAACAATCGGGAGGGCACAGATCAACTGTATGATGACCTGGTTGGACCAGAAATACTTAAAGAAGAACTAATTAAAGCTTTGAAAGAAACTAAAAGTGCAAGGACTGTTGGACTAAATGTTGAAATCCTGAAACTGATAAATGAAGAAAATATTGAAATACTTCTAAAATTATTTAATCGAATTTACAATACTGGAAATAAAACCTAAGAAATGGTTACAATCCACATTTGTTACAAAATATAAAAAATCCAACTCCAAAAGTAGCAACGAGTACCGTCTGATAAGTCGTTCATTAAAAGCATTTTTATGTATCCTACACTCGAAGCTGTGGAGGACTATAGATGAAAACATAAGCAAAAGCCAATTTGTATTGAGGAATGGTTTGGGAACGAAAGTTGCTTTATTTTCAATACAGGTACTAACCCAGTAAAGTCTTGATAAGCAGAGACGTGTCTTCTCACTTTTTATAGACTATAAGAAGACATTTGATAACATGGGCGAATAGGGTTGGATGGCAAGGACATAAGAATTATTAAGAACTTATATTGGAATCAGTTAGCTCATATAAAAGTTGTAAACATTTCAACATCGGACATACAAATTCTTAAGGGCGTAAGACAGGGATGAGTACGCTCGTCATTCCTTTTTAATCGTACTCTATATTTCAGGCGGCCCTAGAAGATCTCGACTTGGGAATAAAGATAAATGGAAAAAGTATACATTTTGTCTTTATTGTATTCACTAGTCAGTTTTCATCATTTTTTATTGTGTCGTTTGAAAAGAACAAGCGTTTATCCGGTTATAAGACTTCGAACATATTCAGATTTTATTGAAACAGCAATAACATATTTGAAATACGATTCCGGGTTTGAAATTCTCTCATTTTCTGATAACTTACAAAAAAGCACTTTGTAATCTTCCGCTTTTTATTTCTGAAAACATTTGGATATATCAATTCCATATTCTTCTATAGTATGTAAAATTCACTTTCAATCCCTTCTGCACTACAATTGGATACTCATAAACCAAAGAAAACTCGCAACTTTTTATTTCTTAACGTACGTTAACATCATTTTTTGTTATCGAGATATATCGAAAAACTATAGAAAGTTGGTCAGTTTTGTATCCAAAATAAACATTAGAAATGGAGTTTTTAATTTACAAAATAATATTTTTCCTTACTGCGGTACAAAATAAAATAACTGTCATTATGAATCGTGGGGCTAAATAATTTATTTCACCCTTTGGGTTTAAAATAAGTTTTTTAAAAATAGGATTATAATTTGATAGTAAGCGCAACATTTAAATGAAATTTCCAGATTTATATTCATGGCATCTTAAAGGTAAAATAATTATAATAATAATTAGACAATCCGATACATCTCGCATGAAAGCAATTTTAAGATTGATTTCACTTTCCAAATAAATATCGACGGTAATTTTTTGAAAGTAATTGTTATAAGAGCCGAGTTAATAAGCTGCTGTGAATTTTCATGAATTGCTTCTAACGGAAACGCCGTTAATCCATGCGTAGACGTACGATTTGCTTTGGGGATCTGCTAACAACCAACAGAAGTTGCAATATGGTTAATTTAAAATATTAGAATAATATAGCCATGGCCTTACAATTTTTATATCAGCCTTAATTAAATATAAGTAATGAACGGTGGAAAAATATTGTTTTGTTTCTAGATCCTTTGTAAACACTCCTTGTGGTTTACATGGTCCCAATATAAAAATTATTTTTTGTTCACATTCAGTAAGGTTGTCACCAAAATATCTCCTATCCGAATAAGCTGTATTATTAAATTTTTCAGATTTCTTAGAATTTTCGTTATGCATTTCTTCTGTGTCTAGAGTCCCTGACAGAATATGTGCTCCAGAAAAATCTACAAATATAATAAAATAAATTTTTTATTGGGAATTATTCAAAAACTTATTAAAAAATTGTTTTTTTATTAGTCTATTTATATTAAAATTTTATTTTGTTACCTATCGGCTCTATTTAAGAAATATCTTCAAGTTTTTGAAATTTTGCGATACTATACGCACATTTTTAATGCTTTTTTAAACAGTGTAGTTTTATAGTCAAAATAAATAAATACAAAATAATGAACAAAAAAAGAATCGATAAGTATTATTATCCACGTTTACAATTTTACTCTCTGTTAATGAGAGAACGGGTCACACTAGATTTTGCATAAAATGCTTTAAAACTTTAAAACATATTGTTATGTAGGAATACTTATTTGAATTTATTGGAAAAGTTTTTCTAAATGTAACACTTTTGTGTTGTGCTTTCTTATCGGGAACAAAATTTAACAAGATTTTTTTTCGGTTTAGATACTTTTAATTACAATCTATAAATCAAAGCTTTATTTTGCATTTTTTCTTAGGTACAATATTTTACCGAGAGATTCCATGACTGTTATGATGCAGTTCTTCCTTCACTTTTTTTGCGCATTATTTGAATCTATGACCGTTTTAACAATTCCGACCACTCCTCCACTTAGAGCACCGATAGCACTGATGCCTGTAAAAAAAGGAATGACTGGTAGAAACCCCCCAGTTTCGCTTAAAACGGTATTATTCGGATTCTTTATCTGATTCTTTAGAGATGATAACTGTCATTTTGACAGATTTCAATGCTAGCGAAACACTTTTTTTCAATGTGTGTGCTGCTTTCTTTCCAATTTTTTTCACAATATTATTGTGTGTGTATTTAGCCCCCATACCTAGTTTTTGTTCTAATATCATTAGTTCTGTGACGAGAAGTGCGTTTGCTCATTTACCAGTGTAGCACCTTTCATTTATTCACGATCCCCAGCCGTTTCTTCAAGTGATTTATCAGCTTTGTGCTTTTCTTCCAATGGTTCGTTTAATCCTAGGCTTTCTCGTGAACTAAGCAAGCGTTGTCCAATAAGTACAATTTATCTTTTCATAGTTATTGTTGTCTAAAGGATTAATGCTTGGATCATTAGGTGCAAGTTGTTTGTATAGTTTGGTTCCGGCTAAAAAAATGTTTTTAACTATTTAAAAAAATGCACAATATTTAATATACCTACGACCACAAAATCTGTAATTTCTTAAATCTAGCTCGAAGGGTAAAGTATTGATCGCCAAATTAAGACGAACTTGATGTAATGGACCTATTATAACTTATAAGGGATGGGTACCTGGAACAACATCAGTTGATAATTTTATTATATGCCCGAAGATTACAACAAATTAAGATTTAAAAAATTAGCAAATAATTATGGACGCAAAAGATCTGCATAAAAATGCACTTGGTAGTCTGAAAGGTAGTCCAACATTCAAGAATACGCATATTATAAAACCTTCCTTCCAACAATTACAACAATAAAAACATAATACCACTGGCACTTGACTACCACCGTCAAATTTGCTTACTTACAATGAATCATCTCTTGAATATATATCCTGAGATTATCCAAATGAATTGGTTAAATGTCTAAAGCTACTAATTGCTGCAAATAGTGCTGGAAATGCTTGCCAAGATAATGAAATCTATTTTTTAATTTTGGGTATTGCACTACGCCCTCTAGGGGTGTACATGTAAACTTGAAAATAATTTCCAGGTTTTTCTCAAGGCTATTTTTGTTATAATTTTTTCCAAGATATAGATGAGAGCCATTATTATTGGGACACCCAGTATATATTGGGATTTATAAGGCATTAGAATGTTCTATAAATTTTCATCGTATATACGGCAGTATGGTAGTATACTTGTTTTTTTTGATGTTACCAGCACAAGACGGCGACTTCAAAATAGATATTCAGAATGATGTTGAAAGTGATATTTTTGTTTAAACTAAGTAAGCTCGTGTAAAAATAATGTAAAACACTCCCTCTTGTTGGAACCATAAACTCCCACAAATGGTTTTTAAGAAAATTATAATACCTTCTTCCAGTAAGGCGACTTTCAAAAAAGTATATTCCTATAATCTTATTTCCTACAATTCCTCCCCATACATGTATGGATCATTTAGTTTGGGTTGTTGTACAAAATGAATGTAGATTAGTATCCGAATAATACAGAATGTTATGACGGTTGACGAAACCATTTCTGTGAAAGTAACTTCATCACAAAATAAAACTCTTATTGGAAAATCTCTCTCTAAAAGTTCTTGGTGCATCTGTAACTTGTATGGATGAAATTTTTTTTTTATTCTTTGTATTGTTCATCTACTAATCTCTAATTCAGTACTAAGTCTCCTAGTATTCGTATCAGGATCTTAGACCAAATGTGTTATTACCTGATGTATCTAATCTCTCTTTAAGTTTAGAAAAAACTTTCGCTTTGATGTCTCCGATTAAGATATTTTCCGCGATATACTCTTGAAGGGAATAAACTATTTTTTGAACATTCTCCTAAGATGTCGAATCATATCGACTATTTTCACGTAATGTTAAATAAATATTAAATATTATAATTTGGAAAATAAAAAATAAGTTTTATGTACAAGGCGATATTTAAGTAAATCCCTCTACATAATATCGTAACAATATAGCTTACCTATGCTATATCATTTATAAATTTATTAATTGACCTAACAAATCGTAAAAAGACTGGGGTAATTTATTTAAAAATTTTGAGATATTGCTTGAGTTTTGTTTCACGCTGTGTTAGAGAAGGCACAGATAAGAAAAGTAATTAATATTGCGCATAGCTAACTACATGGAAATAACATTTTAATACAAAGACATATTGAGTTATGTCGATTTACTTTATTGAAGGGTGTTAAAGTAGGGGTCATTTTAACAAAGAATTGGCTATATCTTAAAATACCCTATTCAATATATTGAAATGCTATATTTTTTGAACGCTTTTGATGAGATCTTTTCGAATAATTAACAAAATATAGTGTTTCATCCAAAAAAGTATAAGCTTGTTCTGCCACGACTTTTAGAAACACCCTGTATAAGCGAAAATATTTTCAAAATGTGCCCTCAGTAACTGTACCAGTTCTAACAAACTTTGAAATAAATTTTTTTTGACCATTATTATAAATATAATATTATATATAAATGTTACCGGTGTTATAATAACATCTAAAGAAAACAAACCTCACAAAATGTAAGTAAAATGATCTTTGTACAAAACTCTAATAGATGTTATTATAATACTACATTGATTGTAATTTTCTTGAACATGGAAATAAACTCCAAAAGCTTAGAATATAATTTTAAAGAGTATACTTTGTAATTTGCTGGATTCCTAATAAATTTATTTAAATATATACAGAGTGTCCAATGAAGTTTTCACAATCGAATATCTTGAAAACTGTTCACATGACAAGTATGAAATTTGGCAGCTATAAATAGTCGAATCTGATGCTTGTATTGATTTTAAAAAGACCATTTTTCCTCTCACGTGAACACAACAAAATTTTTTGAATGGGACAACCGGTATAATATTACATGACGATACCACACTTGTCATGATTCTATTGTACAGTAATCATAATGTGGTATATTTATTTTTATTAAATTTATTAAAGCAATGTTTTGTACTCCAATATTGGCTTTCAGTATTTCTCGCGTTTCCGGTTATGTGACGCTCTTTTGGATTGGACAACAGTTATACAGGGTATCCCACGAATTTAATGCACATCTATCGGAGTGCTCGAAATCCTAGCTCGACACTAGAGCACACCAATAGATGTGATCTGCAGTTAAGCTGTGAATTCAATGTTTTGTTATGTTATGCATTAAATTAGCTTTTAAATGAAGGGTCACATTTTGCAATACGTAACAGTTTTTCTTCCCGCAAGAGGACGCCATAATCAAAAGTTAACAAAATTGACCAAATTCCCTATGAAATTACTTTTCAATGGTGTGTCAAACTTAGTACTTTCCCTATTTAAATTTTATTGGTGATAATGACGGAAGTTGGAGGATATGTTAGAAAAATGTCCTCCTTGGAATAAAAACCTACTTGTTTTTGCGTTTTTTCCACAAAAAATCTGTTTTCGGTGCCACCATTGATCCATCCTTGCCTTGGCAAAATAAGATAAAAGAAGATGGTAAGCCAGGAAGAACCAATGTCGTAAGACATAATGTTGACACTAGTGAAATGCGTACTATGTGTTAAGCACTTCAGCGACTTTCCCAAGTCAAAAAGGAAGAAGCGGAAAGAGCTCTCTACGAGATGGTGAAAGATGAAGTGGTAGAGCCCGTCGGCAATTCCTGGACTTTTCCATTAGTCCTCGCGAAGAAGAAGAATGACTCAACACGGTTCTGCCTTGACTACCGCAAGCTCATTGATGTTATCGAGAGAGCGGAAAAGGCGTTGCTGTGGACACAGCCAGGTGGAGGTGGTTCAGCAATTACCAATCCCTTCCAATAAATATCAATTGCGAATTTTTTTGGGTTTGTGCTCTTATTACCTCCAAACCACTGACACCAATGACTGAAGTCGGTAAAAGTTTTAACTGGGATGAAGAGTGCCAAGTTGCTTTTGTCCCTTTAAACAAACAATTCGTATGAGCTTTGTTTCTAGACTTCCTGAAGAGAATTTCATACGTGATACTGATGCCAACAATGTTGGAATTGGTGCTGTTCTATCACAGCTGCAGGATGACCACAAACAAATTCTCTGTTACTGAGCAAACATGATTTTACTTGTTTTACCCTTTAAATACCCAAGTTGCATGGGTTTATTTTTATTTTATTTTACGATTGAAAAGTCTTACTCGCTATATTACGTTTTATTCTACTACTTATTATAAATCTTATTTCGCTTAACGACATTTTCCCAACAAATAGCCATAGACTATCCCATTATATCCCATCAACAGATGGTTCCACCAAATTCTAATTGTGTTTCAGTTGAATCTATTTTTATTATGATATGTCAAGATTTTGAGGTTAGATAATCTATGTAAATCAAATAAACTCAAAAAATATTTTAATACAGCAGTATTCATAATTTAGTTTTGAAATTTCACTTTGCCTTGTAGTTTGGTAAAAATATCCTCAATTTGTTGGTACGTTAGACAGTAATTTAAATTCACAAATCCTTCATGCAGTTTTTCATTTAAAAATGAAATCATACACAATGTGCTTACTTTTATCGTCAATAAATAAATCATTTTTATTGGCTGAATTAGTTAGTTGTCTTTGTGGCCGTTAAATACCGTAGATCTTTGACACACTCTATCTATCAATATATTCTGATTCTGTGCTGCTTAATTTAACAATAGGTTGTCTTTTTGAACACTAGGATATAAGTACGCTGCAGAGAATATTACATACTTTACGTACTTTTACGTAAATCACTATCACTCGCGAAATCAACATCACTGTAAACAACTAATTATCACTCCCAAAATTATTATAACAAATTCTATCATGTTTTGTCGAAACTATGTATCGAAATAATCTTTTCACATTCGCAATGTGTTGATCTGAATATTTTTCTAATTTTTGGTTACAATAAAACACTGAATATAACAAATCAGGTTTACATTTCTTTGATAGGTATAGTATACTACCTACAGCTTTTCTATTAGGGAAGTTGATTTTTATTCTTGTTTATAGGTTTAATGTCCTATGAGACATTGATGTACTTACAGATTTTGCATTTTTCATTTTGAATTTATTAATTGTTTCTATGTATGCTTCTTGAACAGAAAACATTCTCTTGGCCTTTTATTAATTTTCATTCCCAAAAACTTTTCTGGATTTTCCTTCATTTTAAATTCGGTTTCTCCAATTTTTAGTTTATTATCATTTTTGCTTGTTAACAGACATTCATCGTTAACATAAATTTCATTTGTTAAGAATAAATGAGAGGTTAAATATGATTTAATTTAACTAAAATATTTCTTAAGTAGTAGTGAAAACCTCACCTTACCTTTTCATAGTAATATTCTTAGGGAGGTTTACTCTGCGAAACACGACTTCAAATATGTTACTAGAAGTAGAAGCCTAATATTATTTGTTGAGTCTAGAATCTTGCACAGGCGAGGCTGTGCAAACATGGCGAAACATATAATGACCCTTCTAATCCGAGTCACGTATACTATTCTTCCTTCAAGCGTTAAAATAAAAATATATGTATAAAAAAGATTACTTCAACTATTATAGAAATATTGCCTATCTAGCCAAAAATAAAAATAAATAATGTAATAAATACTAACAATTTTATTTAAATTAATAATTAATAGAAACATTTTCAAAGTTCTTTAAAATCTAAATTACAGAAAATATATTATTTTTGAATGTTTGATTGTAAAGTAAAATTTATATAAATGTCAAAATTATTTATATTAAAATCTAATAGTAGTGTTTTGTTTTATTTTATTAGGAGTAGGCTGCTGATTTAATTGTTAGGTGAGAATTGTCGAGTAATATTTTGAGTCTATAAAATCTTTGATTTGAAGAGTTGCATTAACGAATTGAAAATAAGTTTTAAATAAATATAAATATTATTACATTATATTTAATAAATGTACTGTAGTGTACAGTGGAAAAATACTTAACACTAAATATCAAAATGACAGTTCTAAAAAATCAAGGCTACGTATATTTCTTTTCTTTAATACATTGCTATGGGTTACATTGATTTTATTTACTTACTTTTTTGTACTAGTAAAATAAAAGCCTATTTCTACAAAACGTGTTACATGATATTTATTTTATACGCTTGAAGAAAAAATACTTTACTTGACACAGCTAAATTGAAGTTATATTGAAAATTAAAAACTGAATGAATGTTGACAAGCTGCATGTTAGTTTCAACAAATCTAAAATAATGTTTATTGATAAAAATAAATTTCCTACGAAATAATATACACTTAATACCTAATTTAATCATGTTAAAATTAGTGTCTACTAAATATTTTGGGGATAATTCTAACAAAATATTAACGATTTCGAATAATATCAATTACTTACTTAAGGTAAGTGTTGTATAATTCGATAATTAAACCGTATTCTAATTATTGCGATTCAGTTTTATACAGGGTGTCTAAATAAGAGAGGTACGTAGCTATATCTCGGAAACTATGTATCGTAAAGCTCTCTGAAAAAAAAATCTGTACGATAAAAGCGCCAAAAAGAAATCTTTGGAAATTATTTTTAGATTTCTAACTCGACCGCCAGGGATCGTAACTGTTACACTAAATAGTAAAACGTAACATTTTTCTATTTTTTTCAAAGAGATAATTTTTGATGAAATTCTGCATATTTTTTATCTGGTACTTTTTTCCTGAAATGTGAAGTAAGAAGGTAGGGGGAGGGGCAACTTCTTTCTAGAAAATAATTAATAATGTTCAAACCGCTGAGTCAAATTGAACTGGCGACGTATCGTTTGAAATAACTTTTTTGGTCTACCTCATTATAGGCCAAGAACCGTAATTTAGTTCCTGCATGAGTTGAAGAAAGCGCCAACTGAAAATTTTCAAATGAGTTTTGAAAATGGCATAAAACGAGGTGGATGTGACCTCTAAAACAGCGGAAACCGCAGGTCGATATTTTTCTTTATTTCGGAGATATAAATAGAATAAAGAGAAGTAAATATTTATTGAGCTACCATCGTATATTTTTATGCAAATCAAATGTAAAATTCATGTTTTGTCATCTAGAAACATTAAGTTGTTGGTTCTGTTGGTAAAGGACACATACATGAAAATATTATTTAATTTCTACACTGCATTAGATACTTACAAATAAAAAATGGCTAAAAATCAACGACTAAATAAGTGCCACTGTTCTGGCTTTAATGTGATGGTTAACTTTCACTAATTAAATTAACAAACAAAAAATAAAATGTTAAACTTGAAAAGTAGAATTATAATATGGTTTTTAAATGTCATCTCAAATGTTCCATCGCATTATAGCCATAAAAGTGGTACTCACTTATTAGTTGTTGCTTTTTAGCCGTTTTCTGTTTGTTATGTATCTAATGCAGTATAGAAATTAAACATCTTCACGTAGGAGTCGAGCCCTTTACCGACAGAACTTAACAATATTTTTCAGATGACAAAACACGAATGTTATATTTGATTTGCATTAAAATATACGAGGGTAGCTCAATAAATATTTACTTCTCTTTATTGCTTTTTTGATGATATTTCCGAAACAAAGAAAGATATCGACCTGCAGTTTCCACTGTTTAAAGCTCACATCCACCTCGGTTTACACAATTTGAAAAACTCGTACAGCTGCATTTGAAATTTAAAAAAAAAAGTGATGAATTAAGGAAATTTTCAATTGGCGTCCTCTTCCAATTTATGCAGGAACTAAATTACGGTTCTTGCTCTATCATTAGGAAGAACAAAATAGCTCTTTCAAACGATGAGTTGCGGTTCAATGACTCAGCCATTTGGACATAGTAATAATTACATAGCTTCAATATCAGAAACTTTGAGCGGTTATTTAAAAATTTAGTTGTGAGACTTTATTTATGCATGTTATTTATATCAATTTAGATAGAAGACAGGGAAACAACTCTGCCGGCACGTCTCAAAATGAAGATGGACAAAACAAAGATAGATTTTTCATGCCAGGCATCACGGGTAGATTTAGGGATCAAATTGAGAAACGTAAATTATTATGGCAAAAGAAAGAACTAGATAATACCGAATCAAAAACTGCAGCTGTAGCTGTACCTTCACCGTCTGTAACACTAAATGCTAATGCACCGAGGGCAACAAAAGTATGGGAAAGTACTACATTTGCTCAAGATACTGATGGTAAGTGAACACTGTTTTTATTAAATTTGCGGAATACACGATCCTCAAAAACAACATATTTTAGGGTATAACCAACTTTCATATTGATTTAATTTTTTTAGAAGTTCACAATCTTTGATATGCATTATATACTCTGAAAAATAAATTAAAAATAATGATCCAGTAAAAACAATTGTCAGAGATGGAAAAATAATGGATGATTGAAAAATTATCAAAACTTTATTCATCTAAAAAAACTAATTTCCTTAAACATTTCTGTGCTTCCCGCATCTCATTTTAAACTCATATACTTTTACTCAGACTGCGCCTCTTTATGGACGCACTGAAGGGCAGATATATGGCAAAAGTGTGTTCTTCTTACCTAGCTCTATGGTAAGGAAAGCAAGAAGGGGAAGAATATTATCATAACACTATTAACACTAATGCGCTTGTTCACTATTAATCTCTCGTTTTAATGTAGTCTTCAGTGCCTCTTACGGGTCGCTCGGTCTATGAGTATAAGTCTATGTTCACAGCTAATCCGTAACACTTGACTTATCAAGTACACCAAAATATAATATAGGTGGCTGGGTATCCAGTCACCAATCTTACACAAAATAAAATTATGCAAAAACAAATGAAGAATCTGATGTTATAATTTATAAAAATATAATAAAAAAAATACATATTTATATTAATTAGAAAGAAGAAAAAATAAATGGACACTAATTCCCTAAGCGATTTCATATTAAATAGAAATTTGCTAATGATTTTTTTTAATCGGATAATGGTTTTGGTTGAGACCAATGAATCAGACTGTTGCTTTATTTTGTTTACAATTACAAGTTACAAATTCCACATAATCAGCGTTATTTTTTTTAGTTGTATCATGAAAAGAATATATATATATATATATATATAGTGTGTACATAAAGTATGGAATAAATTCATTTTAAGCTAAACAAACAATTTTGATTAAAAATCCTGAGACAAGTCGGTTTTTTATTTTTATTTAATGTATTTTTACATAACAATTAAATATACAGGGTAAAAATTTGTGAGTAACGATGTCATCGACAATTTTTTGAGATGGCACACTCTGTATATTTTATATTTTTTAGATTGCAAATTTCAAGGGGATTCCAAAAATATATCATACTTGTGTTCGGTAATTAATATTAAACGTTTTATTGGCTATGGAAGAAAACCCGCACATCAGCGTTCGGCAAGTTAGTCGAGAACATGATGTTCCTTTTACTTCTATTCATAAAGTGTAGTAATGATCCACTTTTCGCAAAAAACGTTATTTTTACATTTACTTTAAACGGTGAAGTCAACAGACAGAATTGTAGATATTGGGCAAAGGAAAATCCTAAATAGATGAGAGAACATCATACTCAATATCCACAGAAAATGAATATTTGGCAGGAATTGTTCGAAATAAAATCATTGGACTCGTATTTTTTTGATGGGACTGTAAAGGGGCCAACTTATCTGCAATTTTTAATGAACTTTTTGATTCCAACTTAAATTAATTTATTCTGTAGTGCAGACATTCCCGGAAATATCGATGAAAATCTTTGGTACCAACAAGATGGGGCGCCGCCACATTATGCAGCCGCCGTTCGAACATATTTTGATGAGGTTTTCCCCAATAAGTGGATTGGTAGACGAGGACCCATTGAGTGGCCTCCAAGGTCACCGGATCTCACGCTATTAGATTTCTTTTTGTGGGGTCATCTAAAAAATGTTGTGTATACAAGTAAACCCGACGACATAAATGATTTAAAAGATAGAATAAGGCAAGAAATAAATAACATTTTGCAGGAAACTATTGATAAATTTCAGCAGGAATTATTGATCGCTTAGGACACTGTCAAGCCCAAGAAGCAAAACAATTCGCAACACTTACTGTAATTTATTATGTGGCAATTTATTGTTACTGTTGTATTATTTTGTAATTTTAATTTAATTAAAGGTCTTCAAAAACAGATTTTAAAATTATTGTATCTTCAAAACTATTAATTACCGAATACAAGTATGATATATTTTTGGAATTGTCTTGAAATTTGCAATCTAAAAAAAATAAAATATACAGGGTATGCCATTTAAAAAAATTATCGATGACATCGTTACTCACAAATGGTTTACCCTGTATATTTCATTGTAATGCAAATATACATTAAATTCAAATCAAAAACCGACTTATTTCAGGATTATTCCTCAAAATTGTTTGTATAGCTTAAAATAAATTTATTCCATACTTTATGTACACACTATATATATAAATATATATATATATATATATATAAATATATATATATATATATAGGGTGAGGCATTAGTGTGGCAAAGCTCGATTAGTCCGCTATTATTGAAGTTACGAAAAAAAAGTTATTACGAAAAGTGTAGGCAGTCTTGAGATTCACATTTTAAAATCAGTCCCAAATATACAATGTGTTCAAGAACGCAGTGCCAGACAAAAATTTTGTTTTTTTAATTGGAACACCCCGTATATTTTTACATTTTTATAAACCTCCTGCCGAGCTAATTTCAACGATGTATCATACTTGATGTCTATTATATTTAATAAAGGATCTACAGCCACCTGAAAATCACATTTTTTTGAATATAGATGTCTGTAGCAGTCAAACCATTGAAAATCAATAAAAACGGCTTACATATTCCTATCCTAACTTTTCAAGTGCTCAAAAATTTGAAATCAAATCTGATTTTTAATCACTCTGTATCAAATATTCTTTTTGAGAGACAATGGTTGAAGTTTTTTGAAGACACCTAAACTATTTATTATAGGGTCTTTAATGGCCACAGTATATCATGGGGCTGCGAAGTTGAAGACAACTTGGAAAAAATCTTTTAAATTCTATAGATTATAGTAATCTTATTTATTTGAATGACGGCTCTTCAACACTAACAACTAGTAAGAGGCCTTCAGTCATAGATTTGACTATTTACACATGTTCACTTGGAGCCTACTCCACGATCCTCATAAAAATAGAAACCGAACACACACCTGTACCTTCAAGTCAAAGGAGTTACTAGATCTGGAATCTTAACTAAACTGATTGGACATTATATTCATCTGCACTAGAATCTTATAATACTTCTTTAACTTATCAAAGTAGGTAAACAAGGGGGATACCAGCCCACAAACCGGTTTTCCAAAGACCAATGCCAAGGTCAGGGTCAGGGTCATGAAAAATGTGAAATGTTATGCCAAGGTCAAGGTCAAAAATTTGAAACGTGAAATGGAGACAAAGGTTAAAAATCCGACAAATGTAAGCGAGCGCAACATTTGGATTTTTCAGTTCTTACATAATGCTTTGTATGTACAAACAGAGATTAGATAGATTTTCAAAAAAAGTATTTAAACTTAAACAAGACATAATGAATTACGAGCAAATGCAAGGCTTTATATAGTGTTTTTGAAAAATTGAAAATAAGTGATTGAAGTAGATTCCTTATAAATAGAGTTGACCAAAACATCACAGAGTAGTGTACTCGACAACTTCAAAATGAATCTGCAAAATGTTAACGAACAGCTAATGTTAGATGTAGAGCACAAAGAGATTTTAAAATTAAACCAGCTACAATCCAATAGTCCACACAAATTAAAATCAATAAAAATGGTAACCACAAAATTTGGAGAAGCAGTGTTGGTGGAACTTGCCCAGAACAGAATATATTTACCAGAGAGATCAACTGCATTTTTGAAACCCAACCTAAGTGAATTGGGTAATGGTGATTATTCCATAATCTATGCTGGCGAGAAAAGTTTGTCAATGGGGAAATCAACATTTCTATTCAAATTTGAAAAATGTCTATAAATTTATTGAAAAATAAAAATAATTAAAAGTTAATATATATTTTACTTCATCAATTCAGTACCAGACAGTTCACCTGAAGTACGTAGCTGCATAAATGGTTTACAAACATGTTATATTTGTAAAGAGAAGCCAATAGAAGTATTATTCCTTCCCTGTAGTCATAGGGTTTGTTGTGTAGAATGTGGAAAAAGAGTAAAATATACTTTTTGTCATGTCAAACTAGTAGCAATTGTTCGAAATCTGTACATTGTACAAATTTGACAAAATTGGGTTGATATCAATATAGTTAATTGATAGGGACATGTACGTGAACGCAAATCAATTTGGTAGAAGTGTTTTAAAAAATTAATATTATTTTACTTAAACTTATTTTATAACTACCGAATCCCAAGGTCAGTCTTATTCTAACTAGCTATAGACATATGTGAACGCAAGGTTGTGCAACTTGAGCAAAAGTGGTTTACGACCAAGATCAACCGGTTTTTATAAATATAAAGACATGTAGAATTGAAACGAGAACGCAAACCATGTCTTCGATTACTAAAGAACGTTGGGCAGTACAAAATTATGAAAATATGAAGATTTTGAAGATGGGATTGCGATTATATTATAAAGTGATAGTGAACGTCCGATTACACCAGGTCGAGACATAACAACACTGATGAAAATATATAATAAACATCCTAAGGATTCCAGACAAGTACCACTAGTATCTATGGTAGAAACAGATGGTACTCTGTAGAAGAATGTAAGGATAAAGCTATACAATATGAAAAAGCCGCTTAAGCCTGTAATGACTATCTTGAGGGTGAGCTTCATCTTTGCTGATTACTCAATATTTTGGACAACTTAAATATAAATACACGACTAGAAATTTCCAGATACCTACAAAACTATTTGAGGGATGCTAATTATATAGAAGAAAATGATGATAATGATAATGATACGAGTAGTGGAGCAAAGTCGGTTCTAAATAATGCGAGAAACTGCCACTAGATGGCGTTGGTGGCGCTGCTGTAGCGCTCACAGACGCGCCGTTATTATTGGTTCAATTTAATTGCGAAAAAGACAGGTATTATCTATAAGTGACGTAGATGTCAAATTTAAAGAATAGCATGCGCAGTGAACGTTGCCGTAAGGGCATTAGCGCTTAACTTCGTTATTATTGGTTCAATTTAATTGCGAAAAAGACAGGTATTATCTATAAGTGACGTAGATGTCAAATTTAAAGAATAGCATGCGCAGTGAACGTTACCGTAAGGGCATTAGCGCTTAACTTCGTTATTATTGGTTCAATTTAATTGTGAAAAAGACTGGTATTATCTATAAGCGACGTAGATGTTAAATTTAAAGAAAAGCATGCGCAAGGGACGTTGCCGTAAGGGCATTAGCGCTTAACTTCGTTATTATTGGTTCAATTTAATTGTGAAAAAGACTGGTATTATCTATAAGTGACGTAGATGTCAAATTTAAAGAATAGCAAGCGCAGTGAACGTTGCCGTAAGGGCATTAGCGCTTAACTTCGTTATTATTGGTTCAATTTAATTGTGAAAAAGACTGGTATTATCTATAAGTGACGTAGATGTTAAATTTAAAGAAAAGCATGCGCAAAGGACGTTGCCGTAAGGGCATTAGCGCTTAACTTCGTTATTATTGGTTCAATTTAATTGTGAAAAAGACTGGTATTATCTATAAGCGACGTAGATGTTAAATTTAAAGAAAAGCATGCGCAAGGGACGTTGCCGTAAGGGCATTAGCGCTTAACTTCGTTATTATTAGTCCAATCGAATTGCGGAAAAGACAGGTATGATCTAGATGTTGCGTAGATGAAAAAGACATATTTTTTTATGTGCTGTAGCGCTCGCGGACCCGCCGAATTTGAATAAATTATAGATAATATTCATATGCAACATTGTAACTTAGTTTTATGAAGAATGCGAGTTTGTTATTTTGCGTTTCATTTAAACGACTAATTAAAATTCAATATATGTAATTTGCAAGTTAATTATTATAAAAAATGCAAGCAAGTAATTTTATGCTTCATTTAAACGTCTAATTAAAATTCAATATATGCAATTATTGCGTTCCACGTAAACAACCAATTAAAATTAAATATATACAATTTGCAAGTTAATTATAATAAAAAATGCATATCCTTGATAAAACCACATTTGCATGAAATGCTTTGTATGTACAAACAGAGATTAGATAGATTTTCAAAAAAAGTATTTAAACTTAAACAAGACATAATGAATTACGAGCAAATGCAAGGCTTTATATAGTGTTTTTGAAAAATTGAAAATAAGTGATTGAAGTAGATTCCTTATAAATAGAGTTGACCAAAACATCACAGAGTAGTGTACTCGACAACTTCAAAATGAATCTGCAAAATGTTAACGAACAGCTAATGTTAGATGTAGAGCACAAAGAGATTTTAAAATTAAACCAGCTACAATCCAATAGTCCACACAAATTAAAATCAATAAAAATGGTAACCACAAAATTTGGAGAAGCAGTGTTGGTGGAACTTGCCCAGAACAGAATATATTTACCAGAGAGATCAACTGCATTTTTGAAACCCAACCTAAGTGAATTGGGTAATGGTGATTATTCCATAATCTATGCTGGCGAGAAAAGTTTGTCAATGGGGAAATCAATCATATCCTTGATAAAACCACATTTGCATGAAACGAATTTAGCTATAAAAGTCGAAGCACATAAACCAACAATACAGTCTTAAAAGTCGCTTCACCAATGCCAGTTAGTATTCAGTGAACAGTTTCCAGTTTTTTTATTGTAAGTACCTTTAATAATTTTTTTATTTTTTCAAAAAAATTTTTTCAAATTTTTTTTTCTCAAATTTTTTTTTCAAATTTTTTTTCTAAATGTTTTTCAAATTTTTTTTCAAAATTTATTATTATTATTTTAGATGAGTTTTCTGGAAAAATTAAACGAATTTACCTCATCTACAGATACTGAAATCAAACCGATAATTAAGCTAAAGGACCTGCAAAAAAGTCATTAAATTTGAAGAAAGACTTAAGCAACTTCGTAAAGATATTAAACTGTACGAAGACAAAGAAAACGTTATAAAACAGTTGGGAAATTTAAATTTGGACAATATAAGAATACCGAAAAAAACATGTTACCCCTTAAGACGAATACAACCAACATCAGTTCCAACGACAAGGATGGACAATTAAATGGTCAAATTAACAAGACATTTACAATATCGTGCATCTCATTATCTGCTATATGTATTTTATTACTAAAATTTCTTTATAAATGTATTCAAAGAAGAATTCGATCCTCGTGTCATGTTGCAATAAACAACTAAAAATATACAAAAGGTGTTTTATTAAAACTCAAAAATTTTGTCCAGAATGTCCAGAATAGCCATGCCGATATACAGGGGTTTGTTAAAGAGTAGTTCAGCCTTTTTTAATTCGATAGCCATCAGTTTGTCATCAAAAACTCTTCGACTATGAAATCGGGGGCTGGCTATCAAATTTTTTTCACCATAACGACCCTCGTAAGAAGTAAGTAATTTCACTACCCTATGAAGCCTAATGTTTTCCATAGTCTTACCGAAGACAGCGTTATTAGCAAGTTTAAATTGATTTTTCTTAAAATTACTTGTGGCCACAGTCCTTAAACGAGTATTCAGCTCGATATAGGACTTTAGCCAAGCTGATTGTTTAAATTTTAATACTTTATGAATTTTGGTTAATTTTAAGCCATGTAATCGTATGGAAAAACACCTTTCCTCGTCAACAGTTTGAACATTTCATTATTCAAGTTACCAAATTCCCTTTTTAATGTAACCAACTCCTCTATTTTTAATGTAGACACCAACTCATCGAGACTGGTACCCAAAAATCTAAAGGAGTCTATATATCGAAATTTAATTTTAGTTTTTGGTTCATACTGTGTAAAAGAAATATATTTTTCCATATTTACAGGTAGTACACTCAAAGGTCCACGTTTAGCAAGATCTCTAATAATAAAATGATGATGATGATGATGTCTTTTTCTTTAAACTTATTCTCGCAAATGTGACAGCAGACACCGTTTGCGAGATTAGGCATACGAATAGGAACAATATTTAATAATTTTGATTCAATAAATTTCGCTACATCTAACATTTGATTCGCAAACCAGTCCATGCAATCTTCCCCTCTATAACTATTGTAGTAGGAAATCTGATTATCGTAGCTACATTTTAAGTAGAAGCCTGCACTAAATGTTTTGTGATGCTGATACTTGGTGGTTGTATGAGATATCTTTTTATCACACTTTTCTAAAATTGACTCGAAATCGGCATAAACGACAAAAGGACATTTCTGTTTGTATACATGATTTTTAAATTCAACGTTATCATATGAGGGGAAATATATTTTACAATCGTTACTATTTATACACAAAATTTCGTGGTCCGTTAGTTTTTTTTCGCTTTGCGAATAATTTAAACACCTATCACAAATAAACTTTTTATATTCACTCTTGCTAAGTTGACTTGAAACTAGCCTAGATAAATTTTTAATCCAACAATAATGGTATTTAATGGTGGCGGTAGTAGTGTCCTCATTGTTGACGGGAGGAGCCTCGTAGTCGTTTAATTTTGGAAAATATTCATCTTGAATTAAAAGCAAATTTACATGAACCGGCAGTTTATTTTTAGTTAAACGTGCAGGTACCACTACGTAAAATGACCTTTCATTAGTTTTATTTAGTTCTAAAGCGTAAACGTTTTAAAAGAGATTTCATTTAACTTTTCAGATTTTGATATTTGTGTTAATTTCATAGGCAATTCTAAACCGTCTGTATTCAAAACTGTACTATAATGGGGGTAATTAGATGTATATTGAGAGTTTATTTTAGCGGGAAACAAAAAACTCGTTACGGCCCAGTAAAAACACGCCAGGTCTGCATTTTGGACGTTTATGCATGCCTTTTTCGCTAATATTTCTTTTGGCAGCTGAATGAAGGATGAACCGTTCCCAATTTCAAATTTTGTTAATTTTATGATACACCGCAACCTTTTTAACTGACCCATTTTGGTGTAAATTTTTATTTTTTGCCCTACCGTGAAATTACATTTTTTTATCGCTAAAGAACATTTCCTAAGGTGATTACTAATTAGTGATAGCCATTTGTTTTTATCTGAATATGTAGAAATATTTTGCTGAGTTTTAAGAATTTCTTCAATTTTTTGAAAAGCGAGTGCGAAATTCATGATGGTTCTAACCTAATTTTTCACTATTTTAAAAAGGGTCCTTGGAGCGCAACTCTTGGATATCTCGTGCAGGCCAATAAAAATTAAACAGAAGCTCCCTTTGTTCAGATCGACAATGTGATTCTTGTAGATTGTAGTAGACCTTTTGGGCAGAAAGGTGACGTTCTCCTCTAATTCTACGAGAATGGATTCCCCAAATTTTGGAACGTAGGGTTGCAGGTCCTTTAGCTTAATTATCGGGTTGATTTCAGTATCTGTAGATGAGGTAAATTGGTTTAATTTTTCTAGAAAAACAAAAAAAATTTTGATAAAAAATTTGAAAAAAAAATTTTGAAAGAAAATATTGAAAAATTATCATTAAAGGTACTTACAATAAAAACTGGAAACTGTCCACTAAACACTAACTGGTAGCACAATAAAAAAAACAACTGGAAACTGCTCGCTGAATACTAACTAGCACTGGTGAAGCAACTTTTACGACTGGATTGTTGGTTGATGTGCTTCGACTTTTATAGCTAAACTCGTTTCATGCAAATGTGGTTTTATCAAGGATGATTTTTTATTATTATTAACTTGCAAATTGTATATATTTAATTTTAATTGGTTGTTTACGTGGAACGCAAAAATTACATATATTGAATTTTAATTAGTCGTTTAAATGAAGCATAAAATTACATGCTTGCATTTTTTATAATAATTAACTTGCAAATTACATATATTGAATTTTAATTAGTCGTTTAAATGAAACGCAAAATAACAAATTTGCATTCTTCATAAAACTAAGTTACAATGTTGCATATGAATATTATCTAAAATTTATTCAAATTCAAATATGAAAAAATCACAGCGCCGGCGGGTCCGCGAGCGCTACAGCACATAAAAAAATATGTCTTTTTCATCTACGCAACATCTAGATCATACCTGTCTTTTCCGCAATTCGATTGGACTAATAATAACGAAGTTAAGCGCTAATGCCCTTACGGCAACGTCCTTTGCGCATGCTTTTGTTTAAATTTAACATCTACGTCGCTTATAGATAATACCAGTCTTTTTCACAATTAAATTGAACCAATAATAACGAAGTTAAGCGCTAATGTCCTTACGGCAACGTTCACTGCGCATTCTTTTCTTTAAATTTGGCATCTATGACACTTCTAGATAATACCTGTCTTTTCCGCAATTCAATTGGACCAATAATAACGGCGGGTCCGTGAGCGCTACAGCAGCGCCACAAACGCCATCTAGTGGTAGTTTCTGGAACTTTTATTTGGAACATACTTTGCTCCACTACTGATACAGACGAAGAAATGCAACCGTTGGATACACAGCAGCCATGGAATACGTTTTTAAATAATTTGCCTTTTCTAAAAAATTGGTTGATTTGTTGGTAAATGATAGTAGGATTCTTGAAAATTGGCAAACATTTCATAAGTAGTAGCAAAACGATTAGAATCAAAATCTAAATTTAAATCATGATACAGATATCGTTCCGAGTTGAGAAAGATACCAATATTTGTTAGATTACAGTGATTAAAGTGACTCATATTTTTTAACAATTTTCCTTTACAATCATCTTGAAAGGCAACTATAATATGTCTAGGACTTTCTAATTTTGTGGAAGTTTTAACATTCCAAGTATGACGTGTGGAATCGTTTAATGTGGGATATTCTATCAGTTCCCAACTTCTAAATTTAATTGGCAAGTCTATATTACTCTGAATTATTTTATTTAATCGAAGTTGTTGGCTAATATGTGGAATATTCCAATATATCTTGCTAATTTCACATTTTGGTTTTTCTGTCTCATCTGTTGCAATGACACAATCCACATCATCTTTTTCGCGAATGAGAATTAATTCCTGCCTCATTTAAACCAATTTTACGAAAATCTTCAAAAAAGCCAGAAAAAAGTTTTAATGCTATGTAAACATTAAAATTACCGTGATTATCAATTAAAAGTTTATTGATTAATGCAATTGTCTTTCCGGCAGAATCTTTTGAACCATCTTTAGGGAACCAGGATGCATTTTGAAGTAATTTGCTCTCATTTTCATTTATTGAGAGATAGTTTTTCAGAGTAGACGCTAAGCCAACACCTTCTAACCGAATCATTTATTACACCAATCATTTCATATCTTATTTCCATAAAGAGATGTGCTATAGCATTATTTATAAAATGAAATTTTGTTGGCGTCTTATTTTGTTCTGTTAAGAATTTCCCTTCTAAATAAAGGTAACTATTACATGGAAGAGTAAAAGCGTCAATATCTTGAACGGCCATTCTAATTTCATCATTATAGTTAACAGAGGTTAGGGTATGGGATTGATAGGTGTGAAATTGATAATCCTCAATGGTCGTATCAGTAAATGGTTGTCCGGTTACGTTTAGGAGATCCATTACAAACTTTAAATCCAAGAGATTGTAAAAATTTACGGTTTTGCGATGTTAACTGCTTAGTGGTTCTCAAAACACTGTTTTCCTTGTTATTATATGGTCTTTTATAATAATAGAGGTGACAACTTGGAAACAACCAAACCATTATTCAATTTTTCTAAGATGCAAGCGAATAGTAATTGTCTCGTGATTGAATTTTATAAGTTCACCCGTTTGCTGAAACACCTTAACTGTTATGTTGTTTATTGTCTTGACGTTTACAGGATAATACAAAATAGTTTGTGGTTGTTCCACTGTTTTATAGCCATTGGGAACCTGAAGGAAAAATTGGTGAATTATGTGAACCGGACGTCCATTAAGGAAACAGCCGATCGTGTAGTTTTTGGAGATGACTCGAAACGAGGTTTAATCATAGGTCCCAGTGGATCTGGTAAAGCCAATGTTATATTATCACTTATACAACATCCGAACGGTTTAAGATTTGAAAATGTATATGTATGCTCTAAAAGTTTACATCAATCAAAATATTCACACTTGCGAAATTTACTTCAACCTATTAAAGAGATTGGTTATAAGGAGTATGACAAAATGGAGGAAGTGATTGTCTGAGTTAATCAAAAATAATTCTATTATACTATTTGATGACATAAATCTACAGACTGTTTTTATCTTTGAAAATAAAATTAAGGATACTGAGAATCAGTTTGATAGCACGTTTGGAGTTTATTTCAACCCTGAAAATCAACAACGGGCTATTGGTGATTCTCCATTAACATTTGACGGAAAAGATGTAGTAATTCAAAATCTCAAGTATAAAGGCACACCTGGTCTTTATGAATTTTTATTCAAAAAATATCCTATCATGTCCGGAAGAGGCGATAGTGTCCTCCCCAACTCCAACTACAACACCCTTCTACATTTGTAAACCTTCCGAATTTCACAGTAAATGTATATTAACTATTCGATTTTATTCTAAGTAAAAAGTAATATTTTCATTCAATTTGTAATTCAATGTCGGATTGAAATAAGTGAATAATTATGTATAATGAATCTTTTTATTTTGTATTTCATTTTAAATAAGGCGTCATATAATCATACTGAAAATGGTACATACATGTTTTTGAAATGTCTAACACAGCGAAGTCGAAAATACCGGAAAAAAGTGCCCCCCTTTGATCAAAAATCGACGGGTATCTGCGTTTTTTTAAAACGTTGACGCAGTTCCTAATTATGACTCTGTTTTGTTTTCGTTTGGCCACCCTGTATATTTTTCCTTATTAATTGGAATGAGAGTAATTTTATCAAATTTAGCAAGATCTCGAATTATGAAATGGCTGTCATATCCACTTAAATTATGAGAAATAACGGCTATGACAAATTGTTTACGAAATTTTAAGTTGCATGATTCATGCGTAAATCGCCTGAAGTCACCTGTAAAATGATTATGGTCACGAACTATTATATCTTTATTTCTGAACACTTCCTCACAAATATGACATGAGTGTGCATTGACTTTTGAAAGTCTTTATTTCATGGGAATATGTTAAATATGTTTAAAGTTAGATTCAATCACTTCCGAACAATGTGTCATTTCTTTAGCAAACCATTGCATACAGTTTTCACCACGGTAACTATTAAAATATGACAAATTATTCTCAGACTCACACAAGTTATGTATGTGTAAGTGTGTAAGTCGTCCTTCAGAACTAAAATAATTGAGACACTTATCACAAATATTTTTTTTGTTTATTTTGTTTATTAAATTGAGAATCTATTAACCGTGATAAATCTTTAATATGACAATAGTGATATAGCATATCAAGATCCTCCTCCTCCTCCTCCTCCTCCTCCTCCTCCTCCTCCTCCTCCTCCTCCTCCTCCTCCTCCTCCTCCTCCTCCTCCCCCTCCCCCTCCTCCTCCTCCTCCTCCTCCCCCTCCTCCTCCTCCTCCTCCTCCTCCTCCTCCTCCTCCTCCCCCTCCTCCTCCTCCTCCTTATTTATGGCAGTTATATTCTAATTAGTTTTGTTTACGTTTATTATCGTTTTTCTAGTGTTACTACTTTGTTTAGAATTTGTCGGTTGATTTGGTGTAGTTTATTTATGCCATTTATGTCAAGTCAATTCCTTTGATGTGGCCTTCAGAATCAGGTTACGGCAGTTGAGTAATTGGCTCATGAGTGCACGTGGCGGTATTATCGCTTTAATTTCCACCTCATTTATAGATTTGAAATAGCCTAAGTAAATTCAGAGGCATTTGTTTTTTTGAACTTCAAATTTATAAAAATGGGATTCGGTTGCTGATCCATATTAGTGACTTCCGTAGTCTATTTTTGACCTGACCATAGTAATTTGCTTTTACCTAGTATTAGGCCCAAAGATATTTTTTAAAGTTAAATGTTACTAAGGTGATTTGCTTTCCTAATCTTTTCCATTTCTAAAAAATATACAGATTTCGGTCTTGTTTTTAGATATAGAGAGAACGATTTCATCGCTCCACTTTTGAATATTGCTGAATTCTTTATTTAAGAGATCTCTATATTTCTTTACTGTTTTATTGGTTATATACTAATATATCGTCGGCGTCAAGAATAATATTTTTATATTGTCCAAGTGAATAGTAGAGATTGTATAGAAAAATGGGCTAAGAATACTACCCTGTCGGAGTTCAGTTTTCGAATATCTTGGAGAATTCAATTCCTGGTTTATTTTAAGTCGTGCTGATAAGTCTGAATACGCTGATTTTACGAATTTTGCGATTTTGATCGGAAATTCAATATTTACGAGTTTTTCGTGTAATATGTCTAAATGGACATTGTCGTAATATAATGTAATGTCTATTAAAGTTGGTGTGTTGTAAACTTAAGTAAATATCATTGGGTAGTATTGTTAGGGATTATTGACTTGTTCTAGAATATCTATAAACGTTCTGCGATTCTCAAAGATTTTTTTCATTTTCCAGCCAATGTTCCAGTCTATTCTTAATCATCCTTTCAAAAGTTTTTAATAGACAGGATGCTAGAGCAATTGGTACGAATTTGGAGAATCTGCTTCTTTACCTGTTTTTTTGGTAATATTAAATATTCCTTCTAGCTTTCTGTAAACTAGTTCCCACTTGACTAGATACCATAAATATAAATCACACGACTTAGATGACTTGAAGATACGCATTACTAAAACGATTAGATCTATTACGGCATAGATGTTACACAATGTCAGAAACCACTTTTACTTAAGATTGGGATATTGCCAGACAAGCATGGGAAATATTTCGTACATCTCTTCCATTAACTGTAGTTGTAATTTATTTCTATTTATTAAAACTGATATTTTTGCAATTATTTTTTTCTTCATTAATTTCGAATGGAATTCAGAAACCAGACACAGTGCTGAAGTTCCTTAAATGCGCTTTCCAGTTATTGTCACTTGGCATACTATCTAATTTAAAAAAAATGTCGGTAACATTACCGAGAGAAGTCAGGTGAGCCTTTAGTGCGATGATTAGACCGTAAATATCTGCTACAATCACAATGGCTGTTTCACGACGTATAAATCGTTTTGTTTACTTAAAAAAAAATATATTAATTTCACAGTAAAAGGCAATACCGTCGTCCTTGCTGTTATTTATTAAAAGTGTTTTTTTAAAAACTGAATAGGAACCCTGTATAATATACCGTGTAATTCCTGAGCTGAATTCAGCAATTTCGAAAGTTGCTTAAGTTTATAGTAACTTATATTATTATAAATACACTTCATATCTTTCGTAGTTAATGTTAATGATTATTTATCAAATATCTCCCAGATACTTTTGAATAACGAGATCAAATTTTAGAAGTCATTATAAGTGCGGAATATTCTAAATTACACAGTTATTCCGATCAAAATAATTTATTTTCTACTAATGTGACTGTTTTAGTTTAGAAATCAACACAATTAATACAACAATAATACACTTTTGGTGGAAAGTGTCTAGCAAACCTAAGTCACATTAATTATATATTATAATATACTACACTCTTCCCTACAAAGTAAGAATGAATGAAAACGAAATTAATATAACACGATAGATAAAATATTTCAACTTTAAAAATAAGTCAACCGATCTGGTTGTTTTCTAATTCTTTTAGAGATTTGATTTTCATAAAGTTGGGCGTTCACCAATATCGTTATTTATTTGAAGTAAACTTATAGACTTTGCTACGGTACTTTCATTCTCTGTAAAGCTTTCATTAGTTAAACCACTTTGAATTTTAGTTTTTATTACTTGATTCGTATGACGCTTTCAAGTAACATTGTAACGTTTAACTTCGGCATTAGGCCCTTTTATTCCGATCTATCCAAATTGAACCTTATTTGAATTAAAGGAATATCAGAATGCTATTAAATATAGGTTATTACTTTATTTACGTTTTTCTCAGCTGACAGTACTGGTTACTGTGTCAATGTTTGACACTTATGACAGCCTCTAGGTTAAGTTACGATCCGATTGTTAGCGTTGTCGATGTGATCGAGACATATTTTGAGTATCGGGGTAACAGTCACTGATGTTATGCGTTAGTATTTCGAGAGGGGTCGCGAACGAAAAGTATTTAGAGGCGAGTGTGTTGAAGACGTGAAAACCATTATTATTTCTTCGATTAGTTACAAACATTTGATTGAGTTAAGATTGCTTCAACTACCCGGCTGTACGGGGATATTATCTTTTAATTTATCTGCTTTTAAAATTGTGACTCACGTTTTAAAAATATAAATTTGGTAACTACATTTGTATTCTTGGGTTAATGCGTACATCTCGTAGTTTTTATGTATCTAAGCATTTGCTGAGGAAGAAAGTAGTAATTTAGTTTTTTTTCTATTAGTGTTTTTATCTTCATCTTCTTCGTCTATAGTCTTATTTTTGACAACTTTTGACCTTCAATTGGAAACCAGGTTATTTTCACCGGTTTGACATTGGAGGACTTTGTCCTTAGAAGGGGTGATCCATTCTTGGCCGATACATTTGAAAGACCCGAATTCACTTCACGACCTTGCATGGGCCGAGGTACCTGTCAGAGTCCTGTTTTCAGACCGGGGGAAAAGGATTTGAAAATCAAAACTTTATATTAATGATTTAGATCTTATTATTGTCTATTAGCTTATTGATTTATTTTTTACATATTTTTATATGGCAATTTATTGACAATAGTTTGTAAATATTAATTTTAATCCCTGACATTTATCTACCAGGGTATTTTACCCTATAAGTTTTTTAATCTAAATTATAAATATATACATTTGAGTAGAGTTGTAAATCCTCTTCTGAGCTCAGAACGTGGGTCCTGTACTTATAGGAACTCGTAAACATACGATTGGGGAGTCCGGCTCTGGTTAATAAATAGTTAACATCTTTTATCACCAGTCCCGATATTTAAGCAAATTAGTGAGTTTTATATTCCAAAAAATTACCTACGAGTGCATTAAACCTAAAAGAAAACTATCAAGTTAGTAGCTACAGATTTTGTAAGTTTTTAATTCGTTCCTTAATTTGATACATCAGTAAACCCAAATTACTGTTTTCTTTGTACGGGTTAAATATTGGAAGTCTTATCAGTATAAAAACTGGTTCGACTGAGATTGTGTGAACTGTTCAGGTCCGCATTTACCTTTTCCAAATGAATAGAATATTTAATAATGGATGAAACAACGGATTTAACTGTGGGTACTTCCGTTTCTGGGAGTACACCCTCCAAATCATATGCATCAGCAATAAGTTCACCAAAATTCCCAAGCAAGAAACAAGCTATAGTATTCACTTCATTGGAAAACACTAAATTCGAAGAATATTTGATCTCATTAGGAAAGATAATTGAACCACACAATATTATATTTATCTCTAGAATTTCTAATAACCGAATATGTATTTATCTAGCAAATGAGGATCTAGTAAAATCATTTATGAACAGCCATAAGGGCGAAATAATAATTGGTCAAACTACTATCATAGCACGACGACTTATAACCCCTAGTGAGCGGTTGTTATTATCAAATGTCTGTCCATCAGTACCAAATAACCTAATAGAAAATGAACTTAGAAACAAAGGAATCAATCTAGTGTCACAAATTACATGCCTCCGTATTGGTACAACCCTTCCTGAATTCAAACACATCCTTAGTTTCCGAAGACAAACCTACATCACTCCTTTAGTAAATGTACAACTACCTGACTCCATCATCGTAAACCACGAAAATACTTCTTATCGTATTTTTTTATCCGTAGACAACAATGTATGCTTTAATTGCAAACAAAAAGGCCATATCGCAACAGACTGCTCTTTACCAGTTCCTTCAACACTGCAACCACAAGTAACAACTTTAACAAATATCCCACCTCCAATGCCAAGTGTGGTGACAACTCCTCCGTCCTCCTCAATCATGCCATCCAGTATAGCTTCTACCAATACCAATTCATCTACAACTTCGACAACCATTAATACAACATCTAGTAAAACATCAATGAACCCTATACCACCTACACCACCTCCACTAAAAATCGTGTCCATGCTCTCTAGCAGCTCGAACAACCCTGCCAAACGTGCATTACCCGAAACCCCTTCTCCAACAGGAAAAAACAAGGAGGAAATTGAGTTTCAAAAACCTGTTCCTCCTAAAAGTGCTAAAAAATTTAAAACCAAAAATGAGACAACAATCTTGGATGTAAAGGAGCAACTGAATCTAGCAAAAGAACTATTTGAGGGGGACACGGATAACAAAGTATTAACTTTCTCAGAAATTTGTCTTTTCTTTGAAAACGTACAAGGCTCTACTGACCCGCTAAGTGTAGCTAAATCTATTACAAATAATGTTAAAGGTGTAGTTGAATTACTCCAAAAAATTCACCCTTATTTATCCGATAAAAATATGAAAAGGAAATGCACAAGATTGGCAAAAAAAATACAGTTACAACTAAATGTAGAATACAGCAACGAAGAAGACAGTGACTCATCAACGTCGATAATATCTAACAATTAAATTCACTACAATATTACAGTGGAACCCAAATGGGTTATATTCCCATTTGGAAATGTTTAAGCTCCTATTATCAGAATACGCTCCTACAATAATCTGTCTCCAAGAAACCCGTTTTTTAAATAGTAAGATCTATAACCTAAAGAACTATGCCAGTTTTTATCTTAACAGAAATAACCCATTGATTGCCAGCGTAGGGGTAGCTATATACGTTAGAAATTCTCTGGACGCTGAACAAATCCCGCTACAAACTAACCTGGAAGCAGTTGCTGTTTCTATTCATGGCCCCATAAAAATAACTTGTTGCAATATCTACTGCCCTCCAAATGCATTGCCTAATAGAAATGAAATTACAAGCCTTTTAGCACAGTTACCTACACCAAGAATTATTTTAGGAGATTTCAATGCACATAATGATATTTGGGGATCTAAAAAGAATACACCTTTTGGAATCACTATGGAAGAAGTTTGCAACCAATCCGGCATCAACATTATGAACGATGGGCGACCTACAAGATTCAATACAGCAACAGGAGAAGGTTCAGCCATAGACCTCACGTTATGCGATCCTAGCCTGTCATTAGTCTTTCATTGGGACGTTCTTCCAGATCTTTATGACAGTGACCATTTCCCAATAATTATCTCTGGTAACCAGGTAAATGGAAAAATATCTCCGGAAAAGTGGAATCTCAACCGAGCAAATTGGGAGCTTTATAACTCCATAATAGTTAAAAAAATCGATAACGACAGAAGCGAGGACATCTTAAACTCCGATGTGGACGACATGGTAAACAAATTTTCTGCTTTAATAACTAATGCCGCTGAAGAAGCTATTGGAAAGATCACAGTAATAAAAAATCATACACCAGTCCCCTGGTGGAGACCTGAATGTGCCGAAGCAACAAAGAACTATAAATATGCTTTCAATAAATATAAAAGGTATAAGACACAAGAAAATATGCTTCAATTTAAACGTTTAAGAGCACTGGCCCGATTAATAGTAAAACAAAGCAAAAGAAAATCATGGATTGAATTTATATCAAGCATTAATAATTCTACTTCAGCTAAAACCGTGTGGAAAAATATTAAAAATATCTCAGGAAATAATAGTTTTACCGAGATTACCTTTCTCAAACATCAGAATGTTACTGTAACATCTCCAGACCTAATATCGGAAGCTTTAGCAGAGTCTTTTGCGGATTACTCCAGTAACAACAACTATAGTAACACTTTTTTAAAGCTAAAAGAAGCTGAGGAACGACAGATAATTGTCAGACAAGAAGAGCACTCCGATGCTTTAAATGAACCCATTACAAAAGTCGAGATGAACTACATCATAAATTCAATGAAAGACTCTGCTCCAGGAGTCGACAACATACCAATAGTTTTTATTAGAAACCTGCCAACCTCTGGAAGCGATCTTTTATTAAAAATTTATAATAAAATCTGGACTAATAATGTTTTCCCCCAAACATGGTTAAAATCTATTGTAATCCCTATCTTAAAAACCGGTAAGCCTAAATCAAACCCAGACTCATATAGGCCAATCTCAATTACATGCGCAATGGCTAAAATATTGGAAAAAATCATCAATGCGAGGTTAATGTGGTCCTTGGAAAAAAGAAATTTATTAATCCCTGAGCAAAGTGGTTTTAGAAAACGTAGGTCAGCCGCAGATAACCTAGTGGACCTAGAATCTGAAATCCATGAATCTTTTGCCAATAAAGAAAACTGTTTAGCTGTTTTTTTTGACATCTCTAAAGCATATGATACTATCTGGAGATACAAGATTATTAAAGTACTGGAGAGCTGGTCAATAAAAGGAAATATTCTAAATTTCATTTATAATTTCTTGGAAAGACGTTTTTTTGTAGTCCGAGCTAATGGAGCCTATTCGTCGGTTAAAATTCAAGAAAACGGTATCCCACAAGGGTGTTCTCTTAGTGTAACATTGTTTTTGATTGCGATAAATGACATAATTGCAAACTGCAGTCCTACAATTAAGGCCAGACTCTATGCAGACGATCTAGTCATATATAGCCGAAGTCGAGACTTACGTTCACTCTATCTCTTAATACAGTCATTCTTATCACTTTTAGAAGATTGGTCAGATAACTCAGGTCTTCAGTTTTCTATATCAAAAACTAAATGCCTTTTATTTTCCAAAAATAATAATATAGTCCCAAATAACCTTCAATTATTTGGACAACCCATTGCATTGGTTGAGGAAATAAATTTCTTGGGGATGATCTTCGACAAAAAATTATCGTGGAAACGGCAGGTACAAAACCTCAAACTAAGATGTCAAAAAGATCTAAATCTAATGAGAACTGTATCATCTAAACGATGGGGGACCGACTGCTCGATGCTAATCAAAATATACAAATGCATAATTAGACCTAAGCTAGACTTCGGGGCTATTGCCTACAACTCTGCAAAAAATTATGTATTAAAGCAATTAGACATAATCCATAATGCTGCTATGAGAATTGCTACTGGAGCGTTCTGCACAACTCCAACTAATAGTATCCACTGCGAGGCCGGAGAACCTAATTTACACTTACGGCGAAATTATTTAACACTAACTTATGCTGCAGCCACAGCCTCCTATCCCACTAAACCTGTCTATCGAAACATATTTGCAAACCGTTTCAGAAATACCTTTCTCCAACATCCAAGATTAGACCCCCCATTCCACGAACGACTTAATACAATCCTAGAAAATCTTGATATTCCTCTTCCTAAAACTTATAATGAGTCATGTTTAGAATCTTTCCCCCCCTGGAAGTATACTCCTGTTTATTGTGACACTAGTTTAACAAGGTATGATAAATCCAACATAAACCCAGCTAGTATTAGAAAAGCTTTTCAAAGTGTACTGAATACATACCGGGGCTACAAACATATCTACACTGATGCTTCTAAAGCACCAAACGGCGTTGGAGCGGCGCTTCTCTTCGAGGATGTTCAGGAATCTTTTCAACTCCCAATGTCAACCTCCGTTTTCACGGTGAGTTATACGCAATTTGGAAAGCGTTGGAATACATAAATGACCATAATATCCATCGGGCATTAGTAATTACAGACTCTTTAAGTTCCATCTCCTCTATACAGCAGTATCAACATTCACACCCACTTATTACTATGATAAAAAATGAATTGTTCACTGCCTCAAATAACCATCATAGCAACATCAAATTCCTTTGGATACCATCACATATAGGCATCGTGAATAACGAAAAAGTAGACAAACTGGCAAAAGATGCAATATCAACACCAACCACTTTAACTGAGTACAGAACACCTTTATCGGATCTGAAACTTTTTTACAAAAACAGAGTAATATCCCACTGGCAAACCGAATGGAGCACTTCTACCTCATATCTAGCTGAGGTAAAAAAATCGGTCCAACCTTGGAAGTTCAACCCCACAAACCGACATCAACAAGTGATGCTATCTAGATTAAGACTAGGCCATACTTCCATCACACATGGTTACGTAATCTCAAGAACCCCTCAACCAAGATGTGAAATATGTAACATGAGGTTATCGGTTAAACATTTTTTACTCGAGTGTCCAGTACATCAAAACTTGAGAATACTCCATAACATCGGTGGTGATTTGAGCATAGTACTAGGAGACCAGTGCAATATAGACAATTTATGTGCTTACCTTAAAGATATAAATATGTACCACAAAATTTAATTCAATTCATATAGTGTTTAAAATGTATTTATCATGTATCAATTACTAATATTATGTAATATTCATGCTACTCGCTAATAACCCCATGGGTTGATGCGATTCAATAAATAAAAAAAAAAAAAAAACATACGATTATATGTGCTCGGAGATTAAATCCTGTATTACATTAAACTTTCACTACATTAAATTAATCCCGGTCTATAACTGGGTAATAGTGAACAGAGTGAACAATTATTATTAATTTTACTATCTTAAGCTAATACTTTTCACATTTGTTTTGCACAAAATTGTCCGAGCCATAAAAGGGGTCACCACTAATATTAATAAAATTTGTTATGATTATAATAAATAAAAATTAGTACAAACTAAACACAGAAATAACTTAAACAATACAAGATAAATAACATCAATAAATAATTTTGAACTATACAGAACTAATCTGAAATAGGAGGTACAGGTAAAATAACAGTAATAAGTAGGTAATTTTAAAATGAAATGCTACTCATTTGGTATTAAAGAATATTATCACAAAAACCGTTTCCATTTTCTTTATTTAGTAAGTGTCGTTTTAAATGGCTTTTGACAACATGTATTGATACTTTCTTCTTAATTTCTATAGGCAACTTATTAAATTCTTGCAAACCTTGTATTTTGGGAACTTCTACTGATGGCTTATCTTACATGAATGTCAAATCGATTTCTTGTATTGTAGTCATAATATTGAGAATTATATTGTGTTTTTTTCTAATAGATATAATAGTACCATGTGATTTTTAATTTCACAAACAAATATGAACGTCAAGTAGAGGACATAAATCTGAACTGTCATTGTATATCTTTCAACATCGTTACGGTACCTGTTCTTTTGTCCCTTCTCAATATTATCAACATTGCTCTGTTTTCAAATTTTTGTCTTCTTCTATTTTCATTTTTATTCGATAAATATAAAATGGTACCACAATAAGTACAATGCGGTAATGTTAGACAATAATATAAAAACGTTACCAACCAAGCAGTAAGATATTTTGCACACCTATATAAAAAATTAATCTTTAAAGATATTAACTTAATAACGTAATTAAGGTATTCCTTAAAATACAACAAATTATTTACAATGACTCCTAAATATTTAATTTTTTTTACTATTTCAATATTATAACTTCCAATACAGATTTTCATTTTTTTCATTTAGTTCTCTCTATAAACCTATTAACATAAATTTAGTTTTTTTTAAATTTATTTTCAATTAATTAAAACAAACAATACCACTCATTAATATTTTCCAATACAGCACTTATTGTTGTAATTATTTCATCTAGGTTATTTGGTGAGTAGTCGATTAGGGTATCATCTGCAAACAAATGCATTGAACAAGTATTCCATACCTGAGAAATATCGTCAATATATAATAAAAACAATAGTAGCCCCAATATGCTTCCCTGTGGTACACCTAAATTATTTCCAAAAAATGCATATTTTTAGAATTAAACATGTCATGTCTTGTAAATGTGGGTTCATCCGTAAAATGATTGTTGTTTAAAAAAAATTTGTGATATTGAATGTTTTCTTGTACTATTTCACAAAAATTGACTCTAAGTGGCATATCGTTAGGTAGCAATTCCTGTACTTGTTAATAGTTGTAACGATACAATTGCTGTTCATGCATAATTCTGCACTTTGATGAGAAACATTCATTCTTAATCTCAGTAATCAAGGGGTAGTTCATTATTGAGTGGAGTATTTTTTGTTCATTACGAACAGTCCTTGCTTTTCTGCCACGACTGAGTCGTCTCTCAGTACTTTAAAATCTTCTGGCATGGGGAATGTTTCTGTTCGGAAACTTCTACACATAACGTCTTGCAGCGACAGCTGAATTTCCGGAACATTCTCCTAATACTAAAATTATGTCTATTAAATCAGAATTCGAGTAGTTTATCATGGCCAGGACAAAAAATACCAAAATCCTTGTCTTATAATCAGTTCTAAAATTTGAACTCTTTATTCAAAAACATCTGGGAGATATTTGACAAGTAAAGATTTTCATTTCAATTCAGTTTAAAGAATGGTATAATTTTAAAAAAATACAACTTTAATACTTTAAAAGTATAAAAATTCGGATACGTAAAGTTCATAAGAAATAAGCTCCATCGCTACTAGTGTAGCTGACGTTCAGAGCTGTTTTGTTTCAGGGAAAAGCTATTATTGTTATGATTTTCAGTCAGTATGAAATGACTCATTCAAATGTAGCGCTATCTCGCGGACTATCGTTCGTGCCGGTCTGATCACTAATCTGAGTTTCGGGCAGACTCCGCTGAGCGCACGTCTAATTTTTATAACTTTGGAAATAATTTGAAATTGTTGACCGTTAAAAATATTCTTAAAAATATAAACAATTAATAAAAAAGTTTTTTGAAAACCTCAAAGTAGTGTAACCACTTAAGCAGTTCACTATGTATATTTTTAGTTATACATCAATGCCTAGTCATTAAATTTTCTGCTTCTCCCACACCTGACGCTTCATTTCCAATATGCTTATTCTTATTATTTTTGATTAGAATATTAGGCACAATGATAATTAATCGCACTGTTTCCCTCGTCAAAACTAATTGGTTTACATTCGCACGCCTTTCTGCCTTATGATTGAGGTTTAAATAAGCAAAGAATAAAAAAAATAGTTTCGATATATGGTAAAATAGTTATTATTTTTTTTTAGGTAAAGTAGCAAGTAAATTCAAACGCTTAATGGGTATAAAAACCCCAACTGACGGAAATAATCCCACTGGCGAGGTACTGAAGAAACAGGATGAGATGTTTAGCGCCATGGAACAGCAATACGAGGTAGCAAGAACGACTACCCATACCATGAGAGGGGTTGGATTAGGTTTCAGTAGTTTTAATCGATAATAATGAAACTATAGGATTGATATTTTCAATAACGTATTTCTTTATAATATTTATAAATCATTAATTAGTGAAAAAAACCAAATGAAAATATTCTGATCTTAATATATTTTGAATGTTTTTGTAGAATTTGTTTTCATTTAAAGAAATTTATTTGTTATATGTAATTCTGATTGATTTAAATTACGGCAATGTTTATATAAATGTATCAATGCGGTAAATTGTTATGTATTCTCTGTAAAACTACAAGATAAATATTAATATAAAAAAATAAAGAAATGACACTAGCACATTTGAATATAGTTTGTTTTAAATACCCATTGAAATGTTTTACAGCTTTTGTTTTTGGGCACGCGCTAGTAATTTGAAGGTCGATTATTAGCCGTGGAAGAGACACTTAGTATGAAATCGAATTTTTCTGTTTTCAAGGTTGAATCGACATTTTGTAGTAAATCTGAGTCGACATTTTTAGAACATTGCCGTGAAACCAAAAACAAATGTCAGTGAAATCACCTCTCCTCAAAAATTCCTAGTTTGATTTTTCCCTTGTTATTCTTTAGGTGACACCACAGGCCAGAAATTACGCACCAGAAATGAAAGGTATATGTTTATGTATATAAAAATACAGTTTATTAAAACGAAAATCAAATATGTGGTCCTTCGAACCGGATTTGAATTATCCGTTTCGTAGTTGTAACCCAATTAATTAAAGTCTGATATATACATTTAGTTTTTTCACAAAGTTTTTGCTGATACAGTCTAAACGTTTACCAGCTATCTATTTAGATAAAAGCAAAGTCCAATGATTTAAATAATTATTCGTTCTTCCGAATTTCTACTAAACAGGTTTGTTAGTTGTATTGTCAGGATATAATTTGAAATATAAGTTTGTAAACACTAACCAATTATACCGTCTTCTAAACAGCAACAATTTGAAAGAAAATAGAGGACTAGCGCCCGAAGCATCACCGAAAGCGCCATATTGTAACCACTTTTCTAGGCACCGCTGGAAAATCCATTACAAGTAATGAAAATAAAAAATTGCAAATGTCAAGAGTAGTATAGCAAGCGGGTACTGGACCACTTTGGTAACCTGTCCATCCACTTCTCTAGGTGGATGGACAGGTTGCCGAAGAAGTGCAAGAACCGCGACAATTTTGGTGACACTTTGACATCTTGAGGATAAACAATGACCAGAGGGTGTAGAAGAGCCCAGAAGACCATGTGACAATCGACAATGACCAAGGACCACGCCCTGTGCCACACCCAAGGACCACGCCCATGTACCTGTCACAAGGAACCACACCCATGTACCTTGCCACACCCTTATGACATCACACGGTATCCCAAAAGCATCCTGACGCACACTTGAATCTGAATTTGTGAAAAAAAGATTTGTGGTTTGTGTTGTGGATCGAACCCGGGTCCGTTGGATTGAAAGCGACCTGCGTTATGAATTAGTCTATGAAGACAATCTATAAACATTTAACGGATTTGCAAGACTTGGTTTTTTTAGTTTCGCGAGACAAGTTTAGCCTGTTTTGTACACACCTGTCACAGGTTGTTGAGACTAGCCGAGCCTAGCCCGTAATATTTTCTTGTAATGGGATAATAAAACACAAATAATATTTTTATTGTTTATTCAATAATTATTTTTTAATAATTGGTAAGAAAACACCTCATCTACATATATATATTATTATTTCCACAAGGCTTTTCTCTATAATTAATACATTTTTCAAAAAAAAATATTTTTTTAAACCACCGTACATAATACTTGGAATATTCTTAGCACCTGACGACCGTCTTAGTTATTCTGTATATTCACAATTTAAACATTTACTATTTTCCTCATCAGTTTCTCCACCGCACTTTTGACATTTGTATTTGACTGGAACAGGCATCTTTGTAAGAATAATTGTTGTTGCAATATAATATTTAACTTAATATTTTTTCATAACAAAGAAGATCTTGGTGATTTTCCGAGTGTCTGTTGACTGATGTGGGACAGAAACAGAAAAATTTAAAACATTTGCTGCACCACTGAGTCCCGTAACGTGTTGACTGGAAAACTGGTTTTGGAAAAGTGTAAGGTTTTAGCCTCTTGGTTGTTGATGATGGTTTGTCAAATCTACCTCTCTTCGTGAATAACTCTTGCCATTTGGTCTGAAATGAGATAAAACAAATATTAAATATTTAATGAAAAAAATAAAAAATGTGTAAAACTTACCTACGATTTTAAAGTAGATATAATTGTACTTAGTAGATGTTCAAGACAAAAAAATCAGATTTTCAATAACTACTTTTAGTTGTATAAAAAATAATCATTGTATCCCCATGGTATTGTATTGGTATACAAAAGATTAACAATTATTTTATCATCATGGGGACTTAATGCAATTTTTCTTTGTGCAACTGTGTAGACATCATGTTTTTTAGAAGTTATTAAATTTTGAATAATTTCAACCTTGGTATTATCAAACAGGCATCTATAATAATCATCAAAAGTTATTTCTTTAAGAGCAGATTTTTTAATACCTTTGGCTTTTTTCATAACGACTTCATTGGACTGATTTGACAGTACTTTCAAAGCATACATCTTTGATCGAAGTCCAATAAATTCAGTCATAATTTTACCATTATTTTCGTCTTTCATAAGTCCTATTACCTTTTTATTTCTTAGAGCTATATTGTAAATATTGTTTGGCAAATAATCAGAGGTATCAAATTTTTCAATGTCTTCTTTTATGTATCTATATATATCATCAACAAAGAATTGGTATAAGAGACTATCGGTATCACAATAAAGTAAATTAGCATTATCACCAAATTTTGTTTTAATATAATTGTAATGAAAATCGTAGAGGAATGTTTTCGATAGATCTAAAATGCACATACCTACAAAAATCGGTTTATTAAATTGTACTTTAAGTTTTCTCATTTCAATGATAATTACATCATTATCAAATACTGTGCAACTATGAAAATTTGGTTGGGCAATGTAGTAATTAGCACCATACCTTCCGAACCATTTATTTACTAATTTAACCTCCCTATATTTTTTAACGTTCTCGATAGTCTTCCCGTACGGCGCATTATTCATTAATTTATAATAATTTTTTTCAAATTCATTTTTACTAAGTTTACGAAGTTCAGTGTTTAAATCTATATATTTTTTTAACCAAGGAGATTGTTTAAACTTTAGACAACGATGGATTCTTTTTAAAACTACTCCTAATTCTAAAGCCTGCTTTAAATTTCGATAATGAATTATATACTTTAGTTTGTCATATAAAGTAGTTAATAATTTTGGATTTGTTGAATCTGAAGATGGGGGAACTAAATGTTCTGGACACAGTGGTAAATCTTTGTGATCATTGAAAATCATTTTTGGATAGTGTAAATCTACTTCTAAAATATATCCAAACTCATTATCATCAGGACAATTCAAAATGTGTTCACTATAAATATTTTCAATTGATATCCATTCAAATCCACCATATGGTAATGATAAACTCATAGCTGCACCATACAAGTTATTGATATCATAGTACATTAAATATGAAGTAGGTTCTTCAGGATTATAACCTTCATCCATGTATTTATTGTTAGCTTTCCCATATCTATTAGAACATTGTGAAATACCTCCCCTAATACCCTTTTCAAAGAATAAAGCTATGTTAGGATCAGTAATCAGTTCTAACTCTACATTTGTAATTTTCAACATAGCATCAAATGCTAAACCAGTTGTTGTAAAATAATGAAGACTATCTAATCCATATGTATTTAAACACATGAATCGAAAATTTTCAAAAATATCAGCGAGTAATAGTACATCAGTTTTCAAATATAATTCAGCATACTGTTTTAAATTTTGAATATTACATTTTTTCCAAATAGTACAAGCATGTTCATAATCCTCTAAAGATATATGTTCGTTTTTTATCTTACTATAAAATTTTTCTATTGGTGGTAAACTAGTCTCCTCTAATTTTTTCCAATTATTAAGGTACTCATAAGGAAAGACGCCTTTTCTAGTGACTAATTTAAAAGCAAAATCATTATCAAAATGTTTTCTTGTTATTATTTTTTGATCATCATTTAGATACGTAGAAAGCTTATCTAAACTACTTGCCATAAATCTGTAGGAATCTAGGAATCTAAAATTGATGTTAGTTGCTTCAATGTATTTAGTAAATGAAATATACCTTTCCTTATTTATCGGTAATAAACTAATATTTCCTTTAATTTCAGTACTGAGAGCTTTAATCAAAAAATGACTATCATACCCCGATAAATTATGAAAAATTACAGGTATTGAATGTGAATTTTGATATGTCAAATTACAAGAATTATGAGCTGCTCCTCTATATTTCCCTGTAAAATGACAATGGTCTTTAACTTTAATATCGTTCCCTATAAAATCTTTACAACAAATATGACATGTTGAAGAGAAATTGAAAGATTTTTGTTCCTCAACAGTTAATGGTGAACATGGAAGAGGATTATGATAAATTATTGATAATTCTTTAGCGATTCTTTCCAATTCTCGAACAAACCATACTACACAATTAGAGCCAGTAAAACTATTAAATTTTGATAAAGAATCATCATACGATGATTTTAAGTAATATGCAATTGAAAAAACTTCATGTTTTTGATATATTTCTAACTTTTTGTGGTGTCTATTAGCATCATTATCACAATCTTTAAGAATACATTCAAGATCACCATAAATAACGAATGGAACCTTTTCTTTATTTTTAAAATTTTTAAATTTCATCATTTTATTTTTCTCTGTGGGATAAACTACTTTACTTTTGTTTAATAACTTACAATTTTCTAAATGTTGATTTAAATATTCTAAAGTGCTAAAATGATTTAAACATCTCTCACAGAACCACTTTTTATTTTTAACATTACCTACTTGTTTACTAACTAAACGTGATAAGTTTGTTATATATGCAAAATGATAATATTTATTTTCATCATCCTCATTATCATCATCATCATTAACATTATATAAAGAAATCATAAGCAAATTTATTCTTGGTGAAAAATTAGTTTTACTGAGTGTTAGAGGTAGTATTTCCTTATTGTCTACAATAAATACATTGATTGCAATACTATTTAAAATTTCAAATTTTAGAATGTCTTTTAATTTTATTGGAAAACTTATGTTATCATATTTTAATAGCTTACTAAAATGTGGATAGGAAGACACTCGATCTTTATGATTTTCAGCGGGATGAAGTGCACAAACAATTAACCACAAAAAACAATAGGGATCCTTATTTTTAATATTTATTACACTTTTCGTATTTTTTTATAAATGTTGGTAAATCAATATATGTTGATAGACCAACATTTAATGGACTATATTTATTCATATTAACTTTTAAGTGCATAATTTCTACTAATGCCCAACCGCTATCTCTTTCTTAAAATTCCTCTAGTTTTGTTAAAATTTTATCAGAAACATTAACTTTATACCAATCCTTTAAGTTGGTGTTTATATCAATTACTTCATTTTTGCTTGAAAAAGTTTTAAAAGAAGTTTCACCGCTATGAGGTTTAATGTATAAGCAAGTTAACATAACATTACTTTTCAATAAAAAATCTTTTAGTTGTTTTTTTATGTGGATAGAGAAACTTCTAAATGCTTTCTTAAAGAATAACTTTGGATCTTTAATTTTTAAATTAGTTATTATACCCGTTTTAATTCTACCATTAAAACATCCTGCCAAATAATTTCTTTTTTAACGTTACATTTTTTATTTAATTTAGTTTTGAAATTTTGAAGATAAGTTTGTAATATCGAAATATTGGATTCAATTTTTGATTTATTTCTCATACAACTTAGCTTATGTTTTAAACATTTTTTTAAAAGCAAAATAAATTTTTTTAAATATGATATATACTTTAATAAATAATTTTTTGTCTTAATACATCTACTCACCTGTTCCATCTTCTTGACAACTTCATCGGACAAAGCATCAATTACTTGAGGATTCATGACGTAGTTAGTTAGTTAGTACTTAACACGTTATATGTGGTTCAGTTACAAACTAAAGAAAATGATAGAATTGACTTGATATTTATATCATGTATATTTCCTACGTCAATCACACGTGTTTTTAAAATTCACATGCAGTTGCAGTTTTGATAACTATGTAAAATGTTTTGTTGACCTCGAGATCAAATTTGATGTAATTATAATTTTGCTGATTTTGATAAATCTTGTTTGTTGACCCTGGGGTCAATTATCTGGATGCGTTGACCTCCAGGTCAAATTTAATGTAATTATAATTTTTGTTGATTCCGAGAATTTTATTTGTTGATCCAAAGTCAAATTATAATTTTGATGTTTCTTGTTTTATAAAATTGTTAAATTTATCTAATTTTTCAAAAATATTTCTGTATATATTCCAAACCGAAATCTCACAATTCAGTTCAAAGTTAACAACAACAACAACATGGCAACTACACCGTCTACAATAGTCGTCTTCTCAGAAGACAGAATACATCTACCAACTAAATGGCTTCTAGTGGTTATGAAGCAACTTTTTCAGTAAGTATGATTTTATTTTTTAATCTTTCTCTTATACTTGATATTCATTGAATTATTTGGTGTACTGAATTTTTAATTGGAAGATTTTCTCTTGAAAAGTTTTTAATATGTAACTTTTTTGTTTATTTGTTTAAATGAAGTGAAACAATTTTCAACTTTTGTTTGGTGTATAAATTTTTGATTGTAAAATTTTTAATTAATAGATATGGAGTTAAGGAGATGAAGGTGAAGGGGGAGAAGATATTTTTATCATTAACATATTCTCCGAAAGGGACGACTTTGAAAAAAAAATTTGGAAACCTCCCGGTGCGCTATATGAGAGTCAGGATTGATAAAGATGAAGATTTCCGCATTCTTGAAACGATAGTTAAAAGATACAAATTTAATATAATAGACGAAGAGTTGGATGAGCTTCCAAAGAAGAGGCTCGATGCACCGGGAACTTCCAAATACTATTTGGAATCTCCTAGTATCAACCTTCTAGAAGACGATGATGATGATGTTGATGATGATATCATCCTGCCAAGAAAAAAACAACGTATATCACCACCACCACCAGCACCACAACAAGACCCAGAAGAAGAATTAAAGGATGAAGGGTTAGGTGACAGCCTAACACAGATGTCACAAAATTTTTTTAATGTAAATAAAACTGTAATTTAAGTAAATATATATTTTTAAAACTATAAAATTATTTGTTTGTTTCCTACATCTACCTTATCAATGATACAGTCTTTATAAATTGATAATGTTTTTAATTTTTATTTCTTTTACAATACTTATTCCAATTATATAATAAGAAAACGTTTTCTAAACTACAACTTAAGTTATTATTAAAATGTTGATTACAATGTTTAGATTTTAAAAATGACTTTAAATGATCCAAGTTTGGACAATCTGATTCAAATAAATCATAAACGTCATTTTCAATCAGTTTCTCTAACCATCTCTTCTTGTCCAATCCTTTAACGAATACAGGTTGGTCAGCAGCGCTACTACCAATAGCCAGTCTTAAAAATTTTGATATTTCTTCAAAATCTATAAAATTTGTTATTGTATCACAATTGTTATTGTTCCATTCTAATCCATGTTTGTTTCTTATAAGCCATGTCATATGATTTTGAACGGATCGTTGAAAATGCGGTAATTCAAATGGTAATCTTACAAATGTATGTTTAAAACAACCGATTGACATGTTTAGAATGGTTATTTCTTTACACATAAATCCGCTTGTGGAATATTGAAAACCCTGAGCATCAATAATAAACATATTGCTACTATCTTCTTTACAGTTGAACAGTTGACAATAAACTAACAGTGATTCTTCATATTATGTTGTTTTTATTTATCCAAGAATTAAATTTTTCATCGAAACCCACCCATTTGACAAACACTTTATCGTTTTTTCTTTTAATTATTTTTTCAACAAGATAAACATCAGGATATTTAACTTTTTGTAATTGTTCATTATAAAATCCTCCAATAATATCTTGATTTTTTTCATCTCTTAATAAATATGTGGTTGGATTAGTGAGTTGAACTTTTCTTACAACAAAAATTTCCGTTGACCAATTTGATTGGTATTTTTTATCGAATACACCTCGTATTTTAGATATTCTTACGTGATCTCCTACTTTGAATTTTGTATTAAGCTCAGATATTTTAATTCTATTATAAACAGTATCAAGCAATTGTTTTTCTTTTTGTTTTGTTACGTCTATCGGTTTCATTCCAATTGTTCTGTGTTTTTTATTATTATATCTTTTTACAATTTTAGGTAAAACTTTTAACCACTTATAATTTCCTTGAAGACTAAATTCCTTCCACCTCATATTCTTTAAGGTGCGATTAACTCGTTCAACTATTGAAGCCTTCTTTTCACTATACGTCTGGTAATGATTAATTTTGTATGTCTTCATCAGTTGTTTAAAGTCCTCGTTGAAAAATTCAAGACCGGCATCGGTTTGTAAATTATCTGGTGTTTGTTTTTTTAAGATATTTCTCATAGCCTTAGTAACTTCTGAACCTGTTTTATTTGCCCAAACAAATTTTGAAAAACAATTAATTACAACTAATATATATTTATATCCTAAATTTTCTTTAGAATACGGTATCATTTCCACTAAGTCGGCTTGAAATAAATCATTCAGAGATTTTATAATCACTTTACGTCTTTTAAAATTTATTCGAGTTGGTCGATGAATTTCTTCTACAACCTGTCTTTTTGTATTTGTAATTGACATTGTTTATAATATGATTTGAGCTTCTTTTAATTCTTCAATAATAGAATTTATTTCATTACCAACTGAAGTATTTCCAGCCTGTTGTGAAGCAACAAGTAAACGTAATCGACTCACTAACTCATTTGGATTATCCCAGTGAACGTAATTTATTTTATTAGTATTGTATTCCATTAACAAACCACCTTTTTTAGTGGGTGTATTCGAAACAGATGATATAATTTTTCTTTACTTGTTGATTAGACTGATAATATCTTCTATGCGCATTGGTCATTGCTACAATTTTCTTATAGTTTTATTCGTCTTCGATAGAAAAATTTCGTGGATTTTTCATAAACAATAATTCGTATAGTCCTTTGGTTCCTTTAAATCTTTTACCATTAACAAATATATCAGCTCCGTTTATTTCAATTTTACTATCACCAATCATAAGTTTCTCCGTTTCAGTCAAACGAACTCCATACTTATGGTCTAGTTCGTTTCTCTTGTTCTCATCATACATGTAATGTATGTATTTTCTAGGTAAGGGATCGTATTGCTCTAAATACTCTATATAAGATTTTTCAGCGATATCCTCTAAACGTGATTTATCAGGGTTTTCATCTCGATTAACATCTTTCATAATTGATTGTTTTATAGCATTTGGTTCTTCTTCTCTATTCTCCTCCTTTATACTAAACAAAGGTTGCGATCTAGATAAATTTTGTGATAGTTTACGAGGTATTTTAGGTGTTTCATAATAAAAAACATCATCATCATCATCATCGTCATTATCAAAATTTTCATTAATTTGTGTACTATTTTTGATTGGTGATAAATTTAAACTTTCAATACTATATTTTCTATTAGGTTGTAATGATTGTTGATTATCGTTATTTTCTATGGATGTGTTTGAACTTTTTAATGTACTTTCAATATTTTTCAAATGTTTAGTAACAGGTAAAAATATTTTTTCTTGTTCAATCTCTCCATGTTTTAAAAAATTTAATTTATTTTTTATAATTTTACGTTTGGTGATTAGTTTTTTTTTAATTTCTCTTTCACAATTAGTCATTTTTGTGTGGTTCGTGTGTGTGTGTGTGTTTCTTGAAAAGTTCTATTGAACTGGTAATACAGAGGTCTAGTAAATGGATTTTAAACAGGTTGTTGAACAGGTCTGTTGAACAGGTCTGTTGAACAGGTCTGTTGAATAGGTCTCATAAGAATTATTTCATTAATGTTTCAATTATCCATTCAAATAAAAAGACATGATGGTTATATCTTAATTATTTTTTATTCATACATATTTCACAATCTGATTTTCGACTTTTATAAGGTCCATCAATTGTATCGTAGCTTCCTTTCAAGATATTTTCTTGGTTAAAGTGTCCCCAACAAGGTTCTTCTTTTTCTTCTAGTCGTTTACAAATAATTTTATGTCGACAATTTTTTTTACAAGTACAACAGTACGTATTTAAAATTTGTGGATCTTGTAAATTGATCAAACTTTTATAAGAATTAGATAGTAAACATTTCAAGTATTGCATTACATAACACATTTTGGATGCGTATATTACAACAGTTAACTTTTATATGTGGATATATTGATCAAATCCCTTCCTATAACGACCACCTTCATTAATCAAACAATCCTTAAAGATTGATAAGAATCCGTAAGGTTTTTTCCAACAGATACCACAAATATATTTGAATTTATCAAATTTCATATCTGAACCGACATGTTCATTATAGACATGTTTTAAGTTAAGATCATCTTGTTTGAATAAAAGCAAAGTATTTGCATTGTAGCGAATTAAATGTTTAGGAATTTTAGCGTACGTTTGACATAAATAGAAGGAATCTATATTATAATGTCTTCCCATGCTAAAGTATTCTCGAATTACATCTTGATTGGTACAAGCTACATCATCGAAAATCATCAAAGAATTAGGTTTTGCTTTCGAAGGGTGTAAAATATTTTCCGAAGCACTAAATGCATAATACCCAATTCCCTTTATGGGTTTTAATAATTTTTCTAAATAAATATACTTTGGTTGTTCCAAGGAATGTGAATATAAATAAATATTTTCAAATTTCAATCCATTCTTATGTTCTATGAGACTGATTAAGACGTTTGTCTTTCCACAATTCGATGGTCCTACAATAATACAGCGAATTGTTGAAGGAAATAGAACAACATGTTTATGAAACCTTTTGTTCTCTTCATAATCGTTATTTTCTACAGCTAAAGATGTAGTTTGTTTAATTATTTTCATTTTGTCGTTCACACATTAACGATGATTCTGGTACAACTAAGATATAAAATATAATGTTATAGTTATTTATTTATTAGTAACCTATCATCCAGCAACAACAATGTTATTCTATCAGAATCCTTACAAAGGGAAAGGTTTATTAAATAGAGCTATAAATAGTTTGCCATTTGAAATTCATATCCCTGGTTATAGGTAGATATTGTTGTTGTATACGTTTAAAATTTTTTCAAAATCTTTTGTTCTAGATTTTGCGGTCCTGGTACTAATCTTCAAAAAAGACTGTTAAGAGGTGATAAAGGAATTAATGAACTCGATGAAGCATGCAAAGACCACGATATTTTTTATAGTCAAAACAAAGATGTAAATCAACGTCATATTGCACACAACCAAACAATGGAGTCTATAGCCATGGGTAAAGGTTTATTCGTAAAACCATATAAAACTGGATTGGGACTTTTTTTACACCCAACAGCCTCGATAGTACGATACAAGAGATAAAACAACTGAAACTACCTCTTACCGACGTTGATCTTAGAAAATATGCGAAACTTTTGAAAATACCACATTTTAGAAACGTTTATATGAGAGACAATTTTCCCAAGAAGATTGGAAAAAATGAAAGCGGAATAATCAATTTAGATGAGAGCGCAGGTCCCGGAACTCATTGGACTGCCTACAAGAAAACTGGAAATCATATAATTTATTTTGATAGCTATGGCAATTTAAAACCCGCGAAGGAAGCTATAAAATATTTTAAGTCAAACAAGAATGATGAGAAACCAATTAAAGTCTTATATAACTATGATAACTTTCAAAACAGAAATACTTTCAACTGTGGTCATTTATGTTTGTTATTTCTTTTTTACAATAAATAATTACTACTAGTATAATTAATGTCATTTTATTTCTAATCTTCAATCAGTAACGATGCCTCATTACATTTTCCAATTAGAAGGTAGAACTTCAGTACTCTATACAAAATTACCAATTCCCCTCAGACTAAACGAAAATTTTCTATATTTGTTGGGTTTAGTTGATATAATTACATACAATACAATATCCAATGTCACAACAAAAAATAATAAGTTTTCTATAGGAAAATATAATTTTGAAGTACCTGAAGGTGCATATGAAATTAGTGATATCGAGCAATATTTAAAATCTCAAATAATATCTAAGGAGACGAAAGATAAGGAAAAACCATCGATAGCAAACACAGGAAAACCAGAACAAAAAGAAGTTGCTCCTACGAATGATAAAAAGACTCATCTTAGAATACAGGCAAATACAAATACGTATAAATGTGAAATCAGAAGTAACCAAGAAATAGATTTTGATACAGATAATTCCATTGGATCGTTACTTGGATTTAGTAGACGTAAACTTAAACCAAATGTCACTCACAGTTCTGACTACAGTATAGATATATCTTCTGTAAATTCTATATCAGTAGAATGTAATTTAGTTTCAAATTCTTATCGTAATAATACAGCTTGTCATATATTGTATACGTTTGCTGCAAATGTACCTCCTGGTTATAAAATAATTGAAAAACCAACTGAAGTAACTTATTTACCTATCAATACTAACTATATTGATGAGATATATATTAAAATAGTTGATCAAGATGGAAACTTGATCAGTTTTAATGGTTATACTTATATAAATAGGTTATACTTGAAAGCGCTTATTCCACAATAAAAAAAAATGGTATTTGTTTATAATATTCCATCATTTATCTCTAATCAGTCAGTGTCTATAAAAAATACTTTTACTTGTGTTAAGAACATTTCAACGGCTACTCTTCCAGAGTTAACATATGAAAATAAGCAGTTTTTAATTTCGTTGGGATTCAAATTGCGATAACACAATTGATCGAAAATCAATAATTAAGAATTTTTGGATAAGATTCAATGTAAATCTTCGAAGTGGTATCCGTAAACTATTTTTATTAATAAAGTGTAACTGTGGATATTCAAGAAAAGAAAAATGAGTTTTAATATTTTGAATGTTGGTCAACATGTGTTTGAAGATAATTCAATCATTAGTTCAGAAGCACATACTCACGGTCCGTACGCAAATACTCGTCTACATGTATCGGATGAAATTAGATTACCCATACAAACTCAGGATTTGTATACACTTCCGTCACAGAGATTTTTGTACATTGAAGGACAATTGTTAAATAATAAAGGTGTACTCTAAAATTTATCAATAATGGAATTACACATCTATTTGATGAAATTAGATATGAGTTGGGAGGAACGGTAATTGATAGAGTAAGAAACGTCGGCATTACGACTACTATGAAAAATCTTATATCTTACACACCAAATGAACTTAAACGTTTCTATAATGCCGGTTGGAATCATACGGAAACACCTGAAATAGTCGACAAAGATGGCAACTTTAACATTTGCATTCCATTAAGAGTTTTATTGGGATTTTGCGAGGATCACAAATCAATTGTAATGAATATAAAACAAGAACTAGTTCTAATCAGAAGTGCGACCGAAATTAATTCAATTGTAACAACAGAGGTTGGAGAAACACCAAAAATTATTTTTAATAAATTAATATGGAAAGTACCTCACGTACAGGTATCAGACGTTGAGAAATTACGTCTACTCAAATATATTGAAAGTGGTAAAAATCTTGAAATCGCATTTCGAACATGGGAACTTAACGAATATCCAGTTCTTCCTCAAACCATGAACCACACGTGGACAATTAAGACAGCTAGTCAAATGGAAAAACCTAGATTTGTAATTTTAGGATTTCAAACTAATTTAAAAAATAGTCCTGTTGTAGACAATTCAATATTCCATCATTGTAATATAACTAACGTAAAATTACATTTAAATAACGACGTGTATCCATATGACAATTTAAATCTCAATTTTGATAAAAATCAGTGGGCTTTAGCTTATGAAATGTATGCTGATTGTCAGAATAAATTATATTACAAAGATATTTCAGAACCATCTTTGTCACCACAAGATTATTTAAAAAATTCACCTCTATTTGTAATTGATTGGCGATATCAAAATGAAAATGTTAAAGGCGGTAGTGTTGATATTAGACTAGATTTTGAAACCAACAAAACAATTCCACATAATACTACAGCATATGCTTTAATTATACACGATCGTAAAGTAAAATACAATCCATTAACAAATATGGTAACAGTTGTGTAATTACCGTAAGATATTGTAAATTAACTGATTAAGAGATAAGAAGTATTATAAAAACAAAGATTCATACGAGTACCCCTTATTCAGTTGTTAACCACTGTGTTGTATAGTACAATAACTATGTCTCAAAAAACATTATTTTTAATTGCTACTTTGACTATTATCTGTACTAACTTAAATGTAGCTGATTGTAAAGTACAATCGAGAAAAGTTGGAGTTGACAATAATACATTTTACATTGCAAGAGGAGTATTCTATTTATATCAGATACCTAAAAATAAGTCTGCAACAATTGTTAACCTGAATCAATATACAACTTTCTACTCTAAAAAAGTGACATTTCCCCTTGGAACTGAAATCAAAAATTCAACGAACCAAACTATTGCCTATGTAATTGGTCATTATCATCACTACTATCCTATAACAACACCAAGAAATAACACAATGTATTGTGGAAGATATAATCTTGATAATTTAATAGGAAACAAAACTGTATTTATAAAAAATTTTAAATTTACTTTAGATCAATTCAAGGAAAACTTTGTAAAACTTGAAGAACAACAAATTCGTTGTTTTGTATATGTTTAAATAAATAAACAAATTATTTATTTATTTATTTTTTATTTTTCTCCTTATGAACTAACAACTATTATAAGTCATATTTTTGTAAAAACCTTTACATTCAATAACTCGTTGTGGGTTTGTTTATTCCAATATTTTCAAGAAAAACCAATTCTTGTATACGGACACTTAGAAAGTTATAAATTATAACAAACTAATTGTATAATAAAATTATTTTCAAATATAAATACAATATTTAATAATATGATTGTTTTAATTTTTTCCTATTACAAAAAATATTACGGGCTAGGCTCGGCTAGTCTCAACAACCTGTGACAAAACAGGCTAAACTTGTCTCGCGAAACTAAAAAAACCAAGTCTTGCAAATCCGTTAAATGTTTGTAGATTGTCTTCATAGACTAATTCATAACGCAGGTCGCTTTCAATCCAACAGACCCGGGTTCGATCCACAACACAAACCACAAATCTTTTTTTCACAAATTCAGATTCAAGTGTGCGTCAGGATGCTTTTGGGATACCGTGTGATGTCATAAGGGTGTGGCACAGGGTGTGGCAAGGTACATGGGTGTGGCAAGGTACATGGGTGTGGTTCCTTGTGACAGGTACATGGGCGTGGTCCTTGGGTGTGGCACAGGGCGTGGTCCTTGGTCATTGTCGATTGTCACATGGTCTTCTGGGCTCTTCTACACCCTCTGGTCATTGTTTATCCTCAAGATGTCAAAGTGTCACCAAAATTGTCGCGGTTCTTGCACTTCTTCGGCAACCTGTCCATCCACCTAGAGAAGTGGATGGACAGGTTACCAAAGTGGTCCAGTACCCCGCTTGCTATACTACTGTCAAGAGTAAAGTTAGTAAAATTTAGCATTATGGGCTTTTTTTATGAAATTTTTTTACATCTTGTCCATAACAATAGCATTTATTCTCCGGTCGAAAAATTACAATATTTGTTAGGTAGTTTAAGTGCAAAGGCACTAAAAATATGTTATTGGATTGAATCTGGTAATTATAATTTGGAAATTTTTAGAAGACAAATTTAATGCTAAAAAAATATTTGTTTATCTTATATTTAGATAGATTACTAACTTTTAGTACATTATCCAATAATCCTGTTTCCAGATTGCAAATTTTGCGTTGCGCCCATTTTAGGGTAGGCGCGGAGGCACGTCAATATCGGCTCTCCAATGTTTGGTGGCCCAATTCGAGATGACCGGTTCGGTAAATAATCAGCCAACAGCTTTACATAATGGGAACTCCATATTAGACCAGAACATCGCGGCTGTGCAAGAAAGTGTGCAGGAGAACCCAAGGTAGACAATTCCGCGCCGTGCATAAGAACTCTGTCTTTCGTAAACTACTTGGTGAATTTTGCGTCTTGAGCCTTCAACAGTACAAGATCAGAACAATTTTTTACAAAGATAATCTGCGTGATCGTTAAATGTCAGCTGAGGATCAATAATAACCCCAAGGTATTTGATGAAATTAACTTGTTCAATTACATCGTTGTTATCTTTACAGAAAAATTCTGCATTACAAAACCTTTACATGTTGATTTAGTTCCTAATATCATAAATGTAGTTTTATCTGCATTTAATTTTAGCTTATTCACACATAACCAATCGTACAGGGTACTTAATTCATTATTTAGTTTCAACTGTTTCATTAAGATCATTGCCGGCTACGGATATGAGCGTATCATCAACAAATAAACTAACAAAATTTTTTTTTATCTTATCTTGCACATCGTAATATACGCAACGTATAACAAGGGACCAAGAACACTACCTTGAGGTACACCAATCTGACATTCAGTTACACTTGAAATTGTCAATAAATAGAATAAGAAACAAACTGTTTATTTTTTAGTAGACATTGGTTCTATATCTAATTTATTAACTACTGATTGTTGTAAAATGTTAGGTTTTTCTTATTCCAAGTTTTCATCCAATGTCGTAGGTTTAGGAGGCTTTAAAGGACCAATAAGAGGGAAAATAAATTTGACTTTTCCACTTTTTCCAATTTGAATAGTGACATTCAGCTTCCCTTAGAATTCTTAGTTTTAGATCGCATAACCACTATCGGAAGTCCCTCTAGATAAAATCATTTAACTCATTTAAAAGATCTTAAGCTAGATGACCTTAACATTTTATAAACGGGGAAAAATTGATGGCATATTAGGTGCATGTGTGTTTGCAGAGATATTGAGTACAAATCATGTGGTAGGAGTATCTTGTATGGGTCCCACATTCGATTATTATCCATCTGATTTAAAACTAAATAATTCTCTTTATTTTTGTGCACTTCTTAGTTTTGAGAATTTGGTTTATATAATGTGGGAATTAGAATAATGTACCTACCTACCATCACTATAGATGAAGATATTTGTGGAAGCTTGTTTAAAGAAAATATATCTCGTGATGAAACTGGCTGATATACTGTTTCGTTTCTCTTTAAGGAGGATCCTTCCTAATTAGGACATTTGTTTGACTTGGCCAAGAATCGACTGTTAACCCTTGAAAAGAAAATGAATAAAAACCTCGAGTTGAAAAACATCTACCAATCCGTTTCTGAAGATTACTTATCTCAAGGTTATATGTCTACAGTGAACTCCAAAATGCTAAATGTACCCTCCTAAGTAGTAGTACTAGGCCGCTTTTGGCTCAAATGACCTTGAAAATGGCCTTTAAAAGTGACCTAGGTGGTTTTGGAAAAGTGTCCTCGGAAAATGGCCTTGGAAAATTTCCTTTACCACCGCCCCCGGCCTTGAAAATGGCCTTGATGGTTTTGGAAGAGCAGCCTTTGAAAAATGGCCTTGGAAAAGTCCTCCGCCGCCGCCCCCGGCCTTGAAAATGGCCTGAAAAGTGTCCTTGATGGTTTTTGGAAAAGTGGTCTTGGAATTTTGGATCTCGACCTTGAAAATGGCCTTTAAAAGTGGCCTTGGTGGTTTTGGAAAAGTGTCCTCGGAAAATGGCCTTGGAAAATTTCCTTTACCACCTTCCCCGACCTTGAAAATGGCCTTGAAAGTGGCCTTGATGGTTTTGGAAGAGCCGCCTTTGGAAATGGCCTTGGAAAATGTCCTCCGCCGCCGCCGCCCCGACCTTGAAAATGACCTTAAAAGTGTCCTTGATGGTTTTGGAAAAGTGGTCTTGAAAAATGGTCTTTACCGCCGTCCCCCGGGGGCCTTGAAAGTGGCCTTGATGGTTTGGAAGAGCAGCCTTTAAAGTGGCCTTTGAAAAATGGCCCGCCGTCTCCCGGAAAAAATTAATCCTCCAGCGCTTTGCAAATCCGTCCGACGCAGGCACATTGCATAGGCAACCCGTTTTACGTTGTAGCGTAATGTTGGTTGCCTATGCATGGTTACGCATCCATAATTAAAAACAAACCAAAATAATAAATAAGAGAGAGAGAGAGAGAGATTTATTCAATATAATACAAATAGAAAATTATTGCCATTTTGAATCATAAATCCATCTTCTAGTTCAATCGGAGCCTAAAAGTTGTTGTTGTTGAAACCGTCCGGTGGCGGCCGGCGGTGCTCTTACTGGGTCCGCGCGCGCGCCACCGCATCGAGACTGCGACGACGACTGTCGCGTCCGATATCTCAGCCAGCTGGATCGGCGAGCGCGCTGCCGCCGGCTGCCGACGACCTTCGTGGATCCGAGAGCGCGTGCAACCGCTATCGCTCTGCGATGACTGTCGCGGAGATTTTTACACAATATCTTTGTTTAGTCGAGAAATTTTTTCACAATATTTTTTTTTTTACTGATTTATTAAAGACATATACATCACCTTTTATAAGTTGTATGTATGGGCTATTATCTAATAATAGGGGATAGTTTAAATAAAAAAAAACAGTTTTAATAATATATATTTTTTTTTAAATATAAATTATATTATAATAGATATAATGATAATAGTAAGTTTTAAATGTCCAAGGATATCACTGATCCGGATGATGATGGAAACCCCAGGGGAGGGTGTCATGTGAATCATCTAATAATTTTCGTTTATCATCTAATGAATTTAAACCAATTTTTGTTTGATTTATGCTGTAAACTTTATGTTTAAACGATTGAATTGTACACTGGGAAATAATTTTATCTTTCTTTTCAATTAAACAATCCACATAATCTTGAAAACTTATATCATTTTTTACTACGGAACTTTTAATACCTTTTGATTTTTTAACTATAGATTTATCCTCAACTTTATACGTATACATTTTAGATCTTAAGCCTATGAAATGAGTTATAATTTTACCGTTTGTCTCATCCTTCATTAGACCCGGAACCTTCTTATTACACAATGGAATTTGATATGGGTTATTTGATGCATAATCACTAGTGTCAAATCTGTCAATATGGGCATTAATCACCTCCTTATACACATCATTACATTTAATCTCATAGATAAAAGAATCTGTATCAGTATATAGCATCTTACAAGCGTAATTTCCTAATTTAGATAACATAAAGTCATAATGAAATTCATACATACATGTTTTTGAAATATCTAAAATAGACATTCCAATGTATATGGGTTTGTTGAATAAAATTTCTGATTTACGTAATTCAATAGCCATTAAATCATCCGAAAAAATGGTTCTACTATGGAACCTTGGACTTGCTATTAAATTTTTTGCCCCATATCTTCCCTCCCACTGCGAAACTAATTTAACTACACGATGTTTTCGAATATTTTCCATCGTCTTACCGTATACTGAATTTACTTTTAATTTATAATAATCTTTTTCAAATTTGTTTGTTGTTTGTGCTCGAAACTGGGTATTTAAAGTTACGTATGGTTTTAACCATGCTGATTGTTTAAATTTTAAAACTCTATGTATTTTACGAATGACTAACCCATGATTTATTGCTTGTTTTAAAGCTCGATAATGAATAATGTATTTAGTTTTATTATAAAGCGTTGTTAAAAGTTTGCAAAATTTTGATCCTTCAGGTTTTCTGTGCTCGCAGCAAAAAGGAAAATCCTTATGCATACTATGAAGGTGATGGGGATAATCTAAGTCAACCTCCAGTATATACCCGATGTCTGCGACATCGGGAATACTCAATACATCTATATTTGTATCAACCCATTCAAATCCGCCATATGGAAGTGGTTGTGACATTGACCAACCGTACAAATTATTGACGTCTACGTATAATAAGTACTTGTCAGATTTAGATCTGTCATAATTATGCATATATTTATTATTCGCCTCGGAATAACGACAACAACATTGGCTAATCCCACCGCGTATCGCGTTCTCACAAAATAATATCATATCAATGTCATGAAGAATCTGTAATTTACATCCGGTATACCGTAACATGCAGTCCCAACTATATCCGGGGATGGTGTAGTACCACGTTGGATCAAGACCACTTGTACTATATCCGATTTTTCGAAATCTCTCAAAGACGTCGGCCAACAAAATAATGTCAGTTTTCAAATACAAATCTGAATATTCACCTAAATTTTTTATATTAAAATACCTCCATACCTTTTGAGCATGTTCATACTGTTCATTAGTAATATCTTTATTGTTAAGTTTATTAAAAAAAACAGATTGTGGAGGTAATTGAGTTTCCTTAAGCTTATCAATATTGTCAATGTAGTCGTATGGAAATACACCTTTACGTGTAAGTAAGTAAAATTGCTCTCGAGTACAACATTCAAATGCGTACTTTAAATTGTTAAAGTCTTGCATATCCAAAAGGGATACTAATTCATCTAAAGACGTTCCTAAAAATCTCAGCGAATTTATAAAACGAAATTTAATACCGTTAGCCATGTGTTGAGTGAATGATATATACTTTTCATTATTTATTGGTAGTAAAGAAATTTTACCTAATTTAGCCAAATCTCTTATGATAAAGTGACTATCGTAACCGCTTAAATTATGGAAAACAATTGGAACTACAAATTGCTTTCTAAAATTAAAATTACATGAGTTATGAGCAAATCCTCGAAAATCTCCAGTAAAATGATCATGATCTCGCACGATAATGTCCGTTTCAACAAGTCTTTGTTCACAAATATGACAAATATGAGCTTTAAAATTTGAAAAATTTTCTCTCATGGGAACTATATTCTTAAATTTAGATTCAATCATTTGTGCGCATACTACCATTTCATTGGCGAACCATTTCATACAGTCAGGACCTCGATAACTGTTAAAATATGACAGACTATTATCATATTCACATTTAACATAGTAGCCACAACTGAATTCAATGTGTCGCTGATATTTAATCATGTTAATATTAACATTATCAAGAATCGGTTCTAATAATGATTCAAAATCAGCGTATATCACAAATGGTGTTTTTTGTTTGTAAATAAAATTCTTAAACTTTATAAAATTTTCCTTCGGAATTGTAATTTTACATTCATTATTTTTTTCACATAATTCTATATGTAAATTCAAACGTTCTTCACTTGAAAAATAATTTAAACATCTATCGCAGAAAAATGTTTTATGTTTTTTTCTATTGAGTTGATTACTTAATAACCGTGATAAGTTTTTTATCCAACAATAATGATATTTGATATCGATATGCTGAGTATCGTTAGGATCAGGCGCATCATAATCATTTAACTTGGGAAAATATTGATTTTGAATTAATAATAAATTTATATGTTTTTCCAATTTATTTTTAGTTAAACGTATTGGAACTACTATATACTTATTATTGATTAACTCCAATCCATATACATTTATGGATAAATTATTATTCTTTTCAAAAACATGTATTTTATTTAATTTCATTGGAATCTCCACATTATCTAAATTCAACACATCGCCATAATAAGGATACGATGTAACTCGATTAGAATTCTTTTCTGATGGATACAGAGCACTTACAATGCTCCAATAAAAACAGGCCAAGTCAAAATTAAAAATATTTACACAACTTAGTTTATTAGCAATTTGTTTTGGTAATTTAATAAACGATGAACTACCCCCGCAACCGTTTCCTACTGCAAACTTATTAATATTAACTTCAAGCGATATCACGGATTTTAATGCCCAATTTGACGAACGTTCCTGAAATTCCGATAGTTTAAATAAAATATAGTTGATTATATGATTAGTAAACCATTCAAATAATATTGTTGAAGAATCAATCGGTGCATATTTACTATGAAAATATTTAAAATCTACTATGTCATTATCATCTACTAATTTTCTAATAAACTGTCCACAAAAAATAGTGTTTACTTTTATTAATGACATTTTTGATAAAACTTTTTCTACTTTTTCGCAAAAATTTTTAAAAGCATCCATTAAAAATGGTAGAACATCTTTATGTCTTAAATTTATAATAATCCCAGTAATAACGTTATTTTTGAAAATTGAAATTAAATCATTCCATTCTACTGAAGTCGGTATATTATGTAATTTATTATATATAACTTTTAAATGACTAATTTTTGTTTGCCACGATCGAACTTGACCTGATAATAAATTAACATTCTTAAGTTTATCACAGCATAAATCAATCGCAATTTTTACATGTTTTAACCATGCTTCACAGTCTATATGAGGAAATTTTTCATAAAATTTTAAAATAAGTTTATCAATATCCTTTATTAATTGGTCAGACATTTGTTTTTTAAATTAAAATTACTATTCACAAACTTAAAGAGTGCTCTAGGGCAGTGTTTCTTAACCTGTGGTCCGCGGACCCCCGGGGGTCCGCGAACATATGGATGGGGGTCCGCAGTCTTATCTATAGACCATTTAACAATCATAAATAAATACCACCAAAAGTCTTGTAATCGCTACGCACGCCATGCTACTAAGTAACACGGCGAACGTGAGCCAACAGGCCCTTAACGAGCTGAACTTGGGACTACAAGGGAGAGATAACAACATCTTTCAAGTTGAAGAAAAAATAGAAACGATGCTTAAAAAGCTTGACCTTTGGACTAATCGTACAATTCAAAAAAACCATAATAACTTTCCTACACTGGCAGCGTTTTTGGAATCCTCTGGTGGAGCAACGTTGCCAACACAAGTAAAAGGCGAAATGATTAAACACCTCCGCGCTTTGATGTCTTCGTTTCGGGATTTTCCAGTACCTGATAAAAATAAAAATTGGATAGCAGACCCTTTCAACACTGATGTGACTGATGTCAGTGGCTTAACAACGGTACACGAAAATCAATTAATAGAAATATCCTGTGACTCAGCTTTGAAGCGTAATTTCAAAGAATCCTCTTTATCAAATTTTTGGGTGAATGTAAAAAAGATTATAAGGAAATATCAGAAGAAGCACTCAAACATTTACTGCTTTTCTCAACCACATACCTCTGTGAAAAGGCATTCTCTGCTCTTGTGTATACTAAAAACAAATACTGAAACAGATTACAAGTCGAATCCGATTTGAGACTACAACTCAGTAGTAACATCAACCCAAATATCATTAATTTAGTTGCAAAAAGTAGCACCAGCCTTCACATTAACCTATTTTATATGAAAAAGTATATTTTTTTATAATTTGTAGTACTAAAATGAATGGTCCGAAATTTATTGCTGCTTTTTTTATTAAGGGGGTCCTTATGTGCTTGATTTCCTAAGGAAGGGGTCCGTGGACAAAAAAGGTTAAGAAACGCTGCTCTAGGGTTTCCCTTTTCAGCGTTCTTCTCATCGACGACGACGTCGTCACCTTGATACACCACAGAATATTTTCCGTTTCCCAATTCATCAACGTGATTCTTCAAAATAGATAATGATCGACGTGGTAAGAAACGTGGTAAGAATATAACTCGATTCTCTAGTTCAAGCAAAATCGTTTCACCATATTTTGAATTAACCAATTTAGCAATGTAGATTTTCTGAGGCTCATTAATTGGCAGGCTTTTCAATGCAACCACCGGTTTATTTTCACCTTCTAGGAGAGACGAATTTATTTCATTTAAATTCATTTTTTCTCTAAAATAATATATACTTTTATTTTTATGCAAAAAAAAAAATATTTACTTACATTTTTTAACACTTTAACACAAAGAAACTGATTTACTAGTAATATGCTGCTGATGCTGATGCTGCTTTCACAATGAAATTATTAATCAAACTGATTTATTAGCGACACGTGTGCCGCCTTTATAATAATAAAACCTAACCTCACATCCTCGATCTTAGCCTTGGCCTTTACTTCAAGGTTGCAATTTATACTCTACTGATGTTACTCTAACTATAGTTCGATAACGTTTTTGCATCCTTCAAGGTTATAATTTGTACTCCACTGACGTTATTCTAACTATAGTTCGATAACGTTTTAGCACATACTTCCTAATCGGAAATTTTTCAAGTATTTTGTGATCCTGAAAAGGATCGTTTTGGGGAATTTCCTCTCTCTATAAGGTATTTTGCGCGGTCCTGAAAAGGACCGTTTTGGGAATTTTAAATTCCCGACAAGATATTATCATTCTCAAAAAGTTTGAATCATGCACAACGATTCTGTTTGTACATTTGACAAAAACTCTTGACGATTAACCTCTTTTACTATGTAATCTTTTGGATCCCATGCTTTGCAATCAGTTTCGATTCCCTCATCTGAGATTGGTTCCTCGATATCGGCTGCAGCGGCGGCGGCGGCGGCGGCGGCGGCGGCGGCGGCGTCCATTTCAGTGGGATCGTGTGTGTGTGTGTGTGTGTTGAGAGCAAAGACTTGATTGAATTTTTAGTTTTTAATAAAACTCTGATTTGCATGTTTTTAATTTGAATTCTAATACTAATTAGTATAATCTATCGCTGTGTTTATGATAAAATGATATCACCTCATATGGTTTTCCGTTTTGCATAATCGTTCTTACCGGCCTCGTGCCCGTCTTCATTTAAGAAGAATTTGGTTCATTTTAAGATCAGTTTGCTTTCGACAGGTATGGGTGATAAAATTAAAATAATGAGTGACATATCAATAGTACCGTCCAAAAAAAAAAATGTCTAATTCTGCTCCAGCTATGTCGTTGGAATCGATAGTTGCTGCTGCCACTAGTGCCTCTGATGTCACAACCGCCGCCGCCGCCGCCGCCGCCGTCTATGACGCCGTCTCCAACACTATCATTGAATCAGTAAGTTTTTTTTTATTTTTTTATTTTTTTTAATTTTTAAATTATTATTGTAGGAATTTATGGATTTGACGTTCGAGTCTGATGATTCCTTCATCAAAAACATATTTACTGATGTGTTTTTGAAGGAAGAGGAGAACCTACCTCCTCCTCCGACGTTGTCGATGACTACACCGCCTCCGCAGCCGCCGCCGCCGACGATGGCATCTTTAAAGAAGAAACGGAAACTAACGGAGGAAATAACGCGTAAATTATTAGACAGAGTGACTGAAAGATACAACTTTTTTTTAGTGTCGAAACCGAGAATATTAAAATTATTAGAAGATAAAAAAAAATTAAAAATGATATGTGTGAATTACGCAAAAAATTAAATCAATACGCAGTTAGATTAGATCAAATTGATAGTGAAATTTTTGCAATATCAGATTCGGAATTTTTAAAATAATTTTTTGCGTAATTCACACATATCATTTTTAATTTATTTTTTATCAGATATTTTAATATAATAAATTACTTAGATCAAATCATCAAATTCAAAATTTTAAAATCATTTTTGTAACTCTTGTTGTTCGCTATAGAGTCCCATCTCTAACATTAAATATGAACGGGTCTCGTTTGACGATGACTACGACGTTGGATAGGTTATTAAACCCATTGTTGTTGTTGACAAATCTATTATCACGCCTCGCTTAAAAATCTCAGCGGTTGAGGGCGATAGCGGCTTTAAAAATATATATATTATTAAAACTACGTTTTTTTTATTTAAACTTACTATTCCCCTATTATTAGATAATAGTCTGATCATCCCCACACACACACATACACACAACTTATAAAAGGTGATGTATATGTCTTTAATAAATCAGTTGAAAGTAGTAGAGAATGTCATTAGTAGTCGAGTATAGAACTAAACTAAAAAAATATTGTGAAAAAATTTCTCGTCTAAACAAAGATATTGTGTTTTACGAAGAAAACAGGCAAGTTTTAAAAGATTTAACAAATTTGTGTTTAAATGATGATGGTCCTACTAAACGCAAATTATGTGATATTAACAGCGATATTCAACGGTTTGTTGTATACAAACATACCTAATGGAGTGTCTAATATAGCGGTATGTTTTAATGAAAACCAAAAAGAATGTAACCGCTCTGAATGGCAAATGATGAGTAGAACCTATTTATATGATGGAAAGTTACAAGTTTTTTACGTGAGATTGCCTTCAACACCATATGAATTATATTACAAGTTGAAATTATTATTTCCGAATAGAAGTGAAGGTGATCAAGAAAAATGGTATAAAATTGGCGAAACTATCAACAATTGTACTTATCCTCTAGGAATAGGGACTGGAATTGGAGGATTAGTAGGAGGAGGAGGAGGAGAAGTCACACTAGGAGGAGGAGGAGTCGATCAACAACAATTTTCAATAACATGTGCTACATTTGGTTTAATGTTATTTATAGTGTTAAAAATGATTGTTAAATATTTAAGGAAAATATTAAATAAATAATATATATGAGATATGTTTTATTTAGTGTTTTTTAATATTTAAGGGAAAAGAAAAACGTAAAACAGTTTTATACACATTTATTTATAAAACATTTTATACATGTTTATGGAAAAAATTTAATTAGGTAAAATAGTATTAGTAAACCAAGAAAGTAAATGATCCACGTTTCTTTGTGCACACATAAATTTTCCTTTTGAATGATGATGATGATGACAACACTGTTGTGGAATTGTCAGTTGAAAATTTTCCGTCTCATATCTAGTTTTGTCATACTTGACTACATCATGGATGATGGGAAATACTTGCAGCTCCTCACACTTACTTTGTAAAAATGAAAGTTTTTGTTCACCTCTAACGTAAATTATGTCTGCCGAATGAAGTAAATAATTTTTTAAAATGTCATTAATTTCGCTATATTCAATATAACCGGAGTTAAATCGAATTCCGTGCAGATTTTGCTATAAATAATTCACTGTCTTTTTATCACTAACACTAAGATTTTTAAATGGTGTTGGCGATTTAAATAGAAAATTTAATCGCTGTTGTCCAATATGAATGGAGAGCTCTTTTGGATGAAACACTTTTTCAATAATAAAACCTTGAATATCTACTAGTGCCACTCGCATGATGATTGCAAATCAACTAATTTTAATCATATTAGGAGAGGCTTTTTTATATCTTCTGTGAATCGTGTGTGACCTATGATGCTCCTTGATATTATCGGAGTATGTGAAACCAAGGTCGCAATAGAAACCTTGATGTTACCGGAGAGAGAGATAGAGAGAGAGAGAGAGAGAGAGAGAGAGAGAGATCTGGAGTCAACACCCATTATTACGAGAGGCTTTTTATTACTTCCGTGAGTGGGTGATATTCCATGAGACAGTCGTGGACTATGATGCAATAAACCTTGGTGTTATCTGGGAATCCTACGTCCGATTCAATTTCCAACTTTACATCGACGGTTGATGACTTTATAGATTCTTCCTGCTTACTACAATCTATGATAAACAATGTACGTAATTTAAAATCCGAAACGGTTAGAAGGGTACGTTTTCGATTAGAGTTTGTGTAACTAGGATAAAATTCTGTATAATTGAAATATGCATCGTTGAAGCGATCACTAGCAAAATCAAATTGCGAACGATCATTAGGATAATAATCGCCATTTAACATTAGTCTAATATTACGAATATTCAAGTGATCAAATGTTGTAGGATCAGCTGCGGCTATATCACGTTTTTCGGTTTGGAAAAATATCATGACGTAGCGAGGTCTTTCAATAGCCGTACTAGTTTTCACAGGCCAGATATCTTTTTTAGCATTTGGCGTTATGGCTGGGAGTTCATTAAGCTCCCATTTTCGGAAGGGTATCAAAATAGGCCGGTCCGATTGAATTGCCTTCAACAGTTTTTCATTTACTTCATAATTGGGGTAGATATGTTTAACTCTTACTTCAATGCTTTCAATATTTATTTTAACTGTAGTTACCGATCCGCCATTTTCCTTAATAGTTATACAATCGTTATCGTTTCGAGCACGAACAAAGCGAAAAGTTTGTCTACCACACGTAATCCTAGGATAATCATTGAAAACGTTGAAAATATGCTTTAGCGGTAATAATAGACTGAAAGATTTACTATTCGTGAGAATTGGTGATGAGGGATAATTCCAACCGGCGATAGACATGTGACGCGAGTCGTCCTGTGAATAGCAGGTATAAGCGCGAACGGTACTAACTATACCAGGATCTCGTACCGTTTCAATTTCTTTGCCACTTTCACTGTATGTACAGGAATCGAATAGAAATGCTCCGAAATTTTGAGTTAATGAAACATCACCCGTTCCGGTAACTATTAATTTTCCCTTAATATCCAATAGACGTGTAGTTTACTCTGTGTTTTTGCTGCGAGAGATAATAAGTACCCGATAAGGTCAGTAAAAACAATCACTGCTATTAAAATAGGCCAGGTGCTTAAATAGAAATGAAATATAAAATTGAAATATTATTTAATAAATAATATAAAGATGCATAGCCCGCAAAATACTTACCCAACACTTTATACACAAACAAATCAACCCATCGTCACCGACTATGGCACTCAACAACAACAGATGCAGTTTCCAGTACAACAACCCATATACCAAGGTACACATCAACCACTATACCAAGGATCACAACAACCCCTACAGCAAGGAATACAACAACAAATACAGTCCCTACCACAAAATACACAAGCTACCCAGTTAAGCCAGTCCAGCCTTTCTGTACCGCAACAACACCTCCCAAATACACAACAAACCGTGGATGAATGGAAAATAGTTGAAACACGCAAGAGAATGAGAAATGATAGCCCAGAAACATCCAGAAATTTAAAACAGACCAGACTGAAGGATTACTGGTTGAAACCGCTACCTTTAACATCCACCTCAAATAGATTTGACGCCCTCCAGAACAGTGAAATAGAAGAAAAAGAAGACACAAATCAAGACAAGCCACCAAAGGAACCAAAACCTCCACCAATATTCATCGAAGAAGTTGGAAACCTTAAGCCGTTAACTGATCTACTTAACCAGATAGCCCCTGAGGCACATACAATTAAATGCTCATATAATGAACAGGTTAAGGTACAACCGTCTACTCCAAATAGCTATAGGGAAATAGTAAAAGCTCTAAAAGATAAAAACACCCAATTTCACACGTTCCAAATGAAACAAGACCGATCCTTCAGAGTCGTTCTACGAAATGTGCATCCAACAATTGACAAACAAGAGCTAAAAACGGAACTAGAAGAACTAGGACATGAAGTATTAAACATAGCTAATATATATCAAAACAAAACAAAAAGAGCACTACCACTGTTTCATATAGAGCTAAGATCGAAACCGAATAACAAAGACATTTATGAGATAAAAACACTACTAAATATGATAGTGACATTCGAACCTCCTAACCCAAAAAGAGATGTACCTCAGTGCACTAATTGTCAAAGGTACGGTCATACAAAAAGATTCTGCTATTTACAGGCCCGTTGCGTCAAATGTGCAGGAAACCATCAGACATCCCAATGTATCATTAAAGAGCGTAGCAACAATGTCAAATGTGTACTTTGTGAGGGAAACCACCCCGCAAATTACAAAGGTTGCACTGTATATAAGGAAATACAAAAGGCAAAATATCCTCAACTGAGAGCAAAAAATATTGTGAATCAGCCCAATACACGTAACACCAACCAAACAAGATATACCCAACCAGGAACGTCATATAAACAGGCAACTAGCAGTAATCCACAAAATATAACAGTAAATCCTCCAACTGCTTACGCAGCGCCCCTACAATCAAATAGCAACCTAGAGTCTATGATGACAAAATTGATGGAAAGAATGGACACTATCTTAAATCTACTAACTACTATGATCTCCAAAATGAACTAATGGACTACACCCTAAAATTAGCGTTGTGGAATGCAAACGGCTTGGCTGGACACATACAAGAACTAAAAGTATTTATTATAGAAAACGACATTGACATAATGCTCATATCAGAAGCTCATACAACTAATAAAACATATATTAAAATTCCCAAATACTCTATATATAGCACCGAACACCCAGAAGGAAAAGCTCGGGGAGGTGGGAGGTACAGCCATCATAATTAAATCTAGCATAAAACATCACATGTTAGACGAAGTAAGCGAGAAGTATATCCAGGCCACTAGTATCTCTGTAGACAATGATAGAGGTAGCCTCGTACTGTCAGCGGTAAATTGTCCCCCAGGTCCTATCATAAAACATGAGCAGTTTAATAACTTCTTTTCTACATTAGGTCAAAGATTCCTGGCAGGAGGAGATTATAATTCGAAGCACCACTATTGGGGATCCAGAGTGATAACACCAAGAGGTCGACAATTATTAAAAGCAATGACAGACAAAAACCTGTATCCCCTAACTACGGGAGAACCAACGTATTGGCCCTCTGACCCAAGCAAAACACCTGACCTATTAGATTTCTGTATCATTAAAGGAATATCACAACACTACTTAGAAATAAAATCATCACTAGATCTGTCGTCAGACCACTCACCAGTCCTAATATCATTTAGCACTCAAATCATGGAAACAATGAGATCGGTTAACTTATCAAATAGATACACTGATTGGAGTATATTCCAGCAAGAAATCCGTACAAAACTAAATACACACATCCCGCTGAAAAAAGAAACAGACATTGACGAAGCCGTAGAAGAGTTAACGAAAACAATACAAGAGGCAGCCTGGAAAGCAACTCCTAATATACCAAACCAGAATAAAAAACTGACGTACCCTAGACACATTTTAAACATGATTGCAGAAAAGCGCAAAATAAGAAGAAGATGGCAAAACACTCATGCCCCCGTAGACAAAACAAATCTAAATAATATAACAAAACGAATTAAAAGATTGCTAGATAAATACAAAAACGATAAAATCAATGTGTACATATCCAACTTGGCTGCGACAGAAGAAACAAATTATTCCCTTTGGAAGGCAACCAGGAGAATAAAGAACCGACAAGATCATATCCCTCCAATTAAGACACAAAAGGGAAACTGGGCCAGAAATGATGCTGAGAAAGCGTACACCTTTGCCAAACATCTCGAAGAAGTATTCCAGCCATATCCGAGTGAAACCCCAACTCAAGTAGACGAAACCATAAGGAACTTTCTTGAAGGTCCTAATCAACTAGATCTACCAATAAAAAAATTTAAAGTCAGGGAAGTATCTAATATGGTTACTACTGGGATAAACCACAAAAAATCTCCGGGATATGATCTAATAACAGGTAAAGTACTAAGTGAACTTCCAATAGATGCAATCAGACTAATCACTATGATCTTCAATGCTGTACTAACCCTTGGGTACATACCACCACAGTGGAAGGTGTCCTGCGTAATCCTCATACAGAAACCAGGTAAAGATCCAACTGATGTAAAATCGTACCGGCCAATTAGCTTACTGCCAGTTATATCCAAGCTGTTCGAAAAACTACTCCTAAAAAGATTGAAGCCAATAATACACGAAAGGAAACTCATTCCCAACTACCAATTCGGATTTAGAAACGAACATTCCACTATCGAGCAAGTACACAGAATTGCCTGGAAAATAAGGTACGATCTAGAAAACAAAAATTACTGCTCCGCAGCCTTTATAGATATTGCCCAAGCCTTTGACAAGGTATGGCACGAAGGACTGTTGTTCAAAATAAAAAAACATCTCCCTTATACATACTTTGAGTTAATTAAATCGTACCTTACAGACAGAAAATTCCTAGTTAAATATAGAGAAGAGCAAACATCACTAAGGCAGATAAAGTCAGGCATTCCACAAGGTAGCGTACTTGGCCCTGTTCTATACCTGTTGTATACCGCTGATCTTCCCACAACAAACAATACTACGTTAGCCACATTTGCCGATGATACAGCCGTATTAGCATCCCACAAAAACCCAATTACTGCAGTTAATAACCTTCAACAACATATTGACAAAATAGCAGAATGGATGCAGAAGTGGCGGGTCAAAGCTAATTCAAGTAAGTCAGTCCATATCACATTCACCCTTAATAAACTCAATTGCCCACCTGTAAGACTCAACAAAATTGAACTACCTCAAAAGGATGAAGTTAAATACCTAGGGATCTATCTTGATAAGCGTTTAACATGGGCCAAACACATCTGCAAAAAAAGACTCCAACTTGGCCAGTTATATAGACAATATTATTGGCTGATTGGTCGTCGCTCAAAACTGTCACTAGCTAACAAAGTAATAATTTACAAAACTATCATTCGATCAGTATGGACTTATGGCATACAACTGTGGGGTTCTGCTAGTAATTCTAATATCCAAAAAATCCAACGGTTCCAATCGAAAGTCCTAAGAGCAGCAGCAAACGCACCATGGTATATTACGAACGCAGCATTACATAAAGACCTACAAGTACAGACGGTCGCCGAAGAATGTTCCAAAATCTCCGACAAATACCATACCAGATTGAGCGTCCACCCAAACGAACTGGCAACAGATCTCTTGATTGCCCAACCCAAAAAAAGGCTGAAGAGGTGTGACCCTCTGGACCTCCCCCAAAGACAATAATGTGTGTTAGTGCTAATTATGAGTTAAAGTGTATATAGTTCCAACATTGTAGTTTGTAACGTACAAAACATTTATGTAAAAATAGTAATATAACGTTTCAGAAGTGTTATCAATGGATAGTGACTTCTCTATGTTATTTATCTTTATTCACTTATTTTACTTATTATCCTATATAGGATAGATTGTAAAAACTCTTGGGAAATAATAAAAAAAAAAAAAAATATATCCAATAGCGAATCGTACATAGCAAAGAACGAATCCACTTGGTTGATAACAATTTCCACAATGTCATTGCAGTTAAACGATTTCACATATGGAGCATAGTATTTGTATTCACATTTTCGAATTGATTCATCTATTACGGGTGACCCGTATAGATTAAACATCGGTAATTTCTCAGCTGATTCAGCTACTTTTCTTTTCTTGTAAACTATTGGTGATGATGACATGGTGGTGGTGGGGGCGGCACGTTGTCAACAAAGAACCTTCTTATACTAATAATTAATTGTGTTTTCATCGCTTATAACCATTTAGGTCGAGGTCTAAGTTCCAATACTAGTGTACTTGTTTCACCACGGAAATTTACTGGTTCACCGTTTTGATCGACTGCCAGTACGGTAATATTAAGAATTTCACGTTGAGGAATGACTGGTAAATACAAGAGATTTGAAGGCGTTTCGTCAATTATATATCCAGGATCTGATTTAACGGAGAATTCGTAGATTGTATGAGCAGGTGTGTTTCCATCAAACGCACCCGTCGTAATGTTACAATCAAAACGTACGGTTGAGACTTTTATAATGTTGACGGGTAAATCTGACGAATGTAACTGAGCCGGAACGAGATTTTTTTCGGAAAATCCCAACGTACGTCCAATATTGTTAGGTTCCTTAAACGATATGTTATAGAATTTGCTGAAAATTTCACATTTAAGCGTATTGTTATTGGGCTTCAATGAAAAATCTCGATCTGGATCAACGGAATTCTCCAAACCCATTCGATGTCGAATAAATCTCTCAATATCTGAAATTTCATAACTACCTGCTGGAAAGGCAATTTCGTTTAATTTGTTGTGTGCATCATAGTAGTAAAATTTTTGACCCTCTTCAATGTTCGGTATGGAATTATACGAATGAAACGATCTCAACGCTAGCTCATATTCTTTTTCAGGATTCAAAACGATGGGTGTTTGAGGTTTAAATGCAAAAATATGATTGGTGCTATTGACTCGCAACAACTGAGACATAACGAAGACTAACGAATTTTTAATAAATACAATAACTTAAATATATTCTTTATTTAAACTCTTTAAAACAATATATACATTTTGATTGCATTTGTGTACCACATACATCAGACCATACATGTCGACTGGAATTCGTTTGACATGGTAAAAACCCTTTTAACTCCATTCTGTATTCACGTGGAAGGCTATACCAGACCGTCTGTAAATCATTCACGTTCAATAAAATCATTTGAATTGCATCCTCGAGGTGGTGGTGACGATTCATCACGTAAAAATTTCAAGCACAAATGTCCACAATTTATTTGATTATAAGTTTGATATTGTTCGTTGTTATAGTAAATTTTGACAGGACGATGACGACTACTTAAATAACGAACAAGTTCTATAGGCGGCTTCAAATTACCAAATGAATCAAAATATTCGACTTTGTCGTTCTTTTTTCGATAGGCGACCCAATGTGTACCGGGATTTTTCCAACTATCCAAATTTACGATACCACATTCATGTTGTGCGCGTACTCTCCTAGGTAGAGTATCGCGCATGAAAACACCTCGAAAATGAGGTATTTTATAAAGTTTGGCATATTTCAGTAATTCTTTATCGTATAATGCTCTATTAGGTAGCCTTAATGATGACGACGTTTTTTTGATGTTTTTTTTTTTTTTATTTTCAAGATACAGACCGAAACCTCCTTTGCTATTCTTTCGTAAATACAATCCATGACCGATAGCTTCCATCGCTTTATTGTGACGTGTCTGTTCTTCCAGCTTCTTTTTCTTATTTTGAGCGTTTACGACGGAAGAAGCTATACTGGCTGCGCCCCCACTTAACGCACCAAGGGCACTAAGTCCGGCAAACAAGGGAATGAGAGGAAGAAATCCTCCAGATTTAGAGTCAAATGGAATAATTCTAGGTATTCTAATGTTATTTTTACCGCCGGCACGTTTAACTGCCACTTTGGCTGCTTTTAAAGCCAACGATACGGCCTTCTTTAATGTCTTGGCAGGTTTCATGGATTTTCCAATTTTTTTTACAACGTGAGTGTTAAAGGAACAACCCATACCAAGTTTACGTTTGGTTTTCATTACTCCGGTTTCAAGTAGAGCGTTACCACGTTCACCAAGACTAGCGTCCTTTGATTTAACGCGCTGCCACTCTTGTTCCTCTAATATTTTATCGGCTTTATGACGTTCGTTCAATGAATCGTTCTGTGAATAGGCGATGTCGTGTTGTTTGCACGCGGCGTCTAGCGGATTAATACCCGGATCACCACGTGCCAATCGTTTTTGTAGTTTTGTTCCGGGACCGCAAAATTGGTACCCCCCACTTAAATGGATTTCAAAGGGTAATTTATTAATCAATGTATTTAACACACCCTCTCCTTCGTGCACAAACATTGAAACTAATAAATGAGCGTAACAGCTTTGATATTTATAAGACGATGAAGGTGATTCAACAAGTGCAGTCGTTACCGATCGAAAATTTAGACGATTTTCAAGACAAAAAGTTAAATGGTATTAGTAAACATGGTCCGTTGTTGCCCGACTCGTTTCGCGCCATAATCTGCGGTCCGAGTGGCTGTGGAAAGACAAATGTAATGTTATCCCTGTTGTTTAATCCTAATGGTGCTAAATTTGAAAATGTTTACGTATACTCAAAATCTTTATACCAACCAAAGTATCAGTTATTACAAACAGTAATGACTCAAGCAAAGGGTATAGGTTATTTTCCGTTTAAAGACAACGATGAAGTCATCAGTCCCACTAAAGCCAAAAAAAACTCCATTTTTATTTTCGACGATGTAGCATGTGATAAACAACAAAAAATTCGCGAATATTATTCCATGTGTAGACATAAAGATATTGATGCTGCCTACTTATGTCAAACATATTCAAAAATCCCGAAACAATTGATAAGAGATAATTGTAATCTGATTGTGTTATTTAAACAAGATGAAATTAATCTAAAGCATATATTTGAGGAGCACGTATCACCAGACATAACCTTTAATGAATTTAAAACCTTATGTTCAAAGTGTTGGATTAATAGTTACGGAACGGTAGTTATCGTAAAAGATTTTCCCATTAACAATGGTCGCTATCGAATGGGTTTCGATAAGTATATAAAAATTTGTTAATTTGTGTTAAACGTCACTGTATAGAATGATGTCAGACGATCGAGTTGCTGTGGCTACACATAAACGAAAAGTTGCTGAACTAACGCGTGCTATACGAAAAAAATATTTAGCATTGAAATTAAATCGAACGAATGTGGACGATTCAATCAATAAACTTTTTAAACCAATAACCGATCCGTTAAAAGAAATTGCTTTAAAAAAAACTACTAGTACTGCTGCTGCTGCTGCTGCCGCCGCCCCCATACAAGTAAAGAACGAATCATTTATTAAAAAAGAATATAAAGCGCATCCTACTAGTACTAAATTTCTCGATTTAGAAGATGTTGCCGAGTTTAATGAGCCCAGTATAATAGAGGAACCTAATTTATCACCGAAACGTTCCACTGAACCGTCCATCGAATATTCACAGGATGTAATAGATGAATATCTGGATCAGTATCCATCAATAAGTCATACTTACGTTAAAGATTACTGGACAAATAGCGATAAAATTGATAGAAAATATGGTCCTACATATGATAGTGAACAAGATAATTGGACACTTGGTAATAGAAGAATTTCCTTTGATGTTAAAACCGGTGCTATCATGTTGTTATCGGAGAAAGACTTTTCGGGGGGATATGTGAAAGGAACGCCAGGACTTTATCAATTAATATTTTATTCCGATCCATCGTACGCTCCCGATGATCTCGTAAACTATAAAACCATATTAGAACATACGGGTGCGCACTTGAATAGTAGAGGACATTTAAAAGGAGATAACAGTATAAAATGGTATAACATTATAAAACCTTTGATTAAAACCGTAGAAAAAAGTAAAAAATCTAGTCTCACAAGTTTAGTTCAACATTTCGCCTCTTCATCACCGAAAGAAGGTAAAGGAATGCATTTAGAATATAATAACGCACCTATAGAATATATTTATTGGGACGATCCCCGGGAGCTTATTACTAGATTGAGACTGCTTATGGCTTCTAAAGAGGCAGGAAATACTTCACATAACAATGAGATTGTTGCCATAATGAATGAATTGAGGGAGGCTAATATGATAAAATAAGTTTACATTTCCACACGGATGTCATTTCAATGATGAGTGTTGATAAATTCGGACGTCATCTACGTTCGCGTGCATTTGCATTCAAACCATCTATTGTACGATTACCGCACACCTCTGATGGTAATGTAGATATTGAACATTTAAAGTTATGCAACGTTAAGGGGCCAACAATTGATGAAGATGCAGCAAACAAAAAGTATGTCGATTCTATGATATCAAACCTTTCAAAATCAATAGATCGAGTATCGGATAACGTTAAAACTATGTCCGATACTATGTTAGATATGCAAAATAATATTGATGAAAATATACAGTTTATTTCGAAACAACAACAACAACAAACTACAGATTGGGTGACAAAAAAGTACGTTGACGATTCTTTGCAAAAAAGTATTGAAAACGCAAATAATAAATTATCAATAGAGCTTAAGTTATTTCTTAGAAATAACCTTGTTGATAATTATTCAGAGATTAGAAAAAATATTAAAAACCTTGAACAAAATGTAAAGAAGAATCAAGAGCAAATTATCAAATTAATGGCATCAAGGACTACTTTTACGTCTACACCATAAATAGTAAAATTATAAATCAGTCTATTTATTATCATGTCAACCGCGTCGGTTACGTCACCGGAAAAGATTCAACTTGTTAATGAACTGCATAAATATGCACGAAAAAATTATCCGAGACGACGTACCGTCATCAAAGGACTAGATGATTTATGGCAAATGGATTTAGCTGAAATGAGTCGCTATGCACATCAAAACAAAGGTTTTAAAATGATTATGGTTGTCATTGATTGTTTTTCAAAATTTTTATGGACTAGACCGCTAAAAACGAAAACCGGTGAAGAAATTACTACAGCATTCGAAGACATTTGATCGCATACGAAACATCGCCAGCGTCGTCCGAAAAATTTACAAACCGATCAAGGTACGGAATTTTTTAACGCAAAATTTAAAAATTTAATAAAAAAGTATTCCATTAATCATTATAATACGTTTAGTGTTAAAAAGGCCTCTATAGCAGAACGGGTAATACGTACTTTAAAAGAAAAATTATACAAGTATTTCAGTTTAAACGGAACCTATAAATGGATTGATTATTTACCCAAGTTAACTCAAGAATATAATAATACGAAACATAGCAAAACGAAACTTAAACCAAAGGATGTGAACAAGACTAATGAAAAGATTCTTTTAACGAAAAGATATTCATATCTGAAAATTGCCGGATCGCGAAAATTACAAGTCGGCGATGTTGTACGCATAAGCAAAGCAAAGCATGTGTTTGAGAAAGGTTACACACCAAATTGGTCTACTGAACATTTTAAAATCATTAAAGTTAAAATAACCAATCCCGTTACATATTTGTTGGAAGATATGCGCGGTCAACCAATCAGCGGAGCTTTTTACGAAGAAGAATTACAAAAGGTTAAAAATCCTGACATTTATCTCGTTGAAAAAGTGTTGAAACGAAAAGGTAGAAAACTTTATGTCAAGTGGTTGGGGTTCGACATTACGCATAACAGTTGGATAGATAAGGATTCGCTTAAATAACAAGATTAACAATACATCTCAGTCAGTTGTATAAAATGTGTTCAAAGTATAGTTTATCATCATCATCATTATCATCCTCCGGATGTACTTCAGAAAGTTCTTATAGCGATAAACAAATGGATAGTGATTATTATAAACAAATTGATCAAGTCTCCAAAAAAATGTGTGAAAACGCAATCGATTTTGAGCATACTTTACTGTTGTATAAAGAATATTCGACCGGAACAGCGACAGTGGGAAGCGGTCTTAGTCCTGCGAGAAAATTTGAACCTGCAATTGTTTTAAGTCAACCCTTTCGACCTCATCAGCAAATGTCTTTTGATACATTCGAATGGTTAGATCTTATGTCAATGTTGAAAATTTTGCTTAAAAATTTTTTCGATGACTCACTTCCTCAATTTCCTGATGAATATGATTCAGTTGAAAATCTATGTGGAAGAAATTGTAAAGTAACTCAATATATAATGGATGATACAAAATTTCTAAGTATAAATAAAAAAAACGTTTGTATCGAATTGACAAAAGACCAAGTTTATTATTTGATTGATATAGATGAAAATTTGTTGTGCTACTACATTGAAGAATTGAATAATGTGAATTTTAACAATTACCACTTTGAAGTATTAAACATAATCAAACCGTATTTTGAAGACTATGAAGAAGAAGAAGAAGAAGAAGAAGAAGTTTGGAAGAATATATTAAAAAATATATTAAACTTGACTGACCCATTATTGGCTAATGCTCTCAGAGAATTTATTTATTTTTATAAGCATAAATTTATAAATGCCTTACAAGGATTTACTGTAGAATAAATTTTATATAAATAAGTAGTGATACTAGGCCGCTTTTGGCTCAAATTTGACCTTGAAAATGGCCTTTAAAGTGACCTTGGTGGTTTTGGAAAAGTTTCCTCGGAAAATGGCTTTGGAAAATTTTCTTTACCACCGCCCCCGACCTTGAAATGGGCCTTGAAAGTGGCTTTAATGCTTGTGGAAGAGCAGCCTTTGTAAAATGGCATTGGAAAATATCCACCGCCGCCGCCGCCGCCGCCCCCCCGGTCTTGAAAATGGCCTTAAAAGTGGCCTAGATGGTTTTAAAAAATGTGTTCTTGGAAAATGGTTCGCCCCGTGAGCCTTGGCCGCCTCTAAAAAGTGGCCTCTAAAAAAATGGGGCCTTTGAGGCCCGCCCCCCAGAAATTATTCCAGCGAGCGTCACCGCTGACGCCGGCACTGTGGAGTCCACACTTTTAATTGCTGCATAGACAACCGACCGTTTTACGTTGTAGCGTAATGTTGGTTGCCATGCATGCATCCATAATTAAACAAACCATAAGAGATTTATTTTTTTTATTCAATATAATACAAATAGAAACGTATTGCCATTTTTTTAATCACAAATCCACCTTCTTCTTCTTCTTCTTCTTCTGCTTCTAGTTCAATCAATTCGGCTTGAGGAAAATCGGCGGCGCCGCCGCCCATCATTTTCTCCACACTGCTTTTAAATGACTGCAATAAAAGAAAAAAAAAAAAAAAAATTAAAATTAAAATAAAAAAAACGACTGATTTAGCGGCGGCGGCGTCGGATGAGGCAGCAGCAGCATCGCCGCCGGAGACGGTTTCCAGCGGCGGATGCGTCGTCGATCATGTTTTTTTTTTTTGAACTAGGTGTGCTGACGACGGATGCTCGCGACCGACTCAGCCGCCGTTGAAACCGGGGTCCGCGCGCGCACCGCCGGCCACCGATGCTCTCAGCTGGGTCCGCGCCGCCGACGGCCGCCCTCGCTGCTGGAATCCGCGCACCGGCAGGCCGCCTCAACCTCACGACGATGCTCTCACTGGATCCTCGACCGTGAATTACGAGAGAGCGTGTGCCGCTATCGCCCTGCAACTACCTTCGTTAGCCTCGAGCGCACGTGCCCGCTATCGCGGTCGCAGCAGAGATTTTTACACCATATCTTTGTCGAGCAAAATTTTTCACAATATTTTTTTCTACTCATTTATTAAAGACATATACATCACCTGTTATAAGTCGTATGTATGGACGATTATCTAATAATAATAGAGGATAGTAAGTTTAAATAAAAAAGAAAAACAGTTTTAATAATATATATATTTTTTAAATGTAAATTATATTATAATAGATATAATGGATAATAGTAAGTTTTAAATGTCCAAGGATATTGATATCACTGATCCGGATGATGATGATGATGGAAACCCCAGGGGAGGGTGTCATGTGAATCATCTAATAATTTTCGTTTAACATCTAATGAATTTAAACCAATTTTTGTTTGATTTATGCTGTAAACTTTATGTTTAAACGATTGAATTGTACACTATGAAATAATTTTATCTTTCTTTTTAATTAAACAATCCACATAATCTTGAAAACTTATATCATTTTTTACTACGGAACTTTTAATACCTTTTGATTTTTTAACTATAGATTTATCCTCAACTTTATACGTATACATTTTAGATCTTAAGCCTATGAAATGAGTTATAATTTTACCGTTTGTCTCATCTTTCATTAGACCTGGAACCTTCTTATTACACAGTGGAATTTGATATGGATTATTTGAGGCATAATCACTAGTGTCAAATCTGTCAATATGGGCATTAATCACCTCCTTATATACATCATTACATTTAATCTCATAGATAAAAGAATCTGTATCAGTATATAAGATCTTACAAGCGTCATTTCCTAATTTAGATAACATAAAGTCATAATGAAATTCATACATACATGTTTTTGAAATATCTAAAATAGACATTCCAATGTATATGGGTTTGTTGAATAAAATTTCTGATTTACGTAATTCAATAGCCATTAAATCATCCGAAAAAATGGTTCTACTATGGAACCTTGGACTTGCTATTAAATTTTTTGCCCCATATCTTCCCTCCCACTGCGAAACTAATTTAACTACACGATGTTTTCGAATATTTTCCATCGTCTTACCGTATACTGAATTTACTTTTAATTTATAATAATCTTTTTCAAATTTGTTTGTTGTTTGTGCTCGAAACTGTGTATTTAAAGTTACGTATGGTTTTAACCATGCTGATTGTTTAAATTTTAAAACTCTATGTATTTTACGAATGACTAACCCATGATTTATTGCTTGTTTTAAAGCTCGATAATGAATAATGTATTTAGTTTTGTTATAAAGCGTTGTTAAAAGTTTACAAAATTTTGATCCTTCAGGTTTTCTGTGCTCACAGCAAAAAGGAAAATCCTTATGCATACTATGAAGGTGATGGGGATAATCTAAGTCAACCTCCAGTATATACCCGATGTCTGCGTCATCGGGAATACTCAATACATCTATATTTGTATCATCCCATTCAAATCCGCCATATGGAAGTGGTTGTGACATTGCCCAACCGTACAAATTATTGACGTCTACGTATAATAAGTACTTGTCAGGTTTAGATTTGTCATAATCATGCATATATTTATTATTCGCCTCGGAATAACGACAACAACATTGGCTAATCCCACCGCGTATCGCGTTCTCAATAAATAATATCATATCAATGTCATGAAGAAGCTGTAATTTACATCCGGTATACCGTAACATGCAGTCCCAACTATATCCGGGGATTCCGAAATACCAACTCGGGTCAAGACCACTTGTACTATATCCGATTTTTCGAAATCTCTCAAAGACGTCGGCCAACAAAATAATGTCAGTTTTCAAATACAAATCTGAATATTCACCTAAATTTTTTATATTAAAATACCTCCATACCTTTTGAGCATGTTCATACTGTTCATTAGTAATATCTTTATTGTTAAGTTTATTAAAAAAAACAGATTGTGGAGGTAATTGAGTTTCCTTAAGCTTATCAATATTGTCAATGTAGTCGTATGGAAATACACCTTTACGTGTAAGTAAGTAAAATTGCTCTCGAGTACAACATTCAAATGCATACTTTAAATTGTTAAAGTCTTGCATATCCAAAAGGGATACTAATTCATCTAAAGACGTTCCTAAAAATCGCAGCGAATCTATAAAACGAAATTTAATACCGTTAGCCATGTGTTGAGTGAATAATATATACTTTTCATTATTTATTGGTAGTAAAGAAATTTTACCTAATTTAGCCAAATCTCTTATGATAAAGTGACTATCGTAACCGCTTAAATTATGGAAAACAATTGGAACTACAAATTGCTTTCTAAAATTCAAATTACATGAGTTATGAGCAAATCCTCGAAAATCTCCAGTAAAATGATCATGATCTCGCACGATAATGTCCGTTTCAACAAGTCTTTGTTCGCAAATATGACAAATATGAGCTTTAAAATTTGAAAAATTTTCTCTCATGGGAACTATATTCTTAAATTTAGATTCAACCATTTGTGCGCATACTACCATTTCATTGACGAACCATTTCATACAGTCAGGACCTCGATAACTGTTAAAATATGACAGACTATTATCATAGTCACATTTAACATAGTAGCCACAACTGAATGCAATGTGTCGCTGATATTTAATCATGTTAATATTAACATTATCAAGAATCGGTTCTAATAATGATTCGAAATCAGCGTATATCACAAATGGTGTTTTTTGTTTGTAAATAAAATTCTTAAACTTTATAAAAGTTTCCTTCGGAATTGTAATTTTACATTCATTATTTTTTTCACATAATTCTATATGTAAATTCAAACGTTCTTCACTTGAAAAATAATTTAAACATCTATCACAGAAAAATTTTTTATGTTTTTTTCTATTGAGTTGATTACTTAATAATCGTGATAAGTTTTTTATCCAACAATAATGATATTTGATATCGATATGCTGGGTATCGTTAGGATCAGGCGCATCATAATCATTTAACTTGGGAAAATATTGATTTTGAATTAATAATAAATTTATATGTTTTTCCAATTTATTTTTAGTTAAACGTATTGGAACTACTATATACTTATTATTGATTAACTCCAATCCATATACATTTATGGATAAATTATTATTCTTTTCAAAAACATGTATTTTATTTAATTTCATTGGAATCTCCACATTATCTAAATTCAACACATTGCCATAATAAGGATACGATGTAACTCGATTAGAATTTTTTTCTGATGGATACAGAGCACTTACAATGCTCCAATAAAAACAGGCCAAGTCAAAATTAAAAATATTTACACAACTTAGTTTATTAGCAATTTGTTTTGGTAATTTAATAAACGATGAACTATCACCGCCGCCGCAACCGTTTCCTACTACAAACTTATTAATATTAACTTCAAGCGAGATCACGGATTTTAATGCCCAATTTGACGAACGTTCCTGAAATTCCGATAGTTTAAATAAAATATAGTTGATTATATGATTAGTAAACCATTCAAATAATATTGTTGAAGAATCAATCGGGGCATATTTACTGTGAAAATATTTAAAATCTACTATGTCATTATCATCTACTAATTTTCTAATAAACTGTCCACAAAAAATAGTGTTTACTTTTATTAATGACATTTTTGATAAAACTTTTTCTACTTTTTCGCAAAAAATTTTAAAAGCATCCATTAAAAATGGTAGAACATCTTTATGTCTTAAATTTATAATAATCCCAGTAATAACGTTATTTTTGAAAATTGAAATTAAATCATTCCATTCTACTGAAGTCGTCGTCGTCGTCGGTATATTATGTAATTTATTATATATAACTTTTAAATGACTAATTTTTGTTTGCCACGATCGAACTTGACCTGATAATAAATTAACATTCTTATTTATCACAGCATAAATCAATCGCAATTTTTACATGTTTTAACCATGCTTCACAGTCTATATGAGGAAATTTTTCATAAAATTTTGAAATAAGTTTATCAATATCCTTTATTAATTGGTCGGACATTTTTTTTTAATTAAAACTTACTATTCACAAACTTAAAGAGTGCTTTAGGGTTTCCTTTTTCAGCGTTCTTCTCATCGACGTAGTCACCTTGATACACCACAGAATATTTTCCGTTTCCCAATTCATCAACGTGATTCTTCAAAATAGATAATGATCGACGTGGTAAGAATATAACTCGATTCTCCAGTTCAAGCAAAATCGTTTCACCATATTTTGAATTAACCAATTTAGCAATGTAGATTTTCTGAGGCTCATTAATTGGCAGGCTTTTCAATGCAACCACCGGTTTATTTTCACCACCTTCTAGGAGAGACGAATTTATTTCATTTAAATTCATTTTTCTCTAAAATAATATGTACTTTTATTTTTATGCAAAAAATGAAAAATATTTACTTACATTTTTTTTAACGCTTTAACACAAAGAAACTGATTTACTAGTAATATGATGCTGATGATGCTGCTTTCACAATGAAATTATTAATCAAACTGATTTATTAGCGACACGTGTACTGTCTTTTATAATAATAAAACCTAACCTCATATCCTAGATCTTAGCCTCAACCTTTTATTTCAAGGCTGCAATTTATACTCTACTGATGTTGCTCTAACTATAGTTCGATAACGTTTTTGCATCATTCAAGGTTATAATTTGTACTCTACTGACGACGTTACTCTAACTATAGTTCGATAACGTTTTTAGTACATACACTTCCTAATCGGAAATTTTTCAAGTATTTTGTGGTCCTGAAAAGGACCGTTTGGGGAATTTTCCCCTCTACAAGGTATTTTGTGGTCCTGAAAAGGACCGTTCCTGGGAATTTTAATTTCCCGACAAGATATTATCATCCTCATTAACATTTTTCATGCAGATTATACAGTTTTTAGTGAGATAAAATATAAATAAGACCTGTTTGCACCTAGCGCAAAGGCACATTTCAGGCTCTAAATTACTCATTCTCCCACTAAAATGCTGAAATGCATTCTCATCATCATAATAAAAGGGGTTAACCGTCTGTGCTTCAAGATAAAAACACCCTAAACAAAGCTTTCTACCATGACACACATAAAAAGTTTGAATCATGCACAACGATTCTGTTTGTACATTTGATAAAAACTCTTGACGATTAACCTCTTTTACTATGTAATCTTTTGGATCCCATGTTCTACTATCAGTTTCAATTCCATCATCTGAAATTGGTTCCTCGATATTGGCGGCGGCGGCCATTTCAATGGAATCGTATGTGTGTGTGTGTTGAGAGCAAAGACTTGACTGAATTTTTTTTTTAGATTATAATAAAACTCTGATTTATATGTTTTTAATTTGAATTCTAATACTAATTAGTATAATCTATTGCATATGATATCACCTCATATGGTTTTCCGTTTTGCATAATCATTCTTACCGCCCTCGCTCGCTCTCGTCTTCATTTAAGAATAATTTAGTTCATTTTACGATCAGTTTGCTTTCGACAGGCATGAGTGATAATAAAATTAAAATATTGAGTGATATATCAATAGTACCGATCAAAAAAAAAAAAAAATGTCTTATCCAGCTATGTCGTTGGAGTCGATAGTTGCTGCTGCCACTAGTGCCTCCTCTGATGTCACCACCACCGCCGCCGCCGCCGCCGTCGATGACGCCACCTCCAACACTATCATTGAATCAGTAAGTTTTTGTTTTGTTTTGTTTTTTTTTTACACTTACTAAATTATTATTGTATAGGAATTTATGGATTTGACGTTCGATGCTGACGATTCCTTCATTAAAAACATATTTTCGGATGTGTTTTTGAAGGAAGAGGAGAACCCTCCAACGCTGTCGATGGATACACCGCCGCCGCCGCCGCCGCCTCCGACGACCCCGATAGCATCTTTAAAGAAGAAACGAAAACTAACTGAGGAGACGACGCGGAAATTATTAGACAGAGTTACTGAAAGATACAACTTTTTTTTAGTGTCGAAGCCTAGAATATTAAAATTATTAGAAGATAAAAAAAAAATTAAAAATGATATGTGTGAATTACGTAAAAAAATAAATCAATACGCAGTTAGATTAGATCAAATTGATAGTGAAATTTTTGCAATATCAGATTCAGAATTTTTAAAATAATTTTTTGTTGCATAATTCACACATATCATTTTTAATTTATTTTTTATCAGATATTTTAATATAATAAATTACTTAGATCAAAATCATTGTGCAATTTCGGATTCAAAATTTTTTAAAATTATTTTGTAACTCTTGTTGTTCGCTATAGAGTCCCATCTCTAACATTAAATATGAACGGGTCTCGTTTGACTCGATGACTACGACTACGGCGACGACGACGACGTTGAGATAGGTTATTAAACCCATTGTTGTTGTTGTTGGCAAATCTATTATCACGCCTCGCTTAAAACTCAGCGGTTGAAGGCGATAGCGATTTTAAAAATATATATATTATTAAAACTATGTTTTTTATTTAAACTTACTATTCTCCTATTATTAGATAATAGCCTGATCACCCCCACACACACAACTTATAAAAGGTGATGTATATGTCTTTAATAAATCAGTTGAAAGTAGAGAATGTCATTAGTAGTTGAGTACAGAACTAAGCTAAAAAAATATTGTGAAAAAATTTCCCGACTAAACAAAGATATTGTGTTTTACGAAGAAACCAGGCAAGTTTTAAAAGATTTATCAAATTTGTGTTTAAATGATGATGGTCCTATTAAACGCAAATTATGTGATATTAACAGCGATATTCAACGGTTTGTTGTATACAAACGTACCTAATGGAGTCTCTAATATAGCGGTATGTTTTAATGAAAACCAAAAAGAATGTAACCGCTCTGAATGGCAAATGATGGGTAGAACCTATTTAAATGATGGAAAGTTACAAGTTTTTTACGTAAGATTGCCCTCAACACCATCTGAATTATATTACAAGTTGAAATTATTATTTCCCAATAGAAGTGAAGGCGATCAAGAAAAATGGTATAAAATTGGTGAAACTATCACCAATTGTACTTATCCTCTAGGAATAGGGACTGGAATTGGTGGATTAGTAGGAGGAGGAGGTGGAGAAGTCACACTAGGAGAAGGAGAAGTCGATCAACGACAATTTTCAATAACATGTGCTACATTTGGTTTAATGTTATTTATAGCGTTAAAAATGATTGTTAAATATTTAAGGAAAATATTAAATAAATAATATATATGAGATATGTTTTATTTAGTGTTTTTTTTAGTATTTAAGGGAAAATAAAAACATAAAAACAGTTTTATACACATTTATTTATAAACATTTTATACATGTTTATGGAAAAAAAATTTAATTAGGTAAAATAGTATTAGTAAACCAAGAAAGTAAATGATCCACGTTTCTTTGCGCACACATAAATTTTCCTTTTGAATGATGATGGCAACACTGCTGTGGAATTGTCTGTCGAAAATTTTCTGTATCCCATCTAGTTTTATCATACTTGACTACATCATGGATGATAGGAAATATTTGCAGTTCCTCACACTTACTTTGTAAAAATGAAAGTTTTTGTTCACCTCTAACGTAAATTATGTCTGCCGAATGAAGTAGGTAATTTTTTAAAATGTCATTAATTTCGCTATATTCAATATAACCGGAGTTAAATCGAATTCCGTGCAGATTTTGCTCTAAATAATTCACTGTCTTTTTATCACTAACACTAAGATTTTTAAATTGTGTTGGCGATTTAAATAGAAAATTTAATCGCTGTTGTCCAATATGAATGGAGAGCTCTTTTGGATGAAACACTTTTTCAATAATAAAACCTTGAATATCTACTAGTGCCACTCGCATGATGATTGTAAATCAACTAATTTTAATTATATTAGGGGAGGCTTTTTTATATCTTCTGTGAATCGTGTGTGTGTGACCTACGATACACCTTGATATTATCGAAGTATGTGAAACCAAGGTCGCAATAGAAACCTTGATGTTACCGGAGAGATAGAGCGAAGTATGTGAAACTGAGGTCGCAATAGAAACCTTGATGTTACCGGAGAGATAGAGAGAGAGAGATATAGAGAGAGAGAGAGATCTGGAGTCAACACCTATTATTACGAGAGGCTTTTTATTACTTCCGTGAGTGGGTGATATTCCATGAGACAGTCGTGAACTATGATGCAATAAACCTTGGTGTTATCAGGGAATCCTACGTCCGATTCAATTTCCAACTTTACATCAACGGTTGATGACTTTATAGATTCTTCCTGCTTACTACAATCTATGATAAACAATGTACGTAATTTAAAATCCGAAACGGTTAGAAGGGTACGTTTTCGATTAGAGTTTGTGTAGCTAGGATAAAATTCTGTATAGTTGAAATATGCATCGTTGAAGCGGTCACTAGCAAAATCAAATTGCGAATGATCATTAGGATAATAATCGCCATTTAACATTAGTCTAATATTACGAATATTCAAGTGATCAAATGTTGTAGGATCAGCTGTGGCTATATCACGTTTTTCGGTTTGGAAAAATATCATGACGTAGCGAGGTCTTTCAATAGCCGTACTGGTTTTCACAGGCCAGATATCTTTTTTAGCATTTGGCGTGATGGCTGGCAATTCATTAAGCTCCCATTTTCGGAAGGGTATTAAAATAGGCCGGTCCGATTGAATTGCCTTCAACAGTTTTTCATTTACTTCATAATTGGGGTAGATATGTTTAACTCTTACTTCAATGCTTTCAATATTTATTTTAACTGTAGTTACCGATCCTCCATTTTCCTTAATAGTTATACAATCGTTATCGTTTCGAGCACGAACAAATCGAAAAGTTTGTCTACCACACGTAATCCTAGGATAATCATTGAAAACGTTGAAAATATGCTTTAGCGGTAATAATAGACTGAAAGATTTACTATTCGTGAGAATTGGTGATGAGGGATAATTCCAACCGGCAATAGACATGTGACGCGAGTCGTCCTGTGAATAGCAGGTATAAGCGCGAACGGTACTAACAATACCAGGATCTCGTACCGTCTCGATCTCTTTGCCACTTTCGCTGTATGTACAGGAATCGAATAGAAATGCTCCGAAATTTTGAGTTAATGAAACATCACTTGTTCCGGTAACTATTAATTTTCCCTTAATATCCAATAGCGAATCGTACATAGCAAAGAACGAATCCACTTGGTTGATAACAATTTCCACAATGTCATTGCAGTTAAACGATTTCACATATGGACCATAGTATTTGTATTCACATTTTCGAATTGATTCATCTATTACGGGTGACCCGTATAGATTAAACATCGGTAATTTCTCAGCTGATTCAGCTACTTTTCTTTTCTTGTAAACTATTGATGATGATGATGACATGGTGGTGGTGTGGATGGCACGTTGTCAACAAAGAATCTTCTTATACTAATAATTAATTGTGTTTTCACCGCTTATAACCATTTAGGTTGAGGTCTAAGTTCCAATACTAGTGTACTTGTTTCACCACGGAAATTTACTGGTTCACCGTTTTGATCGACTGCCAGTACGGTAATATTAAGAATTTCGCGTTGAGGAATGACTGGTAAATACAAGAGATTTGAAGGCGTTTCGTCAATTATATATCCAGGATCTGATTTAACGGAGAATTCGTAGATTGTATGAGCAGGTGTGTTTCCGTCAAACGCCCCCGTCGTAATGTTACAGTCAAAACGTACGGTTGACACTTTTATAATGTTGACGGGTAAATCTGACGAATGTATCTGAGCCGGAACGAGATTTTTTTCGGAAAATCCCAACGTACGTCCAATATTGTTAGGTTCCTTAAACGATATGGTATAGAATTTGCTGAAAATTTCACATTTAAGCGTATTATTATTAGGCCTCAATGAAAAATCTCGATCTGGATCAACGGAATTCTCCAAACCCATTCGATGCCGAATAAATCTCTCAATATCTGAAATTTCATAACTACCTGCTGGAAAGACAATTTCGTTTAATTTGTTGTGTGCATCATAGTAGTAAAATTTTTGACCCTCTTCAATGTTCGGTATGGAATTATATGAATGAAACGATCTCAACGCTAGCTCATATTCTTTTTCAGGATTCAAAACGATGGGTGTTTGAGGTTTAAATTCAAAAATATGATTGGTGCTATTGACTCGCAACAACTGAGACATAACGAAGACTAACGAATTTTTAATAAATACAATAACTTAAATATATTCTTTATTTAAACTCTTTAAAACAATATATACATTTTGATTGCATTTGTGTACCACATACATCAGACCATACATGTCGACTGGAATTCGTTTAACATGGTAAAAACCGTTTTAACTCCATTCTGTACTCAACGGGAAGGCTATACCAGACTGTCTGTAAATCACTCACGTTCAATAAAATCATTTGAATTGCATCCTCGAGGTAACGACGACGATGACTACGACAATTCATCACGTAAAAATTTCAAGCACAAATGTCCACAATTTATTTGATTATAAGTTTGATATTGTTCGTTATAGTAAATTTTGACGGGACGATTACGACTACTTAAATAACGAACAAGTTCTATAGGCGGCTTCAAATTACCAAATGAATCAAAATATTCAACTTTGTCATTCTTTTTTCTATATGCGATCCAGTGTGTTCCGGGATTTTTCCAACTATCCAAATTTACGATACCACATTCACGTTGTGCGCGTACTCTCCTAGGTAGAGTATCGCGCATGAAAACACCTCGAAAATGAGGTATTTTATAAAGTTTAGCATATTTCAGTAATTCTTTATCGTATAATGCTCTATTAGGTAGCCTTAATGATGATGATGACGTCGACGTTTTTTTTGAGGTTTTTTTTTTTTTATTTTCAAGATACAGACCGAAACCTCCTTTGCTATTCTTTCGTAAATACAATCCATGACCGATAGCTTCCATCGCTTTATTGTGACGTGTCTCTTCTTCCAGCTTCTTTTTCTTATTTTGAGCGTTTACGACGGAAGAAGCTATACTGGCTGCGCCTCCACTTAACGCCCCAAGGGCACTAAGTCCGGCAAACAAGGGAATGAGAGGAAGAAATCCTCCAGATTTAGAGTCAAATGGAATAATTCTAGGTATTCTAATGTTATTTTTACCTCCAGCATGTTTAACTGCCACTTTGGCTGCTTTTAAAGCCAACGATACAGCCTTCTTTAATGTCTTGGCAGGTTTCATGGATTTTCCAATTTTTTTTACAACGTGAGTGTTAAAGGAACAACCCATACCAAGTTTACGTTTGGTTTTCATTACTCCGGTTACAAGTAGAGCGTTGCCACGTTCACCAAGACTAGCGTCCTTTGATTTAACGCGCCGCCACGCTTCTTCTTCTAATATTTTATCGGCTTTATGACGTTCGTTCAATGAATCGTTCTGTGAATAGGCAATGTCGTGTTGTTTGCACGCAGCGTCTAGCGGATTAATACCCGGATCACCACGTGCCAATCGTTTTTGTAGTTTTGTTCCCGGACCGCAGAATTGGTACCCCCCACTTAAATGGATTTCAAAGGGTAATTTATTAATCAATGTATTTAACACACCCTCTCCTTCGTGCACAAACATTGAAACTAATAAATGAGCGTAACAGCTTCGATATTTATAAGACGATGAAAGTGATTCAACAAGTGCAGTCGTTACCGATCGAAAATTTAGACGATTTTCAAGACAAAAAGTTAAATGGTATTAGTAAACATGGTCCGTTGTTGCCCGACTCGTTTCGCGCCATAATCTGCGGCCCGAGTGGCTGTGGAAAGACAAATGTAATGTTAGCCCTGTTGTTTAATCCCAATGGTGCTAAATTTGAAAATGTTTACGTATACTCAAAATCTTTATACCAACCAAAGTATCAGTTATTACAAACAGTAATGACTCAAGCAAAGGGTATAGGTTATTTTCCGTTTAAAGACAACGATGAAGTCATCAGTCCCACTAAAGCCAAAAAAAACTCCATTTTTATTTTCGATGATGTAGCATGTGATAAACAACAAAAAATTCGCGAATATTATTCCATGTGTAGACATAAAGATATTGATGCTGCCTACTTATGTCAAACATATTCAAAAATCCCGAAACAATTGATAAGAGATAATTGTAATCTGATTGTGTTATTTAAACAAGATGAAATTAATCTAAAGCATATATTTGAGGAGCACGTCTCACCTGACATAAGCTTTAATGAATTTAAAACCTTATGTTCAAAGTGTTGGATTAATAGATACGGAACGGTAGTTATCGTAAAAGATTTTCCCATTAACAATGGTCGCTATCGAATGGGTTTCGATAAGTATATAAAAATTTGTTAATTTGTGTTAAACGTCACTGTATGGAATGATGTCAGACGATCGAGTTGCTGTGGCTACACATAAACGAAAAGTTGCTGAACTAACGCGTGCTATACGAAAAAAATATTTAGCATTGAAATTAAATCGAACGAATGTGGACGATTCAATCAATAAACTTTTTAAACCAATAACCGATCCGTTAAAAGAAATTGCTTTAAAAAAAACTACTAATGCTGCTGCTGCTGCTGCTGCCGCCCCCATACAAGTAAAGAATGAATCATTTATTAAAAAAGAATATAAGACGCATCCTACTAGTACTAAATTTCTCGATTTAGAAGATGTTGCCGAGTTTAATGAGCCCAGTATAATAGAGGAACCTAATTTATCACCGAAACGTTCCACTGAACCGTCCATCGAATATTCACAGGATGTAATAGATGAATATTTGGATCAGTATCCATCAATAAGTCATACTTACGTTAAAGATTACTGGACAAATAGCGATAAAATTGATAGAAAATATGGTCCTACATATGATAGTGAACAAGATAATTGGACACTTGGTAATAGAAGAATTTCCTTTGATGTTAAAACCGGTGCTATCATGTTGTTATCGGAGAAAGACTTTTCGGGAGGATATGTGAAAGGAACGCCAGGACTTTATCAATTAATATTTTATTCTGATCCATCGTACGCTCCCGATGATCTCGTAAACTATAAAACCATATTAGAACATACGGGTGCGCACTTGAATAGTAGAGGACATTTAAAAGGAGATAACAGTATAAAATGGTATAACATTATAAAACCTTTGATTAAAACCGTAGAAAAAAGTAAAAAATCTAGTCTCTCAAGTTTAGTTCAACATTTCGCCTCTTCATCACCGAAAGAAGGTAAAGGAATGCATTTAGAATATAATAATGCACCTATAGAATATATTTATTGGGACGACCCCCGAGAACTTATTACTAGATTGAGATTGCTTATCGCATCTAAAGAGGCAGGAAATACTTCGCATAACAATGAGATTGTTGCCATAATGAATGAATTGAGGGAGGCTAATATGATAAAATAAGTTTGCACATCCACACGAATGTCATTTCAATGAAGAGTGTTGATAAATTCGGACGTCATTCACGTTCGCGTGCATTTGCATTCAAACCATCTATTGTACGATTACCGCACACCTCTGATGGCAATGTAGATATTGAACATTTAAAGTTATGCAACGTTAAGGGGCCGCCAACAATTGATGAAGATGCCGCAAACAAAAAGTATGTCGATTCTATGATATCAAACCTTTCAAAATCAATAGATCGAGTATCGGATAACGTTAAAAATATGTCTGATGCTATGGTAGATATGCAAAATAATATTAATGAAAATATGCAGTTTATTTCGAAACAAGAACAACAAACTACAGATTGGGTGACAAAAAAGTACGTTGACGATTCTTTGCAAAAAAGTATTGAAAACGCAAATAATAAATTATCAATAGAGCTTAAGTTATTTCTTAGAAATAACCTTGTTGATAATTATTCAGAGATTAGAAAAAATATTAAAAACCTTGAACAAAATGTAAAGAAGAATCAAGAGCAAATTATCAAATTAATTGCGGTATCAAGAACTACTTTTACGCCTACACCATAAATAGTAAAATTATAAATCAGTCTATTTATTATCATGTCAACGGCGTCGTCGGCGGTTACGTCACCGGAGAAGATTCAACTTGTTAATGAACTTCATAAATATGCACGAAAAAATTATCCGAGACGACGTACCGTCATCAAAGGACTAGATGATTTATGGCAAATGGATTTAGCTGAAATGAGTCGCTATGCACCGCAAAACAAAGGTTTTAAAATGATTATGGTTGTCATTGATTGTTTTTCAAAATTTCTATGGACTAGACCGCTAAAAACGAAAACCGGTGAAGAAATTACCAAAGCATTCGAAGACATTTTATCGCATACGAAACATCGCCGCCAGCATCGTCCGAAAAATTTACAAACCGATCAAGGTACGGAATTTTTTAACGCAAAATTTAAAAATTTAATAAAAAAGTATTCCATTAATCATTATAATACGTTTAGTGTTAAAAAAGCCTCTATAGCAGAACGGGTAATACGTACTTTAAAAGAAAAATTATACAAGTATTTCAGTTTAAACGGAACCTATAAATGGATTGATTATTTACCCAAGTTAACTCAAGAATATAATAATACGAAACATAGCAAAACGAAACTTAAACCAAAGGATGTGAACAAGACTAATGAAAAGATTCTTTTAACGAAAAGATATTCGTATCTGAAAATTGCCGGACCGCGAAAATTACAAGTCGGTGATGTTGTACGCATAAGCAAAGCAAAGCATGTGTTTGAGAAAGGTTACACACCAAATTGGTCTACTGAACATTTTAAAATCATTAAAGTTAAAATAACCAATCCCGTTACATATTTGTTGGAAGATATGCGTGGTCAACCAATCATCGGAGCTTTTTACGAAGAAGAATTACAAAAGGTTAAAAATCCTGACATTTATCTCGTTGAAAAAGTGTTGAAACGAAAAGGTAGAAAACTTTATGTCAAGTGGTTGGGGTTCGACATTACGCATAACAGTTGGATAGATAAGGATTCGCTTAAATAACAGGATTAACAATACATCTCAGTCAGTTGTATAAAATGTGTTCAACGTATAGTTCATCATCATCCTCTGGATGTACTTCAGAAAGTTCTTATAGCGATAAACAAATGGATATTGATTATTATAAACAAATTGATCAAGTCTCCAAAAAAATGTGTGAAAACGCAATCGATTTTGAGCATACTTTACTGTTGTATAAAGAGTATTCAACTGGAACAGCGACTGTGGGAAGCGGTCTTAGTCCTGCGAGAAAATTTGAACCTGCAATTGTTTTAAGTCAACCCTTTCGACCTCATCAGCAAATGTCTTTTGATACATTCGAATGGGTAGATCTTATGTCAATGTTGAAAGTTTTGCTTAAAAATTTTTTCGATGACTCACTTCCTCAATTTCCTGATGAATATGATTCTGTTGAAAATCTATGTGGAAGAAATTGTAAAGTAACTCAATATATAATGGATGATACAAAATTTCTAAGTATAAATAAAAAAAACGTTTGTATCGAATTGACAAAAGACCAAGTTTATTATTTGATTGATATAGATGAAAATTTGTTGTGCTATTACATTGAAGAATTGAATAATGTTAATTTTAACAATTACTACTTTCAAGTATTAAACATAATCAAACCGTGTTTTGAAGACTATGAAGAAGAAGAAGAAGAAGAAGAAGTTTGGAAGAATATATTAAAAAATATATTAAACTTGACTGATCCATTATTGGCTAATGCTCTCAGAGAATTTATTTATTTTTATAAACATAAATTTATAAATGCCTTACAAGGATTTACTGTAGAATAAATTTTATATAAATAAATCATCTTTTCTTTTATACCTCCCATTCTCATTCGATATGTCGATAAAGATAGTTGTGTCGTTGTTGCTCTCAATATTATTGATAATTCATTGTGAACATATAAATCAAGAAGATGCTATTTCTTTTCTAAAACAATATGGTTACATAACCTCTGTTAGTAATAATAATAGTTTAGAAAATTTCGAATCGTATTTAATCGACTTTCAAGAAAAATTTAATTTGCCTGTTGATGGTACCTTAAATGATGAAACTGTTCGATTAATGAAGCGACCAAGATGTTCTAATTATGATGAAAATATTGGATATGTTGATGCATATACGGTACACGGAAAATGGAATAAAACTAATTTAAAATGGCATTTTCCATCAGTATCAAGAAAGTACATTACAGTAGCCGCAAAAGCTTTTGAAATTTGGGCTAAAGATTCAAAGTTTACATTTACCAATGTTAAAATAGCTATGCCAAAACCTGATATTACCATAACCCTCGGAAATAAACGTCATAGTTTTCGAACAGAATTTTGATGGACCTGGAAAAGTTATGGGTCATGCCTATTAACCAAGGGACGACAATAATTGCATTGAGGTTCATCTTGATTCTGATGAAAATTGGAATTTTAGCTTGAATGTCACGAATGTTCCGTATAATGAAAGCAGTTTATTGGTAGTTTTAGTTCATGAGATAGGTCATACATTAGGTTTGGGTCATAGTGGCATTGAAAATGCTATAATGTACCCATGGTATCAAAGCGATATATCATCATTACATGAAGACGATAAAATGGCTCTTGAAGCACTTTATGGTCCTATACCAACACGTCGTTATCTGCCAATTAACCCTACTAACTACTACTACTACTACTAGTACTACAACACCCCCACCACCTCTACCTACTTCAGTTAATTTATGTAGCCTTAAATCACCTGATTTTATCTTTCTCGCTAGCACATCATCGTTTCCCAATTATCGTTTATATATTGGAAGCGATCGTAAATTATGGAAAATTGATCTTAATGATACGCGAATACCACAACATTTTGATTTAATTGAATCATATCTCCCTAAAGAAATAAAAACATCTACTATAACTCACATTTTTCAAAATGCTGTAGGAGATCTGATTACCTATGCTAATAGAAGATGTTATGCAGCCTCATTCCCAGAATTACATATTCAACATGATTTTATTTTACCATTATCTTTTTTTTTTTTTTTTTTTTTTTTTTTTTTTTTTTTTTTTTTTTTTTTTTCCCACTTTATTTGCAATCTGTTACAGATTTTAACAATAAGCAAATGATTTGATTAAAATTTGTCATGTAGGAAAAGTGTCCTGTGACAATTTCCTATAAATTAGTAGTTAATAACAAAGGTTAAAAACAAATGTTAAAAACTCTGTTTAAGATTTGGGAGTACATAACACTACACTTTAAAATCTATCTTTTAAATCCCACGGCATATAATGCCTGAGTCTTCGTATCACAGTTGGTCTACGTGTTAGGTTTCGAGCTAGTCTGTTTGGATGCTTTTTTAAACGAATGTTGTACTTAACGTAGTAGTTCGTTATTTCCGATTTCACAGAGTTCATCTGTAGGTCTCTCGCTATTAGATAATTTGGTACAAACCATGGAGCATTGGTCATCAGTCGAAGGACCTTTGATTGGAAACGTTCTAAGATTTCTATATTGGAGAGCGATGCCGTTCCCCACAGCTGGATTCCGTAGCTCCATATTGGCTTTAGGATGGCTTTATAAATTAGTAGCTTATTTTTCAAGTTTAGTTTTGATTTCCGCCCAATTAGCCAGTAGAGCTGCCTTAGTTTAAAACCTAGCTGTTTACGTTTTGAGAATATATGTTTTCTCCATGTGAGACGTCTGTCAAGGTAAACTCCTAAGTATTTCGCTTCATCACGGTGTGGTAGTTGACTGTTGTTGAGTTTAATTGGTGGGCAGTTTCCACGGCGGTTCGTAAATGTAACTTGGACAGATTTCGTGATGTTAGCTTTAATGCGCCACTTGTTGAGCCACTTTTCTATTTTATGTACGTGTTCTTGCAATTTTAGGGAAGCAGTATTTTTGTCTTCATTAGATGTAAGGATGACTGTATCGTCTGCGAATGTTGCTGACAGGCTCTTGTCGCTTGTGGGTAAGTCTGCGGTGTATAGAAGATATAATAGTGGTCCTAGTACGCTGCCCTGCGGAACTCCAGCTTCTATTTTTTGCAAAGGTGTGTATTCTCCATGGTGTTTTACTAGGAAATGACGGTTTGTGAGGTATGAGTTGAGGATGGTAAAGTAATTTAGAGGTAAGGCTTTTTTAAGTTTGTACAGAAGGCCTGGATGCCAGACCTTGTCGAAGGCCTGCGTTATGTCCAGGAAAACCGCAGCGCAGAACTTTTTTCTTTCCAGATCTAAAGACGTTCTAATAAATGCTATATTTCAAACAAATAGTGGAAGCATTTTTATATTTTACGATAACACTTCATACATTGAGTTTCTGGAAACACCTCAAGAAATACGTAATCGTGGACGAATAACAGATAAATTTCCTGGACTTCCACCCGGTATTACGTCAGCGTTTAGATTTACAGATGGTTACATTTACTTTTTTCAACAAGATACTTACTATAAATTTAGTGAATATACACGAAAAGTTGTTGCAGCAGGTCCCTTTAATTGGAATCTCTTTGGTATTCCATGTCCTGAAGACAGCTTAAAAGAACAATTAAAAACTTTACTGTCAAAAATAATATCTTTTTATGAATAAAAAAAAATGCTTATTAAGAATTACGTTTTTTTTTATTAAAACAATATTTTATAAAGTATTATATTTCATATCTTCTTCTTCTTCTTCTTCTTCTTCTTCTACTAGAATGTCATCATCATCACCTTTTTCATCATCATCATCAATAAGATATGAGGGTAAATATTTCTTCATTCTGCGTAGATACCCTTCAAACTCTAACTTTTTAAGTATATTTACCAAGCAGCATATACAAATAATTCCATCTACGTAATCGTTCATGACTTGAGATCCTTTACGATGTCGAGTAGTTAATATTTGACATTCCTCTTCTGTATACATTCGACCCATACCATATACACTTTCACGTTCGTAAATTCTTTCTTGCTTAAACAAATGCCATGATAAGTCTCGCAAGAGATTTTTAAGATTATTCACTTTTGTAATTGTTTCACTACTACTAGTTGCCATTTTTTATTTTTTTCAACTGACTTTGCATATCTATAAAACTTCTATATATGCATTAAGATAAAGGAGAGGGGATTTAAAATAACCTCGATTTAAAAAATGTCCTTAACCAATATTTTGAGCTTTAGTAGCTGCTCAATATCTCGCTATTTCTTTTTTTAATAATCTAATATTGAGGTATAACAACCTTGTTCTTGTTGTTGTTGTTGAGTCCCATCTCTAACATTATAAATATGAATGGGTTATCGAGAGCGATAGCGGCGGACCCACGAAGGTCATCGACGCAGCCTCGAGGGCGGGCGGCACGCGCGCTCCTGATTCACGGTCGCCGCGGACCCGGCTGGCTGAGATATCAGACGCGGTCGTCGTCGTCGCAGCCTCGAGGCAGCGGCTGGCGCGCGGATCCAGTGAGAGCATCGCCGCGAGGTTGTCGGCAGCCGGCGGCAGCGCGCTCGCCGATCCAGCTGGCTGAGATATCGGACGCGACAGTCGTCGTCGCAGTCTCGATGCGATGGCGCGCGCGCGGACCCCGTAAGAGCACCGCCGGCCGCCACCGCTGCCACGGACGAGGCAGCGGTGGCGGCCGGCGGTGGCGGAGCGCTCTCACTCTGCCCCCCGGTTTCAACAACAACAATTTTTAGGCTCCGATTGAACTAGAAGATGGATTTATGATTCAAAATGGCAATAATTTTCTATTTGTATTATATTGAATAAATCTCTCTCTCTCTCTCTCTCTCTTATTTATTATTTTGGTTTGTTTTTAATTATGGATGCGTAACCATGCATAGGCAACCAACATTACGCTACAACGTAAAACGGGTTGCCTATGCAATGTGCCTGCGTCGGACGGATTTGCAAAACGCCTGCGATGACGGGATCCAGTGCCGGCGTCAGCGACGGCGCTGGAGGATTAATTTTTTCTGGGAGACGGCGGGCCATTTTTCAAAGGCCACTTTAAAGGCTGCTCTTCCAAACCATCAAGGCCACTTTCAAGGCCCCCGGGGGACGGCGGTAAAGACCATTTTTCAAGACCACTTTTCCAAAACCGTCAAGAACACTTTTAAGGTCATTTTCAAGGGCGGGGGCGGCGGCGGAGCACATTTTCCAAGGCCATTTTCCAAAGGCGGCTCTTCCAAAACCATCAAGGCCACTTTCAAGGCCATTTTCAAGGTCGGGGTCGGTGGTAAAGGAAATTTTCCAAGGCCATTTTCCGAGGACACTTTTCCAAAACCACCAAGGCCACTTTTAAAGGCCATTTTTCAGGTCGAGATCCAAAATTCCAAGACCACTTTTCCAAAAACCATCAAAGTAGTAATACTAGGCGGATACTGGCTCAAATTTGACCTTGAAAATGGCCTTAAAAGTGACCTTGGTGGTTTTGGAAAAGTTTCCTCAAAAAATGGTCTTGGAAAATTTTCTTTACCACCGCCCCCGGCCTTGAAAATGGCCTTGAAAGTGGCCTTGATGCTTGTGGAAGAGCAGCCTTTGGAAAATGGTCTTGGAAAATGTCCTTTGCCGCCGCCCCCGACCTTGAAAATGGCCTTAAAAGTGCCGTTGATGGTTTTTTGGAAAAGTGGTCTTGGAAAATGGTTCGCCTCGTAAGCCTTGATTCTTGGAAGAGCCGCCTCTAAAAAGTGGCCTCTAAAAAAGTGGCTTTTGAGGCCCGCCCCAGAAATTATTCCAGCGAGCGTCACCGCTGACGCCGGCACTGGAGTCCAGCGCAGACACTTTTAATTGCTGCATAGGCAACCCTGTTTACGTTGTAGCGTAATGTTGGTTGCCTATGCATGCATGCATCCATAATTAAACAAACCAATAATAAATAAGAGATTTATTTTTTTATTCAATATAATACAAATAGAAACGTATTGCCATTTTTAATCACAAATCCACCTCCTCCTTCTTCTTCTTCTTCTAGTTCAATCAATTCGGCTTGAGGAAAATCGCCGCCCATCATTTTCTTCACACTGCTTTTAAATGACTGCAATAATTAGAAGAAAAAAAAAAAAAAATTAAAATTAAAATAAAAAAGTAAAAAAAAAAACTTACTGATTTAGCGGCGGCTGAGGCAGCGTCGTCGTCATTGAGATCGTCGCCGCCGGAGACGGTTTCCAGCGGCGGCGGCGTCGTCGTCGTCGTCTGGAGCACTGTGGAATCGCTCATGTTTTTTGAACTAGGTGTGCTGACGACGGATGCTCGCGACCGACTCAGCCGCCAGTTGTTGAAACCGGGATCCGCGCCGCAGGCCGCCTCGGCTGCGTCCACTCTCAGCTGGGAGGAGGAGGTGTGGTCCGCGAGCGCGCGTGTCGCCCGCCTTCGAGGCTGCGACGACGACCTTCATGGGTTCGAGAGCGCCTGCAACCGCTATCGCGGTCGCCGCAGAGATTTTTACACAATATTTTTTTCTACTGATTTATTAAAGACATATACATCACCTGTTATAAGTTGTATGTATGGGCTATTATCTAATAATAGGGGATAGTAAGTTTAAATAAAAAAGAAAAACAGTTTTAATAATATATATATTTTTTTAAATGTAAATTATATTATAATAGATATAATGGATAATAGTAAGTTTTAAATGTCCAAGGATATTGATATCACTGATCCGAATGATGATGATGATGGAAACCCCAGGGGAGGGTGTCATGTGAATCATCTAATAATTTTCGTTTATCATCTAATGAATTTAAACCAATTTTTGTTTGATTTATGCTGTAAACTTTATGTTTAAACGATTGAATTGTACACTGTGAAATAATTTTATCTTTCTTTTCAATTAAACAATCCACATAATCTTGAAAACTTATATCATTTTTTACTACGGAACTTTTAATACCTTTTGATTTTTTAACTATAGATTTATCCTCAACTTTATACGTATACATTTTAGATCTTAAGCCTATGAAATGAGTTATAATTTTACCGTTTGTCTCATCTTTCATTAGACCTGGAACCTTCTTATTACACAGTGGAATTTGATATGGGTTATTTGATGCATAATCACTAGTGTCAAATCTGTCAATATGGGCATTAATCACCTCCTTATACACATCATTACATTTAATCTCATAGATAAAAGAATCTGTATCAGTATATAAGATCTTACAAGCGTCATTTCCTAATTTAGATAACATAAAGTCATAATGAAATTCATACATACATGTTTTTGAAATATCTAAAATAGACATTCCAATGTATATGGGTTTGTTGAATAAAATTTCTGATTTACGTAATTCAATAGCCATTAAATCATCCGAAAAAATGGTTCTACTATGGAACCTTGGACTTGCTATTAAATTTTTTGCCCCATATCTTCCCTCCCACTGCGAAACTAATTTAACTACACGATGTTTTCGAATATTTTCCATTGTTTTACCGTATACTGAATTTACTTTTAATTTATAATAATCTTTTTCAAATTTGTTTGTTGTTTGTGCTCGAAACTGTGTATTTAAAGTTACGTATGGTTTTAACCATGCTGATTGTTTAAATTTTAAAACTCTATGTATTTTACGAATGACTAACCCATGATTTATTGCTTGTTTTAAAGCTCGATAATGAATAATGTATTTAGTTTTGTTATAAAGCGTTGTTAAAAGTTTGCAAAATTTTGATCCTTCAGGTTTTCTGTGCTCGCAGCAAAAAGGAAAATCCTTATGCATACTATGAAGGTGATGAGGATAATCTAAGTCAACCTCTAGTATATACCCGATGTCTGCGTCATCGGGAATACTCAATACATCTATATTTGTATCAACCCATTCAAATCCGCCATATGGAAGTGGTTCTGACATTGCCCAACCGTACAAATTATTGACGTCTACGTATAATAAGTACTTGTCAGGTTTAGATCTGTCATAATTATGCATATATTTATTATTCGCCTCGGAATAACGACAACAACATTGGCTAATCCCACCGCGTATCGCGTTCTCAATAAATAATATCATATCAATGTCATGAAGAAGCTGTAATTTACATCCGGTATACCGTAGCATACAATCCCAACTATATCCGGGTATGGTAAAATGCCAACTCGGGTCAAGACCACTTGTACTATATCCGATTTTTCGAAATCTCTCAAAGACGTCGGCCAACAAAATAATGTCAGTTTTCAAATACAAATCTGAATATTCACCTAAATTTTTTATATTAAAATATCTCCATACCTTTTGAGCATGTTCATACTGTTCATTAGTAATATCTTTATTGTTAAGTTTATTAAAAAAAACAGATTGTGGAGGTAATTGAGTTTCCTTAAGCTTATCAATATTGTCAATGTAGTCGTATGGAAATACACCTTTACGTGTAAGTAAGTAAAATTGCTCTCGAGTACAACATTCAAATGCATACTTTAAATTGTTAAAGTCTTGCATATCCAAAAGGGATACTAATTCATCTAAAGACGTTCCTAAAAATCGCAGCGAATCTATAAAACGAAATTTAATACCGTTAGCCATGTGTTGAGTGAATGATATATACTTTTCATTATTTATTGGTAGTAAAGAAATTTTACCTAATTTAGCCAAATCTCTTATGATAAAGTGACTATCGTAACCGCTTAAATTATGGAAAACAATTGGAACTACAAATTGCTTTCTAAAATTCAAATTACATGAGTTATGAGCAAATCCTCGAAAATCTCCAGTAAAATGATCATGATCTCGCACGATAATGTCCGTTTCAACAAGTCTTTGTTCACAAATATGACAAATATGAGCTTTAAAATTTGAAAAATTTTCTCTCATGGGAACTATATTCTTAAATTTAGATTCAACCATTTGTGCGCATACTACCATTTCATTGGCGAACCATTTCATACAGTCAGGACCTCGATAACTGTTAAAATATGACAGACTATTATCATAGTCACATTTAACATAATAGCCACAACTGAATGCAATGTGTCGCTGATATTTAATCATGTTAATATTAACATTATCAAGAATCGGTTCTAATAATGATTCGAAATCAGCGTATATCACAAATGGTGTTTTTTGTTTGTAAATAAAATTCTTAAACTTTATAAAAGTTTCCTTCGGAATTGTAATTTTACATTCATTATTTTTTTCACATAATTCTATATGTAAATTCAAACGTTCTTCACTTGAAAAATAATTTAAACATCTATCGCAGAAAATTTTTTTATTTTTTTTTCTATTGAGTTGATTACTTAATAATCGTGATAAGTTTTTTATCCAACAATAATGATATTTGATATCGATATGCTGGGTATCGTTAGGATCAGGCGCATCATAATCATTTAACTTGGGAAAATATTGATTTTGAATTAATAATAAATTTATATGTTTTTCCAATTTATTTTTAGTTAAACGTATTGGAACTACTATATACTTATTATTGATTAACTCCAATCCATATACATTTATGGATAAATTATTATTCTTTTCAAAAACATGTATTTTATTTAATTTCATTGGAATCTCCACATTATCTAAATTCAACACATTGCCATAATAAGGATACGATGTAACTCGATTAGAATTTTTTTCTGATGGATACAGAGCACTTACAATGCTCCAATAAAAACAGGCCAAGTCAAAATTAAAAATATTTACACAACTTTGTTTATTAGCAATTTGTTTTGGTAATTTAATAAACGATGAACTATCGCCGCCGCAACCGTTTCCTACTGCAAACATATTAATATTAACGTTCCTGAAATTCCGATAGTTTAAATAAAATATAGTTGATTATATGATTAGTAAACCATTCAAATAATATTGTTGAAGAATCAATCGGGGCATATTTACTGTGAAAATATTTAAAATCTACTATGTCATTATCATCTACTAATTTTCTAATAAACTGTCCACAAAAAATAGTGTTTACTTTTATTAATGACATTTTTGATAAAACTTTTTCTACTTTTTCGCAAAAAGTTTTAAAAGCATCCATTAAAAATGGTAGAACATCTTTATGTCTTAAATTTATAATAATCCCAGTAATAACGTTATTTTTGAAAATTGAAATTAAATCAGTCCATTCTACTGAAGTCGTCGGTATATTATGTAATTTATTATATATAACTTTTAAATGACTAATTTATGTTTGCCACGATCGAACTTGACCTGATAATAAATTAACATTCTTAAGTTTATCACAGCATAAATCAATCGCAATTTTTACATGTTTTAACCATGCTTCACAGTCTATATGAGGAAATTTTTCATAAAATTTTAAAATAAGTTTATCAATATCCTTTATTAATTGGTCGGACATTTTTTTAAATTAAAACTTACTATTCACAAACTTAAAGAGTGCTTTAGGGTTTCCCTTTTCAGCGTTCTTCTCATCGACGACGCTGACGTCGTCACCTTGATACACCACAGAATATTTTCCGTTTCCCAATTCATCAAGGTGATTCTTCAAAATAGATAATGATCGACGTGGTAAGAATATAACTCGATTCTCCAGTTCAAGCAAAATCGTTTCCCCATATTTTGAATTAACTAATTTAGCAATGTATATTTTCTGAGGCTCATTAATTGGCAGGCTTTTCAATGCAACCACCGGTTTATTTTCACCTTCTAGGAGAGACGAATTTATTTCATTTAAATTCATTTTTTCTCTAAAATAATATGTACTTTTATTTTTATGCAAAAAATGAAAAATATTTACTTACATTTTTTAAACACTTTAACACAAAGAAACTGATTTACTAGTAATATGCTGCTGATGCTGATGCTGCTTTCACAATGAAATTATTAATCAAACTGATTTATTAGCGACACGTGTGTTGTCTTTTATAATAATAAAACCTAACCTTATATCCTAGATCTTAACCTTGACCTTTATTTTAAGGCTGCAATTTATACTCTACTGATGTTGCTCTAACTATAGTTCGATAACGTTTTGAATCATTCAAGGTTATAATTTGTACTCCACTGACGACGTTACTCTAACTATAGTTCGATGACGTTTTAGTACATACACTTCCTAATCGGAAATTTTTCAAGTATTTTGTGGTCCTGAAAAGGACCGTTTGGGGAATTTCCCCTCTACAAGGTATTTTGTGGTCCTGAAAAGGACCGTTTCTGGGAATTTTAATTTCCCGACAAGATATTATCGTCCTCATTAACATTTTTCATGCAGATTATACAGTTTTTAGTGAGATAAAATATAAATAAGACCTGTTCGCACCTAGCGCAAAGGCACATTTCAGGCTCTAAATTACTCATTCTCCCACTAAAATGCTGAAATGCATTCTCATCATCATAATAAAAGGGGTTGACCGTCTGTGCTTCAAGATAAAAGCATCCTAAACAAAGCTTTCTACCATGACACACATAAAAAGTTTGAATCATGCACAACGATTCTGTTTGTACATTCGACAAAAACTCTTGACGATTAACCTCTTTTACTATGTAATCTTTTGGATCCCATGTTCTACAATCAGTTTCAATTCCATCATCTGAAATTGGTTCCTCGATATTGGCGGCGGCGGCGGCGGCCATTTCAATGGGATCGTGTGTGTGTGTGTGTGTGTTGAGAGCAAAGACTTGACTGAATTTTTTTAGATTATAATAAAACTCTGATTTACATGTTTTTAATTTGAATTCTAATACTAATTAGTATAATCTATCGCATATGATAAAATTATATCACCTCATATGGTTTTCCGTTTTGCATAATCATTCTTACCGCCCTCGCTCGCTCCCGTCGTCGTCTTCATTTAAGAATAATTTAGTTCATTTTACGATCAGTTTGCTTTCGACAGGCATGAGTGATAATAAAATTAAAATATTGAGTGATATATCAATAGTACCGATCAAAAAAAAAAAAAATGTCTAATCCAGCTATGTCGTTGGAGTCGATAGTTGCTGCTGCCACTAGTGCCTCCTCTGATGTCACCACCGCCGCCGCCGCCGCCGCCGTCGATGACGCCGCCTCCAACACTATCATTGAATCAGTAAGTTTTTGTTTTGTTTTGTTTTTTTTCACTTACTAAATTATTATTGTTTAGGAATTTATGGATTTGACGTTCGATGCTGACGATCCCTTCATCAAAAACATATTTTCGGATGTGTTTTTGAAGGAAGAGGAGAACCCTCCGACGCTGTCGATGGCTACACCGCCGCCGCCGCCGCCGCCGACGATAGCATCTTTAAAGAAGAAACGAAAACTAACGGAGGAGACGACGCGGAAATTATTAGACAGAGTTACTGAAAGATACAACTTTTTTTTAGTGTCGAAACCGAGAATATTAAAATTATTAGAAGATAAAAAAAAAATTAAAAATGATATGTGTGAATTACGCAAAAAAATAAATCAATACGCAGTTAGATTAGATCAAATTGATAGTGAAATTTTTACAATATCAGATTCGGAATTTTTAAAATAATTTTTTGCTGCATAATTCACACATATCATTTTTAATTTATTTTTTATCAGATATTTTAATATAATAAATTACTTAGATCAAAATCATTGCGCAATTTCGGATTCAAAATTTTAAAATCATTTTGTAACTCTTGTTGTTCGCTATAGAGTCCCATCTCTAACATTAAATATGAACGGGTCTCGTTTGACTCGATGACTACGACTACGGCGACGACGTTGAGATAGGTTATTAAACCCATTGTTGTTGTTGTTGGCAAATCTATTATCACGCCTCGCTTAAAATCTCAGCGGTTGAAGGCGATAGCGGTTTTAAAAATATATATATTATTAAAACTATGTTTTTTTATTTAAACTTACTATTCCCCTATTATTAGATAATAGCCTGATAACCCCCACACACACACACACAACTTATAAAAGGTGATGTATATGTCTTTAATAAATCAGTTGAAAGTAGAGAATGTCATTAGTAGTTGAGTACAGAACTAAGCTAAAAAAATATTGTGAAAAAATTTCTCGACTAAACAAAGATATTGTGTTTTACGAAGAAAACAGGCAAGTTTTAAAAGATTTATCAAATTTGTGTTTAAATGATGGTCCTATTAAACGCAAATTATGTGATATTAACAGCGATATTCAACGGTTTGTTGTATACAAACATACCTAATGGAGTGTCTAATATAGCGGTATGTTTTAATGAAAACCAAAAAGAATGTAACCGCTCTGAATGGCAAATGATGGGTAGAACCTATTTAAATGATGGAAAGTTACAAGTTTTTTACGTAAGATTGCCCTCAACACCATATGAATTATATTACAAGTTGAAATTATTATTTCCGAATAGAAGTGAAGGTGATCAAGAAAAATGGTATAAAATTGGTGAAACTATCACCAATTGTACTTATCCTCTAGGAATAGGGACTGGAATTGGAGGATTAGTAGGAGGAGGAGGAGGCGAAGTTATTTTCAATAACATGTGCTACATTTGGTTTAATGTTATTTATAGCGTTAAAAATGATTGTTAAATATTTAAGGAAAATATTAAATAAATAATATATATGAGATATGTTTTATTTAGTGTTTTTTTAATATTTAAGGGAAAATAAAAAACATAAAAACAGTTTTATACACATTTATTTATAAAACATTTTATACATGTTTATGGAAAAAAAATTTAATTAGGTAAAATAGTATTAGTAAACCAAGAAAGTAAATGATCCACGTTTCTTTGCGCACACATAAATTTTCCTTTTGAATGATGATGGCAACACTGCTGTGGAATTGGCTGTCGAAAATTTTCCGTATCCCATCTAGTTTTATCATACTTGACTACATCATGGATGATAGGAAATATTTGCAGTTCCTCACACTTACTTTGTAAAAATGAAAGTTTTTGTTCACCTCTAACGTAAATTATGTCTGCCGAATGAAGTAGGTAATTTTTTAAAATGTCATTAATTTCGCTATATTCAATATAACCGGAGTTAAATCGAATTCCGTGCAGATTTTGCTCTAAATAATTCACTGTCTTTTTATCACTAACACTAAGATTTTTAAATGGTGTTGGCGATTTAAATAGAAAATTTAATCGCTGTTGTCCAATATGAATGGAGAGCTCTTTTGGATGAAACACTTTTTCAATAATAAAACCTTGAATATCTACTAGTGCCACTCGCATGATGATTGCAAATCAACTAATTTTAATTATATTAGGAGAGGCTTTTTTATATCTTCTGTGAATCGTGTGTGACCTATGATGCTCCTTGATATTATCGGAGTATGTGAAACCAAGGTCGCAATAGAAACCTTGATGTTACCGGAGAGAGAGATAGAGAGAGAGAGAGAGAGAGAGAGAGATCTGGAGTCAACACCCATTATTACGAGAGGCTTTTTATTACTTCTGTGAGTGGGTGATATTCCATGAGACAGTCGTGGACTATGATGCAATAAACCTTGGTGTTATCTGGGAATCCTACGTCCGATTCAATTTCCAACTTTACATCGACGGTTGATGACTTTATAGATTCTTCCTGCTTACTACAATCTATGATAAACAATGTACGTAATTTAAAATCCGAAACGGTTAGAAGGGTACGTTTTCGATTAGAGTTTGTGTAGCTAGGATAAAATTCTGTATAGTTGAAATATGCATCGTTGAAGCGGTCACTAGCAAAATCAAATTGCGAACGATCATTAGGATAATAATCGCCATTTAACATTAGTCTAATATTACGAATATTCAAGTGATCAAATGTTGTAGGATCAGCTGTGGCTATATCACGTTTTTCGGTTTGGAAAAATATCATGACGTAGCGAGGTCTTTCAATAGCCGTACTAGTCTTCACAGGCCAGATATCTTTTTTGGCATTTGGCGTGATGGCTGGCAATTCATTAAGCTCCCATTTTCGGAAGGGTATTAAAATAGGCCGGTCCGATTGAATTGCCTTCAACAGTTTTTCATTTACTTCATAATTGGGGTAGATATGTTTAACTCTTACTTCAATGCTTTCAATATTTATTTTAACTGTAGTTACCGATCCGCCATTTTCCTTAATAGTTATACAATCGTTATCGTTTCGAGCACGAACAAAGCGAAAAGTTTGTCTACCACACGTAATCCTAGGATAATCATTGAAAACGTTGAAAATATGCTTTAGCGGTAATAATAGACTGAAAGATTTACTATTCGTGAGAATTGGTGATGAGGGATAATTCCAACCGGCAATAGACATGTGACGCGAGTCGTCCTGTGAATAGCAGGTATAAGCGCGAACGGTACTAACAATACCAGGATCTCGTACCGTCTCGATCTCTTTGCCACTTTCGCTGTATGTACAGGAATCGAATAGAAATGCTCCGAAATTTTGAGTTAATGAAACATCACCCGTTCCGGTAACTATTAATTTTCCCTTAATATCCAATAGCGAATCGTACATAGCAAAGAACGAATCCACTTGGTTGATAACAATTTCCACAATGTCATTGCAGTTAAACGATTTCACATATGGAGCATAGTATTTGTATTCACATTTTCGAATTGATTCATCTATTACGGGTGACCCGTATAGATTAAACATCGGTAATTTCTCAGCTGATTCAGCTACTTTTCTTTTCTTGTAAACTATTGATGATGACGATGACATGGTGGTGGTGGTGGTGTGGATGGCACGTTGTCAACAAAGAATCTTCTTATACTAATAATTAATTGTGTTTTCACCGCTTATAACCATTTAGGTTGAGGTCTAAGTTCCAATACTAGTGTACTTGTTTCACCACGGAAATTTACTGGTTCACCGTTTTGATCGACTGCCAGTACGGTAATATTAAGAATTTCGCGTTGAGGAATGACTGGTAAATACAAGAGATTTGAAGGCGTTTCGTCAATTATATATCCAGGATCTGATTTAACGGAGAATTCGTAGATTGTATGAGCAGGTGTGTTTCCGTCAAACGCCCCCGTCGTAATGTTAGAATCAAAACGTACGGTTGAGACTTTCATAATGTTGACGGGTAAATCTGACGAATGTATCTGAGCCGGAACGAGATTTTTTTCGGAAAATCCCAACGTACGTCCAATATTGTTAGGTTCCTTAAACGATATGGTATAGAATTTGCTGAAAATTTCACATTTAAGCGTATTGTTATTAGGCTTCAATGAAAAATCTCGATCTGGATCAACGGAATTCTCCAAACCCATTCGATGCCGAATAAATCTCTCAATATCTGAAATTTCATAACTACCTGCTGGAAAGGCAATTTCGTTTAATTTATTGTGTGCATCATAGTAGTAAAATTTTTGACCCTCTTCAATGTTCGGTATGGAATTATATGAATGAAACGATCTCAACGCTAGCTCATATTCTTTTTCAGGATTCAAAACGATGGGTGTTTGAGGTTTAAATGTAAAAATATGATTGGTGCTATTGACTCGCAACAACTGAGACATAACGAAGACTAACGAATTTTTAATAAATACAATAACTTAAATATATTCTTTATTTAAACTCTTTAAAACAATATATACATTTTGATTGCATTAGTGTACCACATACATCAGACCATACATGTCGACTGGAATTCGTTTGACATGGTAAAAACCGTTTTAACTCCATTCTGTACTCAACGGGAAGGCTATACCAGACTGTCTGTAAATCACTCACGTTCAATAAAATCATTTGAATTGCATCCTCGAGGTAACGACGATGACTACGACAATTCATCACGTAAAAATTTCAAGCACAAATGTCCACAATTTATTTGATTATAAGTTTGATATTGTTCGTTGTTATAGTAAATTTTGACGGGACGATTACGACTACTTAAATAACGAACAAGTTCTATAGGCGGCTTCAAATTACCAAATGAATCAAAATATTCAACTTTGTCGTTCTTTTTTCTATATGCGATCCAGTGTGTTCCGGGATTTTTCCAACTATCCAAATTTACGATACCACATTCACGTTGGGCGCGTACTCTCCCAGGTAGAGTATCGCGCATGAAAACACCTCGAAAATGAGGTATTTTATAAAGTTTAGCATATTTCAGTAATTCTTTATCGTATAATGCTCTATTAGGTAGCCTTAATGATGATGACGTCGACGTTTTTTTTGAGGTTTTTTTTTTTTTTTATTTTCAAGATACAGACCGAAACCTCCTTTGCTATTCTTTCGTAAATACAATCCATGACCGATAGCTTCCATCGCTTTATTGTGACGTGTCTCTTCTTCCAGCTTCTTTTTCTTATTTTGAGCGTTTACGACGGAAGAAGCTATACTGGCTGCGCCTCCACTTAACGCCCCAAGGGCACTAAGTCCGGCAAACAAGGGAATGAGAGGAAGAAATCCTCCAGATTTAGAGTCAAATGGAATAATTCTAGGTATTCTAATGTTATTTTTACCGCCGGCACGTTTAACTGCCACTTTGGCTGCTTTTAAAGCCAACGATACGGCCTTCTTTAATGTCTTGGCAGGTTTCATGGATTTTCCAATTTTTTTTACTACGTGAGTGTTAAAGGAACAACCCATACCAAGTTTACGTTTGGTTTTCATTACTCCGGTTACAAGTAGAGCGTTACCACGTTCACCAAGAGTAGCGTCCTTTGATTTAACGCGCTGCCACGCTTGTTCCTCTAATATTTTATCGGCTTTATGACGTTCGTTCAATGAATCGTTCTGCGAATAGGCGATGTCGTGTTGTTTGCACGCGGCGTCTAGCGGATTAATACCCGGATCACCACGTGCCAATCGTTTTTGTAGTTTTGTTCCGGGACCGCAAAATTGGTACCCCCCACTTAAATGGATTTCAAAGGGTAATTTATTAATCAATGTATTTAACACACCCTCTCCTTCGTGCACAAACATTGAAACTAATAAATGAGCGTAACAGCTTCGATATTTATAAGACGATGAAAGTGATTCAACAAGTGCAGTCGTTACCGATCGAAAATTTAGACGATTTTCAAGATAAAAAGTTAAATGGTATTAGTAAACATGGTCCGTTGTTGCCCGACTCGTTTCGCGCCATAATCTGCGGCCCGAGTGGCTGTGGAAAGACAAATGTAATGTTAGCCCTGTTGTTTAATCCCAATGGTGCTAAATTTGAAAATGTTTACGTATACTCAAAATCTTTATACCAACCAAAGTATCAGTTATTACAAACAGTAATGACTCAAGCAAAGGGTATAGGTTATTTTCCGTTTAAAGACAACGATGAAGTCATCAGTCCCACTAAAGCCAAAAAAAACTCCATTTTTATTTTCGATGATGTAGCATGTGATAAACAACAAAAAATTCGCGAATATTATTCCATGTGTAGACATAAAGATATTGATGCTGCCTACTTATGTCAAACATATTCAAAAATCCCGAAACAATTGATAAGAGATAATTGTAATCTGATTGTGTTATTTAAACAAGATGAAATTAATCTAAAGCATATATTTGAGGAGCACGTATCACCCGACATAACCTTTAATGAATTTAAAACCTTATGTTCAAAGTGTTGGATTAATAGGTACGGAACGGTAGTTATGGTAAAAGATTTTCCCATTAACAATGGTCGCTATCGAATGGGTTTCGATAAGTATATAAAAATTTGTTAATTTGTGTTAAACGTCACTGTATGGAATGATGTCAGACGATCGAGTTGCTGTGGCTACACATAAACGTAAAGTTGCTGAACTAACGCGTGCTATACGAAAAAAATATTTAGCATTGAAATTAAATCGAACGAATGTGGACGATTCAATCAATAAACTTTTTAAACCAATAACCGATCCGTTAAAAGAAATTGCTTTAAAAAAAACTACTGCTGCTGCTGCCCCCATACAAGTAAAGAATGAATCATTTATTAAAAAAGAATATAAGACGCATCCTACTAGTACTAAATTTCTCGATTTAGAAGATGTTGCCGAGTTTAATGAGCCCAGTATAATAGAGGAACCTAATTTATCACCGAAACGTTCCACTGAACCGTCCATCGAATATTCACAGGATGTAATAGATGAATATCTGGATCAGTATCCATCAATAAGTCATACTTACGTTAAAGATTACTGGACAAATAGCGATAAAATTGATAGAAAATATGGTCCTACATATGATAGTGAACAAGATAATTGGACACTTGGTAATAGAAGAATTTCCTTTGATGTTAAAACCGGTGCTATCATGTTGTTATCGGAGAAAGACTTTTCGGGAGGATATGTGAAAGGAACGCCAGGACTTTATCAATTAATATTTTATTCTGATCCATCGTACGCTCCCGATGATCTCGTAAACTATAAAACCATATTAGAACATACGGGTGCGCACTTGAATAGTAGAGGACATTTAAAAGGAGATAACAGTATAAAATGGTATAACATTATAAAACCTTTGATTAAAACCGTAGAAAAAAGTAAAAAATCTAGTCTCTCAAGTTTAGTTCAACATTTCGCCTCTTCATCACCGAAAGAAGGTAAAGGAATGCATTTAGAATATAATAACGCACCTATAGAATATATTTATTGGGACGATCCCCGAGAGCTTATTACTAGATTGAGACTGCTTATCGCATCTAAAGAGGCAGGAAATACTTCGCATAACAATGAGATTGTTGCCATAATGAATGAATTGAGGGAGGCTAATATGATAAAATAAGTTTACACATCCACACGAATGTCATTTCAATGATGAGTGTTGATAAATTCGGACGTCATTCACGTTCGCGTGCATTTGCATTCAAACCATCTATTGTACGATTACCGCACACCTCTGATGGCAATTTAGATATTGAACATTTAAAGTTATGCAACGTTAAGGGGCCAACAATTGATGAAGATGCCGCAAACAAAAAGTATGTCGATTCTATGATAACAAACCTTTCAAAATCAATAGATCGAATATTGGAGAACGTTAAAAATATGTCTGATGCTATGGTAGATATGCAAAATAATATTAATGAAAATATGCAGTTTATTTCGAAACAAGAACAACAAACTACAGATTGGGTGACAAAAAAGTATGTTGACGATTCTTTGCAAAAAAGTATTGAAAACGCAAATAATAAATTATCAATAGAGCTTAAGTTATTTCTTAGAAATAACCTTGTTGATAATTATTCAGAGATTAGAAAAAATATTAAAAACCTTGAACAAAATGTAAAGAAGAATCAAGAGCAAATTATCAAATTAATGGCATCAAGGACTACTTTTACGCCTACACCATAAATAGTAAAATTATAAATCAGTCTATTTATTATCATGCCAATCGCGTCGGCGGTTACGTCACCGGAAAAGATTCAACTTGTTAATGAACTTCATAAATATGCACGAAAAAATTATCCGAGACGACGTACCGTCATCAAAGGACTAGATGATTTATGGCAAATGGATTTAGCTGAAATGAGTCGCTATGCACATCAAAACAAAGGTTTTAAAATGATTATGGTTGTCATTGATTGTTTTTCAAAATTTCTATGGACTAGACCGCTAAAAACGAAAACCGGTGAAGAAATTACCAAAGCATTCGAAGACATTTTATCGCATACGAAACATCGCCAGCGTCGTCCGAAAAATTTACAAACCGATCAAGGTACGGAATTTTTTAACGCAAAATTTAAAAATTTAATAAAAAAGTATTCCATTAATCATTATAATACGTTTAGTGTTAAAAAGGCCTCTATAGCAGAACGGGTAATACGTACTTTAAAAGAAAAATTATACAAGTATTTCAGTTTAAACGGAACCTATAAATGGATTGATTATTTACCCAAGTTAACTCAAGAATATAATAATACGAAACATAGCAAAACGAAACATAAACCAAAGGATGTGAACAAGACTAATGAAAAGATTCTTTTAACGAAAAGATATTCATATCTGAAAATTGCCGGACCGCGAAAATTACAAGTCGGTGATGTTGTACGCATAAGCAAAGCAAAGCATGTGTTTGAGAAAGGTTACACACCAAATTGGTCTACTGAACATTTTAAAATCATTAAAGTTAAAATAACCAATCCCGTTACATATTTGTTGGAAGATATGCGTGGTCAACCAATCATCGGAGCTTTTTACGAAGAAGAATTACAAAAGGTTAAAAATCCTGACATTTATCTCGTTGAAAAAGTGTTGAAGCGAAAAGGTAGAAAACTTTATGTCAAGTGGTTGGGGTTCGACATTACGCATAACAGTTGGATAGATAAGGATTCGCTTAAATAACAAGATTAACAATACATCTCAGTCAGTTGTATAAAATGTGTTCAACGTATAGTTCATCATCCTCCGGATGTACTTCAGAAAGTTCTTATAGCGATAAACAAATGGATAGTGATTATTATAAACAAATTGATCAAGTCTCCAAAAAAATGTGTGAAAACGCAATCGATTTTGAGCATACTTTACTGTTGTATAAAGAGTATTCGACTGGAACAGCGACAGTAGGAAGCGGTCTTAGTCCTGCGAGAAAATTTGAACCTGCAATTGTTTTAAGTCAACCCTTTCGACCTCATCAGCAAATGTCTTTTGATACATTCGAATGGTTAGATCTTATGTCAATGTTGAAAGTTTTGCTTAAAAATTTTTTCGATGACTCACTTCCTCAATTTCCTGATGAATATGATTCTGTTGAAAATCTATGTGGAAGAAATTGTAAAGTAACTCAATATATAATGGATGATACAAAATTTCTAAGTATAAATAAAAAAAACGTTTGTATCGAATTGACAAAAGACCAAGTTTATTATTTGATTGATATAGATGAAAATTTGTTGTGCTATTACATTGAAGAATTGAATAATGTTAATTTTAACAATTACTACTTTCAAGTATTAAACATAATCAAACCGTATTTTGAAGACTATGAAGAAGAAGAAGAAGTTTGGAAGAATATATTAAAAAATATATTAAACTTGACTGATCCATTATTGGCTAATGCTCTCAGAGAATTTATTTATTTTTATAAACATAAATTTATAAATGCCTTACAAGGATTTACTGTAGAATAAATTTTATATAAATAAATCGTCTTTTCTTTTATACCTCTCATTCTCATTCGATATGTCGATAAAGATAGTTGTGTCGTTGTTGCTCTCAATATTATTGGTAATTCATTGTGAACATATAAATCAAGAAGATGCTATTTCTTTTCTAAAACAATATGGTTACATAACCTCTGTTAGTAATAATAATAGTTTAGAAAATTTCGAATCGTATTTAATCGAGTTTCAAGAAAAATTTAATTTACCTGTTGATGGTACCTTAAATGATGAAACTGTTCGATTAATGAAGCGACCAAGATGTTCTAATTATGATAAAAATATTGGATATGTTGATGCATATACGGTACACGGAAAATGGAATAAAACTAATTTAAAATGGCATTTTCCATCAGTATCAAGAAAGTACATTACAGTAGCCGCAAAAGCTTTCGAAATTTGAGCTAAAGATTCAAAGTTTACATTTACCAATGTTAAAATAGCTATGCCAAAACCTGATATTACCATAACCCTCGGAAATAAACGTCATAGTTTTCGAACAAGTTGTTCGGGTAAAGCTGAATGTCCACAGAATTTTGATGGACCTGGAAAAGTTTTGGGTCATGCCTATTATCCAAGGGACGACAATAATTGCATTGAGGTTCATCTTGATTCTGATGAAAATTGGAATTTTAGCTTGAATATCACGAATGTTCCGGATAACGAAAACAGTTTATTGGCAGTTTTAGTTCATGAGATAGGTCATACATTAGGTTTGGGTCATGGTGGCATTGAAAATGCTATAATGTATCCATGGTATCAAAGCGATATATCCTCATTACATGAAGACGATAAAATGGCTCTTGAAGCACTTTATGGCCCTATACGAACACGTCGTTAAATGCCAATTAACCCTACTACTACTACTACTACTACTACTACTACCAGTACTACAACACCCCAACCACCACCTCTACCTACTTCAGTTAATTTATGTTGCCTTAAATCACCTGATTTTATCTTTCTCGCTAGCACCGCATCGTTTCCCAATTATCGTTTATATATTGGAAGCGGTCGTAAATTATGGAAAATTGATCTTAATGATATGCGAATACCACAACATTTTGATTTAATTGAATCATATCTTCCTAAAGAAATAAAAACATCTACTATAACTCACATTTTTCAAAATGCTGTAGGAGATCTGATTACCTATGCTAATGGAAGATGTTATGCAGCCTCATTCCCAGAATTACATATTCAACATGATTTTATTTTACCATTATCTAAAGACGTTCTAATAAATGCTATATTTCAAACAAATAGTGGAAGCATTTTTATATTTTACGATAACACTTCATACATTGAGTTTCTGGAAACACCTCAAGAAATACGTAATCGTGGACGAATAACAGATAAATTTCCTGGGCTTCCACCCGGTATTACGTCAGCGTTTAGATTTACAGATGGTTACATTTACTTTTTTCAACAAGATACTTACTATAAATTTAGTGAATATACACGAAAAGTTGTTGCAGCAGGTCCCTTTAATTGGAATCTCTTTGGTATTCCATGTCCTGAAGACAGCTTAAAAGAACAATTAAAAACTTTACTGTCAAAAATAATATCTTTTTATGAATAAAAAAAAATGCTTATTAAGAATTACGTTTTTTATTAAAACAATATTTTATAAAGTATTATATTTCATATCTTCTTCTTCTTCTTCTTCTTCTTCTTCTTCTACTAGAATGTCATCATCATCATCATCATCATCATCGATAAGATATGAGGGTAAATATTTCTTCATTCTGCGTAGATACCCTTCAAACTCTAACTTTTTAAGTATATTTACCAAGCAGCATATACAAATAATTCCATCTACGTAATCGTTCATGACTTGAGATCCTTTACGATGTCGAGCAGTTAATATTTGACATTCCTCTTCTGTATACATTCGACCCATACCATATACACTTTCACGTTCGTAAATTCTTTCTTGCTTAAACAAATGCCATGATAAGTCTCGCAAGAGATTTTTAAGATTATTCACTTTTGTTTCACTACTAGTTGTCATTTTTTTTTTATTTTTCAACTGACTTTGCATATCTATAAAACTTCTATATATGCATGAAGATAAAGGAGAGAGGGGATTTAAAATAACCTCGATTTAAAAAATATCCTTAACCAATATTTGAGCTTTAGTATCTGCTGCTGCTGCTCAATATCTCGCTATTTTTTTTTAATAATCTAATATTGAGGTATAACAACCTTGTTCTTGTTGTTGTTGAGTCCCATCTCTAACATTATAAATATGAATGGGTTACCTCTGCGGTGACCGCGATAGCGGTTGCAGGCGCTCTCGAACCCATGAAGGTCGTCGTCGCAGCTTCGAAGGCGGGCGACACGCGCGCTCGCGGACCACACCTCCTCCTCCCAGCTGAGAGTGGACGCAGCCGAGGCGGCCGGCGGCGCGGATCCCAGCTGAGAGCAGCGAGGTTAGCGGCGGCCGTCGGCCGGCGGCGCGAGCGCGCGGATCCCGGTTTCAACAACTGGCGGCTGAGTCGGTCGCGAGCATCCGTCGTCAGCACACCTAGTTCAAAAAACATGAGCGATTCCACAGTGCTCCCGACGACGACGACGACGACGACGACGACGCCGCCGCCGCTGGAAACCGTCTCCGGCGGCGACGATCTCAATGACGACGACGCTGCCTCAGCCGCCGCCGCCGCTAAATCAGTAAGTTTTTTTTTTTACTTTTTTATTTTAATTTTAATTTTTTTTTTCTTCTAATTATTGCAGTCATTTAAAAGCAGTGTGAAGAAAATGATGGGCGGCGATTTTCCTCAAGCCGAATTGATTGAACTAGAAGAAGAAGAAGAAGGAGGTGGATTTGTGATTAAAAATGGCAATACGTTTCTATTTGTATTATATTGAATAAAAAAATAAATCTCTTATTTATTATTGGTTTGTTTAATTATGGATGCATGCATGCATAGGCAACCAACATTACGCTACAACGTAAACAGGGTTGCCTATGCAGCAATTAAAAGTGTCTGCGCTGGACTCCAGTGCCGGCGTCAGCGGTGACGCTAGCTGGAATAATTTCTGGGGCGGGCCTCAAAAGCCACTTTTTTAGAGGCCACTTTTTAGAGGCGGCTCTTCCAAGAATCAAGGCTCACGGGGCGAACCATTTTCCAAGACCACTTTTCCAAAAAAACCATCAACGGCACTTTTAAGGCCATTTTCAAGGTCGGGGACGGCGGCGGAGGACTTTTCCAAGACCATTTTCCAAAGGCTGCTCTTCCACAAGCATCAAGGCCACTTTCAAGGCCGGGGGCGGTGGTAAAGAAAATTTTCCAAGACCATTTTCCGAGGAAACTTTTCCAAAACCACCAAGGTCACTTTTAAGGCCATTTTCAAGGTCAAATTTGAGCCAGTATCCGCCTAGTATTACTACTCATCAAGGACACTTTTCAGGCCATTTTCAAGGCCGGGGGCGGCGGCGCAGGACTTTTCCAAGGCCATTTTTCAAAGGCTGCTCTTCCAAAACCATCAAGGCCACTTTCAAGGCCATTTTCAAGGCCGGGGGTGGTGGTAAAGGAAATTTTCCAAGGCCATTTTCCGAGGACACTTTTCCAAAACCACCAAGATCACTTTTAAAGGCCATTTTCAAGGTCATTTGAGCCAAAAGCGGCCTAGTACTACTACTCTCCTATCACATACCCCACCACTGTATATTTTATTTATTTATTCAATTCAATTAAGTTACAATGTCAGATACAATGTTACGAAAAACAAACAATATTTATGTTATAAAGTTTGAGAAATGCACCTAGGCACATGTACCTGTTTGTGCAACATCATCCTTATAATAAAATTAATATTCAATATTCTAGTAAAAGTTTAAATTTCAACACAATAACAGAAAACAATAACAATAACAACAACTGAACCAATTGATAATTTTAAGCTACAAAAATTCCAGTCCTGTAATTTTCATAGGTAAGTATTAAATATTTTCGGTTCAGTATAACTCAAAAATCTTTTATCTCCATCCTTATTCCTGAAAGACACCGTCAAATAATAAATAAAAATAAGTGATTTTTAATATGTTGCCTTTTGTAGATGCATAAACAAGAACCATGAAAGTATAAGATCTAATAAAAGGAAAATTAGGAGAAATAAGTCCGTTTAGTCTCACAGTCTGAGCTTTTATTTTTCATAGAAAAAAAAAAGAGAATAGAACTACCGATTCCGTGGCTCAATAGGTCACATCTTCAAGTTAACAATAGAAATTTCTGTAATTAAAAATAAAAATGACAAATAGTTTGGTGTAAAATAGTTAGTTTGTATATAGATTTGTAGAATATATGTTTTGTAGTTGGTTTGTCATAATTTACCTTTGTATTTTATTAGTTCTATTTGTAATTAAAATTTTTAAAAGTTGTGGTTGGTACCAAATAGTATACCATTGAATTGTCTTCCTTAATCAATAATAATTTTTGTTATTGGAAAAAGTGTTGTGGAGTAATTAAGCAATTAGTATCACAAAATTAATAAAATTGTTAAACAAAAACAAAAAAAGATCTTAATGCGTGGCAATTTATTTTATTTCATCAGTGGTTTACTTAAAATTTTTTTTTTAAATATGGAAAGGTGTTTTAAATGTAGAAAGGACTTTGACACTAAACAAAAACTTGTTATGTGTTGAATGTTGAAATTTAACAGCGTCTGAAGTTAAATGTCTCCATTTGAAAACTAAAGTTTTACTTTGGTGAATATCAAGGAGGGTTTTATAAGGTGCCCAAGTTATTTAAAGAAGTTGCGGAGTCAAAAGATAGAGTCAATTTACTGCTAAATAATCAAAGTGTACCTAATGGAAACCATGGATTGAATGATCCCAATTATAAAATGTAAAAAGTTATTTCTGAACTATGAGACGGCAGAATAGAGCCAATAATATTATTATGTTCAATGAGTCAAATAAGAATACGCAGGTGGACAGAAATAATGAAGATCATTAAGTTGTTATGAATGAAAACTCCAAAACAATAAAATTTATTAATAATAAGCCAACCATTGTTAATAAGGCACATTTTCACACGAGAAAAAACTAATAAGCTACCCTAATATAATCTTTAACATCGATATATTATATAGAAACGCCCAAAGTTTACTGAAAAACAAAGATCAGATTGAAGTAAGTCTGGTGGAGGATATTGAAGATACAGAAATTAAAATTAATGGTTATCATTCAGTAAGGCATGACTCGACCACTCGTCATTCCCCATCTAGTTCAGATGCAGTTTTTATTGATACGTTGGAAACTATTTGTGATTCTATATTTAACTCTAATTTTCGTTGAATTGTAATTGGGGATTTTAACCTAGATTACTTGGGTAATTGCTTTTATACTAACAAAATTAAATATATCTAGAATATATGGAATCAACGAATTAATTAATGAATCTACAAGAGTTACAGATACAACCAAAACCCTTATTGATTGTGTCGTTGACTAATCAAGATAATATTGTAGCTACAGTTCACCATACACATAATATTATTGATCTCTATGTAATTTCAGTTAATTTTTCAACCAGTAATATTTGCAGCATCCCTGTAACTAAGGAATACAAAAATCTTAGTAACAGCTACTTAATAAAAATAAAAACGGATTTAATTTTTTTATAATTGGTTTTTTGATTTAGTAGATGTTAACTTTTTGTATCAAGAATTATTTACTGTTTGTGAACAAAAACTAAATGAAGTAGCTCCTCTTAGAACATGTTCATATAAAACTCGTATACCATGGTTTGATAATGAAGTCTTAATCTTAATTAAAATAAGAGATGATAATTATAAATCATTTAAAGTAGCTGCAAGTCAAGACAGAACCAATATGTGGAGTGGGTTTAAAAGGCATAGAAATAATGTTGTTAACTTGTTGAAAATGAAAAAAGACAATTATTATTGTGAAAAAATTGATAGACACAGAAACAACTTGCGGTTAATGTGGAAAACTCTCAAAACATTAGTAAATACAAATTCATAGGACTTTCTAAATCGTTTTGAATTTGAATATAATAAAAAGTAGAACATACTTGACAACAGTCAACAAAGTGCTAATAATTTTAATTTTATTAATAGTACTGAAAAACATTTGTAGAATATATTGAAACTTCTGAAGTAGATAAATATGTTAATTTTAATTTATATTTACCTTTTAACAAATTTAGAGCATTGTCATTAGGAGAATTAGGTAATAATATGACTTCAATGAAAAGCAAATTCAATCCATAGGTCCTGTGTGTTAAAATATTAAAACAAATTTTTGAAACTATTGGACACGTGATCTTAAATTTTATTAACACGTCTCTTGAAACAGGAAACTTTCCAGAAGATCTTAAAATTAGTACTATTATACCAATTCCTAAAGTTACTAACACGATAAGAGCAACTGAATTTAGGCCGATAAATCCATTACCTCCTTTAGAAAAAGTCCTTGAAGCTGCTGTGTATAATGATAATCTAGATCATATTAAGTTTAATCACATTCTCATTAATTATCAATCAGGATTCCGGAAAAACCATTCATGTGAAACTGCAATTCAAGTGACGCTAAGTAAATTTAAAGATGATCTTGCTAATAATAAATACATTGTTGCAGTTTTTTTGATCTCAAACGCTTTTTCGAGACTATAGGCAGAAGTATTTATATTGTTGTCAAAATTACAAAACTATGGCATAACAGGATTAGTCCTTAAATGGTTTTCAAATTATTTAAAGGACAGGCCGCAAAAAGTTAAAATTAAAAATGTGTTATTAGAAAGGCTGGTAAATAATATAGGTGTACATCAAGGCAGTGTCCTTGGTAATTTATTATTCATATTATATTTAAATGATATTGATCTGTTTGTTGAGTATGATTATTTAAATTTATTTGCAGATGATACGTTAATAGATTTCAGAGACAATTCACTAGAAAAAGCGATTGAAAAAATGAATAAAGTATTGGGTACAGTTTCAAATTATTTAAACTTCAATAAGCTCAAGTTAAATATTTCTAAGACAAAGGCAATGGTGCTAACAACAAATATAAAAATACCTTTGAATCAATTAATCATATCCATTGATAATGAATATATTGAAATTGTAACAACTATGAAATATATTGGTTTTATGTTAGACAATAACTTGTCATTTGACGATCACTGTAGCTATACAGTGTGTTCATAAAGTATTGAATAAATTCATTTTAAGGTAAACAATCAATGTTGAGGAAAAATCCTGAGACAGGTCGGTTTTTGATTTTAATTTAATGTATTTTTACATAGGAATTAAATATACAGGATAAACCATTTGTGAATAACGATGTTATCAACAATTTTTTTAAATTGCACACCTTCTATATTTTATTTTTTTTAGATTGCAAATTTGAAAACGATTCCAAAAATATATCATACTTGTGTTCGGTAATTAATAGTTTTGAAGATACGATAATTTTAAAATTAATACCGGCATACTTTTGGTTATCATTATTGTAAAAACTTGTCAGATGTAAAAAGTTGTGATAATAACTCAGTAGGCTACTCTTTAATACTCACTAATGACACTTGTGAAGTGTAGTACCAGTTTAGTTATTCTAAATTTGCTTGTTGACACTTTAAAAATGCGTTTATCTATAAAACAATAATAAATATCCAGAACAATCTATAAGTCAGTCAACAGTGAGTAATATTGAAAAAAAAGAGAGAGATTGGTATCGTATGGTTCAGTACTTGCCGAGGATACTAAATTAAACGTTTTTTGGCCATGGAAGAAAATCTACACAACAGCGTTCGGCAAGTTAGTCGAGAACATGATGTTCCTTTTACTTCTATTCATAAAGTATTAAAACATGAAAAGTGGCATCCCTTTAAGGTGCACCTTCTACAAGAACTAGGATCGTAGAATGGAATTTAGCGAAACTTTGATGGATAAGTGTAGTAATGATCCACTTTTCGCAAAAAACGTTATTTTTTATTATGAATGCACATTTATATTAAACGGTGAAGTCAACAGACAGAATTGGAGATATTGAGCAAAGGAAAATTCTAAATAGATGAGAGAACATCACACTCAATATCCACAGAAAATTAATGTTTGGGCAAGAATTGTTCGAAATAAAATCATTGGACCCTATTTTTTTGAAGGAACTGTAAATGGGCCAACTTATCTGCAATTTTTAAGTAACTTTTTAATTCCAACTTAAATAAATTTATTCCCTAGTGCAAACATTCTCGCAAATATTGATGAAAGTATGTGGTATCAACAAGATGGGGCGCTGCCACATTATACAGCCGCCGTTCGAACATATTTTGATGAGGTTTTCCCCAATAAGTGGATTGGTAGACGAGGACCCACTGATTGGCCTCCAAGGTCACCGGATCTCACGCTATTAGATTTCTTTTTGTGGGGTCATCTAAAAAATGTTGTGTATACAAGTAAACCCGACGACATAAATGATTTAAAAGATAGAATAAGGCAAGAAATAAATAACATTTTGCAGGAAACCATTGATAAATTTCAGCACGAATTATTGATCGCTTAGGACACTGTCAAGCCCAAGAAGCAAGACAATTCGAACACTTACTGTAATTTATTATGTGGCAATTTATTGTTACTGTTGTATTATTTTGTAATTTTAATTTAATTAAAGGTCTTCAAAAACAGATTTTATAACTATTGTATCTTCAAAACTATGTATTACCGAACACAAGTATGATACATTTTTGGAATCTTCTTGAAATTTGCAATCTAAAAAAAAATATAATTATCGATGACATCGGTTCTCACAAATGATTTACCTGTATATTTAATTGTTTTATAAAAATATATTAAATTATAATCAAAAACCGACTTGTCTCAGGATTTTTCCTCAAAATTGTTTGTTTAGCTTAAAATGAATTTATTCCATACTCTATGTACACACTATATGTACGTAAAAATATGTAAAAAGATTGGCAAAAAAATATGCTTTTTCGTTAGAGTTTCGAGAAACATATCTGCTGAGATAAGAATAATTGTTTATAAATCTATTATTCAACCTCATTTTAGGGGTCAAGTAAGGCATCATTTTAAAGCCCTTTCAATTTTCTTTATAACAGTCTTTAAATTTTAAAATTCGGCCTGATACTTTTTAAAAAATTACGTTTTAAAATTTAAATTATGTTTTTAATAAGAGTTTAAAATTGGAATTTTTTTCATTTTTGTCAAAAAAGTGAAAATGACACATGGGTCGTTGAGTACGGCCATTGGTTTAAATGTTGATTTTCTTGCTTTGCATTGTTTTTGTAATTTTTTTATCACATTTGTAAAAGACAAATGGATACGATACGGACACGCAAAGAACGTGAAATTAGTGGATTTGCATATCGAAGCGAAGGTTTGTTCAATTGTGTTTTTGAAAATTAAATACCACGGTTTATTCCATTGTGGAAAGGGTAGATATTATTTCGCTTTTTTTTAGGAACAATAAGTGTGCAAATGTAACGGCTCGGTTATTTAATGAAAAATATCAAGATAAACAGGTCAGTAGGATTGCAATCAGTAGTAGCAATTAGTAGTTGCAATGACTGGAAGATGCTATTGAAAGGGCTTTAAAATGATACCTTACTCGACCCCTAATGCCATTTAAGTATTTTGGGGCGATTGTTATCCCGCTTGGAGGTGTAAGCAGTGAAGTCGAAAATTCCGGAAAAAAGAGTCCCCCCTTTGATAAAAAATCGACGGGTCCCTGTGTTTTTCTAAAATGTTGGCGCAGTTCCTGAAAATGGCTCTGTTTCGTTTTCGTTAGGCTCCCCTTCAGCAATCTGCCATGTAAAATTAAGAGCTAATAATGTGTTATTACTTCATAAGTTATGCTATAGTACAAAATATATTATGTAATAAGTCAAAATATTTTTACAATTTAAACTGGGTATGTATACTTCGATGATAAAATAAGTAATATGGCAGTATATATAATATAAAATCAAATGAAACAATTTGTAAAATTAATAAGTGGAAATGTATATTTAAATTTTAAATTAGCTAATATTTTGCAACATTTTATATAGCTTTCGGTAACCCGTATTGGGGATGGATTCCTACCTTTTAATCATAAAGCTGTGGGGTTTTGTATCCACACTGAATACTGACTGATGTATTCATTCTAGCCGGTTGATTGGTAAAACCTGAAAACGAAATTTCATAAAGCAACTGTGTAAAGGGTATTTAACTTCGGCACTCTCTTTTAAATTATTATAATTGTGGGGAAAAAAGTAATTTTGTTTCAGAAGTTATAAATACACAATTTACAATTTTACATCTAATACGTGTTGTTTAAAAATACAGTAAGTAATATAGTTTTATGCTACATTTATTTCTTAAACGAGCAAACTCAACACCAATCCAATTACGATGTAGATGTTGATGCAACTTGTATTTTCTTAGTGTCAGAGATTTAAAACTACATAATACATGTGTACAGTATAAAAAAAGCTTACTTAATATAATAGATCAAACAAAATCACAATCCCTCTAAATTGCCGATTTTCGACACTGATGGTAAAGGTTAAGACTTCATGTCGCGCCTCACTCAGATGACAACGGACTCTTCCAGTTTCCATTATATATTGTATAAAATTTTTATTTTTACATGTATTAATCTAAAACCGATAGAATCTCTCAAGAAAAATGTATTAGCGTTAAATACTGGGCGAACCAACCTTCATGTTTTAATTGTTATGCCATAAAAGTATAACACAGTTGGCCAAATATTTTACAAAATCATTAAGTAGTAAGTAAAGATGTAATCTACGGACATTAAAACCACTTGGCGCAATATTAATTCGATTTATTAAAGTAGGTACATCACAAAAATTTATAGTTTTTATAATTTTACTTAATTTATTTTCATAGAATTTTTATGGTAACTTAACTACATTCACAAAGTAATTTTACAATGTAATTTTTGTTACATATTATAAATTGTAATTTTACATAAAATGTAATTTCACATAATTATTTATTTAAAAACTTATAAAATTGTGTGAACGTTACTTAATTTATTCTGAAAAATTATATTAATTTTTTTCAGTGTAATATTTTCGTATTACCAACATTTATATAGAAATGAAAACTCACTTTTAATTCTTCCAAAAAAAAACTTTATTTTATTTTCAAAAACAATGATTTTACAAAAAATGATTTTTGGATACAAATACAAAAGTAACTAACTCTAAGTAAGATTGAAAGTCAAAAGCCTCGTAAAAAGTGTTGATCCTCCTATTTAATAACTCGGCTGTCGTCTCCTATTCCTGATAAATGCAGCTTTGCATTTCTTGTAAATTCGTTGGTGACATTTCTCCTCCCTCCTTTTAGTCCTGACTTCGTCCTCGAAGTCCTTGTAAGCAAGTCCTGCAGGATCTCGATTTGTGATGGTGGTAGTTTGGGTACAAATGCGATTTTAGAAATTCTTCTCCTATTCTTTGCTAAGATTATTATCAGGATCGCTAAAACAGACATAATTAAGAATATGGCAGTAGCTCCTAGTACCGTTGAAGTCTTTGGCAGGATGCCCATTAGCAGGATCGGCTGTATATTCACATTCTAAGCCCTGAAAAACATAATCACAAAAACAGGAATACCTCCGAATTTGGCGGAGGCGTATTGCCTGATCGGCAGCCGTATACATCTCATTTGCCTCAGTGGCGAAATGCACGATGAATTATGAATTTGCTGATTTACCTCGCCTAGCGCTCAGTGTTCTGTCCGACCAGCGGGCACAGCTACCTGATATTTATACCTGGTATCTCCGCCCGACCGGTATGTCCGTCCGACCAGAGGTCTTGAGTACTTAGACCTGTCAGAAAAGCTGACGTTAGGGTCTTCGCGAGCACATATTTGTAGCGCTAAAAATATTTCATTTTGCAGCTGTGTTTGTCCTAACAGTCTTAGGAGCGAAATAAGTTGCAAAAACATCGCGTATGTCATTTAATAAATCATACCAAAAGCTAAAACTATATTAGTTTTTAGTAAAAGGCTTCAGAAGGCTTTTTCGTATAAAAAGCTTATCAAAAGTAGGTGACGCAATACTTATTAAAATGTAGTACCCGTTCTAATAAGGCGAACCACTAAAATAATCATTTTAATAATTAATAATGCATAACATTATACGCGAACACCTTTGGACGCGACACACAGTCAATCAACCCTTCTTCATTCCGAACGAAGTTCGAACCAGCCAGCGCACAGTGGCCCCCAAGCGACGGCAAACAGGTCCGCCGCTTATCAAAAATTTTTGTAAGTCCAAAAATTGGTCTTTCTAATTTTCCATCGCATATCTTCAATTGATGCGATTTACAAATCCCCAAAAATTCATGCAATTTTTACAATTGCAATTATCATATAAAAATACGCTTCATGTATTTTTAGTTTATTTCTCAAAATATTTCTGTGTTAAATATTTTTCAATTCTCTTTCACTTAAAACTCGATTTTGATTCGAGTCTAGCCCGAGGCAGGTAGCCAAGTCTACCCTTCGGCCAAGCGCCACTTGTTGGCAAATATCGATTATTTTGAGAGAAAGTGTTTATTTTCGTTTCACTTGACGATTTTATATTTTTATATACCGGTTCAAATCCCTATTGAAAAAAAAAATATAATTCTTACGCTTGGATTATGCAATGTTAACATTTCTTCAGCGCCTGAAGGCTTCGAAACTTTTGAAACGTTAATTAATTCTTAATCTAAGTGCTAATCCCATTAATCCGTCGCATTACCGGCATATCGTTTTATCTGCAAAAGTTAAGCAAATTTCTCATTTTTTTTAGGTTCAAATTAAAAGAAAATAACACCTCATCGCTGAGGACATACCACAGCCTCTGAGATGTTATTTGTCGGATAATTTAAACCGTTGTTCAATGTTTTAATAAATTAATTCACTACCTTTATTCTGAAGGATAAAGCATTTGCATTTTTAAGCGTAAATTAAAAGAGGATGACACTTCTTCGCTATTTGCATCGCAAAAAGCTTTGAATTGTTTACCGTCGGATAATTTACTCTGTTGTTCATTCTTTTGTTTCACAATTGTTGCATTTCTTTTAAAGATAATTTCTCTGCGTACTTAAATTAAAAGAAATTAACATTTTTCTGCCGGCCAATTGTGCATAGGCATCGAGGAGGTTAATATTGGATAATTTAAGTATGATTTTTCTACTCATAACCGTTATTTTCATTGCATATCTTTTATAGATGATGTAACTCTTTTTCGTGCTTAATTAAATAATATTAGCGTTCCTTCGCTGTCTAGAGACAAGCCATTCGCTGAAACGTTGAATGTTAATTAATTTAAGTAAATTCATATTCTTCTAGAATAATTTCCTATCGTTTTGAGAGATTGTTTTTCCAGCATCTCTCTGAACCAATTGACTCGCTTCTAGGTCAAATTTCTTTTATAGTCCGCGGGTACTGAAAGTACGTCTACATATTGGTTGGAACCCTCGCGGAGGGCTGGGCCCTAGAAAGTCTATAAAAGAAAGGCGATTTTTGAAACTGGGTCTGTCTCACTCAGTAACTCACTCAAAACTCAGTCTCAGACAGATACATGTCAAATCGTTGACAATTCGTTATCAGGCTTTGAGTCCGAATAGTTGTTGCTTTCGCTTTCTAAAACAGTGCGTTTTTGTGTTTTACGAAGCCGATTTAATTCGAGAAATTCGTTTTTCGTGTTAAAATCACTCACCTTTCAAGCCAAGTAATTTTTACTGTGTTTTGTTTCGAGAAGTCATTCCCTTTTACGCCGTGCAGCCTAATTTCTCACTTTTTAGTGTTAATAAGTGCATTGCGTAAATTCATTTTGCTTTTGTCCTTTACGTTCGCTATCTAAGATTTCTTTTTCGACGTGTTCGCTGATGTTTCAGATACCTAAATCGTAAAGAGAAAGTGATTTTTCGGCCCGCTTACGCCCGTTTTGTGTCCCACACTGTGTGTCGTCTGTAAAGGCCCCTCCGTAGACGTTTTGGAAGCCACGACGTTCATAAACGATCTACCCTAATCTGCAAGGATTTGGTGAGTCCTTTCTGATTACGCAAAAATATTTGGTACATCTTTTTGTCTAAGGTTCAACGATTTCGGGGTAAAAACCTCCATCACTCGACCTTAAACTCTTTTCTTTCTTCTTTCCTGTAGTAGTTGTGCTTATCTTGTTTTTGCTTACAGGTACACTACTTACAAATTTTGTTACAGCAATACAATAATAGAATTTTCATCTTACAAAGAAATAAATACATTCAGGTCTAGCGTTTCGATTTAGTTAGTTAGTTCCTATCCTCTCTTCTCTTTGTTTGACTGTTAGTTTATTAGTACCAATTAAAATTATTATGGAAAACTTTTTCCATAACACGTCGAGTGGAGGACGCCGAGGGGCAAGGCGCCAATCCCTATCCCCTCAGGCACTAGGTCTCCTAGATCAAAGTCCCCTAAGGGTAATTCCGGGGGCACACGCCAGTTTTAACTCACACGTAAATTTGTCTCCTCATGTTCCCCCGTTTAATGAGTCTTTTTCAGAGATAAACACGCAATATATTACCACATCAGGACTACCATTTTGCCAGACACGGCGCCCAACGTGGGGCTAATACAAATGCCCCATGTATGACGTACCCCTACTTATCCGGACATGGCGCCCAACGTGGGGCTAATAAAAATGCCCCATGTATGACGTACTCCTACTTAGCCGGACAGACCCAAAACCTCTAGCCGCAGTAACAACTTGGCTCGGCTCCAGCGTGAGGGCTGTTATGCCGCTGCGTACATCGGCTCCTGCGATGTATACAGCTTTGTTTGCCACTTAGGAGGATTCTCACGTTTAGTTTCTGAAATTATATTTATTCAGGGCGCATACAAAATCATTGTAGGTGGTGAATATTTCCAGGTTGGATTTACATGTTTTGATTTTACTATTAAGGTCATTGACCGCTCTTGTTAACTCACCCAAGTTGATCAAGGAGTTTAGCTCTTCGAATGCGGCATTCGCCCCCTGGAATGCATGCAGGTCGCTGGTGCTGTTTTAGTTCGTCACTGGGGTGGGTATGGACTTCCTTCTTAGTGGAGAGAAGTTCACATTGTTGTCTATTATGGGGGGGTTGTCCTGGGCCAGGGGGCCCCTGTCGCCTGCCCTGTTCCAGGGGTTTCTTGCCGGAGCTGGGGCTGGTATATATCTATTCCTGGGTGCCTGGTTTTTGGTTTGGAGGTGTTCCATTTTCTTGACGTACACCCCACATTCGGTGGCGTTCGCCGGATGTGGACCGTCGCAGTTGGCACATCTGGCTGGGGTGACCCTGTACTTGGTGCAAAGGTAGGTTTTATGGGTGTCTGCGCATTTCAGGCACCTGGGGGTCCGTTTGCAATTCGATGTTACGTGCCCCTACGCCTGGCCGTTGTGGCATTGGATGATGGGACGGGTGGCTTTCCGGAGTTCTCAGGACACCCTCGTGTACGAGATTACCCTGGCGTTCTTATTCAGATAATCCAGGGTGATGGCTTGATCTGTCGTTACTAGGAATAGTGGCCTTCCCGCGGTTTTCATTTGGAAAATGTCTCTGGTCTCTATGCCATGGCTCCGCACCAGGTCCTCTCTGATGTCTTCGATGATGGTGGTTTCTGCCAGCCCCCTTAGTACAAAGGCATGGCTCCTGTCTTTCTTAGCAGTGTAAGTGTGGTATGGCACTTGTCCTACGTTTAGGTGTCTCAGTAGGGTGGTATAGTCCTGCTCGTCTTCTAGGTGGACGATGACGGAATTCCGGGCGAGTTTGAATGTAAAATTTCCCTTCAGCGCTTTCAAGAATTCGGCCCTTAGGCCTTTCAGGTCACTGATCGTTCCATCTAACACAATCGGCGGGCACAGTTGTTTATTATGTTTCGTTGTCGTTGTTCTATTCTTGTTATTTTTATTATTTTTGTTTATGTTATTTTCATTTTGTTTAGGCGCTGGCGGCTTGCTCTCTGCCTTGTTTTTCTCGGTGTTGCTGGTTCCTGGTAGATTGGCCGAGTCTGAGAGGTTGCTCAGGGCCTGGAACTTATTGTTAACGTTCGCCTTCTGTTGTACTAAATTCCTCAGATTTATGCTCTTTTTAGGGGAGGTGAATTCTGTGCCGGATTCCTCGCCCCTCGCAACCATTTCGATTATATCCCATTGTGAGTTTCTTATCTTATTCCTATTAAGCATTTTCCCAAAGTCGCTATTCGGTGAGAAACTTCCCTGGGGGGTCGTTTGCTGTGGCTGTTTCCGCCTGTTGGCTTGTCTCCACTTTCTCCTCTGAGGGTTCCTCCTCTGAGGATGAAACGCAGACGTTTTTTATGATGTTTGCATGTGTACGACTGGGAATTGGGCTCTCTTTCAGAGTAATTCTGCCACCCGACCAGTGCCGTGTGCGGTTTGATGGGGACTTGGTGTCTCGCCTCGGTCTTGTGGGACCCGTAAACTTGATAAATTGGACGATTTTTGATGGTCTTTTGTTCCGCGCTTGTCCGCAGTCTAGAATTCTGGCGGTCACTGCTTTGCCACCCTTGGCTTTGGATGGCGACATTATTGTCGGTCTCTTGTCCATTGCTACGCCTGCACTATATTCATCTGCCACTAGAGCGGTGGCGTCTTGTTGCTTCGTGGGCTGTGCAGTGTTCCACGTACTTTCCCGTTCGCGGGGACTGGGGGATTTCTCCGCACTTTCCCAGTCAATTTTGTCCAGTTTCTCGCTGTGTCGATTCTCCGCACTTTGTTGTTCTTTATGTCTCTTCGCTGCCTGCGTGGGAGTGGAGGAGCTGTTCCACGCACTTTCCGAAGAGGCTTCCGGATTTGAAGTATTAGAAATTGGGGGACTGGGAGTGACTTCCTTTACACGAGGGATGAATATTTGTTCGTGGATTTGGATCCTTGATGTACGAATTGGCGGATTTGTTTTCTCCTTACTTTTACTATCTGATTGAATTGGGCCTGGGTCTTAGGTAAGTTCCTCTGTCACTGTCGGGTTAGTAACTGTTATTATTAACTTACTATTATCAAGGTGCTTCTCTGGATTCTTCCGGATCTTTGCTTTGAATCGTTGGGGTTGTCTTCCCGCTGGGTTCTCCCTCGTTTCTTTCAGGAGCACTTTCGTTTCCTTTGTCTGATTGTCCGCAAGGAATTTTGCCCTTAGGCGTTCTTTTAGCCTCCGTGAATATACGGTTGAGTGTTGCTCCTCCCTCTGTGGGGTAGGAATTCTGGTTGAGTTCGCGGTTTCCTTTAAGGAGGAAATGTTCTCACTCACTATCACTAATTGCGGTCTCTGTCTGTTCACTAACTAACTGTATTTCTACACACTTTTTCGCAAATAGCCACACATAGGTTACTCTTCTCACGTTTATTCGCTGCCACGGCTGAACAGCGAATGTTGACGTTGTAAAGAGCGGGTGGTAAAATCATGACGTGATTATTGTTGGGAATAGGATAAACTTTGAAGGTTGAATAAGAGTGTTCATAGAGGATTGGTATCTTTAGGATTATGAGCATTGGTTTAGAAGATGTAACACAGATTAGAGATTTAGATGATTCAATGAGTTCGTAAGGATGTTCGTCGTCAATTAGGAGGGCATTTCTAGAATAGATTTTTATTAAATTTTCTTTTAGTTTTCAAGTTCTTTTAATGCGAAAAGTTATATATTTTATAGATGTACCGAGAAAATTAAAAAGTCCTCTTTCGTGTTTTCTGGTTATTTTGTGTAAATTGTCCGCGGCTTCGTTGTGTATGTGGTTGTATTGCGATTAAAGAAAAGCAGGTGGTCCCTTCATCGTCGAAGTTTTGAAATAGTCGTTAGGATTAATGTCTAAAGTTTCTTCTAATTTTTGTAGGTCGATATGTAGAATGTGTCTATGGTAATGGGAAATTTCTCTAGATTTATCAATTTCTTCAGCGTAATACCCGTTATTCGGAATCTGTTGTATTTTGACAAGTCCCCGATGGCCCGGGAATAGGGTCGTCCTGTAAAAAATTTCTGTTTTGTAAATTTTTCTCGTTAGTTTTTCTGACTCTTTTGACAAATTTTAAATGAGTACTTGTGTCGTTTTGTTTGTTGGTTTTACCTAAAATTTTGGTTTCGTTTTGTTGTACAGGGTGCATAGTAGAATAGGGTGCTTGCAGCTTTGGTCGGTGTTTTTTCTTAGTTACGTAAAGGGTTTGCGTAAGATCAATTTCTGGTGTCGTTTCTGCTTTTTAGTTGTGTTTTTGTAGAATTTGTAGTCTTTTTCCTTTTGTTTTTTATATAAGTCATTTATAAAAGGTTGTAATTCGTCTTTATGTCTTTGACAATACGTTTCGTATAAAGCGAGGTCAAAATCAAAGTTGATTTCTTCTGCATATGGTCCGTATAATATAAAAAAGGGTGAATAATTTGTGGCACTATGAATCGATTGATTATAAATTAACACGGCGTGTGTAAATATGTCATCTAATGGGTGATGGGGATTTTGGTCGCGTAATGTTCTTAATTTTTCGATCAGAGTAGAATGGAACCGTTCGACGGGTGAATTTGAGGAAGAACTGTTAACTGTAGTAAAATGTAATTCTATTTTATGTAGTTTCATGAATTCTATAATTAATGCAGAATTGAATTCTGTGCCATTGTCACAAACAATTTTCTTTGGATAATTATGGTAAATAATATCTTAATTTGCTTAGTATAGAAACTGATGTTTTATCCGGAATTTTGTAACATTGAGCATATTTTGAAAAAGAATCAACAATAGTCAAATATACGTTTTTGTTACAATGAAATAAGTCGATGTGTAATGTGCCGAAGGGTTTTTGTCCTAGTAATGGTCCTAATTGAGGTAACTTGTAAGGGTGTCGTTCGTATTTGTTTTTGAGGCAAATTTCGCATTTATTGATGTATTTTGAAATAGTTGTCTGCATAGAAGGCCAATAAAATTTTTGTTTTAGGTGTTTATAAGTTTCTACGATACCATTGTGATTTTGAGTGTGATATTTCTTTACACACTCTTCAATGTCTTGTAGTAGAGTATTGTAAAAGATAGCTTTTACTGTCGAGTCTATGTATTTTTTAAAATAGTTACAGATGAAAGGTCTAAATTCGTGGGGAACTTTTATAGCAAATTTTTGATTAGGTCTGAGTAAATTTTTGAATGTGTCTTTAATTTTTTTTTGCCAGTCATTAGTCATATTAACCGTGTGTCTGTGTTTATAAAAAACCTTTTTATAGGTCTTGTCGTAATTTGCGAATTGAGTTAAAATTATAATCTGATTTTTTGATTTATAGTTAATAGGTTCTTCAGAAATTTGAATACCTGAGTAGTATAACTAGGCCGCTTTTGGCTCACGACCTTGAAAAAGGCCTTTAAAAGTGGCCTTGGTGGTTTTGGAAAAGTGTCCTCGGAAAATGGCCTTGGAAAATTTCCTTTACTGCCGTCCCCGACCTTGAAAGTGGCCTTGATGGTTTTGGAAGAGCAGCCTTTGGAAAATGGCCTTGGAAAATGTCCTCCGCCGCCGCCCCCGCCCTTGAAAATGACCTTAAAAGTGTTCTTGATGGTTTTGGAAAAGTGGTCTTGAAAAATGGTCTTTACCGCCGTCCCCCGGGGGCCTTGAAAGTGGCCTTGATGGTTTGGAAGAGCAGCCTTTAAAGTGGCCTTTGAAAAATGGCCCGCCGTCTCCCAGAAAAAATTAATCCTCCAGCGCCGTCGCTGACGCCGGCACTGGATCCCGTCATCGCAGGCGTTTTGCAAATCCGTCCGACGCAGGCACATTGCATAGGCAACCCGTTTTACGTTGTAGCGTAATGTTGGTTGCCTATGCATGGTTACGCATCCATAATTAAAAACAAACCAAAATAATAAATAAGAGAGAGAGAGAGAGAGAGAGATTTATTCAATATAATACAAATAGAAAATTATTGCCATTTTGAATCATAAATCCATCTTCTAGTTCAATCGGAGCCTAAAAGTTGTTGTTGTTGAAACCGGGGGGCAGAGTGAGAGCGCTCCGCCACCGCCGGCCGCCACCGCTGCCTCGTCCGTGGCAGCGGTGGCGGCCGGCGGTGCTCTTACGGGGTCCGCGCGCGCGCCATCGCATCGAGAGAAAAAAATATAATTCTTACGCTTGGATTATGCGCCTGAAGGCTTCGAAACTTTTGAAACGTTAATTAATTCTTAATCTAAGCGCTAATCCCATTAATCCGTCGCATTACCGGCATATCGTTTTATCTGCAAAAGTTAAGCAAATTTCTCATTTTTTTTAGGTTCAAATTAAAAGAAAATAACACCTCATCGCTGAGGACATACCACAGCCTCTGAGATGTTATTTGTCGGATAATTTAAACCGTTGTTCAATGTTTTAATAAATTAATTCACTACCTTTATTCTGAAGGATAAAGCATTTGCATTTTTAAGCGTAAATTAAAAGAGGATGACACTTCTTCGCTATTTGCATCGCAAAAAGCTTTGAATTGTTTACCGTCGGATAATTTACTCTGTTGTTAATTCTTTTGTTTCACAATTGTTGCATTTCTTTTAAAGATAATTTCTCTGCGTACTTAAATTAAAAGAAATTAACATTTTTCTGCCGGCCAATTGTGCATAGGCATCGAGGAGGTTAATATTGGATAATTTAAGTATGATTTTTCTACTCATAACCGTTATTTTCATTGCATATCTTTTATAGATGATGTAACTCTTTTTCGTGCTTAATTAAATAATATTAGCGTTCCTTCGCTGTCTAGAGACAAGCCATTCGCTGAAACGTTGAATGTTAATTAATTTAAGTAAATTCATATTCTTCTAGAATAATTTCCTATCGTTTTGAGAGATTGTTTTTCCAGCATCTCCAGCTTTCCTTTACTGCCGTCCCCGACCTTGAAAATGGCCTTGAAAGTGGCCTTGATGGTTTTGGAAGAGCAGCCTTTGGAAAATGGCCTTGGAAAATGTCCTCCGCCGCCGCACCCGCCCTTGAAAATGGCCTTAAAAGTGGCCTTGATGGTTTTGGAAAAGTGGTCTTGGAAAATGGTCCCCCGAGAGGGTCTTGAAAGTATCCTTGGAAGAGCCGCCGTGTGTGGCCTTTATGGCCCGCCGCCCCGGAATCCTCCAGCGCCGCCGCCGCTGACGCCGGCCCTGCCGACGCATGCACATTGCATAGGCAACCAGTTTTACGTTGTGGCGTAATGTTGGTTGCGTGCGGGCTGCAAATCCGTCCGACGCAGGCACATTGCATAGGCAACCAGTTTTACGTTGTAGCGTAATGTTGGTTGCCTATGCATGGTTACGCATCCATCCATAATTAAACAAACCAATAATAAATAAGAGATTTATTAATTCAATATAATACAAATAGAAAATTATTGCCATTTTTAATCATAAATCCATCTTCTAGTTCAATCAATTTGGCTTGAGGAAAATCGCCGCCGCCGCCTATCATTTTCTTCACACTGCTTTTAAATGCCTGCAATAAAAAAAATAAAAATAAAAATAAAAAAAGTAAAAAAACTTACTGATTTAGCAGCGGCAGCAGCGGCAGCAGCGTCGCCGGGGACGGTTTCCAGCGTCGTCGTCGTCGGGAGCACTGCTGAATCACTCATGTTTTGAACTAGGTGTGCTGATGCTGCTAGCGACCGACTCAGCCAGTTGTTGAAACCGGGGTCCGCGCGCGCGCGCCGCCGGCGCCGGCCGCCGCTGCCACGACCTCGCGGCGGTGCTCTCACTCAGCTGGGTCCGCGAGCGCGCCGCCTCGAGGCTGCGACGACGACGATCGCGTCTGATATCTTAGCCAGCTGGGTCCGCGAGCGCGCCGCCGCTATCGCCGGCTGTCGATGACCTTCGTCAGCTGGGTCCACGCGCGCCTGCAACCGCTATCGCTCTCGAGGCTGCGACGACGGTCGCGGAGATAACCCATTCATATTTATAATGTTAGAGATGGGACTCAACAAGAACAAGGTTGTTATACCTCAATATTAGATTATTAAAAAAAAAAAATTGCGAGATATTGAGCAGCTACTAAAGCTCAAAATATTGGTTAAGGACATTTTTTTAAATCGAGGTTATTTTAAATCCCCTCTCCTTTATCTTCATGCATATATAGAAGTTTTATAGATATGCAAAGTCAGTTGAAAAATAAAAAAATGGCAACTAGTAGTGAAACAATTACAAAAGTGAATAATCTTAAAAATCTCTTGCGAGACTTATCATGGCATTTGTTTAAGCAAGAAAGAATTTACGAACGTGAAAGTGTATATGGTATGGGTCGAATGTATACAGAAGAGGAATGTCAAATATTAACTGCTCGACATCGTAAAGGATCTCAAGTCATGAACGATTACGTAGATGGAATTATTTGTACGTCTTTAGATAATGGTAAAATAAAATCATGTTGAATATGTAATTCTGGGAATGAGGCTGCATAACATCTTCTATTAGCATAGGTAATCAGATCTCCTACAGCATTTTGAAAAATGTGAGTTATAGTAGATGTTTTTATTTCTTTAGGGAGATATGATTCAATTAAATCAAAATGTTGTGGTATTCGCATATCATTAAGATCAATTTTCCATAATTTACGATCGCTTCCAATATATAAACGATAATTGGGAAACGATGATGTGCTAGCGAGAAAGATAAAATCAGGTGATTTAAGGCTACATAAATTAACTGAAGTAGGTAGAGGTGGTGGGGGTGTTGTAGTACTAGTAGTAGTAGTAGGGTTAATTGGCAGATAACGACGTGTTGGTATAGGACCATAAAGTGCTTCAAGAGCCATTTTATCGTCTTCATGTAATGATGATATATCGCTTTGATACCATGGGTACATTATAGCATTTTCAATGCCACTATGACCCAAACCTAATGTATGACCTATCTCATGAACTAAAACTACCAATAAACTGCTTTCATTATACGGAACATTCGTGATATTCAAGCTAAAATTCCAATTTTCATCAGAATCAAGATGAACCTCAATGCAATTATTGTCGTCCCTTGGATAATAGGCATGACCCATAACTTTTCCAGGTCCATCAAAATTCTGTGGACATTCAGCTTTACCCGAACAACTTGTTCGAAAACTATGACGTTTACTTCCGAGGGTTATGGTAATATCAGGTTTTGGCGGCTACTGTAATGTACTTTCTTGATACTGATGGAAAATGCCATTTTAAATTAGTTTTATTCCATTTTCCGTGTACCGTATATGCATCAACATATCCAATATTTTCATCATAATTAGAACATCTTGGTCGCTTCATTAATCGAACAGTTTCATCATTTAAGGTACCATCAACAGGTAAATTAAATTTTTCTTGAAACTCGATTAAATACGATTCGAAATTTTCTAAACTATTATTATTACTAACAGAGGTTATGTAACCATATTGTTTTAGAAAAGAAATAGCATCTTCTTGATTTATATGTTCACAATGAATTACCAATAATATTGAGAGCAACAACGACACAACTATCTTTATCGACATATCGAATGAGAATGAGGTATAAAAGAAAAGACGATTTATTTATATAAAATTTATTCTACAGTAAATCCTTGTAAGGCATTTATAAATTTATGTTTATAAAAATAAATAAATTCTCTGAGAGCATTAGCCAATAATGGATCAGTCAAGTTTAATATATTTTTTAATATATTCTTCCAAACTTCTTCTTCTTCTTCTTCTTCTCCATAGCCTTCAAAATACGGTTTGATTATGTTTAATACTTGGAAGTAGTAATTGTTAAAATTCACATTATTCAATTCTTCAATATAGTAGCACAACAAATTTTCATCTATATCAATCAAATAATAAACTTGGTCTTTTGTCAATTCGATACAAACGTTTTTTTTATTTATACTTAGAAATTTTGTATCATCCATTATATATTGAGTTACTTTACAATTTCTTCCACATAGATTTTCAACTGAATCATATTCATCAGGAAATTGAGGAAGTGAGTCATCGAAAAAATTTTTAAGCAAAACTTTCAACATTGACATAAGATCTAACCATTCGAATGTATCAAAAGACATTTGCTGATGAGGTCGAAAGGGTTGACTTAAAACAATTGCAGGGTTAAATTTTCTCGCAGGACTAAGACCGCTTCCCACTGTCGCTGTTCCGGTCGAATACTCTTTATACAACAGTAAAGTATGCTCAAAATCGATTGCGTTTTCACACATTTTTTTGGAGACTTGATCAATTTGTTTATAATAATCACTATCCATTTGTTTATCGCTATAAGAACTTTCTGAAGTACATCCGGAGGATGATAATGATGATGATGATAAACTATACTTTGAACACATTTTATACAACTGACTGAGATGTATTGTTAATCTTGTTATTTAAGCGAATCCTTATCTATCCAACTGTTATGCGTAATGTCGAACCCCAACCACTTGACATAAAGTTTTCTACCTTTTCGTTTCAACACTTTTTCAACGAGATAAATGTCAGGATTTTTAACCTTTTGTAATTCTTCTTCGTAAAAAGCTCCGCTGATTGGTTGACCGCGCATATCTTCCAACAAATATGTAACGGGATTGGTTATTTTAACTTTAATGATTTTAAAATGTTCAGTAGACCAATTTGGTGTGTAACCTTTCTCAAACACATGCTTTGCTTTGCTTATGCGTACAACATCGCCGACTTGTAATTTTCGCGGTCCGGCAATTTTCAGATATGAATATCTTTTCGTTAAAAGAATCTTTTCATTAGTCTTGTTCACATCCTTTGGTTTAAGTTTCGTTTTACTATGTTTCGTATTATTATATTCTTGAGTTAACTTGGGTAAATAATCAATCCATTTATAGGTTCCGCTTAAACTGAAATACTTGTATAATTTTTCTTTTAAAGTACGTATTACCCATTCTGCTATAGAGGCCTTTTTAACACTAAACGTATTATAATGATTAATGGAATACTTTTTTATTAAATTTTTAAATTTTGCGTTAAAAAATTCCGTACCTTGATCGGTTTGTAAATTTTTCGGACGACGCTGTCGATGTTTCGTATGCGATAAAATGTCTTCGAATGCTGTAGTAATTTCTTCACCGGTTTTCGTTTTTAGCGGTCTAGTCCATAAAAATTTTGAAAAACAATCAATGACAACCATAATCATTTTAAAACCTTTGTTTTGATGTGCATAGCGACTCATTTCAGCTAAATCCATTTGCCATAAATCATCTAGTCCTTTGATGACGGTACGTCGTCTCGGATAATTTTTTCGTGCATATTTATGCAGTTCATTAACAAGTTGAATCTTTTCCGGTGACGTAACCGACGCGGTTGACATGATAATAAATAGACTGATTTATAATTTTACTATTTATGGTGTAGACGTAAAAGTAGTCCTTGATGCCATTAATTTGATAATTTGCTCTTGATTCTTCTTTACATTTTGTTCAAGGTTTTTAATATTTTTTCTAATCTCTGAATAATTATCAACAAGGTTATTTCTAAGAAATAACTTAAGCTCTATTGATAATTTATTATTTGCGTTTTCAATACTTTTTTGCAAAGAATCGTCAACGTACTTTTTTGTCACCCAATCTGTAGTTTGTTGTGGTTGTTGTTTCGAAATAAACTGTATATTTTCATCAATATTATTTTGCATATCTAACATAGTATCGGACATAGTTTTAACGTTATCCGATACTCGATCTATTGATTTTGAAAGGTTTGATATCATAGAATTGACATACTTTTTGTTTGCTGCATCTTCATCAATTGTTGGCCCCTTAACGTTGCATAACTTTAAATGTTCAATATCTACATTACCATCAGAGGTGTGCGGTAATCGTACAATAGATGGTTTGAATGCAAATGCACGCGAACGTGAATGACGTCCGAATTTATCAACACTCATCATTGAAATGACATCCATGTGGAAATGTAAACTTATTTTATCATATTAGCCTCCCTAAATTCATTCATTATGGCAACAATCTCATTGTTATGTGAAGTATTTCCTGCCTCTTTAGATGCGATAAGCAGTCTCAATCTAGTAATAAGCTCTCGGGGATCGTCCCAATAAATATATTCTATAGGTGCGTTATTATATTCTAAATGCATTCCTTTACCTTCTTTCGGTGATGAAGAGGCGAAATGTTGAACTAAACTTGAGAGACTAGATTTTTTACTTTTTTCTACGGTTTTAATCAAAGGTTTTATAATGTTATGCCATTTTATACTGTTATCTCCTTTTAAATGTCCTCTACTATTCAAGTGCGCACCCGTATGTTCTAATATGGTTTTATAGTTTACGAGATCATCGGGAGCGTACGATGGATCGGAATAAAATATTAATTGATAAAGTCCTGGCGTTCCTTTCACATATCCCCCCGAAAAGTCTTTCTCCGATAACAACATGATAGCACCGGTTTTAACATCAAAGGAAATTCTTCTATTACCAAGTGTCCAATTATCTTGTTCACTATCATATGTAGGACCATATTTTCTATCAATTTTATCGCTATTTGTCCAGTAATCTTTAACGTAAGTATGACTTATTGATGGATACTGATCCAGATATTCATCTATTACATCCTGTGAATATTCGATGGACGGTTCAGTGGAACGTTTCGGTGATAAATTAGGTTCCTCTATTATACTGGGCTCATTAAACTCGGCAACATCTTCTAAATCGAGAAATTTAGTACTAGTAGGATGCGCTTTATATTCTTTTTAAATAAATGATTCGTTCTTTACTTGTATGGGGGCGGCGGCAGCAGCAGCAGCAGCAGCAGTACTAGTAGTTTTTTTTAAAGCAATTTCTTTTAACGGATCGGTTATTGGTTTAAAAAGTTTATTGATTGAATCGTCCACATTCGTTCGATTTAATTTCAATGCTAAATATTTTTTTCGTATAGCACGCGTTAGTTCAGCAACTTTTCGTTTATGTGTAGCCACAGCAACTCGATCGTCTGACATCATTCTATACAGTGACGTTTAACACAAATTAACAAATTTTTATATACTTATCGAAACCCATTCGATAGCGACCATTGTTAATGGGAAAATCTTTTACCATAACTACCGTTCCGTACCTATTAATCCAACACTTTGAACATAAGGTTTTAAATTCATTAAAGGTTATGTCGGGTGATACGTGCTCATCAAATATATGCTTTAGATTAATTTCATCTTGTTTAAATAACACAATCAGATTACAATTATCTCTTATCAATTGTTTCGGGATTTTTGAATATGTTTGACATAAGTAGGCAGCATCAATATCTTTATGTCTACACATGGAATAATATTCGCGAATTTTTTGTTGTTTATCACATGCTACATCGTCGAAAATAAAAATGGAGTTTTTTTTGGCTTTAGTGGGACTGATGACTTCATCGTTGTCTTTAAACGGAAAATAACCTATACCCTTTGCTTGAGTCATTACTGTTTGTAATAACTGATACTTTGGTTGGTATAAAGATTTTGAGTATACGTAAACATTTTCAAATTTAGCACCATTAGGATTAAACAATAGCGATAACATTACATTTGTCTTTCCACAGCCACTCGGACCGCAGATTATAGCACGAAACGAGTCGGGCAACAACGGACCATGTTTACTAATACCATTTAACTTTTTGTCTTGAAAATCGTCTAAATTTTCGATCGGTAACGACTGCACTTGTTGAATCACCTTCATCGTCTTATAAATATCAAAGCTGTTACGCTCATTTATTAGTTTCAATGTTTGTGCACGAAGGAGAGGGTGTGTTAAATACATTGATCAATAAATTACCTTTTGAAATCCATTTAAGTGGGGGGTACCAATTTTGCGGTCCCGGAACAAAACTACAAAAACGATTGGCACGTGGTGATCCGGGTATTAATCCGCTAGACGCCGCGTGCAAACAACACGACATCGCCTATTCACAGAACGATACATTGAACGAACGTCATAAAGCCGATAAAATATTAGAGGAACAAGCGTGGCAGCGCGTTAAATCAAAGGACGCTAGTCTTGGTGAACGTGGTAACGCTCTACTTGTAACCGGAGTAATGAAAACCAAACGTAAACTTGGTATGGGTTGTTCCTTTAACACTCACGTTGTAAAAAAAATTGGAAAATCCATGAAACCTGCCAAGACATTAAAGAAGGCCGTATCGTTGGCTTTAAAAGCAGCCAAAGTGGCAGTTAAACGTGCCGGCGGTAAAAATAACATTAGAATACCTAGAATTATTCCATTTGACTCTAAATCTGGAGGATTTCTTCCTCTCATTCCCTTGTTTGCCGGACTTAGTGCCCTTGGTGCGTTAAGTGGGGGCGCAGCCAGTATAGCTTCTTCCGTCGTAAACGCTCAAAATAAGAAAAAGAAGCTGGAAGAACAGACACGTCACAATAAAGCGATGGAAGCTATCGGTCATGGATTGTATTTACGAAAGAATAGCAAAGGAGGTTTCGGTCTGTATCTTGAAAATAAAAAAAAAAACATCAAAAAAACGTCGTCGTCATCATCATTAAGGCTACCTAATAGAGCATTATACGATAAAGAATTACTGAAATATGCCAAACTTTATAAAATACCTCATTTTCGAGGTGTTTTCATGCGCGATACTCTACCTAGGAGAGTACGCGCACAACGTGAATGTGGTATCGTAAATTTGGATAGTTGGAAAAATCCCGGCACACATTGCGTCGCATATCGAAAAAAGAACGACAAAGTCGAATATTTTGATTCATTTGGTAATTTGAAGCCGCCTATAGAACTTGTTCGTTATTTAAGTAGTCGTCATCGTCCTGTCAAAATTTACTATAACAACGAACAATATCAAACTTATAATCAAATAAATTGTGGACATTTGTGCTTGAAATTTTTACGTGATGAATCGTCACCTCGAGGATGCAATTCAAATGATTTTATTGAACGTGAATGATTTACAGACAGTCTGCTATAGCCTTCCACGTGAGTACAGAATGGAGTTAAAACGGTTTTTACCATGTCAAACGAATTCCAGTCGACATGTATGGTCTGATGTATGTGGTACACAAATGCAATCAAAATGTATATATTGTTTTAAAGAGTTTAAATAAAGAATATATTTAAGTTATTGTATTTATTAAAAATTCGTTAGTCTTCGTTATGTCTCAGTTGTTGCGAGTCAATAGCACCAATCATATTTTTGCATTTAAACCTCAAACACCCATCGTTTTGAATCCTGAAAAAGAATATGAGCTAGCGTTGAGATCGTTTCATTCGTATAATTCCATACCGAACATTGAAGAGGGTCAAAAATTTTACTACTATGATGCACACAACAAATTAAACGAAATTGCCTTTCCAGCAGGTAGTTATGAAATTTCAGATATTGAGAGATTTATTCGACATTGAATGGGTTTGGAGAATTCCGTTGATCCAGATCGAGATTTTTCATTGAAGCCCAATAACAATACGCTTAAATGTGAAATTTTCAGCAAATTCTATAACATATCGTTTAAGGAACCTAACAGTATTGGACGTACGTTGGGATTTTCCGAAAAAAATCTCGTTCCGGCTCAGATACATTCGTCAGATTTACCCGTCAACATTATAAAAGTCTCAACCGTACGTTTTGATTGTAACATTACGACGGGTGCGTTTGATGGAAACACACCTGCTCATACAATCTACGAATTCTCCGTTAAATCAGATCCTGGATATATAATTGACGAAACGCCTTCAAATCTCTTGTATTTACCAGTCATTCCTCAACGTGAAATTCTTAATATTACCGTACTGGCAGTCGATCAAAACGGTGAACCAGTAAATTTCCGTGGTGAAATAAGTACACTAGTATTGGAACTTAGACCTCGACCTAAATGGTTATAAGCGGTGAAAACACAATTAATTATTAGTATAAGAAGGTTCTTTGTTGACAACGTGCCACCCCCACCACCACCACCACCACCATGTCATCATCACCAATAGTTTACAAGAAAAGAAAAGTAGCTGAATCAGCTGAGAAATTACCGATGTTTAATCTATACAGGTCACCCGTAATAGATGAATCAATTCGAAAATGTGAATACAAATACTATGCTCCATATGTGAAATCGTTTAACTGCAATGACATTGTGGAAATTGTTATCAACCAAGTGGATTCGTTCTTTGCTATGTACGATTCGCTATTGGATATTAAGGGAAAATTAATAGTTACCGGAACGGGTGATGTTTCATTAACTTAAAATTTCGGAGCATTTATATTCAATTCCTGTACATACAGTGAAAGTGGCAAAGAAATTGAAACGGTACGAGATCCTGGTATAGTTAGTACCGTTCGCTCTTATACCTGCTATTCACAGGACGACTCGCGGCACATGTCTATTTCCGGTTGGAATTATCCCTCATCACCAATTCTCACGAATAGTAAATCTTTCAGTCTATTATTACTGCTAAAGCATATTTTCAACGTTTTCAATGATTATCCTAGGATTACGTGTGGTAGACAAACTTTTCGCTTTGTTCGTGCTCGAAACGATAACGATTGTATAACTATTAAGGAAAATGGTGGATCGGTAACTACAGTTAAAATAAATATTGAAAGCATTGAAGTAAGAGTTAAACATATCTACCCCAATTATGAAGTAAATGAAAAACTGTTGAAGGCAATTCAATCGGACCGGCCTATTTTGATACCCTTCCGAAAATGGGAACTTAATGAACTACCAGCCATAACGCCAAATGCTAAAAAAGATATCTGGCCTGTGAAAACTAGTACGGCTATTGAAAGACCTCGCTACGTCATGATATTTTTCCAAACCGAAAAACGTGATATAGCCGCAGCTGATCCTACAACATTTGATCACTTGAATATTCGTAATATTAGACTAATGTTAAATGGCGATTATTATCCTAATGATCGTTCGCAATTTGATTTTGCTAGTGATCGCTTCAACGATGCATATTTCAATTATACAGAATTTTATCCTAGTTACACAAACTCTAATCGAAAACGTACCCTTCTAACCGTTTCGGATTTTAAATTACGTACATTGTTAATCATAGATTGTAGTAAGCAGGAAGAATCTATAAAGTCATCAACCGTCGATGTAAAGTTGGAAATTGAATCGGACGTAGGAGTCCCTGATAACACCAAGGTTTATTGCATCATAGTCCACGACTGTCTCATGGAATATCACCCACTCACGGAAGTAATAAAAAGCCTCTCGTAATAATGGGTGTTGACTCCAGATCTCTCTCTCTCTCTCTCTCTCTCTCTCTATCTCTCTCTCCGGTAACATCAAGGTTTCTATTGCGACCTTGGTTTCACATACTCCGATAATATCAAGGTGCATCATAGGTCACACGATTCACAGAAGATATAAAAAAGCCTCTCCTAATATGATTAAAATTAGTTGATTTGCAATCATCATGCGAGTGGCACTAGTAGATATTCAAGGTTTTATTATTGAAAAAGTGTTTCATCCAAAAGAGCTCTCCATTCATATTGGACAACAGCGATTAAATTTTCTATTTAAATCGCCAACACCATTTAAAAATCTTAGTGTTAGTGATAAAAAGACAGTGAATTATTTAGAGCAAAATCTGCACGGAATTCGATTTAACTCCGGTTATATTGAATATAGCGAAATTAATGACATTTTAAAAAATTATTTACTTCATTCGGCAGACATAATTTACGTTAGAGGTGAACAAAAACTTTCATTTTTACAAAGTAAGTGTGAGGAGCTGCAAGTATTTCCTATCATCCATGATGTAGTCAAGTATGACAAAACTAGATATGAGACGGAAAATTTTCAACTGACAATTCCACAACAGTGTTGTCATCATCATCATTCAAAAGGAAAATTTATGTGTGCACAAAGAAACGTGGATCATTTACTTTCTTGGTTTACTAATACTATTTTACCTAATTAAATTTTTTCCATAAACATGTATAAAATGTTTTATAAATAAATGTGTATAAAACTGTTTTACGTTTTTCTTTTCCCTTAAATATTAAAAAACACTAAATAAAACATATCTCATATATATTATTTATTTAATATTTTCCTTAAATATTTAACAATCATTTTTAACACTATAAATAACATTAAACCAAATGTAGCACATGTTATTGAAAATTGTTGTTGATCGACTCCTCCTCCTCCTAGTGTGACTTCTCCTCCTCCTCCTCCTACTAATCCTCCTCCAATTCCAATCCCTATTCCTAGAGGATAAGTACAATTGTTGATAGTTTCACCAATTTTATACCATTTTTCTTGATCACCTTCACTTCTATTCGGAAATAATAATTTCAACTTGTAATATAATTCATATGGTGTTGAAGGCAATCTCACGTAAAAAACTTGTAACTTTCCATCATTTAAATAGGTTCTACCCATCATTTGCCATTCAGAGCGGTTACATTCTTTTTGGTTTTCATTAAAACATACCGCTATATTAGACACTCCATTAGGTATGTTTGTATTCAACAAACCGTTGAATATCGCAGTTAATATCACATAATTTGCGTTTAGTAGGACCATCATCATTTAAACACAAATTTGATAAATCTTTTAAAACTTGTTTGATTTCTTCGTAAAACACAATATCTTTGTTTAGTCGAGAAATTTTTTCACAATATTTTTTTAGCTTAGTTCTATACTCGACTACTAATGACATTCTCTACTTTCAACTGATTTATTAAAGACATATACATCACCTTTTATAAGTTGTGAGTATGTGTGTGTGTGTGTGTGTGTGTGGGGGTGATCAGGCTATTATCTAATAATAGGGGAATAGTAAGTGTAAATAAAAAACATAGTTTTAATAATATATATATTTTTAAAGCCGCTATCGCCCTCAACCGCTGAGATTTTTAAGCGAGGCGTGATAATAGATTTGTCAACAACAACAACAACAATGGGTTTAATAACCTATCCAACGTCGTCGTCGTCGTAGTCGTAGTCATCGTCAAACGAGACCCGTTCATATTTAATGTTAGAGATGGGACTCTATAGCGAACAACAAGAGTTACAAAAATGATTTTAAAATTTTGAATTTGATGATTTGATCTAAGTAATTTATTATATTAAAATATCTGATAAAAAATAAATTAAAAATGATATGTGTGAATTACGCAAAAAATTATTTTAAAAATTCCGAATCTGATATTGCAAAAATTTCACTATCAATTTGATCTAATCTAACTGCGTATTGATTTAATTTTTTGCGTAATTCGCACATATCATTTTTAATTTTTTTTTATCTTCTGATAATTTTAATATTCTCGGTTTCGACACTAAAAAAAAGTTGTATCTTTCAGTCACTCTGTCTAATAATTTACGCGTTATTTCCTCCGTTAGTTTCCGTTTCTTCTTTAAAGATGCCATCGTCGACGGTGGTGGCGGCGGCGGAGGCGGTGTAGTCATCGACAGCGTCGTAGGCGGTAGGTTCTCCTCTTCCTTCAAAAACACATCAGTAAATATGTTTTTGATGAAGGAATCATCAGAATCGAACGTCAAATCCATAAATTCCTACAATAATAATTTAAAAATTAAAAAAAAAAAAATAAAAAAAAAACTTACTGATTCAATGATAGTGTTGGAGACGGCGGCGGCGGCGGCGGCGGCGTCGGTGGTGACATCAGAGGCACTAGTGGTAGCAGCAACTATCGATTCCAACGACATAGCTGGAGCAGGATTAGACATTTTTTTTTTTTTGGACGTAGACGGTACTATTGATATGTCAGTTAGTATTTTAATTTTATTATCACCCATGCCTGTCGAAAGCAAACTGATCTTAAAATGAACTAAATTCTTATTAAATGAAGACGGGTGCGGTAAGAACGATTATGCAAAACGGAAAACCATATGAGGTGATATAATTTTATCATAAACACAGCGATAGATTATACTAATTAGTATTAGAATTCAAATTAAAAACATGCAAATCAGAGAATCAAGAGAATATCTTGTCGGAAATTTAAAATTCCCAAAAACGATGTTTTTCAGGACCGCGCAAAATACCTTATAGAGAGAGGAAATTCCCCAAACGATCCTTTTCAGGATCACAAAATACTTGAAAAATTTCCGATTAGGAAGTATGTACTAAACGTTATCGAATTATAGTTAGAATAACGTCAGTGGAGTACAAATTATAACCTTGAAGGATGCAAAAACGTTATCGAACTATAGTTAGAGTAGCATCAGTAGAGTACAAATTGCAACCTTGAAGTAAAGGTCAAGGTTAAGATCGAGGATATGAGGTTACGTTTTATTATTATAAAAGACAGCACACGTGTCGCTAATAAATCAGTTTGATTAATAATTTCATTGTAAAAGCATCAGCAGCAGCAGCAGCATATTACTAGTAAATCAGTTTCTTTGTGTTAAAGTGTTAAAAAATGTAAGTAAATATTTTTTAATTTTTACGTAAAAATAAAAGTACATATTATTTTAGAGAAAAAATGAATTTAAATGAAATAAATTCGTCTCTCCTAGAAGGTGAAAATAAACCGGTGGTTGCATTGAAAAGCCTGCCAATTAATGAGCCTCAGAAAATCTACATTGCTAAATTGGTTAATTCAAAATATGGTGAAACGATTTTGCTTGAACTAGAGAATCGAGTTATATTCTTACCACGTCGATCATTATCTATTTTGAAGAATCACGTTGATGAATTGGGAAACGGAAAATATTCTGTGGTGTATCAAGGTGACGACGTCGTCGATGAGAAGAACGCTGAAAAGGGAAACCCTAAAGCACTCTTTAAGTTTGTGAATAGTAAGTTTTAATTAAAAAAAAAATGTCTGACCAATTAATAAAGGATATTGATAAACTTGTTTTAAAATTTTATGAAAAATTTCCTCATATAGACTGTGAAGCATGGTTAAAACATGTAAAAATTGCGATTGATTTATGCTGTGATAAACTTAAGAATGTTAATTTATTATCAGGTCAAGTTCGATCGTGGCAAACAAAAATTAGTCATTTAAAAGTTATATATAATAAATTACATAATACATATACCGACTTCAGTAGAATGGAATGATTTAATTTCAATTTTCAAAAATAACGTTATTACTGGGATTATTATAAATTTAAGACATAAAGATGTTCTAAGTAGATATATTGTCACTTGGCCGGGGGAACTTTTTCAGTCAATTCTTATGGACGGCCACACCCCCTTAGGACCGCCAAATTTTTCAGTCCGAAAGCCCAAGTTCCCCACACGTGACCTTAGGACCCCCAAATTTTCAGTCAATTCTTATGGACGGCCGAGTAGCCCACACGTGACCTTTCATGACCCCCCAAATTTCCTGCCGTAAGGGCATTGGCGCTTAACTTCGTTATTATTGGTCCAATCGAATTGCGGAAAAGACAGGTATGATCTAGATGTGACGCGAATGTCAAATTTAAAGAAAAGCATGCGCAATGAACGTTGCCGTAAGGGCATTAGCACTTATCTTCGTTATTATTGGTCCAATCGAATTGCGAAAAAGACAGGTATCATCTATAAGTGACGTAGATGTCAAATTTAAACAAAACCATGCGCAAAGAACGTTGCCGTAAGGGCATTAGCGCTTAACTTCGTTATTATTGGTCCAATCGAATTGCGGAAAAGACAGGTATGATCTAGAAGTGACGCGGATGTCAAATTTAAAGAAAAGCATGCGCAATGAACGTTGCCGTAAGGGCATTAGCACTTATCTTCGTTATTATTGGTCCAATCGAATAGCGAAAAAGACTGGTATTATCTAGAAGTGATGTAGATGTTAAATTTAAACAAAAACATGCGCAAAGGACGTTACCATAGGGGCATTAGCGCATAACTTCGTTATTATTGGTCCATTGAATTGCGGAAAAGACAGGTATGATCTATAAGTGACGTAGATGTTAAATTTAAAGAAAAACATACGCAATGAACGTTGCCGTAAGGGCATTAGCGTTCAACTTAAAAAATAGCGCTCTAAATAACAATAATTACCTACCCAATCTTGAACGGTACACACCATCTCATTGATAAATGTAAATCGCTAATAGGGAACATATCAACTAATGAATATACAACCAGATATATACATAAATAATATTCATATTGCCTAATAATACAAGGTGATTTTATCTAAAAACCACAAACAGTTCGAAAATTTCTGATTTTGAATAAATTTTGGAGGAGCCTCGTAGGTAAATATTAGAAAAGACCGGTAAGTATCAACTAATAACTATGCAACCAGATATATACATAAATGATATTCAGATTGCCTAGGTGATATGACTTATTTTTATTTAAAAAAGACCGCTAAGTATCAACTAATAACTATGCAACCAGATATATACATAAATGATATTCAGATTGCCTAGGTGATATGACTTATTTTTATTTAAAAAAGATCGGTAAGTATCAACTAATAACTATGCAAACAGAAATATACATAAATGATAATTAGATTGCCTAATAATACAGGGTGATACGACTTATTTTTAGTTTTTAATAAAAATTTATTTGACAATTTATATATAACTCATTTCATTTTATCTCTTTATTGAGTTGGGTCTATAACTTTTAATAGTGTTTAATGTAATTACTGAAAGATTTAATTATTCAAATTAATTATATGTAATTTGAGAATTAATTATTTTAAACAATGCAAAATATAAAAAAGAAGTTTTTCAATAAAAGACTTGATGCATTTTTTTAATTTGAACAATGATTATATATGTCATTAATAACATCATTTTATAGTAATACATGTACCGTTGTAGAGCATTTTTTCTAAACAATTTGGTATAACACTACAAATTAAAATTAAAGTATTAAATCTACTAATGTCACAAATACTATTGAAATTAACAGCAAAATAAGCTCGTGTAGAATCTATTAAAATACGGTAAAATGTATTAAAGTTCAAGTCTTCCAACAGCGAAATGTAGTTGCTCACCAAATTGCAATTTGCTTCAAGGATATCGAAAACATCATTCTCATCAAGATAGAACTCGACCCCGTGTTTCTTTACAAGTAGAAACTTGCTATCGTCATCCACTAATTGACTGACTTTACAAAAGTCCCCACAAGGGAAATCTACAGGATCGTATTCGTCAGGAGGCGATGGTAGATTCTCGTGAAAAAGTTATCATATATCAACCGTAACAATTCAATAAAAGTAGTCCACTCAAATGCACCAAACGAAATTCTTCCAGGTCGAAGTAAAGGTGTTATTCTTATTACAGGATTGAAGGTTCTGGATGGACTTATTCCACACAAAAGTGTGTAATTTCTTACAGAAAAGTTCGCTTCTAGTAGACGGTATCGCTTCAATTTATCAGCATACTCGTATGAAATTAAAGCATGGTCGATCTCCTCAACGCAATCATTAAGCGACACTGCAGAAGGTGAAGAAGGTGTTGGTGACGATGATTCACTTTCAAAAACAATTTCACAAGAACTATAACCACTATATTGACTACTCATATTGGTTGATTAAATTGCAGGTTCACGCACACCTGTATTTATATTACCCACTATGAGGGAAAACGATAACTTTGTATAGAATCTTATGCTAAATAGGAAATCTATTAAAATCCTATATTTTATGCATTTTTTATTATAATTAACTTGCAAATTACATATATTTAATTTTAATTACTCGTTTAAATGCAACACCTGTTACAATGTTGCATATGAGTAATATCTATAATTTATGCATTTTTATTATAGTTAACTTTCAAATTACATATATTTAATTTTGTTTAAATGAATTCATAATAGGACTAAAGTTTGTAATATTTGAGAAAACATTTTGAGATAATATACCCGAGTCAGGGAGATGAGCATGTCGACCGTGAGGGGTATTAATGTTTAACTTTGGCCCAATTAAATTGCGAAAAGGGCTGGTATGACGTAGAGAACATATTGTAGATGTCAAGGGGCATGCGCAATGGCTAAATCAGTCATCTGAAAAGTAGAAAAGAACACATTATTTCATTTCTAGATCACTTTTCTGTTGATGCTAGAAGAGTAAAGACCATGTTACCTATTTTATTAGCATTGTCTATAACATTAGCGCTATGTGAAAATGACGTTGTTGACCAATCATATGCCATGAAATATTTACATCGTTTTGGGTACCTAAACACAACTGAAAATAATGTGGCCAACTTTCAAGATTATTTAGTAAACTTTCAAGAAAGAGTTAATATTCCTGCAACTGGAGAATTAGACGAGAAAACAATATATTTTCTTAAGAGACCTAGATGTTCTGTAAGTGAAGCAAAAGACACTGATGACCATTCTTATAGAGTTAAAAATTCGAAATGGTCTAAATTTAATTTAAAATGGTATTTTCCTCAAGCAACTCCGGAATATCTTGAAGTAACTAAAAAGGCATTTGAAGTATGGAGCAACAGTTCAAAGTTTAAATTTGAATTAATTCGCAGAACTCATCCTGATTTACCTGATATAATTATAACGGTTGTACATAGAACACACTTTTTTCGAGCAGATTGCAAAGGTTACCAAGAATGCCCAAATAAATTTGATGGTCCTGGAAAGGTGTTGGCCCATGCTTATTTCCCGGAAGGAAACGGTTGTATTGAACTCCATATTGATGCTGATGAGCGATGGGATTTAAGTTTGGATGGAACAAGTCCAGATGATCGATCTAGTTTACTTATGGTGCTAATTCATGAAATTGGACATATCCTAGGTATTTACCACAGTGATGTACAGTCAGCAATAATGTTTCCGTGGTATCAATCCAACATTCCCGTACAGTTAGATGAAGATGACAAAATGGCTCTTACTGCTCTCTATGGGCCTACAGAGAAATATGCTCCTATCCCCCCTAACTTGAGGACTACAGAATCACCTCAACCTACTCCAAATAAATCTAGGACCGCTGAGCATTTACCTGAAGGGAAAAATTTATGCGACATAACACCGGAATATATGTTTATTGCGATGGCTGGGGAATTTAATAATTACCGATTATACATTATATACAAAAATTCTTTATGGAAAATTGACTTGAACTCTAAGCTTATTCCTCAACAGCCGGAAAGACTTGATGATTATCTACCTAAAGAAGTTAACTCTGTAACTCAAATTTTTCAAAGTTCATCAGGCAATTTAATAGCAGTCAATAAAGATCTTCATGAATATTATGAAGCAGATTTTCCTGGTTTGCGAATACTTGAGAAAAATAATTTACCTGTTCCTAAAAATGCACGAATAAACACAATGTTTCAAAACAATCATGGAAAAATATATGTTTTTTATAATAACAGTAATTATATAGAATATAACAAAAACTTTAAAACTGTCTTGAGTCGAGGGCAAATAAAAGACATTTTCCCGGGGCTACCATCCGATGTAACAGGAGCATTGCAGTACATTGATGGACACATATACTTTTTAAAAACACCACCTACTATAAATATAACGAGTTTACTAAAAATCTTGTTGCAGCAGGAACCTTCAATTGGAATGTGCTTGATATCCCATGCCCTAATGGTGACCTATTAAGTCAACTCAAGGCTTTATTAACAAAAATAATTTCGTTTTATCAATAATGTATATATTTTAAGAAAAAATACACTTTTTGTAAAATATTTAAATCGTTTTATTATTTATTATTTTACTTGAAAAATATTCACACTGTATAAATAGCAATTATAATAAAAAATATGGATTTCATAATATATATCGATGTAATTATATCTCTAAACATAATCATTTTATTTGTATTAAAAATGTATGCAGCGATGCCGCTTCAAATCGGATAAAATAGCAAAAAATTATTCATTTTTCCTTTTGTATGTATTAAAAATTCTTCCAGCGATACCGTTTCAAAACGGATAAATTATCAAAAAATATTCAATTTTCCTAGTATATCTAATTTAAATATTATGATTGAAAATAATACACAGCATTGTATGCGTCATACTGAAAATAAGAATTGTTCATTGAAAATTGGAGAATAAAAACAAAAATGCTTTAATGTGTTTTATTTTTTCTGATTTTATTAAAGTATAAGGGATATATATTAATCTTCGCAAATGGTTTCATCTGAGTCGTAATCAGCATCTTCAGGCTCAATGGGTAAATTGTAACATTTGATAAATCCATGTACAAATGGCATTGGAAAATGTGGGTATCTTATTTTCAATAATCGTCTTAGATCATTCCTGCTTAATGCTCTAGGATTTTTCATCCCTTCTACACAGGAATGTAAATCAAATTTAAGTTGTCTATTTCGAAGCATAATTTTAACATATTTCCACTTCAGCGCTTCTTTTTGAGATATACTTGTTGAAACCACTGAAAAATAAAATTTGTTATGATGACTGTAAAATTTCATCACATTTGAAATCAAAGTTGTGTACTTCTATAGACCAATTGCAAAAGCAAAAAAATATTTTGCAATATGGACATTTTACTGTAGATTTGTTCGTAAATAATTGAAAACGTGCATCAACCATTAATTTTTTTCTTGTTCGTTTTTTTCAACTTCTACATCCATTTGAAAAATTTCCAATGCTTTTTCTTAAGATATAATCTTTAAAAGAAAAAAGTAAAAAATTTATATGAATATTTGAAAAAAGTTAATAATGGCAGCTTACTTTTAATTAACTAGAATTAGTAAACTATTCTACACATTGTCGATCTAACCTTTGTGAAATTTTCCTTTTAAAAAGTTGAGAACATTGTAAAGTTTGAATACCATCACTCGATTCATCTTCATCAAGATCAAAATTATATTTTTTTACTACCTTTTCAAATAGTGCTAGCTCTGAGATATCTAAAGCAGCCATTCTAATATATTTATTAGGTAAATCCCCAAATTTACGTTCTAATGTATAGGCTCTATGTATGACAAATCAATAATTAACTTATCTTCCCTTATACATTTATATTTTAACTTCAAATTTATGAATTAAAAAAATCTTGTTATCAATAGCAGTTTTTAAATAATCACCAAAAATCTTACTTAAATAGTTACTTCATGACAACATATGTCATTTTCACAGGAAAATTCAATTTATCAGTAATTTAAATAAGAATAGTAAAAGCAGTAGTGGCCATTATTACACTTCAAAACATTTTTAAAGAAAATAAAATAAAAAAAGAAACTTACTATTGTCGAAGACATATGTTTCTATCATGTGTATTCACGACGCTTATAAAGAGATTTTTCAAAATAAATTAGTCTTTAATTGTAACAAAGTAAAAGGATTCCTATATAAAAAATTAATTGGTCGTTTAAATACATATGAATATATCTCTATTTCTGCATTTTTATAATAGTTAATTACATTCATTGAATTTTAATGACTTGTTTAACTGAAATGCAAATTACAATGCTGCAAATGAATTAGTATATTTATCATAATTTACTTGAAATATTATGATTTAACTGCATAATTTTCAGTTTCTATGTGGTTGTCTACATTTATACCGACTAATCTAGATATCAAATAGTTTTCAGTAATTAAAAGAATCAATATCCAACGTTTTGTTATTAACATATATTTCTGAGAATTTTAGAGAGAAGTGATTAAATATATATGACTTTATTATTTTACAACACCAGGCTCAGCATTTGATCCTTGCTTAAAATATCTAATATTGAACTAGACTTATTAGATGATGTTGATAAAGTACGGGACAGTTATGTGTATGAATATCCCGTTGAAAAAAGTAGATCCATACCAAATGCCGAAAACAGGTGCATATTTGAGTGTATTCCCTAAAGAATTATTTAACAGTCATAAAGATTTACCACTATACTCACAACAACCTCCTATGTCAAAATAAAAAATTACAAAGTTGTTAACTATTCATAATTCATCACAGAATAAGATTTAAAAATTATTTTTAAATTTTCTGATGTAAAACATTAAAATAATGTTTGGTCTGACATATGTGGTACGCATATGTTATCTTATTGTATTTTTTGTAACAGTGAATGGAGGGGAAATCTATATAAGATGAAAATAAAAAGTTTTAATATTAAAAGTGACACAATGGCCGATAAAAGCGTTTATACTCGAGTTCTTGAAATTCATAAAATTTTTAATGAACTTTCAATACAAGTTTGGCATAATTATTATTTCGATGACTCAAAATCATATGGAATTTGGAAGGAGCTTGGAAATGATTTTAATCATGCCAAAATAGTATGTTTAAAATATCTTGATCATAAAATAGATCTGAATACTTTATATGATAGAATAAAAGAACTTAAACTAGAAAAGTATTGTATGGATTTAAAACCATATTTGACAATAGAAGATAATAGTAGTGATGTAAACGACGAGTCAGGTGAAAATGAGAAGGGTTATTTCAGTGAAGAAGATTCTGAAATACTTAGTATTGATGTTGATAAGGAAAATGCAGATGTTTATTGTTAATTTAAGGAAAAATAAAATTATTTAAAATATGTATGTGTTTTATTTAAGATATATAATGGATTAAATTTATGATGCTTTCTTTACTGAATTATAAAATAGACAGTCTTTAAAATCTTCAAAAGTGATAGATTTCATTTCACACTTTTAACTTAGCATGATCTCCAAATTTATTTCTTATGTAATTATAATGATATGTAATTATAAAGAAATAAAATATTTGACAGCTCTAATATTATGAAACCAACGTAAAGGGGCTTGTTGAAAATTGTTTTAATCATTTCAATAATAACCATATTTTCATCGTTGGTTGGGAGATCTGGCTTCATAGCGAGCACCCCGTTATATTTTCTATCATTTTCACATCATTTGGAAGAATGGGGAGCAGGTCTCATCATCAAAACCGTTACGCAAACGTCAAAAAAACGTTTTATTATACAGGGGTAATATGATTTCATGTCTTTTTAATTTTAGGGATAAAAGTTACACAGTTGGTAATGCTTTTGAAAAATCTCACATAAAGGTGGCGCAACGTCAAAAACGTGACACGCGTGACGCAAACGTCAAAAAACGTCACGTGCGTGACGTTTTTGCGTCACGCGTGTCATGTTTTTTTGACGTTTACGTCACGCGAGTCGCGCAAAAACGTCACGCACGTGACGTTTTTTTGACGTTTACGTCACGCGAGTCACGCAAAAACGTCACGCACGTGACGTTTTTTGACGTTTGCGTCACGCGTGTCACGTTTTTGACGTTGCGCCACCTTTATGTGAGGTTTTTCAAAAGCATTACCAACTGTGTAACTTTTATCCCTAAAATTAAAAAGACATGAAATCATATTACCCCTGTATAATAAAACGTTTTTTTGACGTTTGCGTAACGGTTTTGATGATGAGACCTGCTCCCCATTCTTCCAAATGATGTGTAGAATGTATCGCTCCAATTTAGCAGCATACTCGTATGAAATTAAAGCTTGGTCGATTTTCTCAACACACGTAACGTTTTTGACATTTACGTGACGTTTTTGCGTCATGCGTGTCACGTTTTTGACGTTGCGCCACCTTTATGTGAGGTTTTTCAAAAGCATTACCAACTGTGTAACTTTTATCCCTAAAATTAAAAAGACATGAAATCATATTACCCCTGTATAATAAAACGTTTTTTTGACGTTTGCGTAACGGTTTTGATGATGAGACCTGCTCCCCATTCTTCCAAATGATGTGAAAATG